>OZ022260.1:34179325-35379325 GCA_963978905.1 Trichostrongylus colubriformis
CAAAAGATTCCATGACGTGATTCCGCCTAAACCTGGTTTCTCTCAGCAGATCAAGGAACTTGTGCGTGTTGCTGAGGTGGGCAGGAATGGAAGGTAGTAGCTGCACCAGTACAAGGTTCAGTAGCCACGATATCCTGTCCGTAGGCCCTCCTATACTACTTATTATAGGCCGCACCTTAAAATCCGCAGGGTTTGTAGAAGATATGGCAGTCGGCGAGAGTTTGTGGGTTTTGAGGAGAGTGTAGAGAACCGGACAGATCGGGAGGTCACACTTAAGGCGTGTGCCCACGGTCTTAGGTAACTGTGCAGTTCTAGCTATTCCGACCCAAACTCTGTTCAATTTCCGATATTGTCGCTTGAATTCTTCCGCCGATGATGTTCTATATAACGTATCGTCCTGCAGGTGTGCTCGTGTTATTGCAATATCGAGATCCCTTGGTAATATCACAAACTCGCCTCCTTTGTCGCTGACCGATATTTTGATACGATTTGCGCCGAGGAGATCTCTTAGTTCCTTGAGACCTTGTTTTTGCTCTATGGTCAGATTGGAAACATGGTGTTTTTGGCTATATTGGTTGAGAATGGTGAACATTGATGTTGCAAACAGCCGGAACTTTACATCAACTGTAGGATTTGGGTCCTGAGGTTTGAAAAACAAGGAGGGAAACGGAATGGCGGGAAAACCGGAATAGGAGGGCCTACGGACAGGATATCGTGGCTACTGAACCTTGTACTGGTGCAGCTACTACCTTCCATTCCTGCCCACCTCAGCAACACGCACAAGTTCCTTGATCTGCTGAGAGAAACCAGGTTTAGGCGGAATCACGTCATGGAATCTTTTGACGTGGCATCTCTCTACACCAACGTGTCGAATGAGAGCGCATTGCAGGCGACCTTTGAACTCTTGAACGAACACACATCGTCAATCGACATGCATGGCTTAACAGTCTCTCAGGTCATGACATTGATCAAGGAATGTCTGGACTGCTCTATCTTCAGATGGTGTGGGAAATACTACAAGCAGATCAGGGGGCTAGCGATGGGCCAAAGGTTAGCTCCTGCACTAGCCATAGCCTATATGTCCAAGATAGAACAGCCCCTTTTGGATCGTCGACCCATTCTATATTGCCGGTACATAGATGATTGCTTCGTTGTCTGCTCGACCCAGAAGGAAATGGACACGTGTTTCGACCTGCTCAACAACCAGACCGAAAACATCCAGTTCACACGAGAGAAACCCAAGGACTACTGGCTTCCATTCCTAAACGTACAGGTACAACTTGAACGTGGGTGGTATCGAACAAAATGGTATAGGAAACCTAGCAGCAAAAATATCTTGGTCCATTTCCGGTCGGCACACCCTTTGAACACCAAGCGAGCGATCATAAAGAACATGTTCAAAACGGCCGAAAGAATGTCATCGGACACTCAGGAGAAGGCAGATTCCCTAGAGCTAGCACGGAAGATAGCGCAGGGGAATGGCTACCCCACCACCATCAAAGAGCAGCATCTTCTTGGACCACCTGTGAGAAGACATCCGAGATCTGGGGTCGACGAAGGCGAAAAAGTACCTTTCTGCATGCCTTTCATAACCGATGCCATCAGCTCGGCCGTTAGGAGGCCTCTACGCAGGTGTGGTCTCGACAATGCAGTCCGGGTGGTCGAAATTCCCCCGACGTCTCTCAAGCAACAGCTAGTCCGGAACCGAGGCTATGATCGCATATGTGCAACCTCCCACTGTGTGATCGGCCCTAACGGACGAGAAGGTGACTGCCAGGAGTCAGGTGTGGTCTACATGATATCTTGCAAACTCTGTGGAGATGGGTATATTGGAGAAACTGGGCGGCCTCTGTGTACTAGAATCAAAGAGCACCTCGATGGTCTAAAAAGATCGAGGCCTGAGACCCCCCTGGGTGCTCACCGCTTGCAGTGCCATGAGGATGTGGAGTTTGAGGTAACTGTAGGGATTCTGTCACGCGAACCCTAGACTCCAGCGCGCAAAACTTTGGAGGCATTTTGGATTAGCGCCAAAAACCCTAAAATGAATAGGAAAGATGAGTGCATAGCCATAACAAACGAGCTTGCCCCATTTCTCAACCTGTGTGGGCTAAAAACGCCATCGGCTTCATGCCGAAGGGTCGGGTCATCTGAAGCCACCCACTAAGTCAGAATAGCTGTGGTCTCAGCGATAGCTGGTTGTGCTTACAGGTTGGTTCCCACTACGGTTGTGATTTGCGACTCTTTTCTAAACTCTCCTAGTCTAGGTAGAACTGTTTTGTAAGTTTGAAATGGTGATTGGGGGATGAATCGCATCTATCTTTGGCTTTCCAGGCTCTGACGAAGGCGACTAGGCCGAAACGTTAGCCGAATAAAACTAAATAACATCTTGGTTACGGCTTCAAGAAGAATCACATATATCTAAAGGGATTGTTACAATACACGCAATCACACGCGAAGAAGTCCGCGAGGCCGCTCGCCGCGTGAAAATTTGTCATAGGTGTACACACCCATAGTATAGTAGGGACACCACGTACATCTCTTTCACAGCATCAGAGAAGCTCACAATGTGGTACAGATGGCAAGGGATCATTCGTTACTACTGGATTTCTTGCGGAAATCCAAACCGCCTCAAACACTTTCCTCACAGAAATCTCGGTCTCACATGGCAAAACTCCGCACTTTATATCGAAATCATTTCCGCCATGCTCCTCGGTCTAACGTTTTCTCAGAGGTGTTCCTATGTTAACTCGTCTTTTTCCAGCAAGATGTTCTTTAATACGTATTGCTGAGGTTCTTCCAGTTTCCCCAATGTACGTTACATTGAATGTCTGACATGCTACTTGATAGATTACACCAGTTTCGGCGCAATCCCCAGTTGTACCATATGGGCATATACGCGATTCTATGAGATGTACCCATTATCGTAAAGCCTGTTTCGCACGAATTGCCTATTGATATTGTAATTAGAATACTCACTATGACAGAGTGTGTACCCTTATGTCAGAATTTCGCACGACGCAAGCGGCATGCGACGCAGTGTGTGCGAGCTATGGGCGTCGCGATAGTTGGGTCTCAGAACGATTGCACTGTAATGCTAGGGGCGCGATACGCAGATGACTTGTAACAGCTTTGGGACCTCACAACATGGCGCCTTTAGCTCGTCCGCATTGCTTCGCTTGCGACAAGCCGCGGTGCGAAATCCTGACATGAGGGTACACAGCCACTATGACGTCATCGTTCAGTTGTGCTCAAACGATCCACATTCCAGCTGCAGCAGTGGCACTGTTAGAGATGAAAGGTATGCACAGAGGAACCTTTTTCAGATGCGGTATGTTCCGATGCTGTCCGTATCCTTCTACAGTGTTACGGTACTTGGCATCGAAATTGGTATATTTGTTCACATGTTATTCACATGCAGTAACCCATAGCCCAGATGTAAAATCATAGATAATTAAATCCTTAGCAACAACTTCCACAAAACTTAAAGACACCGCCAGGGGTAAGTTTGGCAAATTGGGGGATTACAAAAGTAGAGGTGCTCAGCAATGTAACAGTAGAGAAAGAACAATATAAAACAGCGAAAAAACCCGAGAAGTAGGAGCCCGAAAATCCCCCTTCTCTCTCCCGTCCTTTGCGTCACTAGCCGGAGTGGACTGAAGACGGGCCAGAGTCTGAACCAGCCGGCCGCGATTGTTGTCCCGCCTTCCACGGCGACTGCCCCGGCCGCAGTCCGCATAACGACATGCCATGCTGCGGAGTCGCAATAAGACCCCAAGCCGCGTTTCTTTGATGCGATTTTCACCACATGTGACCTCTTCTGAAGGAAAGGGTTCGTTTTAGAGAACATGTACTCCGAGATCTTAGTTTTCCCTTACCCCTACTGGTGCCTTTAAGTTTATCTTACCGTCCTCCGAGAATCAACGAGCTTCTAGTTTCTATTAATTCAAACTTTAAGTAGGGTTCTGATCCAACGCGACTTCAAGCGGACACTGATGACACTGCTGTTGATGAACAATTTATGAAACAGTAAAATTTCAACAAAACAACTTTTTTTTTTTGAAAATTTTCATTTGAACAGTAGTACAATCCAAGACAGACATAAAATTAACAGACAGATGTGTTGATACCGGTAGACAGATAAAGAATTTCTCTGAGACTAGGCGATAGGCTGATGATGATGTGATGGTGGATGACATTAATGCTGATCATAGGGAAAGGGGAAGGTCTGTGACGGATCCATAGATTATGATGGCTGATTTTTTTTACAGTACTACATCTACACACAAGAAATTCATTGCAAAAATTATTTTCTCTGAAATACACCATCTACAAACAACTAATGACTGAAGACAATCATAAATGTATGATCCAACACATCCTTCACCTAGTCTGATATGCTTCTTTTATATGAAAATTTCCGTATAATATGCACACAATCACACTACAGCACGCCCATTTTTGATAGAAATTTTCACAGACATCTTTTTCATAGAATCAATCAACCGTTTTAAATATTTTGATGAATAGAAGAAGAGAAACAGGAAGAAATAATGATTTGGATGGATTTTGAATCGATTCGTTTGATGCCGAAATATATTAACCTACATGTAGAGAACAATCAACGAACTGGAACTTTGTTTTGGCGCATACTGACATTGACAGATGAATAAAGCACAGAATATATGACTAGAGTGATATGATCACTAACCAGAAGAATGTGTGCATAACGATCACGTTATTTCACCCACAATAGACCACCTAATAATTAGAAATATGGAATAAAAGATATTTTCCCATTCCCAGCATACCAGACGCACGTTGTTCATTAACGATATCCTGATATATTATGTGTCAATGTATGAAAAGATAAAGTAATGACAAGTAGTAGTTGGCTAATGACAAGCAATGTGCGCAAGTATACGTGCGCGCACGCACGCGTGATTATGTATTTCAACTCAAAATTTTGGCAAGGGAAGATAATGGTAATGATAATAATGATAGTGATTATGAATACTGTCGTGGATGTGTACACTCGACCGATTAGACACGTACGAAAGGGCAAGAAGAAAACGACCGACAAAAGAACCGAAAATCACAAAGCACATTAGAAGTATAATAGTAATGGAAATAGTAATCATCAAAGGAAAAACATACGTGTACAGAGAAGTTGACACAAGGAATAAACAAAGAAACAAACAAGTAAGCACACAACGTAGCCTGTAAATTACCGTCCCGAATATAAATATGCGATCAATTACCAGACCATTCCCCCGAATCAACTAGAATGTATAACTGCGACACTACTCAGACAGAATGATTAAATGAACCAAAAGTAAAAACAGATGACCAACTAGGCTTTTGCTGTCTTCTCCTTCAACTTCTCCGCATAACTTTTTCTCGGCTCCGGCTTCGCGTATCGCTTTCCAGCAGCCACACAGCTGGAAAATATTCGATGACTATGAGTTGGAATATCCGACAGTTTATCACATTCTCGATAACTTCATTACGTCAAACGCTCGCTAGATAAGATGAACAATAAGAAGACTTTCTCGGACTTCAACATAGGTAGTGGGTAGAACATGAAAATGCCTAGCTGACTGTAGGATGTCTGGGGCCCTTGTTCTGCTCAGCGTATCAGATTTGGAAAGTCAGTCATTAGAATTATGACTGAGAACTAACAAAGGCTGAGGAAGCCGAGAGCATGTTTCCCAGAAAAAAAAGGCATCCATTCAACTACAGAACTTCAAAAATCCTCAATCAAAAACTTAAAAACTTCGTCAAACTTCAAAAAGCACACCTTGATTACCTTTTCTTCAAAGACGTTTTTCTTGCATATGCTCACCACTGTAATCGGCAACCCGCTCTACTAAGTTCCATCACATCGCAGTTTCCAATTTTAAAACTGAGCTGAACTCCGTGGACGTTCTAGTCCAACTACAAGGTGGTCAAAAGTCACGCCAATTCTGTGTAATCCACAGAGCATGACGGATTTCAGATGCAATCTTGACGATCCTCTATTCATCTCTTAACTTGTTAAACCCTTGAGCCGGTTATATAGATGTGATAAAAGCAAGTACATAGTTTACAATCATAACAAATAGAAAATCGCGGAATTAAGCAAGAATGCGCACAGCCAATGAATACCTGAAAGATGGTTTCTCAACCGGCTTCTCGGGCTCGGGTTTTGGCTCTGATAACGAAGGAAATGCCCTTTCTTCGAAAGAATACGCAGAACATCCGCTGTGAGAAGATGCCTGGAATACGCTGGTTGATAATGGATTCAATAACTTTATTATTAAAAGTAATGCAAAAATCACACGCACGGCATGTGCACTCATATACAGTACCCCGTCTAAAATATAATAGTATGGAGTAGTACCTTTCTATCCACATGCCCATCACTTCCATTCTCACTGTCCATCTCCCAGCGACGACCTTTGCCAGAGGATGCATTTGAAGTGTCATTTGTGGAGAAGTGATCGCTGTCGGCATTCCGTTCTCGTCGGAAACTATTATATCGCGGCCTGCAGTGATTTACGCATAATTAAGCGCAGTTATGGCTTATTAATCAAACAAAGAACAGAATACAAGAGACTACATAAACCCAGCACCACCTACTAGGCCGAGAAACCAACTAACACAGAGAGAGAAGGGTGAAATTAAGACTAACCTTTCAATTTGTAACGTGTTCGATGGGCCTGCTGCAGCTGCAGCGGCTATGTTCCCCGTTGACACACTCAGTGCAGGTACATTATTTGTGCTTCCACCACCAGTACCTCCACTTCCGTTGCAATAATCACTGCGACGGCGAGTGTCGTGATTAGAACCGTTAGCACCTCCGTTTCTCCGACCACCTTAAAAACCATCTTCGTAAAAATTCACGTCACAGGCTACTACTACGTCCATATGGACCATACCAACTGGTGAATAACCACCATATGCCAAACGAAATAATTCTCCAATCCTCACCCAGCCAAGGCCAAATCAAGCAAAAGTGCTGAGATTGACCATTCGACTTCCATATGAGGCCTCTATAGTTTTCTCATTGATGAACACACCTTGATGGTAATTTCGGTCTCCGGTTCCACGTCGGGGACCGCCTCCACTGGCACCACCACGACCACCTCGTTGTGACGTTTGTTCACGAAAGTGGCGTCGTTCCATTCCACCGTAATGAGACGTTGATGGAATAGTTCCATTGATTACAGCGGACGAGTGTGATGGAATCGCTCCATTCGGATGCATTGCATAGCCATTCGTTCCAGTCGTATATGTTCGTGCAGCTAGAAAGGCTTCAGAAGATGAACCGACGATAAAAAATAGAATAGTCAGAAAGGAGGAAAAATCTCACATCGAGCATGCTGATTCCTTTGATGTGAAGGCTGACCATGCCTATTCATCCGTTGTCGAGCTTCGTCTTGTACATGAACGACGGTAGCACCTGGTCGGAAGGTGGCTCTTGGTACATAGCCGTAACTGGCCAGTAGCTGTCCCAATTCGTAAAGCGGAGTGTACAACTGCGGCTCTGCAGCTATTGGCTCTGGCATCTACAAAAAAAAAAAAGAATCAAAACAGCGACGTTATTCAGCTTATGGGTCTGAAGTTATTTCAGTTGAAACAAAAAAAGAACTGAAACTCCATTTATATAGGCCAAAAGCCCCGACGTCTTTCTCTCACAACACCAACACACACAAACAAGTTTGCGGCAGCATGCTTTCCGCAACAAACAACTAACCACACATGCGCCACCCTATGCATGGCCGCGTGGCGCAATGGATAACGCGTCTGCCTACGGAGCAGAAGATTGCAGGTTCGAATCCTGCCGTGGTCGAAACTTTTTGCCTTCAACAAGTTGGCAGTGTGCTGCAGTGAATGATACAGCGGCCCTTGCTTTGGAGAAAAAAAAAATAACTTTTACATACAAAACCAATTATAATGCACATCCTATGAAGTGATCTTTTGATCAACTGAAGAAAAAATCAAAATAAACACAACACCATCAGAACTATTTCCTGTAACTCGTCAGAACCTCCCAATCCATGCAACAGTTTCCACGAAAGCTGAACAAAGCAGTAACACTGCCTAATTTAATTACCCCTATTCTTGTTGACAACACTCTACAAAGACGTCATCTCCCATATTCTTGGTGGAAATCCTGCACACAGCAATGCCTTCGGTGTTTTTGCCTCAACACCCAAATATGGAGATGTTTTGACGTGTAAATTGATTTCCGGAGCCATTTGGCCCTTTCACGTGTTACTGGACACTACATTTAATTGAGCAATGTGAGCCGTCCTTTAACACTGACTGGCTGACGTGTTTGAAGTTTCAGTTGCTAATATGTAATATATACATATGCAATCAACTTCATTCACAGGCGGTAATGCATGGATCGATCGCAAAGGAAAAGGTCCAAGGACTAAATTTAGTATCAGTGGTTAGAAGCCAGCTAAAATCAAAGCTAAAAATCGGAGCACAACTCCCACTGGATCAGGTTTAGAAAACTGACTGCAAGGCCCATAATTAACAGCATGTCTGACAGGTACACAGAGTTCCTATCGAGACTTTAAAGGAAAAAAAAAAACGAATTGTGGTGCAACAAACATAGCTACACCGAATACCATTGAAAACGGAAAAGTTGCAACTTAAAAAAGGCAAAAAAGAAGGAAACACAAGAAAGCTATCGATACCATAATATGGAAATAGAAGGTACGTAAGCAAACTGAGTGAACCCCAGTTTCCTAATTTTTCGAGGGTTAACGAAAACTCATTCACACGACCCTTCACATGATGTTGATGTTACCCCTACGCAGCTTCGCTCTGAAAGATTGCATTCTCTAGGCCCAATGGCTTACCATATTCGACACAACAGCACTTCCCCCATGCCCTTTCACTGATTATGCAAATGGCCTTATATCTGCGACCCTATTTCACTTCTATTGGCAACCAATCAGCAAACCCAGCTGCATTGACAAACATTTACCAGAATCAAGTAAACTTGAGTTGCAGCTAAACTCTCTGCACCATATAGTATCGAACTATAGTTGCTTAGTTCGTTGAAAATCACCTAACCCTATTTATAGGAATGTGTTCGAACTCGGGAATACTCCAAAGTACTCTCACAAAACATTATTCAAGATACCCTCTTACTTATACGATGCCTCGTCGAAAGTGCATGCATTCCCGGAGGATTATTTTTGACAGCTAAGAAGGCTATTTATATGTGGTTAGAGTGACGACATCTGTAACAAACATATCTGTACTTAGATAAAACGGCGGAAAAGATGGCAGGCAAGGAACTACCAAAAAGTACTGGTAATTTTGGGAAACTTCACACCAAACACTACAATTTATGAAACAGAAAGCCAGTTTTCCAAATGAATCCAAGTTCGTGGGATGAGTAAGGGAAAAATAACACCAATAGTAAGTTCAATAGGTAAATCCTCTTCTACACAGAATGCTAAGCTGGTTTCTGAGCGGAATTTGCGCTAAATACCCTCGGTGCTTTATCAAAGCATCACAACACCGTACCTTAGAGTGACAGGTAAAACACAACCCGTTCAGATGAATCTCAAAACTCAAAATGGATATATCATGACATAAGTTACCTGTGTGGGCATTCTGTCGATAGGTGGAAGATCGCTAGGTGGCCCTCCAGCTTTTATTCGGACCTGAATTCTACCAATAATGAATTCGAAATACAGGAGAAATCAAAAGAGAGAGATAAAATGGATAAAACTTACACATATTGGCTTATTGTTAAAAGTGATATTCATATTTTGAAGGTGAAGATATGCTTGTTGAGTAGTCTCCTCATTATCGAATGTCACATACCAGCTATTATTTAAACCATATTTCAGATCAACATAAGGTGGACCACCAGATAGCATCTTTTCGACTTCCTTAATTGGGGAAATTTTGAGTTCAACAGTCATTATGCTCAGAGCGAGCGAATCAACAAAATACCTCTCTGTGCTCTTCGCTGATTTCTCTCAAGATTATGGTACACCGTCGGCATACAGAACGAACTTTTTCGCCACGTTCATCCACTTCCACTTGATTCGACTCTGATCGCAAGTGAAAATAATTATTCAAGCCGGTCATGCCACGTGAAACCAAACAGTTAAAAAGTATAGCATGAGCAATCTGACAGTACACGCATAGCGTTCAAGTGTATTCCACTCATGCTACAGTATGCTGCGCAGAAGACCATGATGAAACCTGCCCCTTCATCGGAATTTTCTCGCTCTTTAACTAGACCGATTTTTCACCCTTTCCGAAAAGGGTGACCCGCAAAAGGGAAAATGTGGGTCAAATGTGTCAGCTGTGGGCCCCACAACTCCTAACCACCCACTTTTTGCAGAAACTATTCAGGAGGGTTATTAGACGGAACAAGCGAAAGAACGGATGTCTTTAGAAGCAACTTATTCGCAACTGTCCAATTCTGTAGTCACAGCCTAGCGCGTGCCGATAAAATAGTGGCGCCACCGTGATTTCAGCCTCTCAAACCAATAACATCGAATATTCACCCACCACACCAACACCATAACACCGCAATATTTACAGCTTCTCCCTCTTCAAACAAACTTCTCGCTATGCCACTATTTCTCAATAACCGAACGCAATCCCACTCCCTTCCACACATAAACCTAACAGCAGCTACTAGGATCCGTCAAGAAGGGAATATCCCAGAAACAATATCTAGAAAGTATGCAATGGGGCTCACCTCGCAACACTTGCAATATAAGATTGTAATCACTGGTGAGCTGAACAATCTTCCGGAATCCGGCAATAATGGAGATTGGGACGAACTGGTCAGCATCCATTTGGCACCGTAAATATCGATCAGTAATCAGATTTTCCCTGAAATTCTCATGTTTTTAAGAATAACACCCACATACTACTGGCAAAACATCGCCTTTCATGACGGCCAGAGCCTTTGTGCAAATAAGCACCAACCGGACACAGTGTAACATGCAACAAGTACGTTCCGATTTCCTTCCTAACAATCAAAAGAAGAACGAAAAAAGAGAAAAAGAATTTCAACTGGGAAATCAGGCCACACCCTCAATACCTTCGCTGGGGCATGCACCAAATATTTTTCTTGAATAGGAACTTCTACTTTTGACGAATGGAGCATTGGGGAACAACATATCGGGAATGTTCTTTAAAAGTGACGTGCATTCCATTTCTAATCAAACCCGTTGAAGCTTTCGAATGCATGTAGCGCCTAAACAAGCGTTGTTGTTGTCGAACAATGTTCGAGCAGCGTTCTTATCCACGCTGACGAGTATGGCATCAATTAATTCACCCCGAGGGGATAAGAAGCGCAAATTTGGTCACAAGTAAGGAGGAAACCCACTACCATGCGCCACAATTACTTCTTCAGCTTCCTTTCTCACGTATACCATAACTTCATTCCACAATTTTACCTCCGATGCATTTGCAGCATTAGCATTAAAACTAGCGTTAACCTGAACCGCCGACACATTTTCCAATTGCTCGAATGGCGCGCACATTAAGAAACGCCTACTGCAATTCACTGGCGCATTACTGCTAGTTCTAATCTTGTTAGAAAATACCTCTCGCAGTGGTCAGCCCTCTTCTAAACATGGCAAGGAATAAGGAAAACAACCTTACACAGCCTGCGTCCACCATTGGCTCTATTCATTATAGACATGCGAGCTTTCGCCGAACGAATCCCTTCGCTAACAAGCGGGAGGAAAAGCGCCAAAAATTAAATGAAAAAACCGAGCGTCGGGCTTCGATAGTGTATCGAGCGAGCAACAAATTGCTCTCTGATGCATGCATGACAACAACTTGATGAATGAAGTGGTTACTTCAACTGTACAAGTACGTATCCAGTACAAATTAACTCACCTGGAGAAGTAATATTCAAGCTGCGCCTTGAGTTGTTGCTTCAGATCTGGCATCGGAAGAGGGGGCGGAATTGGTGACGGAGCACTTGGTACCGACATCGCGGGCACGTCACAGTTTACGAGGTTGTTGCGACACTCAGTAGTGAACCTGAACCTTACCTAGTCATGTACCAGGAATGAACAGCAGTTAGATATCAAAAGAACCATGATAAGCAATCAAAAGAGAAAACAAGCAGGTGAAATTGGTATCATCAACAATACATTCCTTACCAGTATGGCAGCTGTGGGGCCGGTGGAGCATCGACTGGAGGCGGCGGGGCTTTCTCAAGATCGCCGACCATGCGCTCGATCTGGCTGCGATCTATTTGAATAGCCTAAAATGTCAAGATAGGATATACGGACGAATTACAATCAATGAGGGTTCTCATGACAAATATGTTCGGAAAGTTTCGACAATTTCTTCCGTGAACAGTTGCGCTTTCGCTCGTGACCTTTCTTGTTTTGGTTTTAGATTTGCGCACTATATCCTCGCAACAATGCCTGATTCAACTGGAACAAAACGGCGCGGGAACAAGATTTCCAGCTGAGCTATCAGAGCCGTTAAGGATAAGAAGGAGTCTGTAGAAGATCTCATCCTATTCATGGCGTGTAATGATTTCCCAGAATCACAAGCAATTACTATGTTTGGAAGCAGTTGAAACTTTGAATATATAACTGAGTATAATACACCATACCTAGTCGCTCCTAAGCACGCTAGCTAGGAATATACAGAGATATACAGAAATCGTACGAGAGTGAAAATGGAAAACGATACAGTTTAACTAAGAATTAAATAAGAAAAAGAAGAGCCAACAGAAGCGTCCATCCATGGCGACGATCACGAGCGAAATAATGTGTTCGAATATGAAAAATGACATCGAATTATTCAGCAATGAACGTGCGGCGAATTCCAGCTAATCTCTACAAAAATCAATCAGAAATATGCATTAATGCTCATGGAAAGGTGCAAAGTGAACCGCTTCTATATTCATATTTCATGCAAAGTCACCAGCGCATTCATGTTTCACATTTGAATTGGACCTCCGTTTTTTTGCTGAACTCTTACAGTACTTGTAGTATGGACGGGTATTTATCCACTAGCGCGTCTTTCAGGAGATCCAAACATCACCAACAATAATGTGACGTTATAAATGCTAAACTCATGATGGCTTCTCTTCCGATATCGGTATTTTGCGTTCCGGTACTACACAAAAGCATCGACAGAAAGGTACTGTAGAGAACGCCGTGTATTTAGACATTCACTAAATACCAGGAACAAGGTCGGTCCACAATCATGGCAAATGAGCAAATACATAAATACGTGCGGTGGCGACGCGAGAGCGCTGAAATAATATGCTGCCATCTAAAATAGGAGTCATTTTCAGTGAAAAGATTAAGACAGCAGAAAAAATTAGAGAAATATTGCTGATGGCCAGGTTCGTTCATTTTCCACTTATTCCTTTTTACAGTATTTGGTCTAGACACATGTGAGAAGTGTCAAATTACCACCGACGAAGAGTTTAGTAGCTGAAGTCGACATGGAATCATTTAATTCAATTCACCATTAAAATCCTTCCTCGACAAAATTTCGTAGAAACTTGGTTAATCTAGAGAGAACAGCAGATAGAACCTGTGAATTGCTCAAAAAGGATAGAAAAATTTGAATCTCCAAAGAAGAATTATTGCTCATCGAAGCCAAATTTGCTTTATATACGTGAAATCCTTCAAGATTCTAATCCCTTTAAGCTCAAAGAGTTACATCAAAGTTCCATTGCACCAATTCGATCCTTCCAAAACAAGGTCATTACTAGCCCGCTAATTTGTTTTCAAAGGCCCGTAGCAACTGAGTGACAGCAAGTCATCTCAATAATTAGGAGAGTCCCATCGATTCCGGTTTGGGCGCGTTGTCGTTAGAATGCAAACATGACGAGCCTGTAATAAAGTCTAGCCAAGCGCTGATGCAAGCTACTACTTGATTGGTAGTGAAAAAACTGTCTAGAAGTGTGATGAATGACGACATACGAACAACTAAAAACGACTTCCGGAAATTCTCGTATCGATGGTCCAAAATAACGCGGCTTGAGTCAATTTATTGCTGTAATAAGCATATATGCATGTGATAAACTTTTTATTTAGCAGGTTTTCGGCAGTTTACTCAATTGAATAAACTGAAAAAAGCGGTACTTATTTGCCGTCTGTAGACGTGGAACTTGTAGACCGATCCATTATGAAAACCTTGCAGTTATAACTCGCGCCGCGAGGCAACTAAAGAAAGAACAAATTGAGAAAAAAGAAATTGACCCATAAATACGTACAGCAATACATTCAATCCCAAGTCATGATAAAAGACTGGTAGTGTTTAACATCCAGAGTCATTCCTTAGACGAGTAATCATAAACCACAACCCGTCGCATTCAGAAAACCGACCAATGACGGAGATCCGACATTAAAACTGAAGAATTATGGGTATTTGGACTATTCGAAGGGAAACTGAATCTAAACACAAACAGTGAACACGCCTCGAAAATATTTAGGCCACAAGGTTTACCTATTCTCTGACGTTTTCATCCCATGTCAACCAAAATCCCATTGAACAGCCTTCTCATGACTTTTTCATTTCAGAAGTACATCGTTAGGGAAGGCTGAGATTCTTACAGATCAATCTAGTAAAATCAAAAGCAGTGTCTGCAGGAAGATAAAGAAATGGAAAACAGCCTTTGTGCTGAGTAATATTTCGATTACCTTTCTGGTGAGTAAAATTGATCTCTGCAATAACACATTCACCCCACCCTTACCATGTAATACCATAGGAGATCTGGATCGTAACATTAACCTTGCCCAAGACCAATAAGGCCGCCGGCCGACTGCGATTGGCGAATTCGCAGTTTCGCACGCGATACTACGACCTTGAGATTGTGCAATGCTGCAACTTCGCGTGCGAAGCCACGGCACCGCGCAGAATCTGACGGCGGCGTAACTGCTCCTGGAACAACCTAAGAGCTCCACACAACATTAGCTCCATAGGAGAAAATGAAGCACCGGCAAACTCTTAAGATGCGAACAGTTGAATTACCACGGAACCTTACAGAATAGTCAAACACCTAATTTCCCGATTACATTTCACTGCTTTTGCTGCTGGACATCGTGTACTGTGAAAAACACATTCATCACCCTCTAGATAACGATTACTGATCTAATTGTAAATGAAAGCCAAGCAACGTAGGGCTTCTCGCGGGTGGTTTGGCTGGATCACACTCACCTTGTACAACGGATGAACGAGGTTTTCGGGTGGGTGCTCTGTGAAGGAGAACGGAAATGGACACCACCATAGGAGCGAAAAGCAAAAAAAAAGAAAGAAAATTTAACATAGTGATGAAGTATTGAAAGGTATCCCTGAACTAAGGAATATTGGCCCAATTAGGGTCACAATATAGTCCCTCAATTGGTGAGAAAAATGTTAATTCGATTAACGAGCGGCATTGCTTATGATGCTGCTAGAGATGGTCCTTTTGAAAAAAGTACCCGAAGAAATATAACTTTTCAAACCAAAGCAACAAAAAAAGAAGTAGTTACCATTTGGAATTCATAATTATTTGAGGGATTCAATGTATAGACGAATAATAACTCTAGACCAATAACTAATGATGCAGCAAGTATGGTTATAAAACCAGGTTATGCTAAGACCCCGCAGAAGAGTTCACGATGCTGAACCCATTGCCACTAATGAATTAAAAGGTTAGCATGCTTGCACTGAGCATAGCTCCAACAGGCACAGACGCTCACAAAGGTCTACGTTGTGGTGCTACAAAAATAAAATTTCTTATACAGATCAAGCCTCGTGAGTTTGAATAAATCATACGTCTCACTGAAGCCGGTGTATTATCTAGATGCGAGTATCTCTATTCATCAGATACTCAACAAACCTCGGCCACTAGAAGAAAAATCAATTCAATAATTCCGAAAAGTAATGGAAAACAGCAAAATGCAATATAATATCATAATAGTAATTATAACCATCAACAGTGTATTTTCATTCTATTCAACGACAAAGACGTTAACCTGCTTATTGTTTCCTAATGAGAGAGCTAAACACAAAGGAGCCTAAACAATACCACAGATGAGGAAGTAGAGGTTGATAGCTCATCGTTCCCTAATGATAGAGCTGAACACAAAGTAACTTAAACAATGTCACAGATGAGGAGGAAGGGGTTGATAGTTTATCATTCTGTAATGATAGAGCTGAACACAAAGGAGCTCCAACAACACTGCAGATGAGGGAAGAGAGGTGATAGCACCGATAATATCATTCTTCTTCCCATACTACTTCATGATAAGAAGATAAATAAAAAGGGTGGAAGGAATTATAATTGAAATTAGAAAACCATTGACACCTAACAGAAAGGACCACGCAAACTATGAAGCCAAGAGCAAGAAACTAACCCAGCAAGGTTTATCCACCAACCATTTTAACAGACATCTAATGTACAAAGGAACTGACGCGCCTTAGAATCCACCACCACCTAATTCTCTTCGCTTGCGAGCAATCGCGCATACCATTGCGATGACTCACCGATAAGCGCATAAGCGGCTGATTGTGTCAGCACAATAGCCTTTCTTAGAAGCAGAAGCCACGAAAGTAATATACACCTTTGACAAAGTCCCAGGCACCTTTGGCAAAGTCCCAGGAAGTGAGGCAGAAGACATTCAAATAGAATGCACCAATGGGAAAGAATAGCAGGCGTCAATGAATTAGATGAATGAGGGGCTTTTTGTAGTGGCATGTGACTAGCTAATGACCATCATCAAGCACCTCAAACAGCTACCAAGGGCCAGTTGAAACCAACACGCTACGCGAACGAGTGGAAGACATATCAATGACGGCAATACACGGAATCCATCTCGAGATGGAAATGCTTGGAAACGTCACGAGCTTATCAAGCCAGCCCCCTCTTCTTACCCATTCTATTTTATTTGTATTAATTCAATATGGACGCTCCGCTACAATACATCATATTCAAAAAGTACAAAGTCCTGAAAATGAAATCGGATAGATTAAGCTTATTGCTGTTAGCCAATCAAATAGGCATACGTGACAGCGAAATGATTGGAGCAGCACTGTCAAAATATTGAAACGCGGATTGAGTTTTTCTCAATATGTTTAAGAATTTGGGGTGATACGAATCACCGCCACCAGTCAATTCAACGGTAAATCCGATGATGTCCGGATTAATTTGAGCAGACATTTCAAAGTGGTGTATAATTTTGCTTAGAGTGAGGCAAGTGGTGTTAAACAAGATGTTCACATTCCTCGTAACGATGTCCTTCGACTAAAAGTTATCGGAATGTGACGCGTAAAAAAGTGGAGCGGAGGAATGACAAGGAATGTAGGACGAAGCCACACAGACAGGTTATAGTTGATTACAATGAACCGGTTGAGCGACAAATAGACGACAAAGCAAGCAACACCGATAAGATTGACAAATGAAAGTACGAAAATCAAGTGTTAGAGCTCACCTTTTGAACGACGAAACAACGAGGTGACATTTCAGTACAAATATAGAACGCATCATCGTCCAATTCCAATGAGTTCATAGCCGACGCGTAGGTAGAGGTGGATGGTGAATTACGGGTGGTCACGGTACGACGCAGAATTGTGCGTGTAGTTGGTGAGCTGCTGCAGCTCACCGACAGGGTCAACGCGAGCGAGGCGGGGGTCACAACGGACGGCAAGCGGGTGGGGCGCGAGCGAGCGACTAGCCGGAGACCAGCTGGTGCAGCTCCCACTCACTCTCGCACTCGTCTGCTCACCTGGACAAGTGAAGCTGCTGGCTGGACAGAGGCTGAGGCGAGTCCCTCAGCAAGCTGTCATCGAATATATGAAGCTGACTGGCCGCCGTCGTGGAGAGGGAGGCAGGGAGAGCGCGTGCGCGGCGAGCGGATAGGGGCCAGTCAGCGACGCAGAGCGGGTCGACGAGAGCGCAGACGCGAGAGTGGCACATTCGCCAGTCGGCTGGCCGGTGAGCGCGAAGGCGGGGCAGGGCGGGGCTCTACCCGTTGGTCTGACGTCGTCAACGTGCCAGCATTGTGCCATTTCGCTGCTCAGGCGCCACCAAACGCCCACCATGACGTCATCCGCTGGATAGAAGACGTTCGCAGATGTCATCGTTGACAATGAGAAGCGCTGGATAGCCATCGGGCATCGCCCACGCTCGTTCCTCCACGAATGGAACGTCATCTCTTGGACTCTTGACCGTACTTCACAATACCAAAAGGAGCAATAGCAGCTAGTCGCAGTGAGCTTTGTGCTCCCATCACCTTCAGCAAACCATTGCGTACACACAGCAGGCTCATATAACAGAAGAGATTGAAGCACATTGTTGCGTGAAAAAGTCGCATGTTCAGTCTCTCGCCCCCAGCGGCAATATCCAAATGAGCCCCTATTTCTAGAATTTTCGAGTTTCTATTTGGAAATCAGAGCGGATACGCTACACCAGTTCATTCTTCCTTAGGGACGGATCACTTATACCAAGCCCTTGTATATGGACATGAAGGTCAATCAGATTAAAATCAAATAAAAAAATCTGTGCAAGGCCCATTAAAAATGCCGAAATTGAAAAATACTACATAAATTGTGAAAAGCGGTGGATATTTGCCTCCAGAAAGGATAGCAATTTTATTCGTCAAAATTTATAGTTAGAAGAGCCAAGTCATGAATGTTATCCAGTCCCTCATGTGTCGGCACCTTCTGTAGGTCCTGTTTTGGCGATTCTTTAATATTCCTTTTAGTTTTGATGGGTTTTGAACATCCAGAAGTAATTAACTATTAATAATATAAAATTTTAATCTAAAGAGGACGCAAATTGCGGTTTTCCGTTTCCGCAGTAAACTAGCCGGCACGCAACACTGGGGTAACCTGACCTATCGGAACACTTACACATCACCTCTTACGGTAGCTGTGCAAGCATGCAAACTCGCTATGAAGTCCAAACACGAGCCGTTTCACCAAATCGTTCCATTCGGTTGACGTCATTTCTGCTTTTTATGCAAAAAATAGTCACGAACTAAAACCCCACGCTTGAATGACCCTGGTAGTCCATGGAATTACCGAAGTGAAATTCTCAGCGAGAAATCGCAAACTTTGTTGAAAGTGTATTGAATATTTTTAGAAAAATACTGAATATTAGAAGAAATATGATATCATAGACAACGTCCAACTCCCGTCATAACGGTATAAAAGTAATCTGGCCAAGTCCCGGTATGGATACTGTATTGTTACGAAAGAGTGTCTGATGGACACTGCTCAAACTATGGCCCCTTTTTCTAACACGAAGTGCTCCTTCCACCCCTCTTGATGGTTCCTCAACCCAAACTTGACCAGGCTGGCATGGATGTGTGTTAGAAAAAAGGCCACAATTTGAGCAGTGAAGAGGAGGTAGCGTAGTGAATGAAGCAAATGTTTCGGAAAGCCCTCATTTCCGCTTTTTGCTGCACTCTATCAATACGCTACTTTTTTTAAAGCTATTTTGGACATGACCAGGTGGTTACTAAAAAGGTCTCCGGACGATAATTACTCTGTGTTATCGAAAGACATCTCATCTTTCATGGCTTGTCCTCTCAACATAAGTCACCTGCATCAACAGTAGAAATATTGGGGAGGGGTCGTATTTTTCTCAAAAAAAAAATCCTCAGCGGAATACTTGACCTGCTACCTGAACGCATACACTCTACGTCTCTTACGCCACGCTCACGCGTTTTTTTTTTGTATTCAGTCCAGTGCAAACCCATCTGATACAAAACGTGAACTCTCAGAAAAAGTGATTATGCTCGAATCCCTATAGTTTCGGTTCTCACATTATACACTTGCCAAATTTACAATTTTTTTTGTAAATTTGGCACGCACCTGAAAAGAAGAGCCTGTGCCTATTTGGTTGTTCCTTCCAGTTCTAGAGTGACCACACAGATGGTGCTTCTGGAATTCAAGAGATCATCTTCGCTATATTCTAAGGCTCTAATGGCGACGGCTAGAGCTCAGACAGATGGATCACAGGCACACAGAAGACCAACCTAAAAATCATTCACTTAGGGTGTGATAATTTTGCCACGCCTGTGAAGGGGGAATCCCTCTTCCTGTCCCCTAAAGCTTTTGCAAGATCTTGAAATAGTGACTATGTTGTCATAGTAGCGAAAATTGCCCCTCCCCCCCTCCCCAAGTCCAGCAGCAGCCTACTCATCAGAAGTGACAACGAGATCATTTTGAGTGATGCATCCATAAGACCCGTTACAAAACAGTCCCACGCAACTGGTAATCCATGGTTCTGTGCGTACACAAAGCTCGACGAATTCATGATTGAACTTCGCTTTTTATCGGTGAGATCATTTAGCGAACAACAAATCGAGGAAATGTGTGACTCAGTAACAAACACGGTGACTCATCACCAATTTATAACAAAAAATGTAAATGTCAAATAGACAACGGATGTGTCAATACAGTAGCTGTAGTCGTACAATCAGTGGCGCTGTCCGCATAGGTTACCCAATCTTCCACGGGGATCTTTATCGCGAGAAAAAATGCAGAACCTGTTATTATGCATGTGAGAGACGACGAAACGGATTCGTTGAAAGACACTTGCCAGCGAATAGAATGGGATCGTTACTTGCGGAAATGGCAGGTATAAAATTACAGAGAATTCCGTTTTTTCCGCTAAATGGATCGACATTCAGGGAACGACAGCCACCGCTTCCAATCTGCAACATCCGCTTTCATGCGACTGGTAGGTGAAAGTTAGCGAACGCGCGGCCGTTTTCAAAAAAAAAAAAAGAGAAAATTGATTTGCAATGCAAGTTTGGATGAGCAGTGTTTGACGTCTACACAACGCACACAGAATCTGACGACGCGCGAGGATGAAGGGGTAATATACTAGGTTTTAGAACGTTTTTGCTACGTTTTTCCGCAATTTTCTTGATATTTCTGGAACTCCTGATTAGTATTCAGAGAGAGGACACTGTAAGAGTTCATACGAATTATTCCAATATTTTTCGGGAAGGGCGTGAATCGCTTTTCCCAACGATCACTACCTGGCGTATGGCAGGGTCCGTAGGCCACGCCCTATCAGACGCTCCGAAATGGACTGTAAATGTCTACCATTGGAAAGGTAAGTCGATTTCTGCGTCATCGAGCGTCTGCATGAATTACATTTCGATTTCCTTTTCTATTTTCCTATTTTTTGGGACTTTTGTCCATATGTTCAGGGTTGTGATAGCGATGGACGAGTAGGCGGGAGTATCTGGTACCACCTACATGTGCATGTATTTCGCGTCTGGTGCTCGGTCGATTGATTGACTCTGCTTCATGAGCGTCATGCGAGAATCGGAAGCAATGTGCCATGAATAGCTGTGTTACGCTACGTGTGGGAGACGTGCCAAATTGGTATTGAACAGTGTTCGTTCTTTGCGCGTTGATTTACATATTTGTGGAATTACGGAATGTGCGCCCATAGGCCTGGATCGGAATGGAGAAGTGGTGCAATGCTCGCGACGAGCCGTCTGTAGATTTATTTTAAGTTAATGGGAGACAGAAGAAAGAGATGCTGACCATGAAATAGACAATACTTTTTTATTGTTTTATGAACCCACATTTTTTATTGCCTGTACCTGTCCAACTCTACCAACTATTTCGGTTATTTGTTGCGATACCTGTGAAACTAGACTTTGAGCTTCTTACGGCACGTCATGTTCAGTTTGAAACGCAAATTTTCGCGGAATCAATTGCAGGGCGGCAATATTCCATACTTTCAAACTACGAAGTCTTGCATAATGGTTGCTATCATTTATTTGTGGTATGTGTAAGGGATCGTTCATTCTTTTTTATGTAATAGGTGCGGTCTCTTCTCAGGATAGAGTTGAAAATTTACAGAAGACGCACTTTGAAGAGCAGGAGATAGAGAGCACATAGGCCAGCAAGGCGTCAGTCAATCTCACCGTTTATAGTTGAGTTAGTGTTACATATTTTCAGAACTATGAACGGCTGCTAACTCTTTTGTGAGGCTGTAATAATGAATTTAAAGACACCAGAAGGAGGTAATTTTGGCCTACGGTAGAACAGACGTAGTGTGGACGAGTTCAAGTGGCCACCATTGCACAAACTCCCCAATTTGACGCCGTGGCATGGTGCCAAGAGAAGATGTTTCTTTTATAAATTTGCTTTTTACTTTTACTTTTTCCTTTATTCTTTTTTACATTGTTTCTAGATGTACTTACGTGAATGCTAATATAGTTGGGAATGGCCACTCCACTGCGCTGGGAGTCAGGTACTACAACTAATGTTGGACCACGGCCCGTCTCCTACAGCGGACAACTCGGAAAGTCAGTGTGTTGGGTGCGAATGGGATGCGAATACTCACCGCAGCGTTGCGCTTTTGAGTCCGGGTTTTTCGCCTATTATCGCTTCTAACCTTCTGCGTTCGTTATAAAAATGCTCATTTCTTTGTATTTTTCTCTTGTTTCGGACCCCTTCCGGTTCCTTTAATTTATGTTGCGATTTCGCGGAGTCACAGTATCGCAGGATTCAAAGTCGCAAAATCGCGTACGAAAGTGTGTCACACTACGCACAAGGGTGAGTCCCTAATGATGCGATTTCATATGAAACTCTCTCAATGCAACTTTTTACCTTAGCGTTAGTTCCGCGCCTTTGCAGGATCTGCTGTTCTTGTATTTCACACGTTAGATATTTTATATTTAGGTAACTTCCATTTTGAAATTTGATGCAAGGGATTTAGGGGGGGGGGGAGGGGTAATGGGCAAAAAGCATAGGTTGCGTCCAGTTCCTGCTTGTAGGCGCTCTCAAGTCTATTTTGTGGTGCTATGTGGGTTAGGGGGGAGGGGGCACTCTACAAAAGCATAAGTCGCACCAATTTCTGCTTATAGGCAATTCTCAAAGTCATTTTATGTCTAGATACAGCTAACCAACTAAGAAAACGATTAAATTATTCTCCTATAACCACATTACGAAAAATTCGCTTCAACTAGACTAAACAACCACTTGCGCTTATTAGCTTAAGCCTAGGGGAAGGGTATCTCCTTCCTCAAGGCTTAGGCTAACATAGAATGGAAAAAAGCACGAATTTGCTTCATCGGAATCCTGCTATGCAAATTCGAACCCGATTCGGCTAGCGCTATGACTTCACTGCGCTCTTACCTTAGCGTTAAAGACGCAGAGCACTAGCCCCTCCCCCCTAGCTCACATAGCACCTATTTTGTGCCTAGCAGCCAATTAATCGAGAAAACAACTGAATTATTCTTCTATCTCTATATTACGAGAAAATCCTCCCAATTGGACTAAACAATCACTTACGTGTATAAGCCTAAGTAAACTCTTTATGCAAGTATATGAACTAAGGAAGCGCCTTTCAAAGGTATGCATCCAACACTAGTGATAGGCTATTTGGAAAATAATGGCTTTTTTGGTGAGCATTATTTTTTTTCCTCGAATCTTTCTTGGTATTTTGCGTTTGTTTAGCTTAACTTCTATTTAGGTATCATTGTATCATCTGAAGAACTCCTTCTGATCGCAGGAATTCCTTTATAATCGTTTGTTAGACGCATTTTTGTCTTAATGCAGCACTTGCCATATGAGGACAGGGGGTTTGCGCGGCAATGTCGTTGATTTGAATGTATGGAGCTGCTGTGTGTCAACGTCATCGGACGTCATTCACGCCGTCGCCGTCAATTCACCATGAAAAATAGCGTAATGGCTCGAATCCATGACATTTTCTATTTTTCTTTTTGTAAAATCTTTTGTTCGACTAGAATGACTGTCTAATCAAAGCCACGTGGTTGGTGGAGGTTGTTTTTGTATCTCTATGACATCACTTCAAATTAAATTGCAGCTTTCCTTCAAATCTATCTTTGTGGGCTGAAAAGTGCTCAGCAAAATGGGTGTCGTCGAGCAGTCTGATAAGATTTGATCTTACTGATTGCGTGATTGTCCCTTTCAGTAATTAATTTAGTAATTATGTAATTGTAGAGTTTTAGTGTGATTTTTTTTTATATGGGACGAACTGGAAGCTCGCAAAGCAGTCAGCGAAGTGCACACAGGATTTTCCAACATTGTATTGTCTCGGAGCATCATAATGGTCATATCATAGCTGCTCAAAAAATTGGGTGCGTGGTTTATTTGGGCTCCATTCTTTTAATTTTACTCGTGTGCAAGAGTGAATTGTTGAGTTATTTCAACATTTCTGTGTCTGTCGTCATTAGTGGAGAGGAAACATTGAAGGCTCTACGTTCTTGCTTCTCCTCATTCCAATTCAAAATCGAATCTCTTCTTGAAAACATTCTCATCTCACAAAAATTAATCTTGGGCTTCGCTTCAATTTTTGAACGTTTGCATACCTGAGAAATCTTTTTGAAATTTCGATCACTTTCACAGAGTCTGGTACGAATTCAAGCTGTACGAAACTGACATGGTGCTCTTCGGGATTATGGGATGGTTTCTCATTTGTCTTAAATAACTATTTATTCTATAAGTTTTTGTGCATGATCACAGTCACCATCTCTTTCTTTTTTCTCCACTTCTTCGTAGCAGAGTTTCATGTGAAATTTTTCATATGGCACTGCATTTGACGAGTCCAATGGAAGCGGTATAGTCTTGTGCTAGTATCATTAGCAAGCGCAATTTCACGAAAATCAGTTGTGTTAGCGAAATTAGCCTTATATCAGCGTCGCATGTATTTCTTTTTTCATTGCGCCGTCTTTGTAGAGCTGGAAGCCCACTTAGATAATCGATGGAGTATTCCAAGTCCTTTGCATTTTCTTTCATTAGGCGTGCAACTGGCGAAAGTAATAAATAGCTTAACAAACCTCCAGGGTCAGGAAGCATTTCACTCGTGTTTTCCAAATTGATGATCGGTACATCCAACGGCTTATGAAGACAGTTCTTTTTTTTTCTCTTTTCTCGGTATAAATGCCTTTATTTGTTTCCATCCCCTTATAATTTGACGAAGTGGATTCCTTTACAGCGGGCAACAACTTATCTCCATTCTACATTTTTGCAAACTTTGCTTTTTATGTCGCGCAGTTTATTAGCCCCTACTCATAAAATTAGAGTATGCGCTTATAATACGAGATCACCTATATTGATTTGTCATTGCTCGCCATTGTGGCTTTTTGTTTTTTTTTAAATTATTACAATTAGTTTCAGAATGAACAGTGTCGAAAAATGGCGCGCTGCTTTCAGAGAGATATACGGCCGAACTCCAACCAAAAACGATTACAGGTTGGCTCCGCAGCACGTCAAAGGTACTTCATGGATCTCATATGTTTTAATCATTCCTTCCGAGGTGCTTTGCGAAGGGAAGTGGCATTGTTTGTAGGATGAAACTGGATTTTTTTCTGAAATTTTTATGGTCGACTAGTGCATTTTTCTACAATTTGTGCAATGTTTGCTCACCAAGCTGAGACTGCGATTATACTTTGCAAACGATTTGTGTTCGCTTGCTGCTCGAGCAAAGATCAGATACAGATAGGCGCTTGGAGCGACACATGGAAATGCGAGACTTTTGTCATTAGATCCCCGAATAGCACAGAGCAGCCTTTTGTAAGGATGATGGAACGCTCAAAGGCATCGGAAGGGGTCAGGAAGAACTGAGAACTGTGTACATGTTTTCCGAAAACAACCTTCCATGTCCAAAGAAGTGATGTGCGGCAAAACTCGCTTTAAAAAAAGCGCGGCTTAGGGTGCTGTTGGGACCCCGTAGCACGGTGTGTCGTCCTGGTCCTGGGGTGAGTTGCAAGTGTTCCGATTTCTAGAGGCCGGCACTGAATCGGGTCACCGCGCGCGGCGACGCTTCGCGAATTGTCCGAATGGTGGCGTGTCGTTCGCCGTATGGGCTCTCCCAGTTTTGCCTGAGCCTCTTTATGGGAGGAGCTTTGGCAACGTGGTTTTTACCTGTCTTTACCTGATTGCAATCCGCCGCGCGCGAATGGGCGTGTCCGCCGCGCAACCTGACCTGGCCTCACCAGCGGAACACTTGCACTCCACCCGTCGTCCTGCAGTCTTGCAGCGGGCGAGTTGCCAGCGAAAGCGGAATAACGTTCGCGGCAAGCTGATTTAGACTCCCTGCCCGTCTGCAATCTACCCCGGCTAGTGACGCAGAGGGTGCAAGAGAGGAGAGTTTTCGGGTTTGTATTTCTCAGGTTTTCGCCGTTTTGTCTCGTTCTTTCTCTACTGTTATATTGCTGAGCAGCCCCACTTCCATATTCCAGAGTCGGCCAGATTTACCCCTTTCGGTGTCTTTAAGCGTATATGCGGACCGAGACTCTCGTGCAGTATGCGTCGCATTTCGTAGAGTCTCCTTCGTAAGGTGTAATTGTGATCCAGTGGTTCTTCTACCCTTGATAGGATTCGGCACTTCCAAATTGTAATTATGTTGTTTGATTAATGGTTTTTAAGACCTGTGGGAGGGGGATGTGGGTGATGGGGAACTGTGAAGTGAGTTACCTAAATGAAAAATAGGAGTCTTAGAAGGCTACACGTGGCGCAGTTTCCAGGTCAAAGACGCTCTCCTGAAATCCGGGGAAGCCATCGTTTTCAACAGGCTTCGCCTTTCTTGACGTCATCCGCCCCTCAGAGTATTTGCCGAACAGTGACTGACGAGTGGGGTAATAAGAATGATGGAAAGTAGATACTTCCCTGCCAAATTGATCAGAATTAACCCTACCATTGCCTTTAAATTACTGGTGTTGCTATTCGGCTGTTCGGTACATACAGGTAGTTCAATCAGATCTCTGCTAATGGGCCTATGGTGACTAGTAAGAATTAACAGCTTACCTTCCACATGCTTCATTTATTTGGGACGTTTCTAACGGCCCCATAATAGCTTTGTTGAAATGACGTGAGCTGTTTATCAAATGACGTTGACCAAATATGGAGAGGTGAAGCAGAATGATAAATCGATTTCGGCAGTGCGTAGGTTTTTCTGTTTGCGGTTGCGTGTGTGGGTGGGGGCGAGCCTTTAATCTTTAATGGCACACCCATGTCGTTATTGTCAGATGCGTTAGTGCAGAGGGGAATAGCTGTCGCAGTGAAATGGCCGCTTCGAGCATGTTTTGATATTAAAAACACGTCATCTACTGAAACATTCGTAGTTTTTCTCAAACTAACATGTAAATGAATTGTACAATGTTTTCCATTTTCGGGGAAAGCCCTGTAAGGGGTCGTATAATTGTTGAAAGAGATGGTGTTTTTGAGAGGGAAATTTGAAAGAAAGGAGATGGGTTAACAATGAAAGTACTGCGCAGAGTAGCACTACGTGGATGATTGGATTGAGAGGAAAACCTTATGTATGAGAAGGAACTAGACTGGTTCCATTAGTTGATAAGACCTAATTTTGCTCATTTTTCCTCTAGGAAGATTGAAAATGCTTTCTTTTGAAAAAGTTGTGCAAGCCATTCGAGTAAAATGATTTTCCATTACCTTTTGCAACATTTTCCCATTTTTCTGTAACTTCTTTGACATCGAACCAGTAAAACCATGCCATTGTAAAAGACATGGGTTCACCGAGCCATTTTCGCACCACTCTAGTTTGTACGTATTCGTGTGGCAATCAGATTGTGCTACTATCATCTAAGCAGGTGATTTTCAAAAGGCACAGAGTCTGCTGATTACGCTGGTAGAAGGACGTTCCCCATGCGAGTTGCAAAGGTGTTGTTTTCTAGGCGGCTCTTGCAATATGCTGCCGACGCCACTGTGCTTGTGATGGATATACACTTACTACTTACTGATTACTTTTTGCAGCCACTGTTCTCTGTGTTTATTCGTAAGTAACTGTAGGGGGGTTGCTGGAGCATTACAGAGGAGCTATTTATTTTAGGTAGCTGTTGTTTCATTATGCGATCTTGATGCTTGTCTTGGGTATAAGTACGACCCCTCGCTCTGGTATTGTTACAATAGATCCGTCGGTAATCACGGTGTATCACAGAATGTTCTTTCCTGCGCCTTGCAAGTTAATAAACAGCGACTGAGAATAGGGACAATTTGTGTGGCACAAACTACAAAAGCCATTTTTACTCTCAATTAGCGTAAATTCGTGGTACGTTGGAAATATCATGTATGCGGAAATATTCCTACGAATAACCTTCGCATGTGCTGGTAATTGCTGACGTAGGCTCAAATGCCATTTTTAAAAATATTTGTTATTCATATTTGGCTATAAATAGTTACTACTCGATCATTTGCTTTTGCGGGGTACAATTTCCACAATAATGATTGCTGTCATCAGTGCATTTTTGGAAAATACTAACGAGGAAGTAAATTGTCGTTTTCCTTGTTTTTAAGCTTGCCAAAACGTGACATCATTTCCGTGCACCCTTCAGTTGTAACCCACATGCCATGAGGGAAATATTTTTTGCTAGCTCCATTGAATATGCAAGGGTTTGTGTGTCTGGGTGAATTTTTATTGGTGGATAAGTGGGAATATTTGGACTGCTCTGGATATTGGGAATATACGCGTGAATGAAGACTGGTTTCATTTCGATGGAAAAATACTGATTTTCGTGTTTTTAGAACGAATTGAGGGATTTTTGATACTATGCGTGAAAGGCAATGATTGCTCATACGGAAATAGAAATACCGGAATAAGAAACCTGTATATAATGGTTGGCATAGGAGTTTCCGTTTTACAGAATTTTGATAGGACAGTACGATTCTTCGAAATATCCAACGTGCATGGTCGCCTGTTGCGGCATGAGTGGATGAGTGGATGCGACGTTAAATTTCATTTTTCTTATTTCTGCTGGTCACGTGGAAGGATAGTGAAAGCATGCCCCATTTTCGTCTACTGTTAAGTGCCAACACTGAAGCAGCACTCGATTCTCCTTCACTCTCAGTGGGACTGGAAAGTAAAAAAGTTATTGAGTGTGCCTGACGTCATTCTCCCTTTTTACACCTTTTTCCTGCCAGCAAAGGCTGGACATGGCGAAGTAATTGGAAGGGGCAAGGTGTGAGGTTGAAAAAGTACGGGAACGACTAGCATGGGCGTGTTTTTGTGGTCCTTCTATCGAGCTCAGCAGCAACTGGTTGCTGAACCGTGATTAAAACGAATTTTTCTCAGAGAGCCTTTTCCGAATTCTGAGATGAAGAACTTACAGGGTGATCCATAATTGGTGCAACAAAATTCTCGCGTAATTTCGCTAGCATTATTGAATTTTTCGATAGCTTGGTGGGTTTATACTTCCGTCAAATCCTCCTCTACATATCTGCCAAATTACACTGCCTGCCGTTCTCTCTACCGTTCATGGTGCCTCCAAATTCCAACACATGCGCTACTCGCTCGCAGAGCGAGATCGGACATACTCCAAAGGAAATCGCTCAGCTTTTGAATGTGAACCGCTCCACTGTGTATCGTGCGCTGGAACGAAGGATCCCGGTATGTCCTCCTCGACGTGGGCGACCAGTGAGCTCCGCCACTTCAAAACTCCGGAAGATTGTCAAAAAGCGGATCGACCGTAATGCATGCAGGAGCATAAGAAAGATGGCCAGGGAAATGGGAGTCCCCTACACAACTATGTGGAGAGTCGTCAGGGAGCAACTACACATGTACCCCTATAGGATGCAGAGGAGACACGGCTTGACTGAAGAAGAGAAGAAGAGCAGGAAGGAAAAATGTGTGGCGCTGTTGGTAAGGGCCGATCAGGGCGATCATCTGAGGACTGTGTTCACCCACGAGAAAATTTTACCGTGGAACAGACCTACAATGCCCAAAAATAAGAGAGTGCTCGCTCAAACTTCAAAGGAAGCCGATGAGGTCGGAAGGAATGTTTACAGGAAGCTGAAGCCTAAATCTGCCATGGTTTGAGCGGAGGTGTCAGCTACCGGGCGCACTCCGCTGGTTTTTGTCGAAAAAGGAACCAAGCTGGATGCCGGAACTTACTTGAGAGAAGTTCTTATGAAGTACCTGCTACCCTGGTCCTCTGCGCTTTCACAAAGGAGAAATGGACCTTTCAACAAGACGGCGCTCCTGCACACAGAGCGGAATGCGTTCAGGACTGGTGCCGTATCAATCTTCCAGCCTACATATCCTCAAATGAATGGCCCGCTTGCTCAGCGGATCTCAACGTTATAGACTTTTCTATCTGGGGCATCTTAGAGGAGAAGGTTTGTTCTAAGCAAAGGAACAATTTTAAGGAACTGAAGTCATCGCTCAGGAAAGCTTGGAAAAATATACCACAAGAGACGATTCGGGCCGCAGTAGAGGCGTATCCCAAGCGTTTGAGGGCAGTCATCGCGGCAAAAGGAGGGCACTTCTAGTAGCTATCGTTGATTGTAATAGATGAAGGTTTGAATAAAGTTTGTAAACAACATTTGTAATAAAATTGATTCTGAGAAAAGGTATGCGGTAAAAACCGTGTTGCACTATTTATGGATCACCCTGTATGTAGAGACATTGTAGGAGTAAGTGCAACTCAATGCATGGATACGTGTGTAGTGCACCATTAGGCTGAGCTTATATCTTGCAGTGACGATCGCAGGATCTTGCGAATCGCCAATTGCAAGATCGCAGTGTCGCCTTGCGCACTCCAACTTGGGATTGTTTTTCCTCCCCAACACTGATCTGTTACCCTTACGACCCCAGAATCATACTCTATATATAAAACCAAGTTTGGTGTGTTTGTTTGTCTTTCTCTGTAGGGTGTGTGCAGATATGACAGGAAATCGCGCGACCGCCCGCGGCGAGCAGCGCAGAAAGTCGTTTGGAATTCCGCTCAAGACGCAATGAGCTGCTACCGTGAGGGACCTTTAAAGGTAAGCGAACTCCCGAAGTATTCAACTAGCAATCTTCAAAGTCCCTCACGGTACCAGCCCATTGCGTCTTGAGCGGAATTCCCAACGTCTCGTACTGATGCCGCCGCGAAGCGATTCGCTGTCATATCTGCACACACCGTCTGTGTGTCTGCGTGTGTCTGTCTGTCCGCTCACCGCATAATGCATTCTTAAAGGAACCGGAAGGGATCCGAAACAAGGGGGAGATGCAAAGAAATGAGCATTTTATGAAGAACACTGAAGGTTAGAAGCGATAATCGGTGGAAAAACCCGGTTTCAAAAGCGCGACGCTACGGTGTGTACTCGCATCCATTTCGTATCAACATACTGACTTTCCGAGTTGTCCGCCGTAGGGGACGGGCCGAGGGCCAACGTTAGTTGTAGCATCTGACTCCCAGCGCACTGGAGTGGCCATTCCCAACTACATTAGCATCTATGTAAGTACATCTAGAGACAATATAAGAAAGAACAGAGGGAAAAGTAAAAGAAAAAAAATGACTATATCATAGGAGCATCTCCTCTTGGCATCATGCCAAGGCGTCAGGTTGGCGAGTTTGTGCAATGGCGGCCACTTGAACTCGTCCACACTACGTCTGTTCTATCGTAGGCCAGAATTACCCCCTTCCGGTGTCTTTCACTAAACTTTATTCAGGAGAGATCGGGCAAGTTGGAATTGGCTAAGGGCTGACCCAAGCGTCAAAGCACATAAGAACTAAGAGAGAGGATAGAATGAGGCACATATAATTAGGAGTTCATGAAAGTGTCTCACTGCGGTGGTTTCGAATTCGCCTTAGGCGACGAAATCGTCTATCTCTGCAACATGGGAGACGGGTAATTGAGCCACGCGTTGTTTTATTGTTGGTTCGAGAAATTGACCAGACCTCAAATTTAGATAGTTGAACATTTATTTGAATCACTAGGTAAAGATCGTTATAAAATAATTACAAAACTGGATATGGGTAAAAAGTGCTTAATACGTGTAAAACAGAGAAACCATGGCACGGCAGAAAGCCCATCTCACACATTCGCATTTGCCTAGAGATCGCAAATATGAGAATTATGGTATAGTCACATATGGTGTACAAGGAGGAAAAGGCTGTCTTGAGTGGAAGCCGGTCCTGTATTTATAGGGTTGTCTCGGGGCGGTCTCAACAGTTGGTTACGACATTTGCATTGTTTTCTTTACACATTGACTCTCAGCTTGTAAAAAAATTTAGATCATCCTCCTAATAATGCAGAAGTCGCTTTATTTATAGCTAATATAGCATCGGCCGCTCCCTTGTATTGTCATCAACTTCCAAGCAGACATCGTCGATTCCTTTGAAACATTCGTACATTCCTCTTGTTCACAGATGATCTTTTTTCTGTGATTCTGCGATACCGACCTTTACGGAACGATAGAAACCGTGGCATGATCATGATCATACCTAAGCCATTTAAAGCCATTTATTTTGTATAACAGACGTGCACTGAAATACCTCTGCGATCCTGGGTGAACGCGGAAACATGGGATTACTGGACGCTAGTACCTCTTGCGTGTTCTCTTTACTTCTATTTTTCATTATTTTTCAGATGAGTGTTGTCCTCTGAGCCCGTGTCGCGTTGAAGAGTCTGCTCCGGCGCGCAAAAGTGGAGTTCGTCTGAAACGGCCGAATCTTGATGCGGAAGAGAATAGCCCTGTGAAGCGAAGGCCGGTAAAAGCTCGACGTTTGTGCGGTGACTTGGGAGGATTTCGAACGAGTCCTAGAAAGAAGCTGAATTCGTCAACGAGTCTCGTTATTTCACCAGTAAGTGAGCGCCAAGTTTTTGCTATAGAATGGGATTTGTTCCCAGTGGCGTCGGTCCAGAAGGATTGTGCAGGCGGTTAAAGTAAAGTGGGATTCATTTATAGAAAAGTAAAGTGGGATTCATTTATAGAGTTCAAGCCACGTAAAGTATGTAAAAGACGTCAGGGAAAACTCCCCAAAGGTGTCATAACAAGATATGTTAGTAGGAGATTTATAAATTTTAGGGAGATCTGTGCGTGCTGGTATGTAGGGCTTGTTTAATACGATTTACAGACCAGTCAGTGATGCCTTCAACATTACAGAGGTTGAGGTTTCAAATTAAAGGCTCTAAATCAGGTGAAATCAATCAGTTCGCCTTCTTGGCGCGGGTCGAAGGGCGTCAATGAGTCCACCCCGCTGAAGGAGGTGCAGTCCACGTCGGGTGCTTTTCCTCATTCGACTTCCGAACAAAAGTCGCCAGTAAAGCGGTTATTGGTGAGATTCACTATTAATTACCTCTTTCACTATTATATTTATGTATAAAGTTTATTATATATGGAACCGTGCTGCTTATTTTAGGCAAATCCAGCATTTTCATCATTGTTTGATACCCCTGAGAAAGGTTCGTACGTTTTCCAAGTTGCTTTTTTACGGTAAATGGAGCAGCGTCATATGGATGGGAATATTACTTTATTAGTTTTTAATATTTTCTGAAGCTTAGAACCTCCACGAGTGCTTTAAATAATTGCTCTCCATTTTACTGATGTTTGTTCCGTTCTTCTCACTCGAATTTCTTCTTTGCTGAATAGCTATATAAGGTGTAATAACGCTTCGACGTGAGACAGTGTCTAAAACTCCATAGGAAGGTCGCAAAAGGCGATTGAAGACACTGGAAGGGCTAAATTTGGCAGGTCGTGGAATATGAAAGTGGGGGTGCTCAGCAGTGTAACAGTAGAGAAAGAACGAAATAGAACGGCGAGAAAAAAAAAACGAAAATAAGTACTCGAAAACCTCCCTCTCTTTCGCGCCCCTGTGCGTCGCTAGCCGGGGGTAGACTGCAGACGGGGAGGGGGTAGCGAAATCAGCCGGCCGCGGACATTGTCTCGCCCTCGCCAGCAACCCGGCGGCTTATGAACTGCAGAACGACACGCCATGCCGCGGGATCGTGAAATTAGGTGATGCGGAATAAATGGCCAAAACAGAACACTTTTTTCATAACTTCGCTCGGACACAGCTTTATTTTCGAAATAAAAACAAATCGAATCTACACAAGTTTGCCAACGATCTGGTAGAGAAAATATGCCATCGAATCTACACAAGTTTGCCAACGATCTGGTGGAGAAAATATGCCATCATGATAAAATTGTGGATTGGGAGTATTGATAATGTCACATTGGCATTTTCAGCCTGCTTCGTATCGGCGAACTCCTTCTGACGCAGGTTTGCATCGAGAGCTCGCAGAAACAGGTGATTCTTTGGGGATAGGTCTGGGGAATAAGGGGAGTGGGGAGTCTCGATGCCTTACTGCATCAGTTTTAGCCGGGTAACTTGCGAAGTGTAGGGTTTTGCGTTATCCTGCAACAGGATAGGACCCCTTGTTTATCAGCGCCGGCCACAGTTTTTGCGACTTTTCATACATCGTAACCAAATCACGGCAGTAGGGTTCTGCTGTGATGGTCTGACCAGGTTGCAGCAGGCTAAAGTGGATTACGCCCTCACAAAACCACCAAACAGTGAGTGTCCTTGATGCGGTTCACCTTGAAGGTTAAAGTCTCCAGAAGCGAACCTCGCAAACCAACGGCGCACAGTCCTTTCGGCAGGGGACTCCTGGCCCCACACACGGCTGAGGTTCGAAGTGGCTTCGGCCGCTGAGTGACCCAGTTTAAAGTCATGAAGCATGATCATGCGAAAACCGTACCTTCCCATTTTAAATTTTAGAGCCTGTAAAAACCTATTACCTAAGGCCGCTATCAATGGGAGTGTGAATTGAAAAGGGTTGAGCATGACTTACAAGATGGTATATTCAAGTTGACTCGAGCGGTGAAACAGCGCCGAAAAAAAGCTAATCATGAAACGGCCATATATTCTGCGTACACTTAATAGAATCCCAAGCTGCGCTTTTCAATGCGAGTTACGCCACACATCACCTCTTCGGAAGTGGGAGTTATTTTTTTTTTCAGGAAACACGTATCCCCAGTTCTCACTTTCTTCTTACCCCTCTCAATGCCTTTAATGAGCTGCAAAAAGTTGAAATTTTTCCCTTTGGTATTTCTTGTAGTGGCTTTAAGACGTCATAATGTTTATTTTATATGTCATCTTCAGTGAAGTGCTTCCATCGTGCATATTAATTTCAGCGATATGATGCAGCGGTGATAGAGTAGTAGTGCACTGCCATGAAAAGTGAAGAAAATAAGATGTTTCGGTTTAGACGAATGACTCAATGCAATTGGAAACATTAAGGGCAAACGGCTGCTTGGGAAGGAGTCAGTCCAGTGAAAGCGTCTGTTCAGAAAGAAGTAACAATGCGATCACCAAGGAAGCCACTTGTGCATAAGGAAATTCTAATAAAGGTGAAAAACATTCGAGACGTGTAAGGCAAGTTATTACAGTGAATGAAAATGTTTTTAGAACGTGGAGTGCCTATTACTACCAACACCGGAGAAAAGGGAACGTAAGGAAGTATTGGATCCATTTCAGCCTGAAGAAATACCAAGGAAGAAAACGGTCACAGGGTAAGTGTACTAGCTAGGGATTTGATGAGGATTTGCTTCTGAAACCGATTTTCAGGCCGAAGAAAGACATAGCAGTGGCGTTTTCAGCTGAACAAGGGCGAGTTGTGAAGAGAGCCTTCAAAAGGTGATTTAGCCGTTTTAAAAGTTTTTGGAAAATTCGTTGAAGTGTGGTACGTCGTAGATTCTCGTCTGATTCAATTAAGCTAGAGGACAAAAAGAGGCAAAGGAAATTTTTGGAAGAATCTGAAGGGAGTTGAATAAGGTGGTTGAACCGAGGAGCAGTATACTGAGGTAGCTGGGAGCTGGCGGGTTCCAGGAAAAGCATCATTTCAGGAGAATTTCAATAGCAGGGGTAGGTAGGACGCGGTAGAAGTACCATCAAGCGGAAATCTTAATGCGTTAATATTTTGTCCTGTATGGGACTGCCATGAGATATACCTGGAGAGGATAGACCTGTCAAATTTTTGTATACAACTTTTGACACTATTTACCCAAAGCTACCCCACTACCTCTTCAACCGATGTGGTCGAAGAGGTGATTTTTGGAAAACTTTTCGATTTGGCTGCAAACTTCTACCCGGGGGTAACTCGACCCGTAGAACACGAATATGACGTTCGTTTGGCCCGAAACCGCGCCGAAACTGTGCCATAGGCGCCGGCGCCAAAATGGGGTGGATCATCAGACTCGCTCAAAATTTGTCCCGAAAGGTATTTCGACCCGTGGAACACGAATATAACATTCGTTTCGCGCGAAACCGCTTGGCGCCTGGACCATTTTGGCGCCGGCGCCTATGGCGCCGACGCCAAGCGGTTTCGTGCCAAACGAATGTCATATTCGTGTTCTACGGGTAGAATTACCTCTGGGTAGAAGTTTGCAGCCAAATCGGAAAGTTTTCCAAAAATCACCTCTTCGACCACATAGGTTGGAGAGGTAGTGGGGTAGTCCTGGGTTGATAGTGCCCAACTTTTTATTCATTCAGCTATGCGGTTACAGTTCTGCTTGTACGGAAAATGTGAGGCATTTTAAAGGAACCGGAAGGGGGTCCTAAACAAGAGGAAGATGCAAAGAAATGAGCATTTTGCAATGAACACTCAAGGTTAGAAGCGATAATAGGCGAAAAAACCCGGACTCAAAAGCGCGACGCTGCGGTGTGTATTCGCATCCCGTTCGCATCAGCGCATCCATTCCGAGTTGTCCGCTGTAGGAGACGGGCCGTGGGCCAACGTTAGTTGTAGCACCTGACTTCCAGCGCAGTGGAGTGGCCATTCCCAGTTTTATAAGCATTCATGTAAGTACATCTAGAACAATATAAGAAAGAACAAAGTAAAAAGTAAAGGAAAAAACAAATTTATAATGGAAACATCTTCTTTTGGCACCATGCCAAGGCGTCAAATTGGCGAGTTTGTGCAATGGCGGCCACTTGAACTCGTCTACACTACGTCTGTTCTACCGTAAGCCGAAATTACCCCCTTCTGGTGTCTTTAAGGGACATTTTTTAATTATCTTTGCAACATCCAGTGAAGTGAACGCGGATCATTCCCTCAATTTTATTTCTCTTTCTTAGGTTTTTTGTAGTTAACATGGGAATCCAGCTTTGACTCGGATTTCAATTATTAGGTTGATTCATAATAAATCGGACAAATGGTAGTGATGATTTCTAGAGATCATAACTCAGTAACGAATTAACGAAAATGGACGCGCGAGGTACCGTTGGAATGAGTATGAAAAGCTCTTCAGAGTACCGCAAAATAATCACTCCAAAGTAAATTCATTCCGCCACAATGCCGCACGATTTCAAGCGGTCCAGAGACCACATCCGCAACGTCATACTATTTATATCGCTATCTGGCCTGGAACCCGCGGATATCGGCAGACGTCTGATAGAAGTTCACAAGGAGCATGCCCCCGGCAGAAGTACACTGTAGTTGTAGCATTCGAAGTTTGCGTCAGGCGACTATTCCATCGAAGACGAAAACCGCGGTTGGTGGAGCGTACACGGCGTAGAGTACTGGGAGCTGCTCGATGAAGGTACCACAGTATCCGCCGACGTCTACGTTCGTCAATTACGAGAATTGAAGGCCAATGTCCAAAGTTCGCTACGGCGGCGGTCACATGTCTACTTCCAGCACGACAACGTGTCTACTTCCACAGACCGCACTTCGCAAGATCGACCAAGGCCGAGCTGCTCTCGTACAGTTGGACCGTACTTCTATACCCACCGTACTCCCCAGACCTGGCCCCTTCAGATTTCCACCTTTTCTCCCACAGCCAACGCCACCTGGACGGCCAAGACTTCAAAACTCGCGACGAGGTCAAGGCGGCACTCGGCAACTTCTTCGAGCTCCAGCTTCCGGCCTTCTGGAGCAAGGGCATCCATGATCTGCCTATACCGTGGCAGAAGGTCATCGATAAAGATGGAGTATATTTCAAGTGAATCCCTGTTGTCGTAAAAAAGTTGTACGACAATGATTAAAATTGGTCAATTTGTCCGATTTATTATGAATCAACCTAATAGTTTTTCACTCGTTGGAAGGAAATTAGTGGAGGAATTGTCGTGGACTAAAATAGGTGTTTCGCGAGAGGTATAAGGTTTTTTGGCGACAAATGATGTCATCAGATTAGGTTATCCATGGCAATTTCTCTATTTCTCTGAGCCTCCCACGCAACATGCTGTAGTTATATGTGGAAACCTATCTGTTCGTTAATTGCTTTTGATAGGGCAAGAATGGACAGATCGAGTACTATGGGACTGCTTCGTATTTTTCAGTTTTTCTGAAGCGGTAAATGATTTATTCTATGGGTGTGTAGGTGTGAGTGGGTATGCCGGTAGTGATTTTGATAGTCATTTGATTCGAGAACCCAAAGTGATCATAAATGCGCGCAGAAAGTAATCTCGAAGGCTTCTGGGATTGAAGGGCTTTTATGTATAACAGACACCTTATTATTTCTTACATTGCGCAGTGTGTACGGTATATGTGGATGAATTTTCCATCTGCATTTGTCTGCGATGCCATTTATTCCCAAGTGTACTTTTTTTCAGAACAACTCCAGGTGGTGTGAAACCAAAGAAGGAGAAGGGTAACTATGTGAAGATCAATATGAGAAAGAAGTCGTATTCAAAAGGCAAGGTGTCGGCGGAACAGAAGCGAAAAATGCGCCGAAAACAGAATTGGAAGAAACGAACGGCTGGCGGTGGTGGCAGATAGGTCGTTTCTGGCTGAAATTTTCATTTTTGACTTGTGTTCTTCCTACGGTTCTCGAAAGCTCATTGGAATGTAATTCCGCGGTTTTGCCCTGAGGTTTTATCTTTTCTTGCAGCGGAATGAGCTTGGCCAATTATTTTCTTTCGTTCTATGTTACGTTCCATTGGGATTTCCATCCTATCGCAATGTATGATATGCAGTGAATGTCAGGGGGTGTGATATACGATTGCAATGTAAGATATCCTCCTGTAGCCCACCTCGCGAATTTCTCTGCGGATGTAGCATCCCGTTTAGCCATTGCTATGTCACACGGCAGTATACGACATGTGCGTTTGTGCTGACACCTGTGACGCCGTATCTCGACCATGCCTGATTGTGCCATACATTGCCGTGACATACACGACCCTGGTGCCCACATGGGTTTTTCTGTAGCCCATACATTTATGCTATATTTGTCTATTAAGGGCCGCATGCGAAATTTACTCGGAAAATGTGAATCTGGTCAAGATACTGCCCCACAAGGTGGTGGCCGATGGGGCGGGGCCTGAGAGTGAATGCCTGCCGCAGTAGGAGAGTGGGACTGTATACGTAATTTTCTGTTTCCACTATGCGGCTACAACCGCGGCGGACGACGGGGCGGGCATTTGCTTTGAGGCCCCACTTATCAGCCACCACTTAGGGGAGTTGCATCTTGGCCGGGTTTCACTTTTTCGCGTGAAACTTCGCATTCGGCCCTTATTAAATGAACACAGGATAAATATATGGGCAACAGAGATACTTATTTTCCGTGCACGATTCCTTCAATATGATGGAAGGAGATCTTCTATTGTTGATATTGTGATTTTTAGGTTCTAAACTCTTTTTTGTTCGTGTAATATTGTGACCCTATAAGGGAAGATGATATGCTCAAGTTATCATTTATTATTGCATATGACAAATCAAATCAACAAAATAAACGTGTGACACACAATCTGGCAATAAGAGAAGATTTAAACGGATTTGTTGGGTGCTCGTGCGTGTTCACTCAACCACAACGGAATGATAATAATGAGCTCATGGACAAGTACACTAGCAGGTGTGTTTCTGTTGTAAAACTACAGTAATTAAGTAGATATATGCACCAAAAGGCAGGCGGATCACATTTTCGGCACTGGTATACGAAAAAAGGGCTGATAAAATCTCTAATCTACCACATCCATGAAATGAACGTGAATCGGCTGGTTAATTAAGGCAAATCTCGGCTGGCGGCGCGGTGGCACGTATGAAAGCTTGTTGCTGAGAGGCAGAATTATAAAAACTCACGAAAACACAGAAAATACACAAACGTGCGAGAAATCTGAGGCAGTACTAGGTAACGAACTGCGTCCTATGATAACTGATCTGGCTAATGATCAATCTGACTAGAGTGGTTGTTTCTCGAGTCGTTCTTTGAATCCATCCACATCCTCGAGTGATGGGGCTTCTGCGTTTTCGTTTTCCTAAACGAAATTATTTTTGCAGTATTATCACGATGGTTCAGATTTTCCTGCCTTGGTGTATGTCACGGCAATGTACATACAAGTCTTGAGAGCAATTTATTGAATGGACTCTCCCAGCTTCTCAATGAATATCAGTGAAAACCCTTTCTCTATTCTCAACATTATCATGACTTCTATAGATTTTCCCTACCCTTTCTTTACTTGACTCTACTAGGTGGCCGCGTGTTCCACATCTGCGAATTTTTTACCCAAGTAATGCCGGGTACATCGCCATGACATACATTGTAAAAGGAACCCGTCTGGTCTCTTTCGGTATTTCATGCATTCTCCCATATTTCCTTAGAGGCAGTGATAGGGGTAATTTGGGAGGAATTTGGAGAGATCATCAAATATGGAGGTCGACGTACTCAGTAGTACGAAATTGAAAAAAAACGGGATGACACGGTCGAAAACCCGAGAAGTAAGACCCTTTCCCCGCTGTTTATTTTCAAAAAGGACGGGTCGAGCCGAAACAAAGGGCGGGCTGAGATGAAGCAAGTGCCAGCTGTTGAAGAAGACGGTTCTTATAAAGCCCGAGGGCGCTCTTTCTCATCGGAAAATTTTCACATATATCTTCTTAGATCCCGAGCTTTCATTCGTGTGACCCAGTTTGGGAGTTCTCATAACCCAGATTACCCCGTCTCTGTCTTTGAAGGTATGTCCCGTTTTTCTCTGAGTGTTCTAAAAAAAGCAACTGTGACTACGCCGTTACCTTGGCCTCGTCTTCGAGGAATCTGCCCCACAATGTAGCGATGATATCGGTTGTTATGATGTCACCGGCGTTCTTCGAGATGAGGTGAAGGATGAACACACCATCGGCACGCAGCGATCGTTGCACGAACTTGGTGAGTGCTCGTTGACCTGGAAATGGAACGAGGCCTTTTAGGATCTTATCGCTGTATTACTTATTGTGAGTCAAGACGCCTGATTCATTCAAAATTAGGTCAGAATCTGGCATGCTGCAGAAAGCTTTCAATTGGGAGTCCACCGAGCTTAAGAAATTGTACCATGAATCTGTCACTGAGGTCTATGCACTCACTTGAAATGTCCTCATCGTTGACAAGTCCAAGTAGCTTCAAATATGAGCCGACAAAGCTCTTACGCCTCTCCTCTGACAACAGCAATGAGCACCAATAGACGAAGTTACCGATATTGTAGATGAGAACACCGAGAATCCAGAACCAGATGAACAGGTATACCTGAATTGGTAATAAATCAATGAATCTCCTAAGGTTGATCGATTTTGCCATCAATACCTTTTCATTGAACATGTTGATCATTAGTACACATTGAACTGAATGGCGATGTTTGTTCCCGAGTACTCGGACTTCAAAATCGCACATCGTCACTCTGAAGATAGTCTCATTGATTTCCAAATCAGCTTGTTTATGTGAGCATTATTTTCTGACTTTGAATTTGGAACACTTTGCTGCTGCTTTTCACATGATGTTGGACGGAGATGGTGTAGGGACAGGTGGCGCGCACTTTCACTGTCATGGTGCGGGGATCAAACTCCGCATCAATGCCGGCACGGGCTAACCAAGCCCTCTATCCCTTCCGGTAGATGAATAGGTATCAGACTCGGCTGGGAATAAATGCACTGACTTGTACAACGGCTGGTCGCCGCGCATTCACTTGCCACCACGATTCTGAATGGAACTGAAATGCGTGGCGCATCCCACAGAAGGGATTGATTGACGCCAAAAACTTCATCCTTTGAAATTTACTTTATTCGCAGAGTGCTGTGGTGAAAGCGGAATTGAGCGGTGAATCAGCTGACTAGCGGTGCAATCGCGGCGCGATGTAACTCAGAGAAAGGTGCGTAGAAACTATAATTATGCTAGTCGATCTACACAGTACCGCCGACCGCACACGTAGAAGACCTGCTTCAGGTGCTAGGACCATTTTGGATAAGACCACTGCATCATCTTGTGGTTTATTGTGGACTATGAGTAGCCAGTGAGTAGTTATTGAAACGAGCAGTAAAGTTGGACAAGTGGTTACTGGACTTTCATATCTTCAAGTAGCACGTTTGGTCCACCCATTGTTTAGCGCATAATATTATTGCAATCTCCCTTCTGAGATGTTTTTCAGATTGGAGGGTCTTTCTGAAAGCTTCGGCTGCGGTATCTACCACTGGTTGTCGGATGGCCTGAATATACGCTGATGGAGCTAGTTTAGCTAAGGCAAACCCTTTGTCTATGGGATCAGCTGAAAAGCTGCATGAGGAAAACCAGTAACACCGGACCTCAAGAGCAATCACTGGGAGCTTTCACTCGTTTTTGAGTACCGTTCCGGCTCGTACGATTGATTTTCTTATTACTGTAGAGATATGGATGTGACATGATGCCCGCCACCGATCTACATATGTCTATCTACTCCTTTTTTAGTGCAAAAGACGACAGATTGCAGACAATTTTTGAATGGCCTTCTCATAGATGGGGAAGACGAGAACAGGGTCAACCCTCTGTCGGAAATCCTGGACGGGGGGGGGTCGTATTAGGCCCGCTGGGAGGGGGGTCGTTCTCCTTGAGGTAGGCAGTGGTCAGCGAAATTTCTCAGGCTGAGACCCGACGTGTAAAGGGGAAATGTGATTAAACTACATGTCTCGTCAGGTCTTATAGGCTCCATAACTAAAAAATAAATCGGGTAGGAGGAAATGAACATTAGAAAGAGTGCATTTTGTGAATGAGGAAAGGTGGAGCAGCGGCAGCGTGAAATAAGTAAGGCAAACTCGGAGTGGTCAGCATGGTCTTTTTGCGAAGATCGGAACTTGGTAAACGAAATTCATCCATCATCACCTCAAAAAACCCATGAAACCCCTCATTGGGTTATTCTCATCTCCATACCCTAAATGTGTGTTTACGTGGTTTTCGTTCAGTGGTCGCATTCGATGGGATTAATTGTTCGTGTTTAGGAGACTCCTCTCCTAACGGCGGCCGCCCGAAAGACATTTGATGACACCGCGCGAAGCAGTGTTCTACAGGAACCCAAACGGGTCATTGTCGTTAATTTGGTCGGCGCCCATTCTCTAAGGTCAGTTCACTATTCATTTAGACGTGGATCGACATGACAGTCCGAGATCGTATTGTACGGTTGCCGCTGAAAGGGGAGATCTGATTGGTACAGGACACTAGTGAATCAGCTAGAAGGGTAATGTTCCTCTTCGTTAGGTAAAATTCTGCAAAAAACTAAAAATTTCTAAAAAACCCTCAAAATTCTTGGGGACCGAATGGTGGGATGGTTGGTCTAGATCGGTCCCTTCGAGATGCGCAATTTCCTAGACTTCCACTCGGCATTGTAGAGGCATTTTAGCAACTAGCTGGTCCATACTGTGAGAGCCCAGCGGATGCTAAGATTGCTACATTTTTCCTATGGGTATCAACTTATTCAAAAAGTAATAGCAGTTATTTCTCAATTATTCTCATTTTTAATTTTTTATTTGAGTAGATCGATTACAGTACCCAAGTGATGGCGGTGAATTTACTTGAATATGGCCTCCGCCTCTTTGTTAAGAAATCTCATACCGTGGAAAATGCCCACTTTCTTCCCATTCGCGTCCGTGCATCAAGTCGTTTAGAATGCCGAAACCCCACATGGTATAGCTAGTGGAGAGGAAACTAAATCAAAGTAATTAATCGATTATCGATTAGTTGTTATATAATCGAAATTCGAGAACTGACCTGTTAAGAACGAAGAACTGAATGACCACCTGCAGTAAAAATAGCACCTTGACAAGGAGATATAGCGAACTGAGGTACATACCGCGATGTACGCATTGTGTTAGACCCCCTGAAAAATCAATTATCGATCAGTCGAAAATTTATGCGGGTGGGAATTCCGCAATATGAGTGTTGATGTAGTAGTCAGTAACGGTTTTTGACATGAACGTATGATCTATGCTAGATAACAGCTTTAAAAAATCGTCAAACTTCATAAAATACTTAATAAATATCAAAAATAAATATGAGAATAATAATGGTATCAGTAAAAATAATATAAAAATACTATAAACTAATATAAATAAATAATATAAACATGAAATAAAATAAGGTAATTTCATACATCATTTGATGGAAAAATTTGTGGTTGAAGAACTTGTGGTTTTAATGTGGGCGGGAATAGCGCTATGCGTAAATCCCGCCCAGAGCATACTAGAACTTGTGCAAGGCCAGAGATTTGATATGAAAACAAAGTGCGAGATTTTAAACGCTACTTGAAGCATAAAATTAGCCATCAAAACAATGCATGAGCCACATGCGCGGTAGAGTGCTGCTACGATTTTGAATAAGTGCCAAAATCAGGCGTAGCCCGAAGAGATCGCTCACCATCAGATGCCAGCGTTTATAGTTCCATTTTCCCCAAATAAGCTGCTCTCTAAGGATATTGGGATTAGCGACAGTTTTCTAACTCTGGAATATCTCAGCCCCTTGTTGGTGTTGTTTGGGCATTTCTTTCTACACGCATCCCATCGACCTCCTCATGATGGGCGATCGGCGATGCTAAACAGTCGCAAACTAATGCGATGCCAATTGGCTTCGATTAGCGAACGACGACGATGTTGCGAAGAAAGGAATGGAGAAAGAGAGATGAAGTGAGGAGAGAGGAAAGAACGAGAGACGACTCCACGGTTAACGACAGGAATCAAATCAAAATTCCACTGATTCACTCTACGAAATCCCATTTTGAATTTATCCTTCACGTCGGTCTAGTAATTCTGTTCGGGATGAGCCTACGTGGAGGTCTTGTACTTCCGAATAACCACCGTAGCCATAACGTGAGTAATGTGAGAGGTAATAGGCGAACAGACAAGATTACTTAGACCACCGTCAGACTATGCGAATTTAATATTTCGCGGTTTTGCAGTGTCGCGGCTGAAAGCACGAAATTTCGGCAATCCTAGGCTAAGGTTATACTATGCGGATCATATAATCCGCAGGATCGCGAAATTGCAGGATCCTCAGTGCAATGCAGGATACTGTCATACCCTCCCACTTAAATGTGCTATTTTCCCGAGTTTTTATCATTCTGGGCTGTGAATGGCAACGGAGCAGCTTTGTGGATGACCATAGAGGTAAAGAGCTTGGGAAAATAGCACAGCTAAGTGATGGTATGAGAGTAGCCTGCATTGCAGCCTGAGGATTCTGCGATTGTGCGATCCTGCGGATCTTACGATCCGCATGGTATAACCTCGCCCTTAAGATCGCACTATCGCGCGCCAAAGTGCAACACTCCAAGATCGCAGGATCGCGAATTCTGACACTCCAAGATCGCAGGATCGCGAAGTTGCTCTTCCAGTTCCGATTTCGGATTCCAGCTTCGGAATAGGGCTTTCATGAACGTCGTCAAGTCATTCGAGGATTGAAGCCTTTGCGCTGTTGTCCTTCACTTGTTGCGTCTAATCCGGAAGGCTTATAATTTTCGATCACTCCAACTATTCCAATACCGGTTGGCAATATTCCCCGAAATGATCCGTTCAAGGCACCGCTTTTCACACACACCTTCAATGCATCCTTAATTTCATGAAGTAATAGATTCAGGGTAATGTATTCCGTATCCGTAAATACGATTGTCCGCTACAAAAGGTGCCAACCTTGGGATTAAACTAATGTGAAGGTGTCACCGATTGGTTCCACCACTGTTTTCCGGTGGCGATAGAACTGTCACAGGATTAGAGGAGATGGTGCGTGACTAACGCGTGCCGAACTGGTTTCACGGCCACTTTTCTGACATCGGTGACAACTCTGTGGCTTCTCTGACAGGTATAGCGACAGTAGAGATGGGCTTGAGACAGGCCAATTAAGGAAGTTGTCATGGTATGGTTGGGAATGATTAAGAATGAGCACTCAAGGGCGATAGTACCGCAAAAAAGTCTCAACTTGTGTCTTTTTTAGCCGGTGACTTTCAACGAGGTTACGGTAGGGTCCGCAATGGTAACTCTGGTAAATTTTTTGTCTGGAAAGTTACTCTGACTTCATCTTACAGCAGTGATGGAGAAATTTTGACGAATGCTGAGAAATGCAGTGAATATGAAAGTCGAGGGCTTACATAGCGATGCGATGGTGAAGAAAAACGAAATGAATTGGCCGAAGACCCGAGAAATAGGACCTCTTCCCTTCGTTGATTTTCGACGCGGACGACCTTTCCGTAAAGAGGCGGGTAGTCTGTCTGTAGGACGAGTTTTCAATTGGCATGTTGCCAAGTCGTAAAAGGAAGGGATATTCAAAAATACATCTAATTTCTTATCATTTATCTATTAGCATCTATTTTCTGGAGTGAGCTTCCAGGTGAAACTGAAAAATGCGCCGCGATACCTTCAAACCTGCCGCATCTCCTTGGCCACTCACACCGTATCCAATCAGGAATGACGTCGCCTAGAGGCAGGTTCTGTCACTCACAAGCGTCAGCTGTAAACCGTTACGCCATCTCTACAGCTCGGGGGCTTTTCGACGCAAATTTCACCATAAATAGGCTTCTTAGGCCCCTAATTCCCATGTAACTGACTCTTTTAGGGATTTCTCAATGAACACATTACCCCTAACGCTGTCTTATCGGCCAAGGTGTACGCTTGGGTCGTACCATGTGCTGGGCACTGCCCCCATGAAAAAAAGGCGGACTAGCTGACTGAGCCGATGAAGCTGCATGGAGGAGGATTTTTTTCTGAGCTTTCAGGAACCAGGTATCTATAAAGTATCCTATACGATGAGGGATACCATACGAACTTTCATGGAATATTCACGATCTTCGTTATCTCGTGTAATGATGTGAAGCACTTCCAAATTCTCAGATATTCATAAAATCAAGACATAAATCAAAAAACTAAATTAAACCATGGATCAGACTGAAATTATTCGTTTGTGACCCCTACCCAAATGGCAAAATTGAATATTAGGTCTGTGCAGAATAAATGGCCAAAATGGACTACTTTTTTCAAAACGCCATAACTTCGCTCAGACACAACTTTATTTGTCGAAATAAAAACCATTCGAATCTACACAACCTTGCCAACGATCTGGTAAAGAAAATATGCAATCATGATAAAATTCTGGATTGCGAAAATTAATAAAGTCAACGCTGGCATTTTCAACCTGTATAGTTTCGGCGAATTTTTTCTGACGCAGGTTTGCATCGAGAACCGGGAAAAGGTGGTAATGCGTCAGGGATAGGTCTGGGGAATAAGGGGGGTGAGGAAGCGTCTCGATCAGTTTCTGCCGGGTGACTTGCGAACTGTGGGGTTTTGCGGTGTTTTGCGCGCCTGGCAAAAACTGATGCAGTTAGGCATCGAGACTCTCCCTCACTCTCCTTATTCCCCAGACCTATCCCTGACAGATTACCACTTTTTCCTGGTTCTCGATGCAAACCTGCGGCAGAAAAACTATGCACGGTAAAAATGCCATTCTTGACTTTATTAATTTTCGCAATCCAGAATTTTATCATGATTGCATATTTTCTTCACCAGATCGTTGGCAAGGTTGTGTAGATTCGAATGGTTTTTATTTCGACAAATAAAGTTGTGTCTGAGCGAAGTTATGGCCAGTTATGTTTCGGCCATTTATTCTGCACAGACCTATATAATCATCCTTCCCTCAACGCCTCGACTTAGCGTTTGCTATCTCTCCTCTCTCTACAGGTCACATAGGACTCCTAGACGTTTTCCTTACCAATGCTCAACCTTCCTTGGACTTCGCATGAGCAATCCCAGTTTGTTAGCTCACGCAATTCTTTCGTACCGTACACTGATTCTTTCGACTTATTAGTAAGTTGAACGGAGAGGTAACGCCAAATGAATGGTCTGGGCTGTTCAAGGTGAACTGCCCCGAAAAGATCATCCCATTAAGTTCCACTCCCTCAACAACATCGGGAGTCAATTTCAGGCGCCTTGCACTCTGGTATGTGGGAGTCTCGTCAAGGCCAACACCAGCGCTCTCACTCACACAATTATTGTCTGTTCGCTGCCTAAGTGTCTGACCGAAATGGATGTGCTGAGAATCGATTTGACGTCGTTTGAGGTTTTTCTTCTCGAAGAACTATAACCGCAAAAGTTTTCTTTGTAGAATGCCTAATGTTAGGTGACAGGGGTGTTGTTGTTGCCGATAGAGCGGATCGCAACTTAAAATTGCACAAAAAAAATCGATAACAAGTCATTATTGATCAATATCAGCAGTGGGGCAGATTTTCCGGCGAAAATATCCCAGAATGTCATTTTGATCCCAGAAAAAGGCCTTCGTTAGAGTAAAGCTGTGAACTCGTACTATAGGGGATAACTACAGTGCGAACAATTGTAAGAGCTTCACATGTGTTCAAAATTCAATAAAATGGATCAATTAATCGATAGTCTGTCGAGGAATCAAAGCAAGACCTACTGGTTTGAGCGATTTTCCTTTGAACGCGAAGCGAGTCATGGATATGAGCTCCAACTACCTAAAACGGAACATTTTCATTTCTCAAACAAGGTAAATTAGGAAACATTGAAATCGATATATCGATTTACCATCACGGCTTCTCGTTTTCTTTCCGGTTGCATGTCGGTTGTCTCTCTTGCCATTGTCACTAGCGATTTCACAGCGATCCCTGGGAATATTTCGTTTTATTTACTTTATTTATTTCTATTTGTTTCATTTTATTACATATCAACCGCTACTCATCTTAATAGGTCAACTGATTTTTGCTCGGGCTTCAGTAATTCAAAAGAAATCACCTGATTGCCAGTTGAATAGCCGCCAGAACAATGCCGGTAGATAAAACATAATCGCTTGTAGACCGAGTATAAACGGTACCCATTGGTAGTAACCTGAACATAATGGTAGGCTTTCAGAGCAGATTTGGCTCGTTTGTAAGTATAGGGTTACTGTAACTCAAGCTGTCAATATAGATACCACCTATCGATTACTTTTACAATTACTCGATATGGGTACAGAGTAGGTGGTGAGAATTTGTTAGGGTTTTCTTTGATCTTATTCTAACCCTAAAGAGATTTCAAGGGTGCTGCTTGACTCATTCACCCATCTTCTCCTTTTACAGTCCATTTCGGAACAAATGATAGGGCGAGGCCCACGACTTGGTGAGAGTGTATCAAACTCTCTCATTCTGCCACACACTCTCACGCTTGCCACGCACTCTCACCCTCGCCACTCACCCATGTTCGTAGGCCACGCCCTATCAAACGCTCCCGAATGGAGTATACATTTTTTAAGATGAAAATTATAATCATTATCTACCGATGACTATCACTTTTTATCACCAGCCACATCAGTCTATCGACGGCTATAACTCCCCATTACTGGCTACGTGACTATGATTTTCTACATTAGGGCGCCGTGAGACTTTGCGATTTTGCGACGTCGCATGCGATACTACGACCTTAAGCTTGTGCAATGCCCAACTTCGCGTGCGAAGCAGCGACAGCGCAAAATCACAATTTCGCAGAATCTGATGGCGGCCTTAGGATACCATACACCAAAGTGAAAAGGCAGTTCACAGTAATGGCTACCCATCTGAATGGCATCAAAATTTTTTTACACTCTTCAGTTAAGCCCTTGGTTTTCTATCCGCTGGAACTCACCGATGAACCTCGAGGGGGATAGAAAACACGGTGGATCGTATGAGAAAGAGTATGTTCCCTTTTTTACTCCTTATGAAACGAAACCAACCTATCTCAGAGTTTTCCCTATCGATCACACTGTCTGGTATGTAGCTATCCGGTCGTACAAAGTAGGTGTTCTGTACAAAACAGTAGTTCTCACTGTATTGCTCCCATGCTCCTGAAATTGATGGTGGCTTTGACAATAGAATGAACAACCGGTAATGATCGAATTAAGCACTCCAAATGTTGATTTCGTTTATTTTAGGCGTACGAGTAAACCACACATTGGGACAATTGAATGACGTTGTTTACTGTAGAAGGCCCACACTAAAGGGAAATAATTGCACCCGCTAATGCGTACAACCGGAATGTTTCCAAAATGCCACAAAACCAGACTCACAGAGAAATTGCTACTGCCTTGAATTTATCATTAGCAGGAACAGTAACATGTTTACATTAGAAAATTAAACTAAAAAAATCAAAATCAAAGATCAATGCTCTCGCTTTCTGGATTGTTGTAAAACTAAGGACACTATGCGAATAATGGCAGATGTGGGAGGTGGGAGGGAAGTTTGAAGCAGGTCATTCATCCCAGTCATTATTTCATATTGTTTTCTTTTTACTGACTTGTTTTGATGATGCTAGAAAATGTGGATTTAGATGCAGTGGCTTGAAAGGTCTCCCATATCCCTGGAATACACACCGCCTCGAAGGCTAGATTGCCTTAGGTCGCGTTCATACTTTGCACTAACAGGGCGCGACTGCGTTCAAAGACAGCAAGGCAGAGTGGCATGGGGATGTGCAGACACGAGGCAGGCAACGAGACAGGGTGGCAGAGGTGGAGACACAGAGACACGCAGCCATGTTCTGCCGCCGGCAACGCAAGGTATGTACTGCCTAACGAGAAGCGACCCAGGTTCTGATCACCGGACCACGCATGTTATCACTGCGCCACCTATCATTGCTTTAGTTCCGTCGAACTGAAGGAATAAGGAGCGGGGTTGACATGGATTGTCTAGTACCCCCTAGGTGCTGAATGAGAGGAGCAGAACGATTTCCAGGCTGAAATAGGATTTTCATGGTGTAGTATTGCTTGACCTGCACTGTCGGTTATGGATGTGAAGCTGATAAGATGCACTGATAGGATAACCGCCCCAGCAAGGTGAAACTCTGATAAGTGGGTAAATATTTTAATTCAGTACACTGTAATAAGCCATGTCGCTGATTTCACTCAGAAATGTATACGCAGTTGAAAGCTTGTTTTTCTGTATACACCGTAATTTTTATTAAAAAACTAGTGGTTTGGAAGAATTGCCCTTTCTTTTAGGATTTGGCTCTCAGTTATCTCTCAATCATTTCCATTTGTGATCGGGTACATTTGAGCATTTCAATTGCGAAAATTCTCTAGTTTCCAAGAAACACAAAGAGGCATCCGACGCTGGGACCCGGTACCTCAGCCATAGAACCGATCACAAGTCGGCTCTATCTGCTGCTAGTCCAGTAGGCGAAAAAGAGGACATTGGCTGGTAATCCAGAAACTCTCAAGAAGCATCGAGTAGCTGCAGGTCGGAAGTTCACCATCAAATAACGTCACAAAATTCAAGCTTATTTGTATACGATACTTCAAGTTCGAATTTCGAATCGCTTTTAGCTTTGATTCACTGGAAATGGCTCACGAATAACTTCTATTTTCAACAAAATTTTCCATTTTTTCAACAGACTTCCATTTTCAACAGACATTTTTTTTTGACAATTCTGTTAATGTGGGTAACCGGTTTTCTCGTTCGTTGCCTTCCTCAGGGTCTGCCCTTTGAGGACCCACTTTTTTTGTGCGAACATCTTTCCAAATGCACTACGAGTTCTCGAAATTTCTTTCGGCAGCCGGCTACTTTTTCCGGATTTCCCACAATCAAAAGATGCTCAGGGATTCTCATCACCTATAAATGGCATTGAATTCATGTTCGTGCCGTTCTCATGCATAATTTATGGGACACCATCATGGATGAGATATGTGTGTGTGTTCAAGCGCTGTTCTTTGAAAGCAATTTCTCAACAAAGACCCCACCCACAAACAAATGCCGCTCATATGCGAGTGTGAAACGCGAAGATTTCCCTGCCTGATAGCACCGACGGGTTGGATGGGTGTGGTCTTCGATGGTGAAGCGAGAGATCATATGGAAATTCTCCGAGGATTATAACAGCATCGAACCAATGACTATTGTGATCAGCTGAAGTGATTTGTGGCCATATTTAGTTCTCGACTTGTTGTCATATACAATAGACTGCCTATTTGGACACAGGCAGTTTGGACCTTACAAACATGAACATGAACATGGCGTACTATGGAAGCGTTAGAATAGCGAAAAGTAGGTCCGAAGCACTTAATGTATGTGATGGCCAGTCCAGTGGAACTGTTGTAGGTGCCTCATTCATCACTGTTGATGGGACTTTATAGAGGATTATGGAAAGGGGACGAAAAAAGTGCATCTGTGAATCGTGGCCTATGGGTATGGTCCGTGACAGCGAAAAGCAAATTTGTTAAAAGGATATAAATTCCAAAAAGGATTTTTAGGCAATCTTCGAGAAATGCTCTAACAATTATCACTTCGTACCTGTAAACTGTGCAGGAATCCAGCATTGAATAGGCTGACCGACATACCTTAACGGATACAATGTTATTCTTTCACTTTGCAATTTTGGCTCCACCTCTGAGTTGCTTATATAGTACCACTCTGTTTGCCAGGCTACTTTCGTGGTTCATCATAGATAAGCATTCTTGTTGTTTGATAATGATCCCGGAGAAGCCATGCATACGTTTTATCGATAGTATTGCACAGTCGGGTGATAGTTACTGTTTAGGAGCTGTTCAGGTTCAGAAGATGGAACTCCCGTGTACATCTACATGTTTTTGAATAAAATCGCGTCCCTCCCCTTCCCCCCCCCCCTCACCTCTCTATTTAAGGTACTGAAGTGGTGGCAGACAAGGGTACTAGCCTCGGGACTTATGTCTGGTCTTTGCACACTTCTTCTGGTTCTCCAATCCGCCGGATTCTATTTTAGAGCCATTTAAGGGGCAATGCCTGCCAGGACTTCAAATTTAGTGGCGTGCCTGATGAATGTTCCTAAAAGGGAGGTTCTATTACCGTGATAGGATTCGATCCCTCTGGGCTGCACCTTAACGGCTACTTCGCCGGTTCGTCCCCATCTCGCCGATCCCTCATACCTGCGTGTAATTCACCGCATAATTCATGGTGGGGTAGGTGGCTGGCGCTGACGGTAGCGGTGGTGGTTATGGTGACGAAGTGACGGCGGCGCACAGCAATCTCGCTATGATCGCCCTTGCTCGGGTGACCTTTGACGCGGAATTCGAGGGTGATGAGGGCACCCGTCTCCCGTCAACTACTATCGGCCTCCACCAACCTTTTGTATTCATCTGATGCCTCTCTCCCGTACATCCATACCCACACATTTGCACTGGTCGAGATAATACGTCACTTGTGAGAGGTGGTAGTTATTATGACTACGACCTTCACACTCGGGGCTACTGATCGGCTTGGGAAACAACTTTAGGGTGGTATTCAGGTAACCCCGCCACGAACTAAACACCGTGGGAGGTGTAAGACGGCACTAACAAACCGATTAAAGGGAAACCAACTTGAATAGAAGATGACCCTGAAAGGGTAAAGCCAGAAGCAAAATGCTCGGCCGTAAACAGGACTAGAAGTCGCACGTGTGTTTCAAGGGCACCCTGCTAATGTGGGAGACCCCACTGTTATGGCTATCATAGCTTCAGTTCTACAATTTAGAATGTGATAGGACACTTAACCGATGGGTAAATCTATCGGTTAAGTGAGTACTCTTCATAGGTAATTCTGTCCTTACAAGTGAAATTGTTACATCCATTAAGTTGAGTCAACTTCGTCAAAAAATAGAAAAATAATCTGAGCACTTATCTGTGAAACCATAAAGGAGGGTTGGGTACTGAAAACTGGTTTCAGCGCAGAGGCAATAGGGTGATTCTCCTTTCGTCATTACTTGAAACAGGATAACCTCAACGCTGTCAAGATCTGCTTTGACAAAGAGGTGATGTGTTCTAGCTTCACCAACGTAATGCCTTAGGAGCCAGTATGAAATTGGGCCTTTCAGGTAGGGGAATAGTAGGGTTTACGAGATTGCCCTTGACTGGCTTTGCGTAATTATCGATATCTAGAGGGTGAAGAGGGAGGTGAGGTATGACGAGAGTAATACAAGCTACTCACCCATCAAATTTTTGTAATGCTATCTTCTGCAAAGGTTTCAAAGTGGTTCCTCCCAAATACCGAATTCGACACGCTTCTCGTCGCCCTACATATGACCCTACATGAGTTGCTATTTTCATATAATAGCTTTCCTCTGACTAATTTAACGCTTTTTGTCTGTAATCGGTGAGTACACGTTTTGAGTGTTCCCCTACGCAAGTATAGCTGATGATGTTTGACTAATTCTCGCATTTCGTTGAAACAATGGATACGATTGTGGATTTTAGTTAGGAAATTTAAAAAAATCTCGGGTTTTCCACTGCTGCCACATTCCGCACTGAACGAGTGACGTCAAGGTCGTCAAGTCAGAGTGGTCCGTAAATTAGCATATAAGATCTACAGGGTGGCTCCTAATTATTTGCGCGTAGTATAGCGTAATTTATTATTAATAACTTTGACAAAAAACAACGCTTATACAATCTCATACAACTTCCATGTAGAGCAATGCCTAGTAATCATTCACTCAAAAAGATGTTCGAAATGAGCTCCTTTTGCAGTAATACAAGCCTTCAGTTTCTTGCCCACTCTCACCGTGCGACGTCACTGTGGGCCGCAGGAAGGTGACGTCGATATCGTCCCACGCCTTCCGATCAGCCCTTCAATAAAATGAGATATGCAAATGTCCATAACATTGCCAGAAGTGTAGCGAATCAAATGGTGCTTGTTCTGTGAGAAAAGATGCAGTTTGAGTTAAGTTATGATCTCCCGAATTGGAAATTGCGAAAACCAGCTAAAACGCTCCTTACAACCTAATAAAATCTTGTTCGTTGGGAAGATAGCACTCAAAGACTCCCCCGGGTTGCTGAAGGTTTTGTTAGTGGTCAATGCGTGCTACAGCAGGACTGGGCACCTGCTCAGTCTGCGAGATCAACACTTGCACTTGCGAGAGTCACTTTCCTGGTTACTGGACGAACGCCTTCTGGCCAACTTATCCGCCCGATCTGAATCCGACGGATTTCGCTGTCTGGGGCTTGCAGCTGAAGGTCTCCTCGAGAAGGCAGCAAAGTTTGAACGCTCTCGAAGCTTCACTTCAGAAGGCGTGGGACGATATCGACGTCACCTACCTGCGGCCCACAGTGATGTCGGTGGAGAAGAGACTGAAGGCCTGTACTGCTGCAAAAGGAGCTCATTTCGAACATGTTCGGGAGTGAATGATTATTAGGCATTGCTCTACAGAGAAATTGTATCAGATTGTATAACCGTTGTTTTTCGTTGAAGTTATTGGAAATAAACTACGCGCAAATAATTAGGAGCCACCCTGTAATTTATGATAATCTTGATGAAGGATGAAATCCTCTAAACTGGCGATTTCCCAAAAAGTCTATGTCAGCTCAATAATTTGAACCCAAAGTGTCACTAAAAGATTAGGGCGTAATGAGGCAATCAATCCTCGAAATGGTTAGTTCGAACATTCTTTGTTGCAAAATGGTCCCCGAACCGCCTTTCAATTCAAATTCTAGTGAACAAATACCAGAAAATATTGACGGGTTGTTTTTGGTTGACTGTACCTGGGGAATGATCAGATAAGGGTTCTGGTTACGTAACCAGCAGAATTTCTGGTCAGCGAACGAGTACCCAAAAATGGGTTTTGAGGGGGTACACTCCACGCACAGGCGTCCACACATTTCACAACAACATTCTACACGCCGTAGCGATTTTAGCGATTTTAGAAGAGTTTACGAATCGGCTACGTTTCTGGGTCAACTCGCACAGGGACCCAAAAGACGCGAGTCACCAGAATGACCAAGGAAGCGAGGGAGGATCAGGGATGCCGGAGCTCCCTGTGGCTTTTAAACAGCACTTTTGTATAGTTTCAACGCCTTAATGACTGATCGGCTTCCGTTGTGCAGAAAACCGAGAAGGACTTCCCATCTGACCATGGGAAAGTTCCACGAGGGAAAACAAGTTACCAGCTGTAGCTGCTCCTTATTCCCTGAGAAAATCCGCCCGAATAAACTTACTGTTTAGCGCTAAGTGTCAATGAGAAAATGACGAAAAGCATTGGTGTATAGTAGTAATTGAGTCGATCGCATGCATCATCATCGTATTGAGGTTTAAGGCCTTTGAGAAACGCGTCCAAAAAGAACATCCTGAAACATCGCGAATCTTCTTGGTGATCGTGAGTTGTTAAGCGGCGTGTAAAAATGAAGTGTCTCGAAATTAGCGACAACGACACGTGGGGTTTTTTCGGGTGAGACTAGAACTGGTTTTCTCCCGCCATGTACGGAGTGCTACTGCTCAGGCAAGGTGCATGACGAGCGTGTATTCATGCTATCGCCGCGAAAAAATAGCTGTTATTTGTGATAGGATCATATTCTCCGCTAGTTCTCAGCGAGTTCCGCGGGAATACGGTATAGAGGAGCAATGAGGACTAGAAATGTGAAAGAAATGAGGAAAAAGAAACGAAAAGAATTATAGGATAGGAATTTCAACAAAGCATTCTTGAAGCCTAGTGGGTAGGTGGAGCAAAGAAAACAACGGATTCCATAGGAGAAGGGGGAGAAGGAGGAAAGCGATCTATTCACAAACAAATAGTGGACATGAAAAGTCAAGTTGAATAAAGAGATTTAAATTGATGGGAACTGAACCGTAAAGCCCAGTTGAAAAATGAGAATTCGGGGAGTGTAATGGTGTATTTATAAGATAAATTATTAATTAAAATCGCTGTGATTTTATATATGCATTAGACGTTCTGGATTACGCCATGCACGTGTTCCTGCTCAACTTCATAAAAGTAACTGGTTTTTTTGGGGTTACTAGAACAGTAGTCAGTAATACTTTTGATAATTTTAATTTTTTGCACCATTCGTCTGTGGCAGGACCTGAAAAAGGCGTTAAACGCCGAAATATTGCAAGAACATTTCACGGAAATTTTGAGACTTTTGAGGGGTCTTTTGAGTTTTTTGAGTAAATATTTTCGAGTCGCAATTGTTCTTACACATTCAAATAACCATGAGACTCCGGAACAGCATATCAGATTTTAATTTTATTTTCAAATAGTTTTCTAGATATTGTTCAATAATATCAAGCATTATTGCGATATCAAATGCATATGCTACTGCATTTCGTCAGATTTTCAAATACGGGACTATGGGGATGATCCGAAAGTTTGGTGCTTGCGGTGGGGTTGAACCAATTTTAGAATGTTGATATAAAGCAGCGCTACATGCCTCTGCGCTACCTCAAAGTTTTATGATGATCATAAATTAGTCATGCGAGCACGAGAATATGGGTGAGAGTTTCGGAATGGGACATGGGATTCAGAGGGGGTGAGAGAATCATGTTGAAGTCAGGAAAACTAATAAAATTGTATGGAAATATAAAGGGTGCAGAATTTTGAGAAAGTTCATAACGAAACGGTCATATTCGGCGAGTTATAGTGGCCACGGTTCCAGAATTTCCAAACTGATCAGAGAAATTACAAGGCAAGTAGTAAAAAATGTGTGGAAGAGGTCAAATTATTTAGGACAGGAGTGTACGGCGCTATGGAATATTGAAGGAGCTCTTTTTCTGGAAACAGTTTACATCGAGGAACTAAAAACCAGAGCTCAAAAAATTGAAAACCAGCTCCTATCATCGAGTAGGGAGCTATCCTCAGCTTAGCGTCCTTTGATAAGAAATTATAAAAAATAAATCCCGCCTCCTTCATGCGACTACATCACAGTAATATGTCATTGTAAACTGCTAGTTTTGTGTGCACGACGTGAATTTTGATAAATGACGAAGGCCGAAGGGACGGGAGCGGAGTGAGTGGGAGATGCGAGAGAAGGAGAGAGCACGAAGCTGAAAACAAGAAAACCCTGTGCACAAGAAAATGGATGGAAAAACTCCGAAAATGAACGTTTGATAGGCAGCTGGTCCCCGAACTGGCCAACAACATTAAACGCAACATCTTCAGTTTACAAGAAAACCGATAAATCAATACGTTATAGTGTGATTCGAAAATCAAATGGTCGATATTTCAATACACAGTAATCGAATGACGTAATCGATCCCTATTAGGGAATCCAAACGATCGATAAACGAGTCCCGGCTACTGTAGAGTAGGGCACACTGCCGCCAGCCGACCGGCGGAGGTCGAATGGAACAACCAGATTCTGTCGCTGTCATCTAGCTCTGCGTCTCCACTCTCTTCTTTTTCTTTGTATCGCTGCATCTCTCTTCATTTCCATATAATCGAGGACTCTCTCACCACTACCGTACCCTGGCTCCTCCCACATTATTCGTTCTCTCTGATCAGCGCCGATTTCGGCCACCCTACTCGATCAGCACAGTCTCTTCATGACCGTTTCACTGTCTGCGTTTCTTCTCCGTGATGATCGCTTTATGGTGGTGTTTGCAACGACATTCAGTGAAAAATACTTTTATGATCTCCACGAATCTCATACAATCAACTCATTACCGTATCAGAAATCAATACCACTTAGATCAAACTGAAAATCAATACGGGAAGAAGCTACGAAACACGTACTACGGTAACTGGGAATGAAAACCTCGAGCAAAATACCGAAATATTCACGAGAGAAATTTAGTGAGAAAGCTCTTCATCTGAAGGCAGCAACATGGAATGGCTATGAATTATTAAAGTTCAAATAGAAGAATCAATAAGACCTTTATCGATTAGCACTTCTAAAGCTTTATTACAAACTGGATCTACAAATCTGATTCGCTGATCTTTTTATTGGAAAGCAGAAGCGGCTCGATATATGGTGGTGGATTTTCGCCACGTTCCTTGATGAACTCCTCCCATAACGTCTTCAACAAAGCCAGCGTGACCATTTCACCAGAATTCTCAGCTGAAAATTGCAAAATTTTGAGTAGTCGAGGGAAACTTGGGTTTTCAGGAAAAGGGATGGAAGGAACTGATGAATGTGAGGAACCGGTTACTCACCAATAAGGCGTATCAGGAATACCCCGTCCACTCGCAGCTTCTCGACGACAAATTGTTGGAGAAGCGAGCGCTTATGTAAGCTGCGAGCCACATTTGGATCAATCTGGAAGGTGGATTAACTGAGAAGATGAAATTCAAAATCACAATCAGATTCAGCAATTCAGCACTTCAGAGGTGATGAGCTATGGGCAGTCCTAGCATTGCTGAAAAAACTCAAAATTGAGACAGAGTGGTGTAGAAGTAGCTGCGATTTATAGGTGACAGGGATTGCGTCGTGGATTCCCGTAGGCATGCCTCACCGAAGGGGAATTCAAGGATTAAGAGACCCTTGAAGATACTTGACGTCTTTGGTATGACCGGCTAACTATCAGGGATCTAGACGAAACCAGTGAATAACTTTTCTATGAATCCCGACAGTGGCCCCTCTTCCTCAAGCTATCTTGGGACCAATCCACGGAGAGCTTTCAAATCCCCCTTACAAGTTGGAGATGTAAGGTGAGTTGGCCCCTTAAGCGTCGGCTTTCTAGGGATTCCAAAAAAAGCAAAATGAAATGAAAATCCAAAAAAATAAAAAATGATTTGAAAAATAAGGGAAATAATTGAGGAAATGAAAATGGTATACCTGTTGAATATAATTATTCACGAGCGCTTTGCCAGTGAATGAAGTCGTCGATGTAATGATTGCCCACTTGGCGAAGCTGTACACACTGGAAACGACATATACACGCTTGCAACTTTTCAAATTCTTATTTGTTCTCAGGAGCCTCAGAATTGATTTATTCAGTTTTTGATTAGTTTTCTGAGGTTTTTTTTTTCGAAAATTTCCGACTCTTTTATATTTTCCTTGTTTTCGCGTTTACATCACCGTGTCAGGGCCGCTAGTATCTAGAGGGGTTTCTGCAGCTAATCGATCAATACTTGATGTCATCTTTGACGCCTACGTAAGATACAAAAAATGCGCATAAATATGCATATAAGTATGAATCTGTTGCCATAAGGCGATGAGCAGCAGAGTGCCGCAGATGATGCCGTTCGATTCTTGTTCAACTCTAATTTTTTATAATTTTACGTTATTATAAAACAATCTCTTACGACCATACATAGATTCGACACGACGGTCACGCCATGCACTCTTCCTTCATCTCAAACCGCTGGAACATTTGCATGGCCCTTAAATTTGCGATGCACCCACTCTCTGAAGCAGGAGGACACCAGATTGCGAGGCCATTTAAGGACCCCATGGGGAATAAGCCATTCTGCCAGACAGTAATAAGCAGGAAGGGCATTGCCAAAAGATCAGCTCTGTGCGCATCCCCCTGTAGCAATGCGAAAAGATAATCATTCTGCAAAATCAGTCTAAATTTATGAATTATAAAACAGAGGTTAAACTACTTCTTTGCTTCTTATCCCGAAAAATTTTTCCAGACACGATTTCTTTGTTAATAATTATTTATTTTTTAATGATTATACCACATTATGTAATATTCATTATGTTTGATTATGAATTAATTGACCACATTTAAATATTACTTATTAAATTAAGATAAAGGTTCACAGGTAGCCCCAGTCTCATAAAATCTTCTTACTCACCTGACTATCAACATGATACATAGCCAATACCACAAGGCTACGAAAATCTTTTCATTGAACATGTTGATCATCAGAACGCACTGCACCGTATGCCGATGAAGATTTCCAAGTACTCTGACGTCATAATCACACATTGTGATTCTGAAATACCGGTGTTACCTATGCAGAAATACTCAAAATGGTCAGCATTGTAACAGAAAAGTGCGAGTAATCCCTTGAGGAGGGGGTGGGGCAGAATATCGAAAACGTGAGGAGAATCATGGATTTCATACATCTTCGAAAGTCAAGAGTGGGAAATGGGATCGTTTTGAGTCAAGCGACCAAAAAGTTTCGAGTCTAAAACAACATTACGGGCGAATTTTCAAAAAAAAAAATTGATTTGCGGCCCATAATTTGGCCTCAGTATTACTAGGCTTACTTAAATTATTGTTTTATTTTTATGCACTATTTTTAATTATTAACCCACCTGGGAAAATTGCCAGTTTCCGGCCATTCTCGACCATTCCACAAATCCAATGACACATCTAGACCCCATGTGTACGACTGAACACCGAGCACATTTTTAAGAAAGATGAACTGGAAGATGGCATTCAGCGCGTAGAGGAACTTCACAGCCTGGAAACTCCATGGTCATGCGTGAGTTCTGAGACACGCTCGCGGATGCACCGCATCATCATCATCTAATGCTAACCACATAAACGATCGTAATGTAGCTACCGCTGGTGATTCGTCGTGCTCGTCCGGCTTTCACAATTGCAACGGCATGTTCCTGAAACAAAAAAACACTGTTTACGATGACGTCATTCGGAAAACAATGACATCACCCATTGTACCTGAACAAGAAAAGCAGCGATCGTTTTCATGTTTTTTTGTCGTGTTGCTTCATCCATATTGGCATGCATACTACATGTGTCACAGATAGCTTTCACTTTGAATCCTGGAAGCAATCGATAACGATCAATACTTAAAGAATGCATCAAGGTTGTTTCACTGACCTGAACTCTCATAGATTGCACGCCATATGACGACGGGAAGATAGAAAAGTATAGCCTGTGCTGCGAGTATAAACGGTACCCATTGGTAGTAGCCTGCGATAAAGATGATTCTTTTCATTCCTCTCGATCGTACGATCATCCGTTTATACTTACCAATTTGTTTCGCTTCACGTTCCGTATGATTTGACGGGATTTCGATTACATGTTGTGCAAAATCGAACGCATTGTGCACTTTTACGTCAGTCATCGGTATAAAATACGTATTTTGTACGTAACAATAGTCTAACGCATACTCCATCCACCAGCCTGTAATCCATAATCGATCATTATTGATTGATTCCCGGAATGCAGTCGATTTCCGATCGTGTCTCAATAAATGTTAAGAGACATGCAAAACTACGAAAACCTCCTGGGCAAGTCATAAAAAGGATTTTTGGATCTAGAAGTCGGAAAATTGGTACTTTAAAGATCAATGAATCAATAAATATCAGTTAACAACGAATTTATTAGTAAACAAGTCTGATGAACGAGCTACAAACCTTTGTAGTAGGCGGGGAACCAGCACTGAATTGGTGAGCCGACAAAGCTGAATAGACAGACTGATTATGTGTAGTGATAAAATAAAATTAGAATAAGAATTAATAAATCGTGTTGTTAATCATAAATTGTTACCAATCAGTACCTCCATCCAGAGATGAATGCGGATGCCAATACAAGGCCGACAGTGGTGACAAAGTAGTTGAGACGGTCGGCAAAATCACCGTCAGTAAGCGGTGAAACGGCCGACAAAAGGCCTTGCACGACATTCATCCCAAGGCCAGATGGATGTTAAGGGCGTGGGACCTGTAACTTTGATGATTAATTTTCGAGACAAACGATTCCAAGCGCTTCAAAAATTGCGATGAACTAATGGCATGCTATGAGGATTACGACAAGGTAAATACACAATACGATAAAAGGCATGTTACAGTACGCTTCCTTGCAGGACCAACAATAAGATTCTGGCAATATTTGCGCTCGTCGCATGGCAGACGTGTATGCAAATATACACCTTTACCATGAATGGAATGCATGGGTAAAATCGTCGTCGTTTACGACTCGAACACGACAAAGGAACAGATGACTGCCTGGTCGATCGATACAGATGGCTGGAAACTAAAGAAACTGTTTAAATCGATCGGTGCATAAGTGTATGTGTGTGTGACGGTAGAATCGACGTTGATGATCGTCGTCAGCCCGTCGTCGTCGGGGGGCGGGGGCGAGTGGTGGCATTTTCATGGTGATCGTTCTCTCGCTCTTTGTACACTCTCGATGACAGTATGTCGCCGGGTGAATTCTCTCTGCGAGGGAAGCGATCATCACTCTGCTTCTCTATGTCTTCTCTCTCTCTCCGAAGAGATCATCTGTAATGAGATTCACGATGACGATGAGGCATGTACAGAAGACCTGATCGCCTTTGAACACGGGCCCGAATGAGTGAAAGGGCTGGAAGGGAGGGGATGGCTGGCAACCATACCACCAAGGGATTGCGGAAGGTAAAGGGGAGAAATCTGCGCAATGAGAATTGTTGAGAAAAAAATGAGATCTGTCGTGCAACTGAACAACCTTTGAAACTGCGCCATGTATTCTGATCCTTTTCAGAATCGCGGGATCAGTTGAATGGACCTTTGGTTTCGGAGTGACCTAGGAAACCAATTCTTACGCCTATTTTCCATTTTTACAAATGGCTGAACACGAGTTAGCTAGCTAATGAGGGAAGGGAGGAGGGAGGTAGAAGTAGTCGGTCTGAGAGGAAGAGAACCGATCCTAGCACTGTGCAAGTGGAATGGACGCTTTCACCACTACGCCAGTTCCCATCTTTTATGACAGACGCATATAACAGCAGTACTTGTGTGTTTCACAGCATAAGATGGGTCTAACGCAGTTAGCCTACTCTCTACGGCTTCGCAAAACTCATAAAGAGGTTTCGGGAATCCCTAAGTCAAAATTCACTTGGTATTGCATCAGTGGTGCATCGTTTTTCTACAGCGGTGGCTGCCGATGCACTTCTGACTCATCCATTCAGTCGCGCTGGAAGTAGCAGAGAAAAAAGGGGATTGGGAGGTTACCTGAACACTTGATGTGCTTTTTTTAATGGTAGCGAAATGGCGGTGGACGGAATGCACCTGCGTCGGGGATTCCTCGACAGGAGGGTCCTACTCGACAGGGGACGAGCGAGATGCCCGGGGGGAAGGGGGTAATTGCAGAGGTTAGCCCAATGGCCCAGGCTAGATGATGAGAAGAATGCTGTCAGCTGTAAGAAAATATTAGGTTGTTCCCAAAGGCTTGTAGTATTTTTCCAAAAAAAAATCGGTAACTCTTGTTCACTTCGAGGCAGGTCCAGGCGGTTCAGGAATATGGTAGAACGTTCCCTAAGCTTTCTAGGAAAATATATATTGACCCACCAGATCCCGTGGAGTCAGCTACAATGCCCGTTGTCGATAGCCACCCAACTCGCGGTGCCATCTATTATGCGCGGTCTTGGGGCACCAAAACGACGGAAGCTTGCCACTCCATCAACGCTGCATTGGGCAAGGGATGTGTGAGCTACGTGACCGTGCGCCGCTGGTTCATCAGCTTCAGCAACGGCGAGATTGACATGAAGGACAAACCACGCTTGGGACTGTGCTGGTTCTGGGACGCGGAAGGAGTGCTTTTCCGCGAGGTGCTGATACAAGGCGAGACAGTCACCGCTGCCGTATGCACCCACTAGCTCCAGCAGCTCGCCGTCGCTGTTCGAGAAAAGTGCCGAAAAAGGTCCGCGGTCAAGGTCCGCAGTCACCCTCCCATGACGACGCTCCCTCCGATTTCATGAAAAGTACCAGGCCAAGCTGTACACGAGCTCGGCTGGGATGTCCTGCCCTACAGGCCATACTCTCCAGACATTGCCCTCTCTGACCAACACCTTACCCATCCTCTCGAATTCTTCGGCCAAGAGAAAATTCGTTGATTATGACTTGCTTGCGAAGGCGATCGCTGACTTCTTCGACTCTCACAACCCAGAGTTTTGGGAGAAGGGAATCAACGATTTTCCTATAAAGTGGCAGAGGGTTGCCGATAACAATGGTCAATACGTTGTTGCCTAATTGTTATTTGTTGGACGAAAAAAAAATAAAAAGTGATGATCGATAAAAATACTACAAGACTTCTGGAACAACCTAATATGACTGAATTTGAGTTAACAATAAAAAATCGCAGTAATAAAATATTGGGTTGGTGCATAATTGATGCGGTTTTTTAAGCAATTTTATTTAGCAAAAACGTTGTTGTTAAAGGAACCGGAAGGGGGTCCGAAACAAGAGAAACATACAAAGAGATGAGCATTTCGTAACGAACGCAGAAGGTTAGAAGCGATAATCGGTGAAAAAACCGGAACTCAAAAGTGCATCGCTGCGGTGTGTATTCGCGCCTCATTCGCATCATCGCACTGGCGTTCCGAGTTGTCCGCTGTAGGAGACGGCCGCGGGCCAACTTTAGTTGTAGCACCTGACTCCCAGCGCAGTGGAGTGGCCATTCCCAACTACATTAACATTCATGTAAGTACATCTAGAAACAATATAAGAAAGAACAAAGGAGAAGGTAAAAGGAATGAACAGCTTTATAATGGAAACATCTTCTCTTGGCACCATGCCAAGGCGTCAAATTGGCGAGTTTGTGCAATGGCGGTCACTTGAACTCGTCCACACTACGTCTGTTCTACCGTAAGCCAAAATTACTCCCTTACGGTGTCTTTAACTGATTATTCGGGAGCGTTTTCATCAACGCAATCAGGGACTGCTTCCCATTTGGTAGTCATCAAAACATCAATTTCCACTACAAAAAAAAATGCAGCATCAAAAAGCCACATTGATCATGCACCAACCTAATACTTCGTAATACATACTATGCAATCGGTAATAGTTACTGATACTGTAAAGACTGTGCAGATGTCGAAAGGATGGCCATATTCGGGTCCTCGTTGAGGAGGGGGTCTTACTGAAGCTGCCGTTTCTCGACACCTGGGTGAGCCCTGGAGATGGAGCGATGCAAATCGAATTCACTAACATCGCATCCTTCCTTGCCTTCCTTTTGTTTGCTTGTTTGTACACTGTACGTGCCTATACACATGCCCGAAAAGTGGTGATTAAGGTCAGAATTCTCCATTTTTATATATTTTTTATAATTTTATGTTTATATTATATTTTTCTCATTGTGATTTTCATTTATTTTTTTATTTATTTTATATTTATAGGACTGTGTAAGAGAATATGAATCTTGACTGATGGATTGACTTGAACACCAGGTCATTAGATGGGATACTGAAAGCATATCGAGCTTTTACTGTGCATAGAATTGTGTTCGAAATTTGTGTTTAGGAGACCTTTTGAGTCTGAGGTGGGGTAGAGAGGTGTGAATTAGGACAACAGCGTGCGTCGTGATGCGTGCGAGGTAAGAGCGCCGTATGTAGTCGGGTCCTACAGAGATTCCATGTTCTACGCACAAAACGAAAGGCAGAAATTCGCACGTTACGAAGGGAATTCCTGACGTAACAGTACATTTCCCAATAAGAGACTGCAAACAGAGCACAAGAAGGTACTGTTATGAGATATAAACTTCAAAACTCTTTTTTTGGGAAATCATTTATGGTCCGGATGCTGATAGAGCTAGTAGCACCAATCATTGAAGCTACCATCATGAACTGCTAAACTACTGAAATTTGCGTGACTATAACGACAAATCCATTAAAAATGCTGCGCCACGTATTCCACCTCCAGATAGATTTGTAGGAGAGCCTATTCATGTTCATATGGAGCCACGCACGTCAGGATATCGCTACAGCACGATCGAAGTGTGAGGTGGGGGGACTAGTATGGAGAAAATGTAACAGAGCGTATTATAGAGCAGTATTTCAAGTCTAGGTAGGGATGGAGCGCAGGGGTGGGTGAAACTTTTTTCTTCTTTTGTGCTAAAGGGGGCTCCTGCATCAGAAGCAGTTTACTCACTTCGCAGCCTTTTCTCGGGTGTGTGGCGATTGGTCGAATTTTCGCGCGGCCGCCCGCGGCAAGTGCGGGTCGTTTGCAGCTTTATCTGTTGAAACAGCCACAACAACAACATGGGCGAGCTTCCGAAGCTTCCAACTTGCAATCTTCGAAGATCCTTCACGGTACAGCCCATTACGTTTTGAGCGGAATTCCAAACGGCGGCAAGTCGTCCTGACGGCGACGCGAGTGTGACGTCGCGAAGTGAAAATTCGACCAATCGCCACACACCCCTTTTTCTCTCTTCCCTATTCCTGGTAAGCTTCGATCGTTAGCCTTGCTACACACTGACTTCGATCGCGCCGCTTTCCTCGCTTCTTTCGTGACCATGGAATTCGAGCTTTGCTCCCATTTTTTCTTGTTTTTATTTTCATTCAAACACAAAAAGTTTTTGCAGAGCGCTAGGATTGACATCTATGAAGTGTCATGGTAGATGTCCACCACCTGATAGCACGATGATGTCACACACATCGACGAGATGATCCCACCGATGAGCCGTCATCATATGACACATCGCTTGCTGGTTACTGTTATCGGTCCATCATGGAATGAAAGCAATGAGCTTCGAAAAGCACCACAAGCACACTTGCAGCGCTTCGATCAAAGGTTGCGAAACTGAGAAACCACATCGGAGGAAGAGGGAACTACTTTGGATACCCCCAGAATTCCATCAAAGAAAATCGGAAGGATGGAAAATGGAAAGCGAGACGGTCAAAATGGTGGAATAAAGCATAGAACTCCTTAGGCTGCGTTCATACTCAGCGCCGGCAGGGTGTGGCTGGGTTTACAGGCAGCATGCAGGCACAGGGTTTGCTTGATTTTAATTTTCTATTTACTGTTCAGGTGCTTATGCACGCACAAATAAATAAATGAATAAATAATTCCTGAAGAGACTCCGGATTGATATGTAGTTGATTCAATTGATGAGAATACAAAATAAGCTAATTCTATCTTTTTCCGCCCTCTCATCTAGTTTACATAGCTCTATCCCAATCATCTTTTCACACTCTCCTTTTTTCTTCGGATTTCATTTTCTTTCTTATCTGAGTTCACCTTATTTTTCATCTTTCCTTTCCTTCCCTCTCTTTATTATCCCTTTTCCCATTTGAGTGGTGCTATTCGAATAGAATCCCATTGCTTTGTTCGAATGCCATTAGTGTAGATGACTGCCTTCAAAAACCCTTAAAAAACGATAGAATTTTCACTGCATTATATGCATGGCAACACACATAATTTACAGCGCGACATCTATTTTCACGCTGCCACAATAATCTTTGCTTGACATCCTTATCGCTCTCCATAACCGATAAGTTGTAGTGGGTGTGGCCAAAAAGCACTTTGAATAGAATGTAAATGAACTACGCCGGTACGGACGTGCAGGTATGGCAGAATATCATATTCCGGTTGGTTCGAGAATACCCCTTTGCCCAAAAAGCTTCTGAGCGGAATAAATGCATCAATGCGGTCCTTTTTTTGGTTCATTTTTTGGTTTTTTTTTAGCCTGACTCCTAACCCTGAGCGTCATGCTCGGTTAGATACGCGGTCAATTACTCCAAAAGTGAATTCAACAGGAAAAAACATTATTGCGGTGCCTGGCTGGGTTGAAGTATCACGCCTTTTCTTCTGAGTTTACGGCTCGGTGAACGGTAGTGGTGTACAGCTGGCACTAAGTAGCCACTTACATTGGCAACATTGCATCTTAGGTCTACAACCCTTTCTCTATTTTTCATATTTTTTTATTTGTTTACAAGTTCACCTGCAACATCGTCCCCACCGCCCACACCGCCTACTTCTACTTGGTACATTTCAATGCAACTGGAAGCCTGGGGGCTATTTCGGCATGATTGCCGTTTTATTGGACTTGCGCCATGACCCTCAAGGCCCTGGGTTCTGGTAGTGATCTCTGATTGACATGCACCTATGCATAGGTAATTGCACCGGCGTTTCCTCTTGTCTCACTGGCAATTACGTCATTATACTAGGTAACCCATGACATATAAGCACTCAGTTAAGTTTCTGTGGAGTTCCCGGATACTCCTCTGATATACCCACATGGGGCTTTTTTTCGAGCAGTTCTCAAGCTATTTCTTTTCATAGGGTTGCATCAATTTCCAGTACTGTAAATAGGTACGAGGCTCAATGCTCATTTTTGCAATGTAAATGTAATTATCGGTTCTGTAAAGCTCAACAACGCAATAACTGATGTGAGAAAAATGTCACCCATCCTCTACTGCACGCATTGCGACCGCACGCATCACTTTCCTTGAAAAATATTTGACGAATTTTGACTTCACTGGAAGCTCAATTCAACCGATCCTACCATATATGACAATTGTAGAAACTGTAACACACAGGGTACCATTTTTTGAACTCAGATATAATTATTTTATGACCGGTCAGTGCTATCGATCAATATCTGTTCTTCATTTGTCAAGGTCCTGAACGCACTGTTCATTTCGGAGCGCTTGATAGAGCGTGGCCTGAGGGGCGAGAGTGAGTGTGTGTGGCGGATGAGAGAGTTTGATGCGCTCTCATTCAAGTCCACAAGCCACGCCTTATCAAGCGCTCCGAAATGGACTGTAATTTCAGGCTACGCCGTGACGTCATGAAAAAGAACAATGTTGTCGTGAAAAAGCTGCACCGTATAGTGGACGAGGATTTCGTGGATTTCGCTGAGCACACCAGGTAACTTATCCTCTGTCTTCTATATCGTAACAAATGTCCACCATTTCTGTATTCCACTCTCCTATAACCGCGTTCATGCTTTGCGGTGCCAGCGGCGGGGCGTGGCTACGTGTTTCCGTCTCCGCATGTCCCACACTGTCTCGTCGCCTGCGTCCTTTCTGCGTCTCCCCCGTGCCACTCTGCCTCGCTGCCTGTGAACACAGCCACGCAAAATAGCATAATATTTACAATAATATTGCTGATTAGCCAATAATATTTAATCGATAATATTCACAGTGCTCATGGTATTCCACGTGCATATGTATCTGAAGGACTGCGACGTGTCCTATGGCTCCTGCTTTTTCTGACTTGCTTGTGCGCCTTCGGTTATCAGGCATATCTGATTATTATGCGATTTCTCAGGTAATTCTCATAGTTCATAAGAGATCACACCGTTGCTCAGTTTTAGCTAGTTGTCTCTGTAACTCACTATCGTGGATAGCCCCCCCCCCCCCCCTCCCATCCACCCTTGGGCAGTTCTTAAACGGATATGTTCAATCTTATACGATAGCCTCACCGAACAAGTCGCTCATATGCCGCACACAACGCCATTTCCACGTTTGCGACGCCGAACCGTCGCGATAAGTGCCATTCTTCCCCCCCCCCCCCCCTCCCCCTCCAGATGCGGCTCTGGGCTTAGTAGTGAAGCCCAGAGCCGCATGTGGAGGGGGGGGGGGGGGACGAATGGCGTCGTTGTGTTGTGTAGTGTTTGTTGTTTGGCTAATTTTAAAAAGCATGTTTTAGAAATGATATCATCGTCGGTGTTGAAATTAAATTTGAAGAAATTCGTTTCCCAGCTGTAACTCTATGTAATATTAATCCGTATAAAAACTCGTTAGCTCGTCAAACATCCTCTATAAAAAGCGCTGTGAGTTCATCCATTTTCCATTTCCAGTACCAATGCAACCGTTGTGTTTTTCTAATAATCAGCTTTTTAGTTAGAGTCTTTCGAACTAGCCATCGATCGCTCAACTGGTACTGCTCAATTGGAGCGTCGGAAAAGGTAATCATCTGACCTAAACCATTTCTACACGGGACCTAACCTTTCTTCAGGGCTATCGAAGTGCCATCACTTCAACCAGCTCACGTGTATTGTCGAAGGGATCACGATCACTACGTGGTGGATCCAGAAGGCAGCGAGCGATGTGTACCGTAACCTTATCATCTGCTTATTGACAGAGTCGTAAATTTAACTGTTGATTGATCTGCTGCTGCGGAACCGATCGGTCGTATCCAATCCGTATAGAATTCCCGGAACCTGAATTTACGCGAGAGACCCCATAAGAGCTTGAAGTGCTAAAGTCGCAGTCATACTCACCGCCGGCAGGGCGTGGCTGCGTTCACAAGCAGCGAGAGAATGGCGCCGGGGAGGTCCACAGATGACGCAGGCAACGAGGCAGTGTGGCATAGGCGGAGACGCAGAGATACGCAGCCACGCCCCGCCGCCGGCACCGCAAAGTACGACCGCGGCCTATGTGGCATGGTCCGCGACGCTGCGGCCAAAACCACTTACTTCACGGCTTTCACCCGTTTCAGCATCATTGAACACTGGTTTATGTGACAGCTCCACTGCAGTCAAAACAACTGATTTCACGCCAATAGCACAGAATCACCTGAGTGTTAGTACCAAATGTTTCAGTTATGTTCCTCCTTCCCCATGGAACAATACTACTGGAACTGCGCTCCAGAAAATGAGTTTCACATCCAAGCCTGTCCAAACGATACTATATCGTCAAATCCACCGCTATGTTATTGCCGAAATGATAGTTTTTGTATCGAAGTGGAAGATCAAATGAAGGTACCACGCAAGTGTATAGCCTAGGATATCGATCAGATCGATCGGACAGACTCGTGTTCAGGTTATTGGTCGATGGCCGCTGGAACTGTCACTGAGGAATTGTGGGAACTCGTCCACGTGCTTATGCGTCCAACCTCACACAATCGACGTCTCTGTAACGCCATCGCCTTACTGTGCGCCAGCTTCAAAATGGGAATACACAACGTGCAATGGATGTGATTGGTGGGGAAGGTACGTGTTTCGTAATTTCTGAACATCATTTTTTCCTGCAAGATTTCGAAATTCGGTTCTAATTTTCCGAATACTCACTCGTTTGTCTATTAATTGGGGCTATCGCAATAAGGGAGACAGAAACGAATATTCAGGAAGGTCACCAGTTTCCCTGACGTCACCCTGACGCCAAAGAGAATGTAATTTTGGAGAGTCCCACACGGCCACAGGACACGCTCCTCCCATCAAAAGGCTCCTCCCTTGGAAGGGCTTAGGCAAATTTGGGAGAGCCCCAGACGGCTAGAGCAACGGGAATCGGGTGACCGTCCTGGATATTCGTTCTTGTATAAGGGAGGGGGCCCTGCATGAAACGATGCACACCAAAGCATCTCTAAGGAATTTTGAGATGTCAGCGTCTGCACACTAAGGCGTATATTTTTACCTAAGTCTTAATGGATGAAGGAAGAAGCTCTTTTCCTCTTATATATCTAGGTAAAGGGCGGAGGTGGTGTAGTGACAGGTGGCGCGCACCCCACTCTCATGGTGCGGGGATCAAATCCCGCATCAACGCCCGCCCAGGCCAACCAAGCCTTCCATCCCTCCGGGTCGGTATGGTAGCAGGGGATAAAACTCACTTGTACATCGGCTGGCCACCGCAAGTCATTGTATAGGCCACATCACATTATGGGACTAGAATGTGTGGCGCATCCCACAGAAGGGATAGATTAACGCCAAAAACTTTTAAACCAAACTTTATATCTAGGTAAAAATAGCGTCCATAATCCGCATGGCCCCCATCATTGCGATAATACCGTCACATGCTTTTTTAAGTACCAAAGCAGTTAAGGTGTACCAGATCATTCGGCCTGACTGGTGAGCAAGGATGTGTATGTGATGGCGATTCCTACACAAATTGCTTCGCCACGGAAACGGCAGCTGAAAGATGGAATGGGAAAGACGACAAAGTGGATGGAAAAGCACTAGTAAGTACCAGAAATGAACGTGTTGCTTGTTGGGCGCACGTTACGATAATGAATGAAGCGCTCGCTATGGGTTCATAAGTTTATTCTCATTGTTTATTTCCTTTTATTTATGGCATTTCAAAAAACATCCCGATATGCCTCCCGTATTATATTGACGTGGGTGTTTGCGCAGCGGCTGGATTATTGTTTGGGCAAATGTGCTAAGATGTTGTTGGAATAAATGTACTTCCATCCTTTTTGGGATTACCGTAATATCTGTGCAGCCAGCACAATTAAGCAGCTGGCAGGGACAGCCATCGGTAGGTTGCATCTTCTTGGTATTTTATTGTCGTCGTCACCGCGCGCAAATCGTTCACACTGGCCGAGTTCTAGCATTGATCAAAATCTTTTTTTATATTTCCTTTTTTTCAACTAGCCGATAATGGAAAATGCTTTACTCTTCAGATACGAGTCCGTAGAGATAAAATTCACGTCTATGAGAAGATTCTCAGTCAATATGAAGGTATTCTAGCTGTTTACTCAGTGTGTACGTGTAAGTCTGAAGTCGAGTGCACCGCAATCAAGGAAGAGGTCTCGTCATCTTAATCCTTTCATTACTGTATCATTTTCGTTCGTTTTTTCAATACTGATACTTATAACTTGGCAGCAATCCATCTTTCGCCGAGGCACTTGGGGTTTATTACTACTCCACAATCGAATAAAATTTTTCAGCGTACCGTTAACACATCCGCTGCTTGTATATGTTTTTATAATAAGAAAAGTGATCAATTATGGCCATGTTATCCCCAGAAAGAATGGCAAGAAAGGAGGTGCTCAAGGTGAGTTATTACAGGTTAGCGCATCACACATCCATCATGACTAAAACTGCTAAGACAATATAAGTCCTTTGCCCTTCGGGGCTTTTGAGGGACGAATCTTTTCCCATTGGACCCTCACCCGTCTTCGCACTGTTAGGGATATGGTTATAGATTGTCACGGAGGGTGAGTTATCGATATCAGAGTGTTTCTACGGGAATGGTCAACCTGCTGTGACTATCGCTTTCCTCGTTAAACATTACTCTTGAAATGGATTTTCGAAGGCTTTTGCAATTTTGAATAACAAATCCCAGTTTAAAGGAGATCCCTACAAACACTAAGAGCGACGTCAGACGTCGCGATTTCACGATTCAGTGAGTTCACAGTGTCGCGACATCGCGACGCACTTTCGCGTTTCTGCTACTTTGGAATCATGCCATTTGGTGCGGAATCGTGGCACCCCTGAATCGCGAAGTCAGACGTCGACCTGACTGCCACATCAACTGTTATTTCAGATGTGGCACGTTGGGCGATTGCCTTTACACGGATGCTCAGCTCAATGCCACATATGATTGCTTCTGCGCCCTACCTATTCGTATGTGTGTCCAGATCGATCCACCTGAAGGAAATGTGACCGAGCTGAGTGAGCGATGCCTTACCATGTAACGGATAACCTGCTATGCCTTGACATTCATCCACAAAATGATTTAGCCGATCGAGTTGTCAAATTTTGGGACATTGTGCGGCCAACTTCGATGTCACCTATTCAGAAAGATTTACAAAGGCGCAAAGTGGACCGTGAAAAGGCCTACGGATATACGGTGGGATATCTTAAATGTTTGGACCGACTGAAGAAAGTAATGGTGTTTGTCGCATGTAACTTCAAGTCAGTATGCCTCTTAGCGCGCATGGCACGTTAGTACCTCACTCGGGCCTTCGGCTGGAGTAAAGCGTCCTAAGGCCACGTTTTACGTTGCGGTGCTGGCTGCAGGGCGTGACTGCACCTTCCCCGTGTCACTCTGCCTCGCCGTCTGTAAACGCAGCCACGCCTTGCCAGCTAAGAAGAAACGCAGCTTAAGCAGTTTTGCCGCGCGCGGCACGCTGTCAATTTCGTTGGACGCCGCGTGCTCACCGACAAATATCCACATAATGACTTCGAATTTTTAGTATCTACCAATTTATTTTAGAATGAATTGTAAGGTTTTGCATGATTCTCACACAAAGGTATTTCATCATGAACAAATTCAACCACGTTTAAGGGTGTAACGGATCCGATAGCCTTGAAAGGCAAAGCGATGGAAAATATCATTTTTGCTGTGGATGAACTGACTGAACAGGAGAAATGGGCGATCAGTTACAAGAAATCGGAGCTGATTCTCAAGTGTTCGTTTAATGGACAAGAGTGTAGAATCGAGGAGTAAGTGGCAGAGATAGGAAGATACATGAATTTCATAGAACCCTTGGTTTCAGAGAATTCCAAGCATTCCTTGATCCCACCTATGGCGCCTGTTTCACTTACGTTGGTCGGCATTCTGCTGCAAATGTCACGAATGAAAGAGCTGGGCCAGCATATGGTAGGTCATTGCACTGAAACTCGATTAGTCGCTGACTGGTACTTTCCAGGTCTGCGTCTCGAATTATTCGTGAATATATCTGAATATCTACCGACAACAGAAGCGGCTGGTATTCGTATCACAGTGCACACCGTTGAAGAGCAGCCATTCCCAGACACACTGGGGTACTCTGCTCCCACTGGATTTATCAGCAGTTTTGGCATAAAGCTGGTACACTTTGTGGTTGTCTCATGAGTCGTGCATGGAAAAAAGTGGTTCTTCAGAAATCAATGACCCGTCTCCCGGCTCCATATGGAGACTGTATCACGCAAGGCAAAGACGAAGACTTCATTTATATCACCAAACAGTATAATACCGAGGTAGGACGTAGATTGTTATGCTGTGACCTTAACATTCAAAAAAAATTCCAGGGATGTCAGCGAAGCTGCATTCAGAAACACTTGGCAACAAGATGCGGTTGTGGAGATCCACGCTATCCACCATTTCGTAAAACCAAAAACTGCCCCGTTGATGACCACATAAAGCGTGAGTATAGGTCAATCACAGCAGCAGTACCGAGCGTTGTTTGTCACTCATTGTTATAAAGACGACCGCTCGCGACAGCACACGGTAGCGATCTACAGATCGGCGTAGATTTGTGGTTCCGTCACACCTTTGCAGATGAGCCGTGAAATCGAGTACTCAGGCTTGTGATATGTGCAAATTTCAGGAGAATGTCTCAAACGAGAAATGCAGCACGCTATACGGAATCCAAAAGCCATTGGATGCAAATGCAAGCAACCGTGCAGGTGTGGGCCCCTAGTTTCCATTTTTCTTGCCGCTGATACATACATGGTTAGGCCCTTTCGGGCCCCTTCTTGCTCTCACAGCCTTCCTCTTTTTCTTCGTCAATATTAATGTAAGATGTACTTTCCCTGAGTCTTTTTCAGTCAGGATGTCTATTCGGTTTCCTTTTCGGCATCCCGCTGGCCAGCTGTTCCTGGTGACTTGAATGGCTGTCCTACCGGAATGGCGCCACAACATTGCCTGTCATATAAAAGGTCCAGTTTCTTATGAGTCCGTTCAAAAGTTACGTTTCCATTACTGGTTGATGTGAGTATCCGAACTCATTGCTGAGATTTCCTTTCAAATGGTTTTTTCAGAGAACAAGGCGCAATGGTTGAAGTCTATTTTGAGCAGCTCAACTACGAATCATTACTGGAAACTGAAGCCTATGGAGTAAGTCTGTGTTCGATTCTGTGTATTAAAAAGCACTAACCGCGACGATCACGGAACAGATCGTTGCGCGCGGCATAGGTTCTATAGTTTACTTTTACTGCACGGTTGCGGACATTTTACCGTGTCTGGACCAGTGAAATTCTCTCAGCACTCGATATTATTTTGAGCGTTTCCTCACGTTTGGTTGACCGGTGCCCTCACCGCATTATCGTATGGCAGCCACACTTCTGACTACGTAATCACACCAGATTCAATGCGTATTGGTGCCTGGCAGAGGCACACCTTGCTACTCTTCTATGATACCTGAAAAGACATATGAGAAAGAATCGGCTGCTGCGTTCATCATCTTCTTTAGTGAGCGCCACGCAATCAGTATCCATCCAAGACCTTAGAAGCTTTCGAATGCGAAACTGACTTGACTTAGTGGTTATGAGCGATGTGCAGCTTAGCTTTCTTCCCCTTTACCTCCAGTCCCCCTTACGATTCCGACATCAACTGGCAAATCAAAGATACATATACCGCTTGGAGTGCGATTCCAAAGGTTGAGACCGTGCCTGTGGTCTCCTCAGCACACAGGTAGCGTGCCTCCTCAGCATATTCCTTAGATCGAGTGGACCACAAATCGAATGTGAAACTCATTTTCAGCTACCAAACCTGCTCTCAGATTTCGGTGGACAACTTGGTTTATGGATGGGAGTCAGCGTTATAACAATTATGGAGGTGCTGTTTGATTTCTTCCGTGATCATATATAACCTTCAATTATTTTTATAGGTATTCATCTTGCTATTCGACGTCATTTTCACAATATTCGGTTTGACGAAGAAACCCAGAAAAAAACATTCCGCAAGGAAATCCCTGTCGTCTCTCCGCTACAATGGGAAAAAACGTGGACCCTTATAGCTCCACCTTGCTCAGGATCAATTCATCTACGAACTTTGGATTGCGCCCTCTGCCCCACTAGAGAAGCAAGGCGGAGCGCACACTTTTACGCGGGCGGTCGCAACACGTGTTCTGTCGTCTTTGTCCAAATTTGATAATATTTATCTGCTTTAGTCTTGAGACAGAATAGCTAAAACTTAACTCAAAATAATCAAATAATCGCTAGCAGCCAATGCTCAGAAACGCGGTTGCGACTGTACGCAGACAAGTGGATCAGCACTCCTCCATGCTTCGGGACATGCATGGTATATGTTGTATGTAATGATGACTACACATTGTTCAAAGCTAATTGCATGGCCGAGATTCTGACTATAGTACTTCTTAACGTCACATCAGAATCGCTTTGAACGGTTAAAACGAATAAACCTCCACAAATGTCATGACAGATTTATTTACATCTTCATCAGTTTTTCAAAATACTGACAATATGTTAAAACTCTGTAAAATCCTATATTCTTATAAAACTATGATGAACGTCTCGATTCTTCTTGCATGTGTCTCCGAACCATGAATACTTCTTCAATACTCTGAATAATTTCACAATGAGACACCATACATAGCAGTTATTAAATTATAACTTCAACATGTCCGTCACACATAAGAAATCACCTTTTTGAAAATGTTGAAATTGTAGTCGATCAATCCCTGCTTCTCAAAATTCTCGCCACGTATAACACACACAAGAGCCAAATGTTTGTTCAGTTGTCGTAGAAACATCACCTATAAATGTAGGTATAACGGTGTTTTTTACCTATGAAACAATGAATACACTACGTTTAATAAGGAGTAAAAGAAAAGTGATGCAAAAATGGCGACACGAAGAAAGTCGGAGACAACATACCTGGTCGGTTTTCAGTCGGATCTCCGCATAGGAGTTATCATCAAAGGGACTTATCACTTCACCGTCTTTTTCCTTGGCGCTTAAACAAACGTATAACTGTATGGATCGTAACCCGCAATCACTCCATTTTGCAAAAGAATGTACGAATTTCGCGTGTTATTCAAAGAGCGAAACTAAACGAAAAAAACGAACCCATAAATTCCAGATATGTCCACGGTGACGTCAATCATATCACAGCACAGCTCATAGGCCGCCATTTCCACCGGCGTTGTGTCCGTGGCGATATAAATTTTTGAGGCCACATCAAACAAAAATGACTTTTCAACCATTGAACCCTGAAATGAGGTAGCGATAAACACTCTAATGTTGGAACATTCAAAAAAGGGGTACGAAGGGAACTTATAATTCATTTCAAGATTGTAATTATGATGAGCGAATAAACGAGTTTCCATTGAAAAAGAACGATTGAAATGATGTGCTACTGATCTACGTGACTTGAAGTAAAGGCCAGAAACAACCTAAAGTAAATGCACAAACAAAACTGCCTGTTTTATTCCTTGGCTTGTACCAATTCCCCACTAAAGAGTTTAGGCTTTAAAGTTGTCATGAGCTAAAAGTAATGGAAACACCTGATTGAAAATATCAAGAAGTCTCTCGAGCGTGGGAAGCCGTTTGACCAGATTCTGCACCACTTTTGAAAACGCCTCGAATATTGAGTGATCGTAAATGGATGTCAAATGGAATGTTACATTGAAATCTTCGAGTCCCTGTTCTGCCAATTCGTACTTCACCTAAATATCCATGCCTTGCTTACGTAGATGATTAAAAACGATTCTTATGTGAATAAAACATTCCAACATTAAAAAAATATGATTTGGTACTAACCCTACGATATATGTCATACTGAGCATCGACACGGCTTTCCTCCGTTAATCCATCAGCCTTCAAAATTAGAATCATCACAGTTTATCTCCAAAAACTGTACAATCGATAGCTCACCACAACGAAACATTCTCACAGCACGGGAAAACCGGTAAAAAAGAAGCATGACACATCAAAGTGTAAAACATACCTTGTGTATAAATACTTCAAACTTTATGTTAGGGTTGATACGAAAAGCCTGAGTGAAGTTTTCAGACATTTTCTTCAAAGAGTCAACATATTCGTCTTGAGCATCAACAATGAATAACAGCGCTCCTACAAAACGTGATCAGTTGGCACCACTAAATGCCTATTATTAAATATGAAGCAAAGATAAGTATAACGGTAATATGTAATCCGCCAAGCGCTTTAGGATAATCGAATAAAAATCTTTCAAGTGGAAACGACTATGTGTTTGTGAAGCCATGAACAAGCAATGCCAAAAGTGGTTGTGCTGATAGGAACGAAAAGCCAAAGAAACGAAAAAAACAAACCACATCTTTTGAATGTTGCCACAGGGTCAAGTGAACTGTCAAATGGATCCATCTGTCCAGGAAATTCCAGTGTTTCAAAATTTATAAACGATGAGGCGATTACTAGAAAAAGTAGGATAAGACAACGTGCAAAAAAAGCAAACAAACACTAAAGTAAATGGCGCATACCGTCTTTTGTAACACGAGCAGTACTTTCAACGAAAAGCGTTTCATTTGGTGACATTTTTTGGAAAACCACTTTCCGTATAGATGTCTTTCCACTCCTAAAGTGCTTTCCATGACAGATTTTCAAGAGAAGTTAAACCATTTGTAGCTGCTATTGGAAATCAAAAAAATCAAAATGATAAATATAAATAAAAATGTAAGGTACGCATCTATATTAGCATTTTAGCACATTTTGACTAATTTCATGCTTTTAGAGACAAAAAGACGTTTTTTCACCAGATGAGTCTTGAGAATGCGAGCGAAGACACATTGTGGCACTTTGAAGGTGGGATATGGGCTCTTTTAAGTGAAGAAGCGGCGGAAACAGACCGAAGAAGGATGCAAAATCGGGACAGTTGTGGTCAGTTGAAGTATTTCCTAACCTTTACAACAACCGCATCTCTAAATTCCAAAAAAAAAGAAACAGAAAAGAAATTTCCGAATGAAATTAATTTTATCTGAGTAAAATGCTGAACCTTTTCTGGCCCATTAGCACAACTGTGGGCCTCGCTTCATCATCATTATTGTCATTCAAACCATACGAATAATCTCCAGCATCGTCATCATCTTCTTCATAATACATGGTCATTGATTCACATCTATCTAAAAGTGAAAGCACCTTAAAAAGCAAGTTTGCAAGTAAGGGTCAAATCAAGTGGGGGGAAGACGCAATTTTGCGTCAAGGTCGAAGCTCCTTTCCCTCCCTAGGCTTAGGCTAAAATTGATATCCTCTCTCCCACGAAAAAGCATCTGTCAAAGCATAGGTTTCATCTGCTTTAGCCTAAGCCTAGGGAGGGAAAGAAGCTTTGACGTCGTGAAAATTCGACGCAACGTTGCGTCTCCCCCCGACTTGATCTGACCCGCAAATAAATTTTAACGACGACAGAAAATGAATCAACAAAAGGTGAAAAGATCCACAATTGATAGTCACTTATCACCTCCGTACAAAGACTTGCAGAGTAATCGTCAAATGTGTGTGTTGTGCTGTGAGCAGCCAGACGTTTTATTTGACGCGCATTGGTCACCAACGCTAGTCATGGGGCCTTTTGAAAAGGTGTCGTGGTGTCAGAATCGCTACAACTTCCTAGGTCATCCATTAAGATTCTGCGACGACTTTGTCGCCCACTGCTGCTTAGCGGGATGGTGAGAAGCAGGTGCATGGGAGGACAGTTGGTTTAAGCGTTAACTAACCAATGTTCACTACATCAAAGAAGGTGCTTTACTAGGTAGTGTGGTAACCCAGGACACTATAATTATCTTAATTAAAATAATAATAACAATAATAATAATATAATTACAGTTGATTATCGGATTATCTCGATACGTGTGACCACGTGTGACACCGGGTGCCTTGCCGCTTCCTTCCCGAAATGGTTGTACGCGGAAGGCGTAGCTGGCGCCGGTTCCGCTGATCTGACCTGTTTTGAGTGTCCTGGCCTGCACCCCAGTACTTGCCGGAAATGTGTGCCATTATACTAAGCCTGTTTGGTGCCCCTTTCCAAGTCAAGGAAATAGGATTTTCAAAGTACTTCTAGTTATTCTGACTATAGTTTAGCCACTTCTTGCAAGTTTTACGGTTTCTGCGTTTTTGGTTTTTAATGTTGACATATCGATCTAGTGATGCGACTCGCGCAATTGAGGCGTACCATTCACCTAGTCGATACGTAATATTCTTTCCACCTGAATCACACGATTCAGGCGATCGAGCGATTGCCTACACCGCGAACTATAAACAAGCCTTATCTGACTATTTTCGAATGCCCATGTTTTTCGCGGTTTCCTGTAAACCAAAATTCTTTCTCTACATACCAGCTGTGCTTGTGCAAACCATTGCGCGCATCGCACTGCAAAACGGTCTTATTTCAAATCCTATCACCATCGAGCCTATTTTGCATTGTACATTAATAGGTTACCACTCTACATTTTGGTGTATTAATTGCCCTCTCATGGAGGGGAGGGATTTGTCCTATTGGAGGCAGAGTAGCACGGAATGAAGCGAATATTTCCTATGATCGTCTGGATGTACAACTTATACAGCGAAACACGTCGGTTCTCCATAAGTTTGCGCAAAGTATTTTTCAGGAGGCCAGAGGAAGGTAATGCTTGAGTATCACTTTTTAAGATAGTTTGAGTCTATTATCACTGAACTGACATAACAGGGAATGGAAACAATGACACGCTTCATTGTGATGAACACTATTCTTCGTACGTGAATATGTACCATAATTTTGTTTGAAATTATGTTCAAGGATAACGATTGTTCATATCGGTTCTCTCACTGTCGATGCTGAAAATAATAGACATAGAAATAATGAAAGTTCCAAAAATTTGCAGACCACCTACTCCAAATTTCATGGAGCTTCTCATCTGATAAGCCAACGTCCTTCTTACTACATGAACAAGCGTTTCCCTCTCCAATGAAAATTCTTGTTTTAACAGCTTCCCTAAAAAATGAAAAAGATTGTGCACTATTTTCTTGCGTACTGTTCATACTCAGCGATCGCAATCTATGCAATGCAGCGTACCGCAGAGTGGTCAATGAATGCGTTGCCCTGTCCGGGCACGTCAACTTATTGACCGCTGGTTGGCGTTGTGATGGTGCAGCGTAAATCACTACTGCAGAATGCGCACGCCGTTCACTTGTTTCATCAGCACTTCTGCGTGCGGTCGCGTTGCGGTTCATGGTCGTTTAGACCGCGACGACGCGTACAACGAGGCAGGGTGGCTTGGGCAGAGATGCAGGGACACGCAGCCATGCCCTGCCGACGGCACCGCGAAGTATGAACGCAGCCCTACATTGTAAGCGGTGACTATCGCAGTGAACACCATCGATCGGGTGTGCACTTGAGAGCCGTAGAAGAGTAACTCGAAGTGCGTCAGTTCACACAAGGAGGCTATGACTTTATTCGAGTGTCCTGTCGCAAATCCTCTCCTACTTGCTATAAGTTACCGTGATACGCGCGCGCGCGGATGTGTTGGATAATATGGGCAAAGTACCTGCTGTATTTATTTGCTAGTTGCGAATCGGACAAAAGTACATAAGTACTGCTTAATTTCGAGTAAATAAGTTGTTTTAAGTGTTTATCATCAAACTTCTTTCCAATCTCCATTGCCTGAAAATCAAGTTCGTTGTTAAGGGACGAAAAACTCAGCAGAATGGTTTTTGACAACCTTTAATAGGTACTGAAGAGCTTTTTTACAATCCCCCAGAAGGAAAAAAGCATCACCAATGTAAAAACATGTGAGTGCTAGCTTGTGTTCATATCCGAGTTCATCGAAGCCTTTACTGCACAGCCTACAAAAAGTCGAATTATAGGTAGTATCGTACCCCATGTTGTAGCAACATAACTAGCCTCTGGATAAGGCGTCGAAGGTGGGGTGCATGAGACAATTCAGCCATGGCTGTTTCAGTATCATATCGCTTCATTTGTTTTCTCGCGCATCCGCTGGAGTAAGTGAGATGTGTGGGGCAAATGCCGCACTTGGCTAGGCCGTCGCCCCACCCTCCAGTATTTCAAAGCCGCGAACATCTATCTACGAAAAGAATCAGTGATAGACGAGGGTTCTATTCATCGAACTTTTGTGCGTTTTATTCTATTCTCTTTACATTGCGTTATTACTCAGTACCTTCACTTTTATATTCAATGATCGACTGAATTCACCCCTCCTCGCGTCTTCAAATGGACTCTTTGCGCTGACGTGAGAAGTGAAATCTTACATCGTGTGTCATTTGAAAGGAAAACTCACGTGAAAAATTTCACGGCGTTGCTGAGGTCTTCTATGATTGTTGACAGACCCAAATCAATTTTCAAAGTGCCTAGTCTATGATCTAAATCTTTTTGGTCCTGCAAATTAAAAAGAACGTTAGAGATTCTCTTTATTGAGTTGTCAGTCTTGAGTCCAACATAGCTTCTGGAGTTTATAAACTAGTCAAGTCTGACTAAAAATCCCAGATTCGTTGCTCTGGGTTCTAGCAAAGATAGTGAGCGTACAACGCTCTCTTGGAGATAGTGAGCGGGGCCCGAGTAGCCGCATTGTGGGTGGAATCTGAGCACGTACATGATGGGCGGGGCCGAGCAGATAACGCTCATAAAAGCGTGTAAAGCCACATACTTCGCGCTGGCAACGAGATGGGGCGGTGCAGGCGGAACGTGGAGACACGGGATGTGTACTTACGACAAAAAATCGCGTGGCCGCCCACAGCGAGCGGCGCGGCGGGTGCGAGTACCAGTGGTCGGGCATGGCAGCCTTTAAGCGAGGCCGCTGCCATGGGTGAAAGTGCAGAGGTGACGCAGCCACGTTCTGCCGGGCTCCCAAGAGCAACCGATTCGGCAAGTTGTACTGGTGGCGCCGAGAGCATCGCTCGCGAGCAGCGACATCGCTAAGCGATTTTTGTCGTAAGTGCACACACCCGGAGACACGCAGCCACGCTTTGTTGCCGGCCATGCAAAGTGTGGACGCGTCCTGAATGCCCTTTTTTGTACAGCAGTCTCCGCTCAGCTGCACGTGATGCGCGCTATGTCGTTGATCCTTTCGATTTTCACTTGACGGGTAGCATGAGTTGATCGTGTACCTCGAACGAGTCTGACTCCAAAAGGTGATATTTTGCACGGAAATAATATTGTGATGCCAACGTGAAATAACCGCAGGATTTACAATTCTGAAATTTTCTGGAAAATTCTGGATAGATTGGATTCCTATACTGTTGAAGAGGGACAAGACTGTGAAACCTCATCCTGATTCTTTTCAGCCAATTTCACTTGACGGGTAGCGTGAGCTATGCCTTCTGCGAATAAATGTTGTCGTCTGAAGACATCTGCCAATCGGCCACACGCATATGCTTCAGCCACGGAATCTCCCATCGACCTGCGAACGATACGCCACAAACAGTATCAGTTTTGCCATCGAGGATATATCAGATCTACCGACAAGTGAGCCCTTATGTTACACCAGTTAGTAGGCCGCGTTCATACATTGCGTAACCGACGCCGTCATGGCCGGTGCCGGCGTCGGTTTTACACGAAGTATGAACGCGGCCTTATCAAGCCTTTTCGCTTCTACTCACACGTGTCCACTAAAATAGTCCACAAGAATTGCAATGCAGTGGCACATACCTTGCTATGCGACAGCAATTATGGAAAAATTCCAGGCAGATGTCGAATGCTTTTAGGGCGTAGTAGGCGTTGCCCAGCTGGTTGTACAACATTGCTCGTTGGTGGCTGTCACTAGGACTGAGCCGTAGTAGTCGGCGTAGGCGTACGATCTCTAGAATGAATAAAAAACTGTTAATTTAGGGAACGGGAGACCAGCCTATGGTGTAAGCACTTGCACACTTCAAAGTTGACCACTCGATTGATCAGACCAGTGGGAGATTGACCCCACCTTTTGCATGATTCACGGGATGAACAAAATTGGTACGTATCCCAATGTATTGTTCAAATTTCGCGATTCAAACGATTGCGCGGATAAGAGGAAGAAATAAGATACACACTGATCGATTTGAGCGTATCATTCACCTAATCGATATGTACCTCATCATTTTCGCCTGAATCGCGCTTGGCGAGATCCAAGCGATCACGCGACCTTCTAACTATGAACAATGCCTAAAACGTAGACAAGGGCCCTCAAGTTAGATAGCCGCCTCACGCGAACAAGGTTCCTGGCGCGATATGTTGCGAAAAAGGCCGTCTTTGACTGAATCCGAGTGTCCTGTCGCGCATTCCGTCATCTACATCCCATATTCTAATATGTCCATATACAGCTAGCGAGGTTCGATCACCCTAGCTGAGCCTGCGTCAATCAATGCGCATATTTCCGTGACGGACTGCAAAGCATAAGTTTATTTGGAACAAGGGTTTTGCATCAAGCGCTCGGCCAGGTGCGTCGCATCTGCGTGCGTGGGCGTGCTATCACGCCCACGCAATGGAGGCGGGACTTGGGCAAAACTGCCAGATGACAAAAAACTGACCTTTGCGAGCTTTTCTTTCACAGCAGAACTCTGTCTCATTTTCAGCAAAACAAATTTTGTACTCGTCGCATAAAGGACTACTTGTGGGGTCCTTATTGAATGGACCGATATCGGCAGGTAACGCAGTGATGAGCTCTTCGTGAGGATCAGCTTTGAATTGTGCTGCTGGGCATTCCTTTATATAAACGCCAGCAGCTGCTTCTTCTTTAGACGGAGTCGTTAATGACCGCTTCTTGAAGATCTGAGAAACTCGTTTGATGAAGTACATTGGGATTGTTGATGAGTAGACTGCAGGTTAGTGAAGTGAGTAGGGGATGAGAATGAGCAGAATGAACCATACCACTGGTCGTGGTTTGTTAGTTAAGTGTTATCACATTCTTACGAATTATCCATGGCTATCAGCCTTCGTGGATAATCATGAGGCATTGTTCAGAGTACGCGATTCAGGCGAATGGGAAAAGATATTGGGTTGAGGAATAAGTACCCGCGATTTTTTAAACCCCGTTTTTCACATTGTTTCCTTCATCTTTCGACAAAGCTTATATATGATTTCGATAGAACTTTTTTGCTCAACAAAACGCTTTAATCTGTTTTTCGATTCCTTCAACTAACTAATATTTATGAGATTTGGAAATGAAGTGAGCTGAAGGCAAAAATTGGCACTCTCGACACTTCATCTTCCGATAGAGCTTTTTCTGCTCTACAGAATGGTACTACTTTTTATTCAAACCAGGTGAGCTTCGCGATCGCGATCGCGATACATCGCGTTACGGGGTACCGGTGCGAAGCGGGCTATGGGCAAAATGATGTAAAAGGAATTTTACAGCAATCAATAGATTCCACATTTGTGCTGAGGGGTAGACTAACAACCTTCACTACAAAGGCTCATCACAGCAATACAGTAGGTATCGATATGCATGCAATAAGCTCTATAGAATGTAAGCGTCTGCAATTGTGTCCATCCACTGGTGTGGTCCATCACATTGTCCGGCCCTTCGTACGAAAATCGACAATTACGACCCATGGCACATGGTGCTGCAGTTTCTCAACTTCCGCGACTTAAAGGAATCGTCCACGGGAAATGAGTTTTTGTGTTACCCATATGTCTATGTTGTATTTGCCTAATGTTGGCCTCATGCAAAATTTCACGCGAAAAAATGTGAATCTGGCTGAGATACAGCACCACAAAGTGCGGTCCCAATGGGCGGGGCCTCCGTGTAAAAGCCTCATCTCGTCTTCCGCCGCCGTTGGGAACGGAGAGTAGGACTGTTTACGTAACCTTCTGTTCCTACAATGCGTCTCCGACCACGGCGGACGCGGTACGAGGCTTTTACACGGAGGCCCCGCCCACTGGGACCGCACTTTGTGGTGCTGTATCTCAGCCAGATTCACATTTTTTCGCGTGAAATTTTGCATGAGGCAAACATTAGGCAAACACAACATAAATACATGGGTAACACAGAAACTCATTTTCCGTGGACTATTCCTTTAATCATTCAGTGGGATCCCATCACTTGTTTTCAGCTCTTTGCTTAGAGATCTATGATTTCAATCGAAGTCGACCGATAGGAATTCATTGAAGTTCTGCAGCAGGTTCACCTATTGGTGTGGCTCGCTGACCATTGTCCAGAATTTCATCTTCTATGAGTCTACACACTCAAAGGTATGATCTATGAGCCGCTTCTAGCTTGTCCCACAGTGGGGGAGGCTGACATGGTCCATATGCTACCTGTTAATCTCTTGGCAGGACCCACCCAAGCCTAACTTGACCTAATTTCTCCGCTCGTTCTTCAAGTACTACTGAGTTTCGGGTGCACAGACAGACAATATGACAGACACACCAAACTTGTGGTTTATATATAGGTTATGATGATTTTTCATCTGCTACATACACCTTTCACTCATTTTGGCCCACCTTATCCCGACTCCTAGGCTCTCCTGGAACGAATTATAGGATTCAAATTTCAACACCGAACATTTAAACGCGCTCCCCCCCCCCCCAACCCACAGTGGGGGAGTCTGACATAGTCCGTATGCTACCTGTTCATCTCTTACCAAGATCCACCCAAGTTTGACTTGATCTGACTTCTCCGCTTGTTCTTCAGGTAGTGCTGAGTTTCGGGTGCACAGACACAACATGACAGACACGCCAAACTCCTGGTTCATATATAGGTTATGATTATTCATCCGTTACATACACCCTTCACGCATTTCGGCACACCTTATCCTGACTCCTGGGCTCTTTGGAACGATTTATAGAATTTGCATACAAACACCGAACATTTTAACGCAGGCCCGTCCACAGTGTCCACAGTGGGCGGAGTCTGACATGGTCCGTATGCTACCTGTTCATCTCTTAGCAAGATCCACCCAACTTTGACTTGATCTGACTTCTCCGCTTGTTCTTCAGGTAGTGCGGAGTTTCGGGTGCACAGACACAACATGACAGACACGCCAAACTCCTGGTTCATATATAGGTTATGATTCTTCATCCGTTACATATACCCTTCACTCATTTTGGCCCACCTTATCCTGACTCCTGGGCTCTTTGGAACGATTTATAGCTTGCATACAAACACCGAACATTTTAACGCAGGCCCCGTCCACAGTGTCCACAGTGGGCGGAGTCTGAAATGGTCCAGTAAAGTAGTGTGCAGTGAAGACACCTCCTGCACAAAAACCAATATTTTCAATCAATATCGACCGGTGTTGCATGATGTTGTAGTATTTCAGCTTAGTAGGGCACTTAATCAATATTATGGTCCATGAGCCGTTTCCAGCCTTCTGCACAAACACTGATAATTTCAATCAACACCGTAGCGAAGGCTCCACCTAACGTGATCATTTGGCATTATTTATGCCACTTGAGCTGTTACACATTATTTCGGTTTTTACCCGGTTCTTAGAGCGCTTTAGAGAAGAATTATAATGTTTCATGAGTGAATACGACTTCGATTGCTCGCTCCTCCCACTAAGGGCGGGTCGTCACCCACTTCAGATATGCTGAGCACAGCTCAGATCTCGCTGACCTCCACCGATTTTCCTCGGTCTCTGCACTGCTTTGAAGTCGGGTTATGAACATTGATGCTTAGCACCGCTCACTTGGAGCGCGCTCCGCTCATTGAAGGTGGGTTTCCCTCAACTGCTACATATACTCGAATCTCATCTTGGTTCACCATCTCCCGATGAGATTCTCCCTTCTTTTGAGACGATTCGAGGACAATGTGGCGCACGCCCGCCTACTGTGTGCGGATTCCGTGTGCGCCCTGCACATCTTGGACCGTGCCCGACCCGACTCAAACTTGATCTGACTTCCCCCACTTGTCTTTCTCGTAAAACCGAGAATCGAGCGGGCAGACAAACATCCGCGCAAACAAACACACCAAACTCCTGGTTCATACACTGGTGTGCAAAACTTAGGGACGAAAGCAACTTTCGATCACTGTGCCTCTGCCAGACAACATAGCTCGATGAAATTCATATCATATCAAGAGAGAACCTTAACGATATTGTACGAAAAGCAACTGACGAAATTCGCAATGAGACGAATAATTTATAACATTTTTACTCAACCATGTCGATTACACATAAGTCTTCACGATTTATCCTGGTACTACAAAAAAAGTCACACGGATCTTATTAGGGTGTGTGATCACCACGGACAGCTATACATGCTCTGCAACGGGATCTCATACTCTCCACGAGGTTGGTAATGAGTTCCTGAGGCAGGGCATTCCACTCCTCAATCACCGCATTTGACAATTGCTGGATCGTCATTGGTGCATTTGGTCGTGCCGCAATGCCTCTACTCAGTGCATCCTACACTTGTTCGATGGGATTTAGGTCGGGGGAACTGGCGGGCCACTCCATTCGCCGGATGTCCTCTGTTTTAGAAGCTCCTTCACCTGTGCTGTTCGATGCGGTCGCGCATTGTCATCCATGAAAATGAATTCAGGGCCGATTGCAGCTCTGAAAAGACGGGCATGATCTAAGAGGACTTCGTCGCAGTAACGCTGACTGGTGAGGGTTCCATGCTCAAAAATCTGGAGGTCAGTACGGCCATGCAACATGATGCTACCATAACACCTCAACCACTAGTACGATCACGTTCGACAATGTTTCCGGGGGAGTTGCGTGTTCCCACCTCTCGCCATATGAGGATGCATCCAGAATCACTGCACAGACTGAACCTGCTCTCATCTGAAAAGAGCACACGGCTCCGTTCCTCATCGGTCCATTCGCCATGCTCCTGGCACCACCGTAAACGGTCTCGTCGATGCGCGGTGGTCAAAGGAACACAACGTAACGGTCGTCGGACGAAGAGACTGGCCACCATGTAGTCGTCTTGCCACTTAGTACGTGAGATGGCTTGTCCTAGAGTCCTGTTAAACGTCGTTGCAATAGCCGAAGCCGACCGACGAGGATCTCTTCTTGCCTGCTGCACACTGTAGCGGTCTTCCTTCGGTGTAATTGTCCTTGGTCGACCATCTCCTCTTCTTCGGGCAGCAGTACTAAAGGTTCGGAACGCTCTCTATGCAAGTGAAACAACGATGTGAGCGATACCGAACTCCTGGGCTACACTCGTCACGGTTCGACCTTCTTCGAGTTTCCTTATGATCCTTTTTCGAATGAAGTCATACAGATGCTCTCCTCAGGACATGATGTATCGAAGGATACCACCACAGTTCCTTGCAGCTACTCGTTGATAGAGAAAAATTTTTTTCATACCTATAGACTGCCTCGATTTGCGCGGTCGGCCACATTTGGCACTTTATTCAAGCTCTTCTTCCACCGAGAAAAGTCTAGTTTCCTGTGCCTATCCCTTACGCGAGTGGCAACATGCACCCACACTTTCATTTACTTCCACCCAGTCATTAGTGTTTTATGTTACTTTATCCATCTCGTCCCTAAGTTTTGCACACCAGGTATATAGGGTATGATAGGTTGAGGCTAGAGGATTTCAACTTCTTGGGCACCCACTCAATGGTATGGTTGATAAGCCGTTATCAGCCTTCTCTCAAAAACCAAAATTTTCAATCAATATCCCTGCTTAGTCTCCGTCTACCCTTTTGATTTGGTATATTTTTGTTACGGCTGAACATTGCTCAGCATTGGTCCCCAGATCCCTATGCAGAGGAAGTATAATTTCTCATGACTGAACACTTCATCTATTGCATGCTCCGCTCCTGAAGGCGATCTCTCTCACCTGCGACAAACACTATAAACTCGCCTACACCCCTTTCCCTTTTTGGCGACGTCCGGGCTCTTTTGGAAGGACTTATAGAATTCTCCGCATAAACACCGATAATTAAAACGCATGTCCCTCCCTAGGAGGACAGAGGACTTTCACATGGTCCATGTGCGCTCTTTACATCTCCTACTACCATGAACCCCCAACCCAGCGTTGACCTAACCTCTCCCGCTTGTTTCTCAGATTATGTCGAGTTTTGGGTGGGCCGACAAACAAAATATCAGACAAACCAATTTCCTGGTTTATATATAGGTCATGATGAAAGGTTATGATTTCTAGACTGCTCTGTAGCCGAGTTATGAACTTAATGGTGGTAAGCACCGCCTATTTGGAGTACTCTCCGCCCACCGAAGGCGGGCCTCTCTTAACTACACAGGTACAAATTCCCTCACCTCGCCCTTACTCAAGTTTTCTCGACGTTCGGATTCTTTTGGAACGATTTATCGAATTTTCGGCGCTGTCGCAAAGAGAGAGGGGGGGTGCATGCCACATAAACTAAGCCTAGAAGAAGAAAGGAATCATCTCTTTCTTTAAGCCTTGGACAAAAAATGCGCGATTCACCCCTCACGGATCCCTCCGAGATGCCTAGATATGCAGCGTTCTGTGAGATGTCCTTCATTGCGAAAGCATCAATTTTTCACCCAAACACCGAACATTTTGACCGCAAACCCCACCCACAATAAGCTTACAAGGGAGGGTCATCAGGTCAGTCCGGCCTTTTGCGATGGGATGTATACCACTGTACTCGTCTTGGGACGAGAAACTCAAATCTGCCTTCCAAATTTGCGAAACGATTCTGTGAGCAAAGTTATGAAGGGTAGTCTCCCGACATGGTCGACTCTCTCTCTCGCATGTTCGCATGAGTGGACGTGGAATGCTAGCACAGCAAGGTGAGTTGTGGTGTACTGGATACGATGGTTGTTTCACAGGAGATGGGTCGCAAGTTCGGATCCTTTGTGCGACTGCTCTTTTGCTTTTTCTCCCTTCAGCTCATATGAACCCAGAAAGTGCGTATTAGTAAGTATTTGAAAGGTTTACCTCTTCATTCAACATCAAGAGGGGACAAAATTTCACGTTTCCTGATTTATGCATTTTTTCAAGACTTTCATTTATAGAGGGCATGTGGTACGTTATATCCTTGTTTTTCTTTATTCGTTGTGCACACTGTGAGAGATTGTACTGTTTCGCCCACTTTGTGCAGGAATACCACATGTGTTCGTAAATTACTGGTTTTCAAATATTCTTGTATCTCCTATTCACCATATGCCCTCTATAAATGAAAGTCTTGAAAAAATGCATTAATCAGGAAACGTGAAATTTCGTCCCCTCTTGATGTTGAATGAAGAGGTAAACCTTTCAAATACTTACTAATTCGCACTTTCTGGGTTCATATGAGCTGAAGGGAGAAAAAGCAAAAGAGGAGTTGCACAAAGGATCCGAACTTGCGACCCATCTCCTGTGAAACAACCATCGTATCCAGTACACCACAACTCACTTTGCTGTGCTAGCATTCCACGTCCACTCATGCGAACATGCGAGAGAGAGAGTCGACCATGTCGGGAGACTACCCTTCATAACTTTGCTCACAGAATCGTTTCGCAAATTTGGAAGGCAGATTTGAGTTTCTCGTCCCAAGACGAGTACAGTGGTATACATCCCATCGCAAAAGGCCGGACTGACCTGATGACCCTCCCTTGTTAGTCCCAGATGTTCCCCGCTCCTTTTTCAGGCGGCACTGAATCTCGGAGAGACACACCAAACTTCTGGTTTATAAATAGGGCATGACAGATTCTAATGACGATATGCTGAATACAGCCTAGACCTCGCTCCGTCTTCTGGAGCTGGCCCTCTATTAATTGCTACACACCCTAAACTCGACTTTACCCACTTTTCCTGAGGTTCCAACAATTTTGAGACAAATTATAGAATTTCACACCCAAACACTGGTCATTTTGGCGCAAGCCCCGCCTACGGCGGGTGGAGTCCTACATGTGAGCATGCGCGCTATGTACACGGAACGCGTCTCAACCAACGTGAACTTGACTTGACCTTTAAATTGCCTTTCTGGCAAAACCGAGAATCGAGCGGGCAGCCAACAATGCGTACAAACAAACACACTAAACTCCTGGTTTATATATAGGGTATGATATCATCTTGGTCCACCCTCTCCCGACATCCGGGCAATTTTGAGACGATGCGGCGCACACCCCGCCCACTGTAGGCGAAGTCCCACGTTGCGCTCTGTACATCTTGGACCATGCCCCACCCAACCTAAACTTGACCTGACCTCCCCAAGTTGTCTTTCTGGTAAAACCAAGAATCGAGCGGGCAGACAAACAAACATTCGTTCAAAGAAACACACCATACTCCTGGTTTATATATAGGGTTTTATTGATCGGTGATGCATGACGTTGTGGAATTTCAACTTTTCTGAGGGCACTCAATCAATAGTCTGGTCCATAAGCCGTTTCCAGCTTTCTGCACAAAAACCGACATTTTCAATCAATATTGATCGGTGATGCATGATGTTGTAGGATTTCAACTTTTATGAGGGCACTGAATCAATAGTATGGTCCATAAGCCGTTTCCAGCTTTTTGCACAAAAACCGATATTTTCAATCAATATCGATCGGTGATGCATGATGTTGTGGAATTTGATCTTTTATGAGGGCACTTAATCAATAGTATGGTCCATAAGCCGTTTCCAGCTTTCTGCACAAAAACCGATATTTTCAATAAATATCGATCGGTGATGCATGATGTTGTGGAATTTCAAGTTTTATGAGGGCACTCAATCAGTAGTATGGTCCATGAGCCGTTTCCAGCCTTCTGCACAAAAACCGATATTCTCGATCAATGTCGGTCGATTCAATCAATATCGATAGAGTCCATGTGCGCTTTGTACATCTCCTACCATTTCCCACCCAACCCACACTTTAACCGACCTCTCCCGCTAATTTCCGAAGGTATATCGAGCGTCGAGTACCTCAAACTTGGGTAATTAAACCGGACAGACAGACAGACAGACAGACATCATTACAAACACACCAAACTCCTGGTTTATATATAGGGTATGATTATTCAAATCGCTCAAGTTTTTGCTGTTTTTAAGACATACAAATGCAGTACTCGCAAAAGTTGCATTTTGGTTATCTTCTCTTCCTCGCCTACCATCGAGATTGGAGAAAATGTGCATATATGCATTCGATGGAGCTCTTTTTGGTCTACGAGATGATACCACCCTTCCTTTGTTTCCTCTCATATTTTAGCATGTAGAAATAAGTTTCCACTTGTTTTTCAACTCAAAACTGCGTAGTGAAAATGACTTTTTGGCACAACGGTTCGTATTATTCGATAGAACTCTTCTCGCTCTACAAGGCAGTGTTTACGTTTTATGTTAGAATTGATCTTTGCCACTTTTTAGATCACTTAGAAGCCGACGAAATCGGGCATTTCGGACTACATGTGTCAAAAATGCTCGATTTCATCGAATTTATACGATCTAAAAATGACAAACGTTAATTCTAACAAAAACAACAACACTGTCTTGTAGAGCGAGAAGAGCTCTATCGAAATCTCATATAAGCTTTGGCGAAAGATGAAGGAAACAATGTGAAAAACGGGGTTTAAAAAACCGCGGGATTTTATTCCTCAGCCAATACATATCGGTCAAGTAGTTCACGCGATCGCGCGACTCGCGCGATTCACCTAGAAAGGATAAGAGACATATCGATTGGGTGAATGATACGCTCGAATCGCAAGGGTCTCAATCGCGAATTCTGTACATGCCTGAAATAAGGGGTGTTTCCCAACCAAAAATGGTTCTCGAGAAGGCTTGACGAGAAAATGCAAAGTGCTTACATGACGTCATTATTTGAAATTTCCTTATTATGTTTCTCCATGCTGTCCAGATATTCAACACCCCATATGCAGTACGCCTTGAAATTCACGGGCATGTTGTCCCCTCCCCCTCTCTCTCCAGGACAACGTCGCAGAAACTGGCTAGAGACAAGTGGCGCTGCTACCATGTGCATGGTTCGAGGTTCAACTCCTTAAATCAAGGACGGCTGTGGAGTAGATTCAGTACCAGATAAGGTCGCTGGCTTGCTTATTCGTCGGAAGGGGCCACTCCACCTGCATTTCTGAATGGAAGTAGCATGTAGTTAATCCCGAAAATGACATCAAATGACAATGCCCAAGCAGCCTGACCACTTCCTTCCGATTTTTTTTTTACCTAAAATCTCACGGGTTCGGAAAGAATGCGAAGAAGGAAATGACTATGACGGACTAGGATACACGGCTGAGCGGTGGATTTAGTGTGAAATGATTATTTCTCAGGAAATGGGACGTATTGCTGTGAAAAAGGGAAGAAATCGCTTCAGTTCGTTCTGTTCTAGGAATCGAGAGCCGTGTTTCGCTGGCATTGTGGATTGATTGCCTTGTTCTCGATTAATAAGCTACAATCGACCGTCTCATTTCGAAGATGGTTCGCTACGCCTCATTCTTCATTATACTGCATGGTTAGATCTTCATTCCCCTAGAATAATCTTTTGAAAATTTAATAAGTTAACCAAATTATTATTGCCAATTACAACCCTGATTTGATCTCGATTCAGCTTTTACAAAAGAAAATTTGCTTTAATCTCGCATAATTCTCCGTTGACCATCCAAAAAAGCTATTGGTTACACAGCCATCCCACTGTGCAGGATTTATGAGACATTTTTAGCAGATCTCGGCAGTCATGGCGATTGTGTCTCATTTACATTTCGTTAAATTCCCATCGAAGCACACCTCCTTCACCCGAGCTCTACTCGACTACATATCCTCGTACGGGGAGAAGATAGTGCTGGTAGGTTCATGTCATCACAGCTATCAACTGTTTCAGGGTTGTTCAAAAGAGTCTCGTCTGTATAGCTGACACAACCATGCTATTTATGGAACTATTTACTTTTTGTAATTCTGTGTTTTCTTTCATGTTTCTTCACCTTATGGCCTTTATTGCTTCTTAAAAAAATTGGATAAGTCTCTAACAGTCTCTGGCGGCACTCTGACAGCCTATGCACGCTGCCCAATTTTTAGGGAAAAAATCGTCAAAAATAACAACTGCGCTTGAGTTTTGAGAAAAAAACGGCGTTATGTGGATACGGAAAGAGGAGATTTCAAGCCAATGTACACACGGTCCATTTCACAGCGGTAGATAGGGCGTGGCCTGAGTGGCGAGAATGAGTGTAGCAAGAGTGAGAGTGTGTGGCGAGTGAAAGAGTTTGATACATACTCATCGAAGTCCGTAGACCACGCCCTATCAAGCGCTCCGAAATGGACTGTAAATTCATAGATCAGCACAATAAAACAAGTCACACAAGGTTTGGGTGGGGCGATACGAAAAAAATAGGTGTAAAGCAAGAGGCTGTGGAATTTACCCAAGCCTGAGAAGTAGGAAGAAAAAACTCCAAGATGCATGGCCCACTTAAAACTCCTCATCTACGCATTGCCAAAGATCTTTGAACAGGACTGCTCGAGGTGAAGGGAAGCTTTTTGCACTGGTTTTCAATACCTCTACAGTCCTGATTTTTTCGCCACCTTGCCTAGTCTCCCTCTTTGATTTAGGCCACCTGACCAGAAATCTATTTATTCTCCCAGCTGTCATAGGTCACCGATTTCTTTAAGCACAATCCTTCCCCACTCAAATTGATGCGTTGTTGCAGATCGATCCATATACGCAGGAGAGACTATCGTTTTCGGCAATACAGTCCGCTGTGAAACGAATTCGCCAACAATTGTATGGGATCACCAAGGTGAATGAAATCTACAGTTATTTTATGATTATTAAAGGAACATTTTTCGCTGTGATCATCTCCTGTCTTCCATTCTTTTATCTTTTTTCATTCCTTTTTATCATCCTACTATAGAACATGTAGTAGCCATCACAGGCGCATAGTTTCATAACATTTCGATTCTTCCTTGCACGAATGTTTTCCTTTGTTGTTTCTGAGGACGTTGTAGCTTGGTTCAACCTCCGTTACTTGTCCTCAGCTTTCAATGTTATTGATTTGCATTCAATAAATATGATTGGGTCAATGCAAGTGGTGGGGGGAGACGCAAAATCTTTACCGGTGTCCAAGCTCCTTTCCCTCCCTAGGCTTAGGCGAAAGCAGATGAGGCAGATGATCTTCACTGTAGAAGGAGAGCATGTGAATCAAAGCCTGCGCCTAGGGGGGAAGTAGCTTCTACGTCGGTGAAAAATTGCGTCTTCCCCCCTCTCTCCACTTGCATTAACCCTATGATTAATTTTGTTATATGTATAATACGGTGATGGTAGTTAGGCTGGACATATTGCTTGCACTTGGACAGTTGGAAAGAGGCTACTAAATGGACTTTCCTCTTTCCCAGGCACTGTAGACGTAGTGCCAGACTCGTTTGAAACGACAGGGACTCTACTTCTCCTCTCTCAAGTCTCTCACACCAATTCATAAAAGAAGCAGAATGCGTGGCGCAATCTTTAGAAGTCCTTTGAAGTTGAGTGGATAGGTTAGCAGCTCGGCCTTCAGTTGCCGTCAATTTTTGCGATTTGCGATTTGCGATTCTGTGATTTTGCGGCATCGCACTATGGCATGCATACTACGACCTTGAGATTGTGCTCGCAAAATCGCAAAGTCTGACAGCGGCCTTACTGCCGAAGTCGTATTTCAGGGAACTGTCATCGCTTCAATATGCGGCAACTCGATCTCAATACTTCTCACTTATCTGGCGGCAATCGATCTGGGCGCCATCATTGTGCCAGTGAATCCGGCATCGAAACAGTGTGAGTGGTCAGATCTTCAGATTTGCTTGCATCTGGATTAACAGCATACTCCCAATGACTTTTTTTTAAAGTCTGCGCCTTGAACAAGGACCTAGACATGAGCAGAACCTTATACGGACCGAATACGCGTTCAAAGTCCCGTGTGAAGCGTCATGTGATACGGGGCGCGGGGTGAACATTCCAAGTGAATCCATCTACAACCACATATAAGCACAAGAAAAGATTGTCAGCCAGCCGAGGAGGCCCTTGCTCTGGATTGTGTCCTATGAGGGGATGCAGTAGTGCATAAAGTACACCCCTGCCCCCTTTCTCCTAGTGTATCCAAATAGCTCCATAAAGTTTAAAGTTTTTTGACGTCAATCAATCCCTTCTGTGGTGCGCCGCACATTCTAGTTCCATTCAGAATCGTGATGGCTGGTGAATGTGATGTGGCCTATACAATGATTGCGGTGGCTGGCCGATGTACAAGTCAGTGCCTTTATCCTCCCAGACGAGTGTGGTACCAATTTACCGAACACGGAGGGATGGAAGGCTTGATTGGCCTGGGCGGGCGTTGATGCGGGATTTGATCCCCGCACCATGAGAGTGGAGTGCGCGCCACCTGTCACTACACCACCTCCGCCCCTCAAATAGCTCCATACTTCGCACAACTCCATCCTTCCTTATACTTCGTAGCCCAGCTTTCAAACTTCTTGCAGATGAACTCGAAAAGTATCTGGCAGAATGCAAGGTTCAATACGTGATCACAGAAAATGAATATGCCATGAAAATCAGTGAACTTGCACAATCGAAATTCGAAATGATATCGTCAATCACGCTTGAGGAATTGCTACAACGTGAACCCCTTACATCGGATGCCTCCACAGAACCAAGTGAAGAGGATACGGTAAGGAAAGTTTGCGGATGGAATCCCTTTTTATGATGCCGATTGATTAAGGCGTTCATTTTCTTCTCCTCTGGCACCACAGGACCTCCAAAAGCTGTTCGACACAATCATCGGACATTGCTCGCCCATCTTCGTCAGATCTTGTCAGTTTCGCCTGCCTAGTTGATTATTTGATTGATTTATATGATTAGTTTCCTCGGAGCAGTTACTCTATGAATCTCTCACCCTGCAGAGTTGTCTCGCAATGTAATTATTGATTTGATGATGGACCTCATGGGACGCCTCGTACTGTAGAAGCTCAGCCCATTGTGACAGCCACGCCCATTGCACTGGATCGTAATATTCCTTAGCATGGTTGCCTACGATTGACGACCATATGGAAATTCCCTCATGAATGTGATGGTAACAGAGGCTAGCTGGTGGCTTAACTTATGATGTCATCATCAAGCGGTAACTAGGGTACTCCGAAAGTCGAGGATTACTCGACAGGGGGTATTGGACCGATGGGAGAAAAGGAGGGGGGAGGTCGTTAGAGCTGAGGTTAGCGATGATCCTAGTTTATACGTGAAGCGCAACGTACCGTTGGCTGATACAGCTTCCTGATTAAATTCATTTAAAGGATCAAATTAGTTAAATTAAAGAGCACTTGAAGGATCCATTTTTGAATGGCAATCAGCACAAAATACATAGTAACGAAGTACTCAGCAATTGTATGATCCGGTGGTAGTAATTGATAACGTAGAAGTTGGAGGGAGGGGGGGGGTGTCGTTTTTGAGTCCCCGGAGAGGGGGTCGTACCGAAGCGGCTATTTACCACGACGCTTGGGAGTGCCTTGGCGGTAACCCTTCCAAAGCTCTCATTCAAAGCTCTTACTTTTCTTATTCTAATTCTAATCTAACATTACCGAAAAATCGCGAGATGTAGTAAAGGATCGGACGCCCCTCCCTTATCGTCTGGCTTTCATGATTCCGTAAGCATGCCACAAGTACACACTACTCTACTCACACTACACTACTCACAATACTGAACTTCATGATAAATGACGATTTTGATACGCAACAACGACACGCATAAGAACCTAGCAGTAGATAACTACGTGACACACAATAAGGGTGGTTCATACGACTTATTGGTACGGTCGCCCGTAACGGTTGGGTGACGGATGGGTCAGTAGGGCCGCCAGGTTACCCGATGTTTATATACCCATCCCTTCAGCGTGTTTTTTTTTGGCGACTTGCCCAGTGTACGAATACTGATATCAGAAGGGGTGTGAAATTGACTTTATCAAAATGGATCTTCTCTGAGATACGGAAAACTTTGTTTTTATTTTCTCTGCGTTTGAAAATTCACCTTTTTGAGTGTTGTGTCACGGTAGCATTACCCATTCATGAACACATTGGAATAGAATGGTACGGGGGATAGCATTTACATGGACAGTTGTCTTAATAACCTATGTCACAGGATCGAAGGTCTTAGGATGATGCAGGGCCGCAGATCGAGGTTAAAAATATCGTGTCCTAACCTACACCAGTAACGGTCACCCCCGTTAAGCTTCTCGTCCTCGCTTCGCCCTTTCCGATTCCGTCAGCATCTAGGAAGGAGGTGTAAAAGTCACATAGAGAGTAAACATGATACATAAATAGGAGAATTTTCTATACTCCATTAGGATAGGGTTACAAATGTAAGATCCAATCTGAATGTTTGTGCTCTTACCCTTTTTCTTGGAATTTCGTTGTTTTTAGTTGCTCGTTTACCGTTGTGGTCAGGGTATGCACATTTCAGTCTCAGGGCGAAAAAATCTTTGAATAAAATTGTTTAAGATCTGTATCTGCTGACAACTCTGGGAAGTATCCTTTTCCACTGGTGACCGCTGATGATCGTGTTCATGGAGTACTACCATACTTCCATGCCGGTGGCCTTATTACCGTCTTCTGTATGCTTTTACAAGGTGCCACGGTAATTGTCAACAAGAAATGGGATGAGGAAGGATTCCTACGGACGATTCAAGATTATCAGGCGAGTTTCAAGGTCGCCTCAGACAAGTGACTGTGTGAAAGAAAAATCACTTCAAGGAACCTGCAGGGGGTCCGAAACAACAGGAAGATGCAAAGAAATGAGCATTTTGTAATGAACACTCAAGGTTAGAGGCGATAATCGGTGAAAAACAAAAGTGCATCGCTGCGGTGTGTATTCGCGCCTCATTCGCACCATCGCACTGACTTTCCGAGTTGTCCGCTGCAGGAGACGGGCCGCGGTCCAACATTAGTTGTAGCACCTAACTCCCAGCGCAGTGGAGTGGCAATTCCCAGCTACATTAGCATTCATGTAAGTACATCTAGAAACAATATAAGAAAGAACAAAGTAAAAGGTAAACTCAAGGTTATTTTATGCCTAGATACAGCTAACTAACTAAGAAAACGATTAAATTAGTCCTCCACTAGTATATAACGAGAAATTTACTGTAACTAGACTAAACAGTCACTTACGCGTATTCGCCTAAGCCTAGGGAAAGGGAATCTCCTTCCTCAAGGCTTAGGTTAACATAGGATAGAAAAAAGTACGAATTTTCTTCATCAAAATCGTTTCTTTGTAATATTCGAACCCGATTCGGCGAGCGCTATGACTTCTCTGCGCTTCGTTAGAGACGCAGAGCACAGTGCGCTGGCCCCCCCCCCAACTCCAGTAGCACCGATGTTTCTATTATAGATTTGTCTTTTCCTTTTACTTTTTCCGTTGTTCTTTCTTATATTGTTTCTAGATGTACTTACATGAATGCTAATGTAGCTGGGAATGGCCACTCCACTGCGCTGGGAATTAGGTGCTACAACCAATGTTGGACCGCAGCCCGTCTCCTGCAGCGGACAACTCGGAAAGTCAGTGCGATGGTGCGAATGAGGCGCGAATACACACCGCAGCGATGCACTTTTGAATTCGGGTTTTTTCACCGATTATCGCCTCTAACCTTCTGCGTTCGTTACAAAATGCTCATTTCTTTGTATTTTTCTCTTGTTTCGGACCCCTTCCGGTTCCTTTGAAAGTGCCTAAGGTAAGATCTTGTCCTCGCCAGCCACGGGGTTTAAAGACAGTGATAGGGGTGGGGTGGATAATTATAACTTTCAAACTGGGTCACAAATGAAAACTAGAAGTCTACGAAGACTATATGTATCGGCAAAATTTCTGATAAGAAAGAGCGCCTCTGGGCTTTATACGAACTGCCTTCTTCAATGGCTGCCACTTGTTTTATCCCAGCCCGCCCCTTTTTTCGACCCGTCCCGCCCCTTTTGAGAATAAACAGCGGGAAGGAGTTTTATATCTCGGATTTTTGACCGTGTCATTCAGTTTTTTCTACGCTTTCATTCTGCTGAGCACGTCGACCTTCATATCTGATGACTCTTCCATATTTCTCTCGAATCATTCCATATTTCTCTCGAATCACCCCTATTCCTGCTTTCGAAGGCAGCATCAGGGAAAATACGGACGAAAAGAAAAAGAAGTAGTGAATCTGAAAGTCGAGATGCCTAGTAACAGGACAGTGGAAAAAACGGAGGGAAATGGCCAAAAACCCGAGAAATGGAATCCCGTTCTCTCGTTGTTCCTCGACGCGGGCCACCTTTCTGTCAAGAGGCGGCTACTCCGAACAAAATCTCCAGTGGCATGCCACCAGGTAAACACAGGGGGATGTTTCGAAATACGACAGCATCCTTTCCCTGTAGTGAGCTTCAGGCTAAAACTACGAAAGCGAGCTGCAATACCTTCGATCTCACCGCATATCCTTGGCCGCTCTCACTGTAGCCGACCAGGTATCACGTCGATAGGAGGGGGGTCGATTATCGAAAGGCGGCAGCTCCTATCCGTTACGCCGTTTCTACAGCTCGGAGGCGCACTTTTTCATCGGGATTTTGCCACAGATAGCCTTCTTGGGCTCATAGTTTCCATGTAAGTAACTTCTTTTAGAGATTTCTCAATAATCACATTACCCCTAATGCTGTCTCCAAGAGATTCCAACTCATCCACTACGTTAAAGGAACAGTTCACGACAATATTAGTATCTTAGTTTCATGCGCTAGTAGATAGCCCCCTCCACAACGGCAAGGTGTGTGCCATCGCCGCGGCGCGAGGGTGAGTGCTAAATGCATAAAAACCCCTTGATTGAGATGGCAACCACCGCCTCAAATTTATCCACACCCATCTACCATTCAGTCAGAGAGGTAGCGGTGGTACCTACTTGAATAAGAGGCATGAGATTGATTGCGATAAGCCGAGACAGGTTAACATTCCTTAGTAAGAGCAACCTAATCGGATAGCATCATCAGTAAGAACTTGTCGAAATTTTTGTCTCTGGGCTGCTCGCTCGTCGAGGTCAAAGGTGAGAAACACCGTATTTAGAGGTTTTTGAAAGTTTTCTTTGGTTCTTTCTTCACTTATGTGTTTCTTAGCACCCCCATTGTTTTTATGGAAAGGGGCGACGCGCGAAAATTTATCATGAACTGTGCCTTTATGCATTTCTGCTTAACATCTATTGAAAAAAAAACAATTTTAAAGCACAGCATTACTGGCTCGCAAAGAAGCGGGTTAGAGCTCAGCTTTTTTCATTTATGTGAAGGCACTGGGGTCGTCTTAATCACACGTCGTAGGACCTCATGGTAGGGGTTATAACGTTACCTAATGGCTTTCAACCGCTAGCAACGATCTTCTTTGGCCCTCCGCATCTCTCTGATTTCATGTATACATCATATGATCAGTCTACGACCATAGTTCTCTTATTGGGAATAGAAATATATTTAATTGTTACAGATAACTACTATCAACATTGTTCCACCCATAATGGACTTCCTTGTGAAACATCCGTTGGTCGATTCGTTCAATTTGAAAAGCCTCAGGTTTTTTCTTCAACTTTACATAATTGCTCATAAGAAAATCATGGAGGTCTCTTGGTCCATATGGCTGTTCTGCGCATGCGGGTGGGATTTCTGGGACCGTTGACGTGCCTGTCCCTGGGCGGATTTGCATTTATGGTGAGATGGGCGGGTCCGAAGACTTTAGCCCACACATCCCATTAGTGGATATCTGCGAAGGTCCTTCGACACATTTTTATGCCATTTCCATTGTAAATCCTCCACCGAAATGTGAAAGCCTTTCTTCTGATGCAGTGAATTAATTTCGTGGCTTTTATTTGATTTTTCCGATATTGATTACATTCTTAAAACGGATTACCTTCAAAGAAACCGAAAATTTTACCTGAAATCTCACCATTTGCGCTTTCCAGGGCAGTATTTTTCGGAGCAGCGAAATGTGATGAAACCCTAATACGATCACTGAAACATCGCCTTCCAACTATTGAGCACATCACTCAACGTAAAAATTCGTTTCTACAGTTTCCGTGATCTTTTAGTTTTCTCACTTTCATATTTTACAGTGTATGGCTTGACTGAAGCGGGTGTATTACTGTTCGTGACTCCCATAGGAAACCCACACCTGTCATCCGTCGGTAGAGCAATGCCTGGTGTTCACGCGAAGGTCTCTTTTTGAATGAAATATTTTTTCAAGTCTGAATTCAGAATAGAATTCTCAAGCGACTCTCGGAAAAAGAGCGGAAAGAATCGAAGTGATCCATCTGCGTCTCTTCCCATTATTTGAGCGACCGATGCGATAGCTATTATCTACGTCTCTGGCGACAGTCATAAACATTTAAAGGAACCGTCCACGGAAAAATGAGTTTTTCTGTCACCAATATATTCACATATTTATACTGTATATACCTGATAAGGGCCACATGCAGAGTTTCACGTGAAAAATGTGAATCCGGCTAAGATACAGCACCACAAAGTGTCGGCCAGGTGGGCGGGAACTCCGGACAAGTGCCCACCCCGTCGTCCGCCGCGTTCGGAGACACATTGTAAGAACAGAAGGTTACGTAAACAGTCCCACTCTCCGTTCTAAACCACGGCGGACGACGGAACGGGGCTTTTATTCGAAGGCCCCGCCCACCCGCCCAAGAATTCGGGGATCTTAGCCGAATACGCACTTTTTGCGTGAAACTTTGCATGTGGCCCTTATTAGGCAAATGCAACATAAATATATGGATAACAAAGAAATTCATTTTTCCGTGGACGATTCCTTTTGACAGAGCCCTTTTCTTTTGCTTTTCTCCTTTTGAGAATGAAGGGTTCTTTTGAGCTTCTGGGTTAGTGTGTTAATTAGGAAACCTCGCATTCATATGTAGCTATCGATTAGAGCTTCAGAATGTGGATTAGAGCTTCATGGCTCAGTTTCCTTGAATACGTGGACAATCGATAATCGATTATGGCTCCGAAAATCAATGATCAATTTTATTAATTCAAGCACGTGAATCGTTCCTATTTCAACCCAATTTTTTAGATACTCGATGAACATGGTGATCTTCTTGGATTCAATGAAGTCGGCAGGCTTATGGTAAAAGCTCCGACCTACATGCAAGGATACTATGGAGAACATCTGTAGGGATTTTGTTTCCATACTCACTTTCTTTTGATTTTTCTATGTTGTGCCTGCGATGACATCCTTATAATCGTTTGCTGTCTCTCATAGTTTCGAATTGAAAGCTTATTGTTAATGAGATACACAGTTATTACGAAATAGTCGATTTTCTGTCAGAAACTTCCTCCGACATAAACAATTTCAATTGATTAATCAGAACACAATTGTTTATTAAATATGACTCTTACGAATTCCAGTGCAATACCTTATGGTTGGTTTGACACCGGTGATCTGGCATGTGTCGATGACGAAGGATTCTTCTACATTACTGGTCGCACGAAAGAAATGATAAAAGTTCGAGGCTGGCAGGTAAAACATAACTCGTCCCAGCCGTTACGCAACCCCGTGCGGCTGTGCTAACCGCGCTTTTTGTTGACATTGGGAGGGATAAGAGGAGAGTGAAAACCGGGAAAGTTCTTTGGCAACAAAACTTTCACTCCAGAGGAGGTGATGTGTAGCGGAACTCGCATTGAAAAAGCGCGGCGGGATCTTATCACGTACTCGCAGCACGGCGTGTGTTCCGTAGTCCATGAGACGAGCGAGTTGATCACGAAGGCGGGACAACGTTCGCGGTCAGCTGATTGAGCCTTTCCGCCCGTCTGCAGTCTACCCCAGCTAGTGACGCAGAGGGGTGCGAGAGAAGGGGGTTTTCGGGTTCCTATTTCTCGTTTTTTTTCGCTCTTCCTCTACCGTTACACCGCTAAGCACTGTTACACGAATTTACACCTTCCGCTGTCTTTAAAAAACGACTTTGCTGTGTTGGTAACCATTAGCGCGTTTACGCAGAGGCTACTGCCATTTTTCACTTTCTCTGATGGGATCTTATTGATGCTAGATGTCTGATGACTTATCTTCCCGCATTACTTTATAGTTTTAGGTTAACCCCTATGAAATCGAAGAGGCGATCAAAGCGAATGTGGTTGACGTGAAGGACTGCGCAGTCGTTGGTGTCCACCATGAAGTGGATGGCGAGCGGCCGAAAGCGTTCATCGTAGGACAACCCGATGTCAACGAAGTTATAAATTTTGTTAAAGGTGCTCTATTGGGCTAGTGGGAGATGTGATTCATGCGTTCTGAATTTCTTGCGTACAGCTGGAACAGCGAGATGGCTAGCGAAGTAAACCATCAAATAAGAGGATATGGGATCGGTTTCTCCAAGAGTTCTACAAGGGTCACTATTCATATTTTGTTAGTAGGCAATACTGTTATCATGTGAATATATCTGATGGTTTCATCGTAAAGTTCGACTTTTTTCTGCTACATACCCGATCATTAATTTTGCCGCACGGCGCCATTTGTTTATTTGAAAATTTTGTCTTTTCAGAAAATGGAATTGAATCATGAACGTTTTCGCGCGACGATTTTTTATGATTTTTCGACGTGATCCGTGATTCATCACCAGTCACGATTTTATAAACGTCTTTCGAAACACCACGATTGAATTTTTGAAGCATTCCAGTGCACCAATCGGCACTTCTTTTGTGCGTTTGTCAAATTGTATGGGATCCAACGGGAACATAACTTGCCCACACCCAAGTGTTCATGTAAAATTGCATGTATGCTGGTGGAACTAAATAAGATGCTTTTTGCTATGCTTTAATAATTTGTAGAGATGCTTCAATCTCAGATTGGGTGATATGGCGATCTTGCTTAATCATATTGCACATAGCATAGATGTTTTCTGGCACATCTGCCGATTTTAGACGTCCTTCACGAATCTCGTTCGGACAGTGAACTACGACCACCATTGAATTCTTTAAACCAACGATCCACTGTGGTTTTTCATGGAGTGAAAGCTTTGATGGAGTTCTGATGAAAATGTTCACGATTCAGTTCCATTTTCTGAAAAGACAAAATTTTCAGCTGAATATAAAATAAATAAATAGCGCAGTGCGGCAAAATGAATGATCGGGTATACAGGTGACACCAAAAAAAAGTACTGGGTTGGGGAATAAGTTCCCGCGGTTTTTTTAACCCCGTTTTTCACATTGTTCCCTTGATCTTTCGGTAGAGCTTATATAAGTTTTCACTAGAGCTTTTTTTGCTCTACAAAATGCTACTATCTATTTTTCGATTCCTTTGAATACCTAATATTTATGAGGCTTGGAAGCGAAGTAAGCTGAAGGCAAAAATTGGCACTCTCGACACCTCATCTTCCTAGTCTACCATCAAGATCTAAAAATGCATGTGTATATGTTTTTGATAGAGCTTTTTCAGCTCTACAGAATGGTACTACTTTTTATTCGAATCGCTCAACTTTTTGCGTTTTTATGGCTCATAAATGCGGTACATTGCAAAAGTGTGCACTTTCGTTATCACCCCTTCCTCGGCTACCGTCGTGATTGGAGAGGATGTGCATGCATGCATTCGATAGAGCTTTTTTTGCTCTACAAGAGGATGCCACCCATCTTTTAAATCCTGTCATAATTTAGAAGGTAAGAACAAATTTCCACCTTTTTCAACTCAAAATTGCGTAATGAAAATAAATTTTTTTGGCAAAGTGTTTTGTATTATTTGATAGAGCTCTTTTCACTTTACAAGATAGTGCTTATGGTTTTTGTTCAAATTATTTTTTGCTATTTTTTAGATCATTTTAAAGGAGTGCCAAATCGACGAATTCGCGCATTTTCGTGTCGATCAGGCTCGATTTCGTCGACTTGGCACTCGTTTTAAATGATCTAAAAAATAGCAAAAAGTAATTTGAACAAAAACTTCAAGCACCATCTTGTAGAGCGAAAAGAGCTCTATCAAATCATACACAACACTTCGCCAAAAAATTTATTTTCATTACGCAATTTTGAGTTGAAAAAGCTGGAAATTTGTTCTTACCATCTAAAATATGAGAGGATTTAAAAGATGGTTGGCATCCTCTTGTAGAGCAAAAAAAGCTCTATCGAATGCATGCATGCACATCCTCTCCAATCTCGACGGTAGGCGAGGAAGGGGTGATAACGAAAGTGCACACTTTTACAATGTACCGCATTTGTGAGTTTTAAAAAGGCAAAAAGTTTGAATAAAAAGCAGTGCCATTCTGTAGAGCTGAAAAAGCTCTATCGAAAACACATACACGCGCATTTTTCGATCTTGATGGTAGACTAGGAAGATGAGGTGTCGAGAGTGCCAATTTTTGCCTTCAGCTTACTTCGTTTCCAAACCTCATAAATATTAAGTATTCGAAGGAATCGAAAAATAGATAGTAGCGTTTTGTAGAGCAAAAAAAGCTCTATTGAGAACATATATAAGCTTTACCGAAAGATGAGGGAACAATGTGAAAAACGGGTTTAAAAAGAACCGCGGGAACTTATTCCCCAACCCAATAATTTTGCTCACGGCCCACATCCGCCTGTTATACAAAACATAGGGAAACGAAAGAAATGAAAGTATTGGGGCAAAATACTCCCAAAATGTTCCTCTAAAAGCAAGAACAAGCTGAGACTCACTGCTCTCACTTTCATAAAAATATGGAGCCTTCAAGCGGCGCAGTCGGGCTTCAGAGCACCCACGGTATCGAGGTCCCCATAAAACAGTGGAGCCAGGTTCCGTGGTGTTTTGTGGGAAGCTTCTTAAGGATTGTCCCTTCGGATGATGGAAGTCACAGAGCCCTTGCTGCTTGGACAAGGCTGCTATGATCCGAAGTATCATTTTTCATGCCTCAAATCCGCCTCCGGAGGGGTTTCAGTGGTAGGGGAACGTTTTGGCTCTTAGAAACGAAGGGCGCTGGGAACCCGAAAAAAACGGCATGTTAAAGAACACCACCCAGTATGAATCCCCTTAAGTACCCAGAGTGAACGGACCTTAACAAGGTTGTGAACGGAGGCGACGAAGTTTCGGATTTTGCCCAGCTGAGGTGACACCTCTTGTTCACTCGGAACAAGCAACCGTTCCCGCTCGTGCAGAAGGCTGTAACGGAGAACAGTGATGGAGTGAGGTCTGCTCTTCACATTAGGGATGAAAATACCAGGTCGGAATTTGCCGAAGTTCGACTAATGTGGGATTGAAAGTGTAGGACAAAAATTACTTTTTTGGCACCCCCTGTATAGTTAAAAAGTCGAGTTTTACGATGAAACCATCAGATATACTCACATGATATTAGTATTGCCTATTCCCGAAATATAAATAGTGGCCTACGTATTCCTGTTTTTCCTGCGAAACTTCCTCATATCATCAATCCATGTATTCTTACCTAGTCTTCACTATACAATGGGGTACAGTAATCAGATACGTATTGATTTACCGCAAATTACCCAATCGATACGTATCTTAATGCTGCTCCGCCAATCGCATAATGTATTATATTAGTAATTAAGCACTCCTAGGCGTAATTTACCTCATGGAAGACTTTGAATTACCGGTTCATCAAGCTGACTTATATGGCTAATGCCTACGGTAATAATCTGCTTACGGGTGCTACGTGTGCTGACAAGTCCTCGGCAGGGTACTGTTTTTAGGATCATAAACTAAATGAAGCGTAAGGCCGCGTTCACACCTTGCGCCGCTGGCGGCAGCGCGTGGCTTCGTGTCTTTGCGTCTCCGCCTGTGCCGAAATATCTCGTTGCCTGCGTCACCTCCGCACCTCCCCCCTGCCACTCTGCCTCGTTGCCTGTGAACGTAGCCACGCCCTGTCGGCGCAAAGCATGAACGCGGTCTGAGACGAATCTTTATCGTTGACTAATCTGAAGAAGAGTCTTATGTACTTTTCATTTGGAACTCGCATAACTCAATCTATCTTCTTTACAGAACACTTCACTTCGTATAAACACTTGTGTGGAGTTGAAATCGTGGACGAAATTCCAAGAACTCCGTCCGGCAAAATTCAACGCCATGAGCTCATCGGTAGAATGAAATCGAGGAATAGTCAGCATTTCTGAAGAAATCTACTCACACCTTAGTCCCACTCTCCAGTATGATACTCAGCTCCTCTAACCCAATGCTGTGACTACCTGCTGCTAAATGGAGCAGGTTCAACTCATTAAGACCTGTGCTGTAGATGTTGTTCCGTGGTGAACGCCGATATTAATGTATTCTTCTTCTAAAGCAATTCTACCCCTCTTGGAAATTTTCAGCTGCGTCTGGAACCTTTCTGGAAGTCACATCTAAATTCGATGTAATTAATACCCTTTTGAAAAGGAAGCCAATTTGATTTGCTTGCGTGGCGACTGTGGCTTGTCCTAAGGCTCACTCCACTCTGATTTTGCCTCCTTTCTTTTCTTTTTTTTTTGCCAATTGTTTTTTATGTTCTAGAGGTACCTAGGAGCCTCCATGATCACACCACATCATTCGTCACTGGCTTGTTATTCTCATTCGTATGTAGCCAGGCATCCCTTCAATAATTTTAGCCTAAGTGCATCAACTTGTTAAACTTATACACTAATACCCATTGTACTGTGTAGTTTTATAAATTTTCGAATAAATAAAAATACTTATGTACTTGAAGAGGTTGTTTTTCGTAATGGTCCTTTTTATTCCATGATTAAATATTCGTTTTATTGTTAAAGTAACCTAGCGTCTACAAAGCTAGAGGATTTCTTTGAGTTAGTCTCAAGGGTTACCTGAAATCAGTTATAACTTCAGCCTCAAACGTACCTCCTACAAAATGTGATCGGGAAGAGATAATGCACATGATGCAGATTCACCTCTTCGCAGCCTGCAAGCCTCGAATGTCTTAGGCTGCGTTCATACTTTGCGCCGGCAGGGTGCAGCTGCGTTCAGAGACAAAGTGGTTCAGAGGACGTGCAGAGACGACTCTGTTAACGAGACAGGTGGCACAGGCGGAGACGCGGAGACCACGCCCTGCCGCCGGCATCGCAAGGCATGAACGCAGCCTAATATTAATGTTAATGCACTACTTTGGCGTCTCTACTTTGAAACAGCGAAATCGGAGCCAAACAATGACCTCAAAAGCAGGAATTGCGATACCGTAACATGCTTGAATCCCCACAACCAGTCACAATTACCAGAGCGTCTAGGCCTTTAAAGTGACTGTATTCCCTAATCCCGGTACAGAGAGGAAATTTACGCAGAACGCAGTCTGGCGTAATCGTAATCGACATCTTCTCCGATTATTTTTTTTAGATCTGACCAGTATCAAACCAGTTCGATTCGACGATTACGCCAAAGTATTCTACCTCTTGAGCTTAAACCTATGGTAACTTGAAGCAGACAGTTTCCTTACCGACAATAATCGAGGCGATTGTTTACCAACTCCTTCCGTCAGTGCATATTCACCACTAGGAAAGAAAGAGAAAGAGTCCAAAAAAGGATGTTTTGCTATTGGATCGATCACTAGGCTTTTATTCCTTTTAACACACGAGCTTCTGTTGGTGAGAAAATAGTGCGCTCCACGGAGACGTACGCTTGCTACCGTTCGCGTGCAATACGCAGACAACGAACTTCATTTCGCTTCGTACTGACCGTGACATTTCGTATCAGTGTGGTCCTAAATTTTCTTCTTGGAATGCGTAGCCTTGTTTGATTTGCTCATACCTTTGAATGAATTCTAATGACGTAGATTTCGAGCAGAAGTTTCATTGTTGAAAAGCTGTTAGGGAGCTGACACTGTTTTATGAGCAAAGAATTTCATGTTGATTTAATTAGGAGTTGTGTCATATGCTTTTCTATTTCTTTGCGATTTATGGTTCATTTCGGCACGAAATTAACTAAAATTTGATGACAGTGTATCCTCGGCATTCAAACTACAAAACTTCGCATAGTGGTAGTGATGACTATACATTCTTTGCTTCCTTGTGGTGTTTCATGGGGACAACCTACTCTCATCCTTCGTGAAGAGGCAGTTTTCGAAAAAAGGTATCTGCAAAACTGTTCTTTTAGAAATGGGTCGCCGACCGGCTAGGTGTTACCGGTACATCAAAAACAAGCCGTATCCGAAATCACGTTTCTGTCGAGGAGTCCCCGACCCAAAGATTCGCATTTTCGACCTCGGTAAAAAGAAGGCCAGTGTGGAAGAGTTCCCATGCTGCGTGCATATGATGTCAAACGAACGTGAACATCTTTCGTCTGAGGCTCTTGAAGCTGCCCGTATTTGTGCCAACAAGTACATGGTCAAGAACTGCGGAAAGGTGAATTAGTAACTTAGCCTTGTGGCGTGATATTTTGCGTTACTTTATGTCGTTTATTTTTAGGACAGTTTCCATCTCCGCGTTCGAAAGCACCCCTACCACGTTACCCGAATCAACAAAATGTTATCATGCGCCGGCGCTGATCGTCTGCAGACGGGTATGCGTGGAGCTTATGGAAAGCCTCAAGGTTTGGTGGCTCGTGTCGACATTGGAGATATCCTATTCTCCATGCGTATAAAGGAAGCTGTAAGTTTCTCTTTTCAAGTGCTGTGCTTTCAAACTTCATTTTCGAACTTGTTTTTCCTTAGAGGAGGTGTTTGTGTTAGCTCTGTTATCGGCTAAGCGTTTTTGAAAATTTCTTCTGGTTTTCGACTTTTGAACTTCTTTTCCCTGCTGTTTGATATCCCTGATGTAATCATCAGGATGCTGAGTTATGGAGATCTCTGGCTCCGCGTTTTGTTCATAACGAAGTGTTCTAGACACAGTCTTCCCCTAAACCTCCTTGTCCGAACACGGAGTCTCAAATCATGTGTGACTTTCACTTTTTGGGAGTGTTATTGCGAAGTCCCTTTCGCTTGCTGGCTGAATTTTGACCACTTTCCTCACGTTTGATGAAATCGTTCGATATAGTAAGGCCGCCGTCAGACTTCTCGATTTTGTGATCTCGGGGCGCCGCACATTCGCACGCGATGCTGCGACCATGAGATCTTGCATTGCCGCAAGCTCGCTTGTGGAGCTGCGACAACGCCAAAACGCAATCGCGAAGTCTAACGGCGGCCTAAGTAGGCTGAAGAAAACTGGATTAGTGAGAAGAGATAGAGCGAGAGTAACTATGTTTTCAAAGGCGATTTTTGTACTAAATCCTGGGTTAAGCGTAGAATTTATTAGCTTAGCCAGATTTGATAAACTATTTTGCGCAATTGATCGGTTTATCAACAATTTTCCTCATGAGGTGATTGCCTTATGCTGGCTCTTTCCATCAACTTTACATCATACACCATTTATTGGTTATTCATTGTTTCATTCATCTTCGAATACAACTGAATATGTTCTATCATAAACGACGCTTCTTTCAGAACGTTAACCATGCTATCGAAGCCTTCCGTCGTGCCAAGTTCAAGTTCCCTGGTCGCCAGCTGATTGTCGTTTCCAGAAAATGGGGATTCACTCGCTGGGATAAGGCTGATTACGAGCGCATGCGCGCAGAAGGACGTCTCCGATCGGATGGAGTTAATGTTCAACTCGTTCGCGAGCATGGGCCACTAACGAAGTGGGTGAACAACCCTATCTAACGTCAATCTGTTGTCGTTTGTTCTCGTTGATATAAATGTTTATTCGTTGCTGGTTCCATCATTTGTACATTGCTCTGCACCGAGAAAAACAATATACGTATGGTGAAAAATTTCTGCGTTCTCGGTCTCGATGTTCCACAAGATGCAATAATTTGACTATAACTCGGTATTCGAGGAAACATGGAGCACCAGGAAGTGTTTTCACGAAATTTTGAATGCACTACCTGATGTGAGGGCAGAAATTGCAGTTAAAAAGGTTTTGAAAAAACAAGATTTTGAGATCATTGTTCTGGCTGGAATGTGACCGTCACCATTCCCTACGGCAGTTACATATTTGGTTATTTGGCTCAGTGTTGCAAGTTTTTGTATCAAAACGCTTTCATTGATAAAACTTGCTGTAATGTGGTAATATCCCGTCCATACCTTCGGTTGTAGCACGAGTAGTAGTGTAGTGAGCTACATTAAACTCTTCAATATTTAACTGGTATCAGGGTAAGCCTAAAGCAATATGAGCGCAATGCAGTTGCAACTTATCTTATTGTTAGTAGGTTAGTAGTGAATAAATAAGGGCAGCAAAGTTCAGAGGAAGAAAGATTCTGCTCCTCCCTTAGATTGTGGTTCGCTATGTGTAGGATGGAGGCTTAAGATGATAAAAGTAAGATAAAAGATGTAATAAGATATGGTTCAGTATCATTTATCGGTATAAAAAGATGCGTGAGATGCAGATTTGGTGAGGGTGACCCGTTCCCTTTCACCGTGGAGGTAGGTGTGCTGCTTCGGCCGCATTGCCCAACTCCTCTCCTCATACGAGGGAGAGAGGATTTTGACGACTACAGATTGTAGCAGGGGTCGTCGTCGACGACACTATATTCTCGTAACTTTTATACTGACATACTCGCTTCGAAATTACGCGCCCCGAAGATAAACCACGACGCGACAGCGCGCCTGCGTCGAAGTCTTAAGTTCCTGTTTGCCATGTGCCGTCAGTCCACGAAAACACCGTCATCGACTTGCGTCATCGAATTATTCTGTGAGATAATGGCATAGTGTCGTCATATGTCTATTATTATTCTTCACGCATCACTGTAATAGGAATAGAAGAGGTCACCTGAGCCAGGATGTCGCACAAAGTCAGCGTTTTGGACGTCACTTCACCAGATTTTGATGTGGACGCATACTTGAGCTCACAACTCAAAGAGAAGAACCTTGATGAACTCGTTAAGGAGGAAGAGGACATGGTGTCCTCGGTTGGTAGAATTTTTTGAGGTTTTGTGAGCCGTACGAATGTTTCTTGATCAGGTCAGGCGCTTGGACTCCGATGTTCATCAACTAGTCTACGAAAATTACAATAAATTCTTAACTGCAACGAGTACTGTGAGAAAAATTCAAGATGAATTCAATCTTTTGGATAGTGTGAGTCAAATTACAAAGTTTGTTCTTTATAACTTCCTAATATCGACATACCATATCTGTTTAGGAGATGGAATCTTTGAGCAAAAATATGAAGAACATATCTGGTTTGATTGGCGAGTTAAGCGGTGTCCTTGGAGGTGGGCGAGAAGGCGTGGCACAGCTGGGAAGTTCATACAAAGTCGTTAAAAGCCTACAGTCAATATTTGAGCTGCCTAATATTCTACAGGTTTGTTGACAGTTGGAGTTGAATTTTTGTTTACCGAAAAAGTCAAATAAGGAAGTGAAAGGAGCGCGTTGTATTCTACGGTCCATGAGTGTCAAGAGGTAGACTGCTGGTAGTCTGTGTAGCGGTATAGAGACGGTTATAACTAATTGTTAGTTGGAGGTTCGTACTGAATAATTTCTATGAAAAGTCATTTCTTCGAAGCTGGTCAAATGGGAGGAATAGAGAACGTTTCCCAATGGTCCCGCCACAGTGGGGCATCGTAATGTAAGAACCACATTATTACATTATAAAAATCAGATGACTCTCTTTGATCTCGATTGCCTTAACTTGGCTGACTCAGAAGGACAGCTCATTGGGCTGTTCGCCGTTCTCTTGCGGAGTTTGCTGCTGGTCTTGCTATGGTTTCCAAGTTTAGAATTTGATTTAAGGCGTCTTTTGATGAAGGCAAGTACAATGATGTAGTAAGGCTTTATCAGCTAGCCCAGAAGGGGCTAAGCAAATACTCGGATATGAAGAACATTGCTGAAATCCAGAAGAAATCTGACCAGATCATTGTTGAGACAGAAAAACAGGTGAAGTTTTAACCCGTGTCTTCTGTTTCTTCGTATAGCAATGTACCTTTTTCTAGTTAACAAAACTGATTAGTCGATCTACCGAGGATGTAGAGGGTGTCGCTGAAGCAACAGGATTGCTCATGAAATTGGGGAAGACTTCAGAAGAGGTTCATTTTGGATTCCTGCTCTTTTGGTTTTGATTGAGCCCAAACTTTTGTAGTTACAACAGTTGCTGTTGAAATCCTTTGAATCTTCGCTACAAAACGATTTGAAGCAGCTTCAAAGTAATCCTGTGGATGTCCTCGATCTCGTTGACAAGTTTGTTGTCCCTCAGCAATTCGCTTAGCCTTTTTCTTTGGTTTCATGAGTTCTACCAATTGCAGGGGATGTGAGTCATTCATACCTAATCTCACACTTCTGGCAAACCTCCATGAGCGTCTGTTTCCAAGCCATTCCGACCTTCTGCTCAAAATGCTACAGGTTCATTACTCCCTTCAGTGATCTTTTAGAACAAATTTGGTCTCAGAGTTATTCGGGATGGTTATTTGCGATAGTTCATATCTTATAGACTCAACTCGCTGACTTCCATGAGGTTGTGGCCTGTTTGTTTCTTGCATCATCAGATCCGAAGGATTGCTCGATAGTTGTTCGTGCTCTTGATCGATACTATAGAAAAATGTCTACCTGTAAACAAGTGGTTCAAGGTGAGTTTGTGGATTTTACTTCTTTCACTCTTTTTTGCTCCACAATTAAAGGCACTTTGAGTGCTTCACTCTTGGGGTTCTTGAGTCATTCAAAAGATTACGCTTCCTTCTCTTATGTGATTTTGTAATTTCCCTTGTGGATTCGTCTTGAATCTCTCCGACTCGTTTTGTCTGTGGTATGTTCACTGATTGACACTCAGTTTCTTCTTACAACAGATGTCTGGATCCCTTTATTCCTGCAGATGTATTTTCGGGAAATTTCTTTGCTCGAGTTGAAGAGGATTACCTTTTTTCATTACAGGCTGTTTACTTTTTACGAAGGCAACATCTTGCCAGCGCTACCTTTCACAGATATACATACTCGTTCATTGCTCACCCATTCCATACCCATATTGCACTGCTACGATGTTCATTTTCCTTTTTGGACGAAGAATTAGTCGCCACATGATTGAGTTAAGGTTTGGACTGCTCTACTTGCACAATATCGCTAATCCGAGATGTTTCTAAGCACGAAGTTGTCATTTCTCGTAAATACATCTCTGAAGAAATGAAGATTGTTCTCCAAGAGGTACTTTCTGGAGATAACCTACAAGGAACTACCATAACGCGATACATTTTCAAGATACGTCAGTCTCTGATGTCCAAGGAGGTCGACCTTCCTGCGCTGGCTGCAAAACTTCAACAGGCGTTTGTTTTCCAGGTGAAGGTGAGCAGATGTTTCTCGCACTAATTCTGCTGTTGGGCGGAGGTGGTGTAGGGACAGGTGGCGCGCACCCCACTCTCATGGTGCGGGGATCGGATCCCGTATCAACGCCTGCCTTGGCCAACCAAACCTTCCATCCCTCCGGGGTCGGTAAATTGGTACCAGACTCGTCTGGGAGGATAAAATACTGACTTGTACATCGGCTGACCACCGCAAGTCATTATATAGGCCGCATCACTTTCACCAGCTACCACGATTCTGATTGGAACTAGAATGTGCGGCGCATCCAAAGAACGCCAAGAGCTATATCCTTTTACTTTAACTCTGCTGTTATGTTAGCCAACTGTCCTGATAAAGTGTCATCTGAGGTTTTCACCTTGTTGAGATAGTGAAACTTGATCAACTAATCGTGAGATCAGAAACCTGTCGACAGCTTAGGTTGCACTAAGATCTCGGCTTTGTATGGCATTTTCTCCTTTGGGGTCATCTTATTCACATTGGTTTTGCAATTGTGTCATGGTAAACATTCTTAGAAATCGCTGTGAAAGACTGGGAGTCGTGTGGAATAATGGAAGGGTGTGGTTCAAACTAAGGTACTGCTGATGTGAGTCATGGGGCGCCGCAGCAGTAGGGACATTCTATCTCATTGCACACTGCCACCATTGACGCACCTCCTGCTTTCTCATGGAATTGTATGCTTAGCTCGTGAGCAAACCCTTCTCCCATCGGTCTCGCTTCTTTATTTCACATGATGGCTCCTTGATTTATTTTGCAAACTTTTCAGACTGCACTTGCGAATCTGCTGTTATTCATCGCTAGTGATGTCACGTTTTCTGCACTGCCACCATCAGAATTTCAAGCTGAATTTGCTCGAAGTGTCCATGAAGAGATAGTTATTGGAGCATTTAAAGATGTCACAGCAATTGCTGAGACATATGGTGAGCAGGCCTTGGCATCCCGATATTGATCAGTAGGGAATCGATCGTTGAATTACAGGTTCATCAGAGGGTGAGACTCGTTATGCGAATCCATTGATGATGTTATTAATAGCGTTTACACTCCACCATTTGGCGAACAAGTCATCGCAATACCTTCTGAGCCTCTGTAGAGAACAGTTCTCTTTAACAACATCGAAGACAACTGCAGGATTAACTGGTAAGCGTCTCATACCTTGTGTAGTTAAGTGATGTCAATGAGACGTTGAAAGTTCACTTTTTTGTCAACTTGCTTTAGTTTGATTTTGAGGCTCTTTTGTCTGGTTTTTATATGAGTTCTGTGTTTTCACCTGCCCAAACCTAAAAACCCCCACTTTCGTCGTCTGAGTCATCGTCTCGCTTTTGATATCGCACAAAGACGATGCATGCCCTTGTCTAAGTGACTGTCCGAGTTTAGGCGTAACCGAGGTGACGACGATGTTGAAGACATGCTCTCAAGCACTTTTGCGACGTTTTGCCAAATTCCGTGGGCTCGAACTGGGCGAAGCGCTAATCAAAGGTTGTGAAGGTTTACGGCAACCGGCTGCATCTCCAGTGGGGGTCAGGTGAGCAAATGTCAAATCCTGCGGTATCTTAGGTAGCTGGTTGGGTGCAAGGTTCATACTTCGATAACTAAGTTCGAACCTTGTACCCAACAGTCTATCTAAGATAAGGCTAGAGCTTACTTTGTTTTTTTTTAATCGTCATCTGCTCAGTAGTGTGTGCTTCATCTCGGAACAGTGTCATTGGCTAGCTCTGTAATGGAGTGGTGTCAAAAAGTCGCTTTTCCCACCACTATTCACTACTTAACTAGTTGACTTTTTTGATTTTGTTTGGCTGTGAAGCACAGCTTTCTGCCTATAGAGCACTATTTTGAGATTGTCTAACCACTCTTCCTCCATATGTTTGTTACTACGTATTTTGTGCACTTAGCGTTTTTAAACTCTAAGCAAAATGACTTTTCTGACCCTTTCTGTGCTCGCCAAGGCATTGGTTCTGACATATTCATTATTTTTATATTTCTTCTCAATCTAAGCAAGCTTCAGAAATCTTTTGTGACCTTCAATTGTTGCTGTATGGCTTTGAACTACTTGTGCTCGAAGGTTGTTAATCCTTTAATCCGTTTGGATTCTTCAAAAATTTCCCTTCCTCATACACAAAACGGTGTTCCTAATTGTTGTGCTGTCTGGAAGTGTTCAGATCTTGACATTCAGATCTGCAGTGAGACGAGCTGTTGAGGAGGTTCACGAATGTGACTCGATGTTGTCTCGCCTGCTTGGTGGCGAGACAGGTCGCAAGGAGAGCCGTCATCGTCGGACGACACCGGCGCCGTCGGCTACCGACTCATCACGAGATTCTCTGTGGTGTGAACGCATCGATTTCAATCAGCAGTTACACGTGTGTCAATAGTATCGTTTGTCATTGCAATGAGGGCATGGGTTTACGACAATTTTTTCCAGTTCAACAGGGCTTCAATCATTGAAGCCATTGTGAAGGTGTTGCTAAAGTCGTTCATCGAATCGATACGGCTGCAAACTTATGGGAAATTTGGAGTCGAGCAAATACAGGTAGGTGTTCAGCGCGACTTTTTTTATCTTAGGCTTCTCACTATGTTTATTTTGCAGGTGGATTGCTATTATCTTCAGCGAGGAGTGTCTCCGTTGGTGGCGGACGAAGTCGTAGTCAATTCTGTTGTAGACCAAGCTCTTTCATCTGCCCTTAAGCGATGTGTTGCTCCTGAATTGGTTCATCCAAACCGGTTAAGGCAAATTTGTGAGGACAAGGCGGAGTAGAGACAGGTTGTATTGTATTTGTAGCTTTTTAGTATGGCCTGTGGCTGCTTTTCTTTTTTTCTCCTGTCATTTTTATTCGGGTGCAATATTATTTGCAAAAGTGGCTGTGATTGTGTGTAATAGCTTTGGTCTCATAAACTGTTTCTTGCAAAAGTGTTGCTCAAATGCGATTGGAATGGATGAAATATCCTATTATTCTTAAAATTCTGTGATCCTCTATATTATGTTATTATATCATTGTGTGAACTGTGGTCATGATCGTTTCTTGATTTCGGACGCTCTTACGGTTGTACCCTGTTGCGATCGTTCATCCTTCTAAAATCCTCATTTCGCTCTCATTTTCTGCCGCCCTATTATTTTCGAGCAGAATCTACATTCGCATCCTCTACACTGTTGATTCATTCAAGTGGTATCTGCGTTTTATTTATTTTTTGTGCTGTAAGAAAGGCTCGCTAAGCTGATTATCCAGAAAATTCGGTTACCCTTTTTCCCGCATCCTTTGCAGTTCCATCCCACTTCATTCTCATTCGTCGTACTCTAGTCACTTCTTTCGAATTCAAATGACATCTGAATTCTTTGGCTTCTTCTTTTCCCTGTATCGAATCAAAAATGTTGTTTTCAGCTTCGGTTAATTCAATGAATCCCTTTTGGGGGACGTAGAATACGAGAAGTTGCATTTGGCACTGATTTTTCGATTTTAGTTGTCATGTTTTAATTGCCAATCATTTGCTGTATCTCTGTAAGTGATAAGGAATCAAAATGAGTAACTCCGGGCACCCACATGCTATCAAGCGATGTCGTAGTCTTTCAATGATAGGAAGTATTGGTACGCCTGCTCAAAGGTATGTAGACATTCTTACACGATCTTGATTTCGGAACCCCGAACTGCATCTGTTTTTGTTTAAGAAAATCCAGCAAAGGCACGCCACACAAAGTCTACCGTGGTCGGTTAAGTCTTGGACGAGGTGGAGCTGCAGCAGGACGAAGTTAGTGCGTGTGGTACTATCCGATCACTGTGGAATTGCAACTATAACTACATTTCAGTTCGCCGGAAAGTTCGGAATGACTACTCTTACTTACATGGAGATGATGATGATGATGACGATTACTATCTCAGTGGCAGCCATGCATCGGTTAGTCTGTCTACCTTAGTTGATAGATTTTGATAGGAATAGGAATCGAACAGGCTTAATTTCAGCCCTGATTTTTCTTTTGCATTTGTCTATTTAGACTCAACGCCCCGGTTCTTCACCTGCTTTTCGTTGTCTCGCTGTCATTGAACGTGCATCCTCAAGTTCAAGCTCTGCGGCAGATTTTGCAAAAGTGGACGGATCGAACACAGATGGGGTGTTCTCGGACGTTGCTGAAGATGAAAGGTTCGAGCTTTTGAGCTTCCTTTTGTTCATGTATGCTTAATGAAACTACTGAAGTTGATGTTTGAGGTTGTTCAAAGACTACGTTCTATGCCATACTTCTAATAGCTCCCATTGGGCCTTAATTAGGTCTCGTAGAGATTACCATTTAGCTCATCGTAGATCATTTCCAGTGTGTATTTGTGGTCACCAATCGGTAGTTTAGAAATAATCTCTACCGTGATCTCGACAACTTCCTTTGTGCTGATAGATATATGTCGTCGAAGCTCACTATGGCTAACTTTCCTGGTAGAACAGAACAGGTGACTGGCTGTTTGATTAAGTTTTTGATTTTTCTGTGAGGTCGTTTATTGGTTTTCCAGACGTTCACGATTGGATCGAAAAAGGAGCAGCATCGTTATGGTGACGTTTTATGGTTGATTTTGCGTGCATACTTCAGCGGAAGGTTTGATGTTTTCCTTTTGGTGCCTTTGTATCAATATTTTTTTCAAGAGCGCTATATTTTGCTAATTCTTTCGAAAGCGCTATATCTGGCTAACCCCGTTTAAGTGAGCTTGACTGTTAGTGCGTTGTTTTTTGATTTTAGGGTTTGTGCTAAAGTGTTCATTAGATTTCATATATTCCAAGGAACCTATCAATTTCGTTGTTCAGAGAAGTGTCCGGTGGACAGGACGCAACGTTTGAGATGGATGCTTTGGTTTGTGCCAAGCGTGAGGAAAGAAGTGAGATACTGGAGAAGATTGTACGTTATACAGCTATCCCGGTCACAGAAGGCTACGAATGTATAGAAACCCACTATATGACTCACTTGAAAAGCACTAGAAAAGAAGGTGAACTCATGGTTGTTCTGTGATCATATCGCTATTTGGTTTTGGATACAGAGCAACTGCTTTCATTTCAGTTAATGAACTACTAACAGAATTCGAAAAGTATCAGGCGCTGTTTCCTCACTCCAAAGCAATGGAGGATGATTGTATTAAGAGAAAAGGAGTAGCATTTACAAAACAACTACTCGATAAAGTCACGTTACTGGTCACTTGGTTGAACACCGTAGAAGATCTGGCTTCGAAAATCACGCAGGTACTATGAAATCATATAATTTATCTCTAAATACTATTGGTAGCGCTTCTCTTTCAGCTTGGCACTGTATTTGAAGTCAGTCGGGTTCCTGATGCCGAGAAACATTGGCCTCGGCCGCTACACAGTTCATCCTGGAGTGTTGGACTCCGTGATGCACGACCGGTGTTTAAGGCCTTTGTGAAGCGGTGTCTTCTCCTTAGGGTATGTTTAGTTGCCCAGGCAATCGACAATTTTTCCGTAGCCATGCATTTGAAGCGTTTCACGTTAAATCCGATATGTGAGTTCGGTAACTCCCCTTTCTTCTACTGCGAGACGGCTGACCTAACGACAAAAAGGGAGTATCGTGAAATCTGAGTATTCTGTTAGGAGTAGTTTGGCAATCCCTCGACGTCTGTGGGGATGATGAGGAGGGGTCATATAGACAATTCTTAGAAAGGAAATGCACCAATCTCGTCTTCAGCTGTGGCACTCCTTACTAGACTAGCAGCCAGCATACAGGGGTGTGTACCCTTACATCAGGATGCCGCACGACGACGAGCGGCGTGCGACACAGTGTGTGCGAGCTATGCGCGTCGCGGTGGTTGGGTCTCAGAACAATTACAACGTAATGCTAGGGATGCGATACGCACCTGACTTCTAATCGCTTCGGGACCCAACAGCATGAGGCCTTCAGCTCGTCCGCATTTCTTTGCTTGCGGCATGCCGCAGTGCGGCATCCTAACGTAGAGGTACACACCCAGCATACAGCATCATGGGAAGTCAGTGTGTTTTCATATTGATCAATGGTTTGCAGGGCATGAAACGGGTAGTAGCCCGAGTATGGGAAGTGTGCGAACGAACAATCATGAAAACCGCAATTCTTCTCCAACCGCCCATTGCCAGTTATGCACATGCGGCCTCTAGGCAACGAACAATGTTACGGTTGACGTCAGTTCAGGTTTGAACTTGCTTCCTTGGTTGTTTCAAAGCAAATTTCTTTTTTTACTTTCAATGCAAAGTACATACGGCCTCTTCGCACATACAGTTTTTGCAGATGGAGCGGTATAGTGAGATGTTCAACTACACTCTTACTAGCGAAAAGGCTAAAGCAATACGTTTGCCTTCGGTCGGACCGATGTTCATTTTTGTCCTTGGTGTTCGCCTAGAACTTGCTCGGGAGTGGTTAAGCGTGAGGTTCGTTTTTTTTTTCAAGAGTGGCTACTCTCCCCGCATTTTCGTATTTCATAATTTTGTAGGTCCAAATGGAAAATACCAGATGGTGCAGAAATGGATATTCTGACGATGGACACCTTAATTGAAGATTGTCGTGATTGTGTTGATGAGGCTGTACGGTTAGTATTTCTTTTGCGTTCTGCTGTGAAGCATAGCGATACATGAGTTTCAGAGCGAAGTTGTTTTTCCTGGACGTCATTCAATCTATATGTCCCAAAGGAAAAAAGGGAAAACTTTGTACAGCTGATTTCGAGAATACCTTGAAAGACGTCTTTGAGGTTTGGGTTTCATATTTGTCATTGTCATTTTCATCATTATTTATTTTCATATTTTTCGAATTATTTCTTCTTTCTTGATACGAAACGGAAATAACAGTTTCAACTTTCCGTTGCATTGCGTTGCTACCGTTAGCTATTTCAATGATTTTCTAGAAATATCTCGGCTATGTTGAGCGCTGGTGTGATTCCGTAGCTCAGAGTGGTGATCTGGGAAGATTATTCACCAGGTTAGAGGAAGAATGGCGGACAGCATTCCAATGTTCACTTCATATTCACTCCGGTCTCGACATGCTCGCGTCATCATTCTGGTACGATTAAGTGTACTTTGGGAAAATTAGCCTGAGTGGTCGAGGGGAGAGGGATCGAACTGGCGTTTCCTGAATTCTAGGTTACTCTATAATAACTTTTTTCACTTCTAGCACGTATTTTCCTCATTTGCTGGATGAGCTCGTGGTGAAATTCTGGGAAACCAGTATGGAGAAGATCACTGAAAAACACGGCGTTCGTGAATTGGAAGATGAGAGAAGTTTTGATGAGACTGATAACGGATATGACAGGTTTGCATTTTTCAAACAGTCCTCCTGGATTTCTGTTTTATTCCGAGTTTCGTATTTTTCTATTTACAGCCAAACTCGTGAGCAAACGACGATGTTCACAGCCTTCCGAGCGTATAATAGTGTGATCAGAGAGGTAGGTCCTGATATGTTATTTTACTAGCGGGATTTGTTTTTGTTGGAGCGGACATATTAGAGTACTGTATTATGTTTTTTAGGTGAAAGAGCGTTCTGCGAGACTTGTTGCTTTGCTTCGTGGTGCATTAGCGGACCTTCATGATGCGTCGGGCTACGTAATGACCCAGCCTTTGGAGGATGTTCTGGCTGCTTTACGGCCTGATTATTGCTTGGTTGGTTACAGTTTATTACATTCAGTGCTAGAAATTACTGATTTCTATAATTTATAGGTTGACTTCGGCGAAGAGTCGGTGGCGGTGTGTGTTCTGATTGACTCAGCTAGCGCAGATAAAGCTTTGGCACAGGACTTAGTCACTGCACTAGCTGAAGGACGCAAACCTGACTCTGGGCGCATAATTGTGTTTCCAAAGCAAGAGCTCAGGTGAGTGGGTTTAGTGTTTTACAGTAAGAGGTTCTTACAGCTGTGGTTATGACATAATATTATTTTTGCTCGATTTGAGCATCTGTGCGTTCTATCTATGAAGCTATCACTCAGTTTTTGAATTAAGGTGGCTGTGGAATTATCGGCGTGTGAATCTTACTCTTGAGGAGAGTGTCATGGAAAATATCCATTATCTGAGGGTGAGCTTATTTTTTATGCGTCTTCGAATGTCGCCTCTTTTTTGTTTTGCTCCTGCCTTTATCTTAATTGCGAAGCCCTCTTGCTGGTTCATTCTTTGTTTCACAGTTGCTGTAATCCATAGATGCTATTCTTTTTTTTTGGCAGCAATGGTCTTAGCTGCATTGCGACCACAGCCATGCGATCACAGGCATGTTAAGTACTTAGTGGTTCCAGACTGATGTAGTCTGTGCTGTTGGTGTGGATTGTAAATTGGAAAAACGTTATGTTGGGATGTTTGAACTGATACTAACGTCTTGTTCATCGCATCACAATGTGGACCGGGAACTAAGGAAATTGGCGGTAAGAATGGAATTTGCATGTAGTTCGGTTGACACCATTTTTATTGCTAGGAGTTTCTCAAGATTGAAGCCCCTTATGATTATTGTCGCTTCAGGAAGCCTTCTTGGAGCTGACAGATAGTCTGGCCCGCGGAATAACGGCACTATGCTCTGATGTTCAGCGAACCTATGATTCCATAAAAATGCGTGATTCAGTGCACTGGACCCTGATTCAGGCTTTCAACTTTGCCTTCCAGGTAAGGTTTCCTTTCGCTTTTTGTTTTCCCTCTACTATCTGAGTGATATCCAAGATCCTATTTGATAGCAAGTAACCAGCTAGAACAGCTACGATCTGTAACCACTGCCGCGCAGCTAATTACGATCTATCATATGTCTAATAATTATTTGTCTAATAATTGATCCATAAATTGTATAGAACGCTTTGCTCTACGTCTTGTTTCTTTCAGGGATTAATGTCAGAGGCATGTTGTAAGAGCACCCACTTACTGAAAAAATTGATTTTCATAATTTGATGATAGCATTGTAGCTCGTGGGATGTCCAATCTCAGCAGGATCGTGGTCTATGAATTTTCGAATAAGTATTGCGTAAAAGTATGGTTCAAAGCTCGTTTTTCATTATTTATGGATCGCCCTGTTTATGAAATTAGTTGCAAAAAAGCTGTGAAATTAAAATGTTTGCGATCGTTCCAAGGTTAAGCGCCGTTCACTTGAAATCCGATAGATCTTGAGAACTTCTTTTCCTCCCTCAAAAAATTTTTTGTTATTCTATTTTTTGATATGTCTACCATTTTTTCCTTGTTTCTATTTTATTTTTGTTAACATTATCGAATTTTAAACTTCCTCTCGGTTCTGTTCAATTCTTCTATTTTTTTGAAGCGAATTTCCACTTCGTTTTATTCTAGCTACACCGAGAAGTCTGTCGTTATGTTGGTGACTCATATTTGGCCGATTTTGGAATGCAGTTAGTCTCACGGGGTCTTGATGTCATACATCAGTGGAAGGAGCTGGTATGTCGGTCAAGACAGTCTCAGGCATGGCTGAGATGATTTAGGTTTTAAAAAAGCTTGTTATGTTCCAGGTAGCAGTTATGAAACCACAACCATCTCCTCATATTCCGCTTTGGGCTAGTCATGCCTTCAACTTCATTCATTTTCTCACTGACCCCAAATATACTGAGTACCTGTTGGATTATCAGTTCCAAGTAGGTATTCCGCTTTCGGATGGAGATTTCGAACTGACGTGGAACTTCTAATTCAGGTTCTGAAAAGTGACGTTGAGGAGTGCAAACGACTTATACTTGGTGACAAGGACGCAGTAACAACAACGCCGAGAAGTCGAAGCTCCACAATGAGTTCACGAAAAACCTCTGATGAGATCACCTCAAAGATGAAAAAAGTGTCACTTGAATCTCGTCGAGCGAGACTGGAAGCAGCCGCGCTGGAAACAGATGCGAAAGTCGCTAAACGGGTACGTATAACAGATTCTGGTCCTAGTTAGAGTTTGAAACTGGAACTTTGCATCGGTTATGATTTTCAATTCCTGTTAGGCTGCATTTTCAATTTCGTCATAGATTTTTCATATTTTTTTAATGTTTATGACGAATGTTCATGTAACCTTCGGATCACAGCGAGTTTGTTGACTCGATTCGTCACAGCGAGTTTGTTGACTCGATGTCTCTGCTTCCTTCACCATTTTTTTTTGCTGGTGAATTTTTACGAAAAATAGTAATTGCAGTCTGCTTACCCAATGGGACGTGTAGTAACCAGGAAGCAGGAGTTCAAAATGGAGAACTATGCGGATCCTTCGAAAACTGCCCCATTCAAGTACCAGATTCTGGAGAAGTTAGGTGAGTTGAGTTTTTGAAATTGTGGTCTGGATTGTGGTGAGTGCTTGAATAGATTGATTCTTTTCGTGTGATCATCAGTGATTTCTATGGTAATTTTTATAGCTGGAGGCACTTTCGGAACTGTCTATAAAGCTTTAAACGTGGACGCCCAGTGTGTGATAGCAGTGAAAGAGATACGAGTAAGGAGAGATGTTCTGAAGGTATCAGTTCACAATTGATGGCTATCTTTTTTCACTTTTCCATAGATCGCTTTTTTTTAGATCCTCAAAGGAGAAGTGGATATTTTCCGTAACCTCAACCACAAAAATCTTGTTAAGTATTACGGGTGTGAAGTTAGGCAGGTGAGCCTTACTTCTCAGGGGTGCTTTTAGCGCATTTTATTTGAAATCGTCATTCTTCACACATCTTTCTCGTGTGTAAAATATGTTTTTATCCAATTTATTAATTGTTTTAGGATGAAGTGTTAATTATGATGGAATATTGCTCTGAAGGTACACTGGAAAGAATTTGTCGTGAAGGTTTAGATGAGGAGTTGGTGAGACGCTATACAAACAGCCTGTTACGAGCAGTTGCCTATATGCATAGCCAAAAGGTAGGCTAATTTCTTCTCCAGTTGCCCAGAAAAGCACGACAATTGTTTGTTCAGGTGGTCCACCGTGACATAAAACCAGCCAATATTTTCCTGGACCTGCACTGTGTGTTGAAACTTGGTGATTTTGGATGCTCTGTACGCTTACGTGATCAGGCAACAGTATATGGAGAGATTGCTGAGTATGCTGGCACCGTGCAGTACATGGTTAGTGGACGAATTTCTGTTGTATTGCAGTTTGCTGTCCATTCGTTCATTCGACATCACTGAGAAGAGTGTCGTTTCGCATGTATTGACAGTACTGGAATTCAGTGTGAAAGTTTGCATCTTTTACATGTAATTTTCGAATTGCATCAAGTCAGGCTCAAATCTGCAGCGGCGCGTATAGTTAGAGTCTTTTGCATTACTGCAAGAGCTGGAATATCTACCGTTTCCTCTTTTCTGTTTTCAGAGACCGAGTGGAATTCCTAATGCTTTCTAAGGAAGTACCAAAAAGACATTTTGTATTCTTAGGCACCTGAGGTGTTAACATACGGTGGTATGGCGGAAGACGGAAAATATAGAGGGTATGGCAGAGCGGTGGATATTTGGAGCATTGGTTGTGTCGTGCTGGAAATGGTTTGTTTAAAACTCACTTATTTTTGGCTTTGGGTAATTGCTAGAAAATTTCCTGCAAGGTGGAATGCATAGTACAATTGGATTGATTGCAGAGTACCGGTCGGCGGCCATGGCCAGACATGCATCCGTTTCAAATTACGATGCGGGTAAGTGAGTGGAGATCATTTATGCCAGTTGGCTGTAGACAAGAAAGTATTTTAAAACTTCGCGACACCATTCAAATGTGCTTGTGACTATTTGTTTCACCTGTACAGGTCTGTCAAGGAGGACTCCCAGCCTATCCGAATCCGATACGCTTAATATTGAAACATTTCTTGGATTCATGCTTCGTATTTAACCCTGATGACAGGAAATCGGCTGAACAATTACTTCACGATCCATTTGCGGATATCCACGTGAGTATAGCTACTTTTTTTCTAGTACTCCTGTTTTCGAGTCCGGAAAAAGGATACGAAATACGAGTTCCAATTGCTGCGAATAGAATCTACCAGTTCACAGGGTCAATGTAAATTCAGGTCGATGCTGACTCTGTTCTCCATTCACTAGTTGCACGAGATGGCATCGCAGAAGAAAAGAGGCACTCACACTGGCAAAGTGATAGCCAGCATAATAATGGCAATCAAGGTGGTAGTAATAATAGTGACAGTAGTGGTTGCACCAGCGATACGAGTTAGTTTCACTAGTAAAGGGAAAGAAAATTTTGAAGTACTAGATTTGTAGGATTTACGTGTTTCATTACTAGATTTGTAGGATTTACTTGTTTATTTTCCTTGTAGGAGTACTAGATTTGTAGGATTTACGTGTTTATTTTCTCAAAAAATCTGAACGAAGCATTCCCCAATGGCTGCAATGTCAACAATCCGACGAGTGACGTTTTATTCAAAAGGTCTAACGGGGAAATCTAGTCACATATGACACATTACCCCCTTTCCTCCCCAGTGCATGTTTTTGTGTCGTTTCATCCTACCGGTAGCATGTGTCTGTTTCTCTCCGTTTTTCGTATGGATCGTTCGGAGGGCCTCTAGCTTATCTATTAGGCTGTTGGAAAAGTTTTGAGAAATGTCCCACATTTTCCTCCTTTTTACTTCATTACGCAATATGAATCAGTTAACAATATAGTCGCACCTATTGGGCAGGTCAGCGATCCCCTTCTCCCAGAAGTGGCGGACTAAGAGTCGAATATGTCGACGACCGCCCGATCAATGTCAAAGTTTTTAGCTAGGAATTCTTATGGGGTCTGACAAGTAATAGTCACATGGCACTATGTCAGGAGAAGATGGGGAATGGGGCACGGGGCTCAGCCTAGCTCTCTGATTTTTTGGTGGGTGTTCTTTAGCTGGTGGGGGTTGTCATGCAGGAGGTGCATTGACGGTCGTCCGCCGCTTTTCCCGTCTAGCTCAAAGACAGGGATAGGGGTAATGTGAGTGATAAGAAATCTCTAAAAGGAGTCATGCCTATCTGCGTCGAAATCCGCCGCGAAATGCGCGCCTCTGAGCTATGGCGTAGTGGCCTTTTTAGTTTCAGCCGCCTTCCATGGCTCGGTCCGCCTCCTAGCGACGAGCATCCTTGATTGGTTGGGGTGGGAGGGGCCAGGGAGCTGCGGCAGGGTTGAACGTATCGCGGTGCGCTCTCTCAGTTCCAGCTTGGAGCTCATTGAGCCTGGATTTTGATATTGTCATATTTCTGAACATCCCTTCGTGTTTACGACTTGGCACCATACCAGTAGAAAACTCGTCGACTAAACATCTCTTGACGGAAAGGTCGTCAGCGTCGAGAGTCAACGGTAGGAAGGGGGTCTTCTTTTCGGGTCCTCAGCTATTTCGTTTTCTTCACTGTCGTATTACTAAGCACCTCGACCTTCATATCCACTGCATTTTTCCCTATTCGTCCGACTTTCCCCTATCACTGCCTTCATGCGAGTTTCTGAAGCTGAGCTGCGCGAATGGTAGCGGTGATTGTGTGGCCTTGTGGGAGCAGTTCGTAGTACAGAATTCTCCTCGCGTCCCAGAAGCAGCACAGCAGAGGTTTTTCAGGGTGCAGGTCCGACTTCGCTTGCGTAGGAGGCTCTTCGCCTTGCGGGAGCCACACGGCACGGCATGTGCTAACATCATAAAGGGATCCGCTCTCATCTACTGTAAGCAGGTCTTTCGAAAGCTCCTTCTGATGCGAACGGATTGTCAGATGGTTAGCCGGGAGAACCGTGTACTATTGGCCAAGGCATGAGGGATTCATGGGCTCAGCACTTTCCGGTAGCCAAGAGCTTGACGGGTTTTGTCCGTCGTATAATCACACCCAAGCTTCGCTTCCATGGTATTACTACGTGTGCTAGCCTCTGGATCCTCCTCGACAGCGGCGAAAGTGACAGAGTCCTCCACAGTGTGCGGGCGTACCGACCGAGCTTTATCTCAAAAGACCGTGTCTCTATACGCGAAGCAAGCGAATCAGCGGTGCATGGTGGGAACGGTAGAGGTGCTCTCGCCCAACGCGCCGTTGATGTTGCTGACTGCCGTCGACGTGGAATTGTTGGAGTGTGTGGTGGCGGAGCGCCATTCAGAATGCAATAGCTCGAAGCTGATCTTTTGGGATTGACTTCGTGATTAAACTCTAGGGAGGGCATGCACCCTAATAATCCTTCTGAGAAGAAGCTTCGAGAATGTTCTACAACTACAACATGATACATCATGGGTATTGAAAAGATAAATAAATATAAAATAAAAAATAGTAGATGTAAAATATAAAAAATGTAAATATAAGAATAAAAATATGAAGTTCAAAATTTTTTCAAAACTTTTTCGACAGTCTAGATTTTAGTCTTTGATGTAAATTCCTTCCGGGAAATTGGCCATATGAAGTATCGCAAAGCGACCCATTCCACCTCTGGAAGGATTACCGTAGGACGCCCTTAAAGGTACATTCCAGGATTACCTTCAGTGGGTTGAAGCGCTAACTCATGAAATTAGAGGTGCTGTTGACTACGCTGATAAAGAAAAATCCGGAATCAGCTCACGAAAAGGGCAAAAATAAGGCCATCTCAAATCTGGCCTTGGACGAGATTACCGCGTGGAAAGGAGCCTTTGAATCAGTTCTCGCTGAATGGTATCATGGAGTACTCTGGGATATCACTTATTTCCTCGTGACAGTATCTCCTTTATCATTGGCATCTCATCCCTATCTTATCACACAAATCGTAGACCTCATTAGTCACGTTATTGCCACCGTCACTGTCAACAATCACGTCTGGGGTGGGCGGTTCAGAGTTTCGGGTGTGGCTGAGCTGGCTTCAGGAGCTCCGCGCGCTGCGATGTCCCATCATCGTGCACAGCCTCCCTGCCCACTTGGGGAACTATTTGGTCATGTGGAAGGGCTGCAATGTTTCTCAAATCCTGGAATGTGCCTTAAAGGTCTCTGGATCTCCGTATGATCTCCTACGACTGCCCCTCCTTCAGCTCGACCTCTACTTTTCGAGATTCCCGGGTAACTCTTGTCAATGCTCCCCTCTCTTCATAAAGTTGTCGTAGTTTCTAGTCTGTAGTGTAGCTGCTTTCTTACTTCTTGCTATCGCCGTATCGTATGTTGTGTTCAGATTGCGGTAGTGAACTTTGACACCTCCAACGCTCGAAAGTGTCCATTTATCTTTTTCTCATGATTGGGATGTTGACATTTACCCGTTGCATGAGTTGCAGTGGAAAGTGGCAGGGGACATTTTTCCCTGCCATAAACTCCTTTCCTCCTTTGGTGGTCCATCGTATCTTCATGAATCAGCGGGGTTGACCCGGTCACTTCTCTCATTTTCGGTTAGTATATGTTAGCTGAGGCGGCTGATTACCTAATCACCGATTGGGTGGGAACTTTGCTTTTCGTCGGGTCGCAAGGATTGGGGCAGATGCACTTGAAGCTAGGCGTCTTGAACACATATGCCTCAATTCATCTTTACACAGACCTCTTTATCTGAGCAGACTTGTATTCCGGTAGTCGACATTTTGCCTGTAGGTCTGAGCTTTTTAGATGAGCTTATATTATGTTGTACATAATCGTATTCATTTCTATTTCGGTTTTATATCTAGTTTTAATAATTCAAAATCCAATGACTAATTTTTGTCGTGCGAGAGACATTGATTCTCTTTTTTGAATCTCGTACAATATCATCATGGATACCTGATTAGTGAATAAATTTGGTGCCTTGAACTGATACCGGTTTTATCTGTATTGTTATGCCTCATTGTTCAATAAGACAACCTTATTGTTGATTGGTCTGAATGTTCCATTGAATAGCTGTTATTTTTTTCATGTTGATTGTGATTGTTGTCGTTCAATAAATTGATTCACTGTATTGATTTCATGTTTCATTGGCGACGTTGTTCATTTTGAATACTTTCCTGTGATCGGAGCATAAGAATTTCAGATTTCTCTTTAGATGTTTCTTAATTTCTTATGAGATATAATTATTTACTTTAATATAACGTTGGTGGTGAATTGATTTTTCGTACGCTGTCTGGAATATCGAGTTAGATTTTCCTTTTCTTTTGGAGTAACTTTGGGAGTTTTTCGGACCATTTAACGTTAAAGGTTTTGAACGCTTAGCGTATAGGAGGTGTGTATGAGGACAATGGTGTGTGATAAATGTAGGGAAAATCTGTACCAGTTGAGTAAAAGGACTTCCCGCTGTGAGGGCACCCGGATTACGGTAGAAGTGGGTCACCCACACCGCATTTCCTCTTGTTTTCGATTTGAATACATCGTCCCCACCTGAAATGATTTCGAAGCTTGCATCATTCGAGGGCATCATCTCGGGAGTTTGGTGGCGTCGTACCAATCATGTAAGCCCAGTGGTGAGCAGCTTGGAACATGGGCTAGATCTGATCCACGGTACGTAAGGCCGCGTTCATACTTTGCGCACCGACCGACGGCGTCGGTGCGCAAAGTATGAACGCGGCGTCTCAGATCGGTGCGCACCGCTCCTGTTCTTTTTTGTAGTTAGTTGTACTGAAGACATACCATGATTTCACAGTTTGGATGCGGGTCAAGTGAAAAAGAGGTGGAAAGAGCGAGGGATGAATGTTCGTGTGCTATGCTTCTGATCGTGTTTCTCAGCGTCTAAAAACCGACTTTCTGTACATGTCCATGTCTGAGTTTGTGATGGGCATACATTGATTATTCATGGAAGTCACAACGGGGGAAATTTCAGGTATGGAAGCGTCGTGCCTATTCAATTTATTGCTGGGGACCAATTGGGTACTTTTTCTCTGGAACTACTACCTCCATTATCGACAATATAAAGTGCATGCAGTGAATGAGAAGCGGCCCAAACATGTTGAGGCAGTGATCTCTGAAGAGGTTGGTTTAGTCTGATTTGCAAATCGTCTGTCTGCCAACATTCACAGCCAGTTCGAAGCCACTTTTCTTGTGTATTCTTTTCTGTCATGGATCCTTTTGCATTTTAGTAGCATTTCAAGCTCCAATAACTCTAGATCTTCTCATTTCCTTTCCTCCATTTTTAACCCTTTCGTTATAGGATTATGAAAAGGCTCGCAATTATAAGCTCGACAAGCATTTATTCAGTTTCGCACATGATTTCTATGGACAAGTGTGGACTACGGTATGTACGCTTTGCCGAAGGGTTTATATTTTTCTTTCAATACTTTATGGTCTAAAGAAGGGTTGGGATTGCACTTGAATGGGCCTCATTTGATCAGCTTCGGGGAAGATGACGTCAAAGGAAAGGAAACTTTGGTAGGTGAATGTCTGTAGGAATTTTGGGGATTTTGTCAAACAAGCGACTTTTCAACAAGCGTTAATAGCGTCGACGAACGATAAAGTATCTGAAGAAACTTTCAAATACTTAGTTGATTGAAGTGCTGTTACTTGATTCCTTGCCGACCGAACATTGGAGTGAGATCGTGAAGACTCGTTTTTAAGGTGGTTCTTGTGGGTGGTTGGCTGCCATGGTTATGGTATGCATGTTCCCCTTATCCATTTCCATCTATTCTATTCCTCGTACTGAATTCGTTAGTGGATGCAATTATCGATTTACCGTGGGACATGTATGACACCTTCGTTATCGAGGAGAAACATGGATTCAATAAGCAAACTGTTCGTTTCTACATGTTGGATAAGGTAAGTTTTTTGAATCGAAGACCCTTCTATTCTAAATTCCTCATTTGACATAAGCCACTTACAGCTCAAAAAGATGGCTCTTTCGATGGTTATTATGGCTCCAGTGGTTCTAATTGTTGAATGGATAGTTGCTAATGGAGGTCGGTTTTACGGTTTCAAACTGTATTGTCGCAATGAGTTGTGAGTCAAAAGTGCGCAATCGATTCCAGGACCATATTTCTTTGTTTATGTATGGATGTTTGTTTCTGTGGTGCTGCTTCTATTGATGACGATATACCCGGCCTTCATAGCTCCGCTATTTGACAAATACATCCCTCTCCCAGAAGGGAAACTGAAAGTGAGTCGTGTTGAATTGACTGCATGATTACCTGAGAAATATTTCTAATTCTAGCTGAAGTCCCTTTTCAGCTCGCCATAGAGGAACTAGCGGCTTCATTGAAATTTCCTCTTACAAAGTTATACGTTGTATACGGTAGGTTTCCTATCTAGGATTTTATTTTTTATTTATGGTATTGATGGTTTGGTTCATTGTCACAGTATTCGTTCCTTAGATTTCAACAAGGATACAGCTAGTTTATTTATGCTTTTATTTCAAATCACAATGTGGTACCATACGTTCAATCTCAACAAATCTGTTGCGGGAAGCGCCATGCTTTTTGTTCCCGTTCGAAGTCATAGAACACTTGAACATTATTAGGGTCATATAAACCACACAACCTCCTTTATCCTCTAGGAAATAATTGGTTTTTACAGGTTCTAAGCGTTCTGCGCACAGCAATGCCTATATGTACGGGTTTTGGAATAATAAACGAATTGTGCTTTATGATACACTTCTGAGTGGGGAAGAAAAGGAGAAAGTAATACAGCAGTGCGCCGAGGCTGCAGAGGAGATGACAGACAAGGATAAGGTAATTCTAAGCTTTAGCACCCATTTTTTGTATTTTTTTTTCATCGGTGGATACCATCTTTTGAAGGTTCGAGGTATGACCAATGAGGAGGTAGTCGCTGTACTTGGACATGAACTGGGCCACTGGGCTCTATGGCACACTCTCATCAATCTAGTCATTGCCGAGTTGAACATTTTGTTCATGCTCGCTGTATTTGCATATTTCTATAGATGGGAACTGCTTTATGAGGTAAGATTCCAGTAATTTCCTTGCCCTTGAGGTCGCATTCTCCGGAATGCTGTCGCACGACCGCCTCTTCTCGCGCTCCATTTCTAATTTATGGACCGGTCGTTTCCTGGAGTTTGCGGTCGCGTTAGTAGTGTGTGACGCGATCGGTACAGGAGTTACAGTTCATTTCAAAGCGCTAGATAGGGCGTGGCCTATGGACTTGGGTGAGAGTGTATCAAACTCTCTCACCCCGCCATACACTCTCATTCTCGACACTCAGGCCACGCCCTATCAAGCGCTCCGGAATGGATTGTAAAGGTGAAGAAGGTCTGTTTCCTCATTTTAAAAAATGAAAATTGCAAGGCATTCGGATTTCATACGACACCAACACTTATCGGACTGATGCTGGTATTCCAATTCGTCATGGGACTTTACAACCAGGTAATTTTTTTAATTTGAGTATTTGCCAGAGTTTTTTGTATTACTAATAATTTTCTTTTGGGTGGTTGAAATACTTATGTCAATTCATTCGCGACGATGTGAGTTTGACGCTGATGCATTTGCTGCCAGATTAGGACATGGAGACCAGCTCATCAGCGCTTTAACGAAATTGGGCAAGGTTCGAACTTTTCGTTACGCGAATTCATCATCGCGGCCTCCTCTAGAAACTGTTCAAGTAGTTCTTTCGCGTATTGCAATGATTCAGGACAACCTTGTACTGCCTATCGACGACCCACTGTACTCAATGTGCAACCATTCTCATCCACCCGTTCCAGAAAGGATAGAGGCAATCAATAAAATGAAATAACGCGTGGTTTTAAATTTCGCGTTGTTACAGATTTGAAAGATTCGCATGGAACACTTTAAAATCAGTATTTAAATTGCATACCTGTATACTATACATGTTTTAGCGTTAGACATTGAATGCCAATCTGTTCTCAGTGTATTTTCTCATGACATATTGTTGAGCATGGAGTGTTGAACTCATGACTATATTGTTTAATTTATAAAATATACTTGGCGATGTTTGTGCCAACTTCATGGCAGTATTTGGCGGGTGAAAACCTATAAAGGCAAGGGATTGCAGCAAACGAGTTGCTAAAATTACTTAAATGGCACAGTCAGTTGCATCGGGCCCATCTGGGCGGTGGAGGAAGGGCCGATGAGACCGGGTTCATGCTTTACGGCGCCGGGGCAGTGTGTGGCTGCGTGTCTTTGCGTCTCCGTCTCGTGCCATCCTGTCTCGTTGCCTGCTTCGTCTCTGCATATCCCCGTGCCACTCCACCTCTCTGTCTGTAAACGCAGCCGCCGCAAAGCAGAACGCGGCTTAACGGCAAGGTTCCTGGGCTTAGGTTTCCACCTACAGTGCGTATCAAAAAATAGACGCACCCCTAAAAATACCGTAACTGGGTTTCGTAAAAACTTACAGCCACTTCTCCTGTGACTATCGTGATCAGCATGCTCCAAAACCTAGGTTTACCAAATTTCAACCATATCGGAGAAAAATTGGGCAGATTTTACCATTTGGCTCCCATATGGACTGTATCAAAAATATAGACGCACCTTATCATTTATTATGATAACAAAACAATACAAGCACACTAATAATTAATGGGTCCTCCATGTTTGAAAATAACTTCAAAGACACGGTTTGGCATCGGTTGTACAAATCTATTCAGGAGCTGTGGGTCCATACGGTGCCAAACCTGAGCGATCGCCATTTTGAGGTCTCCTACTCTAGTGAATGACCTTCCCTGGCTGCATATCTGCCGGACCAAGGCTCCCCAAATGTTCTCTATCGGGTTTGGTCAGAAGAGCACGCAGACCAGTCCATAAGAACTATATTCCGCTCGCTTAACCACGATTTTGTAGACCGGCTCACATGGATGAAGGCGTTATCCTGCTGGAAATAAAGTCATTGTCGCTCCGATCCACCAACACAGGTAGCAGATGACGCTCCAGTACATCCTGGTAGTCCGACGAAGACATGCATGTGGAGACAAAAGCTAACTCAAGCTTCTCTCCTTGGTGGAATCCTTCATGACACTGCCTCCACCGAAAGTCTGCTGATGAACTTCGGTTCCTTACGTAGGTCCCTCCAATAATAAGCATAGCCGTCTGGACAGCCAAGATTGAACTTTTTTCGTCCGAAATGTCACGTGGGAAACAAATATTGATGCAGGAAGCCTCGTAAAAAAGACCTTTACCCTTGACCAAGCCGTTCCCATGTTCATCGTGCGAAGTTCAGGCGGGCTTCATTGTGGGACTGAGTGAGCCGCGGAGCCGAACGGAGTCGACATCGCACGATGTCTTTGTTGCGCTTGATGCTTCTCCACACCGTCATTCTAGAGGCGGCAATCGGTAAACTGGCACGAACGTCACTGACACTCACTAGAGAAATGGACACCATTCGACGATCTGACGTTCTTCTTGAGAAGTCAGCTTCTTCGGCCTGCCAGAACTTTTCTTCTTTCCGTAGGACTCCGGTGAGTGTAAATAACGATCGACGGCCCTTGACGAGCGACGAATTGGGCGAGCGATTTCACGATTGCTCTGACCCGCTGTGTGCAGGGCACGGATCTAAGCCTGCTCGACCTCGGACAAGATTGGACCACGAGGTATTTTAGGTTATTATGCAGAACACTTATTGCTACTTATTTCTTTTTTAAAACAGCAACTTTTCTTTGCATATGTCCCCCTTTTGTCCACGTCAGGTGCGTCTATATTTTTGATACAGTCCATATGGGAACCAAATGTTAAAATCAGCCTAATTTTTCTCCGATATGGTTGAAATATGGTAAACCTAGGTTTTCGAGCATGCTGATCATGATAGTCACAGGAGAATATGTCGTGAGTTTCTACAAGACTCAGTTACGCTATTTTTGGGGGCGTCTATATTTTTGATACGCACTGTATCATAGAAATGCCGCGCGCGTCACGTTTGCTGCTGTGCATCGGCCTCCCATACTCAATGGGTCCTGGTAAATCTTAGCACGAGTCCTCGTTCAGTTTAGGCCAAGTTATCCAAGTATTCTATTTGCAAGCCATTGCATAAGCTGAATAATACGCAATGGTTTCGTTCCATAGAAATCTTTCTCACCTGCCCCTTGCCAGTTGAAGGTTACCCTGGATCCTCTTCCTCCAAAGGCACGGGCCGCTGTCATCTTTTCAGAGGTGTTCTGTAGTGGTACTAACTCTGTGAAACCCAATCTTGGTGGTCCCGTTCGCCATGAGATGGATAAAACAGGGATACATGCATGACAAAAGGCTGGAGTGGAAATACAGGGCAGCTGTGTTTTCACAGTGAATTTTGGGATTTTGTTCTCTAAAAATCGAGCTCCCATCTCCACTTCGACATTCTTTTCCCTAATGGGCTTTCAGACTGAAAAAAAGAGCCTCAAACTTTCCAATTTTCTATCCTTATCGTACTTAACCCTCTACTCTCAGATTTATGGAGTACCTAGGGATCGTACAACACTGATTTTTCCGTTTTCCCGCTCCAATGGATGCGAAACAGGACTCCGACACTTGAAGAACGTCAAACTTCTCCAACCAGTTAAAATGGGAATGAAGGACAAAGTTTTTGGCGTCAATCAATCCCTTCTGCAGGATGCGCCACGCACTCTTGTTCCATTCAGATTCGTAGTGGCAGATGAATGCGATCTGGCCTATACATTGACTTGCGAGAGCCAGCCGATTTACAGTGCTGTTATCCTCTCAGACGAGTCTGATACCATTTCACCGACCCCAGAGGGATGGAAGGCTTAAAGGCACACCACGCGATAATCAGACTAGTGGCTTACTTTCTTGGGGCGAGTAGGTCCTTGGATAACTGCTCACGCTGCCCCTTTGTTGCGGCTGCGCGGTGCACCCTTACGACGTTGTGCCTACTTGAACACAGCCGAGCCACGCCCATTCAACCGAATCGCGCCTAGCCTCAGACGAACAAATTTCCATCGTGGCGCTCACGTAGAGAGGGAAACTTGCAATAACTTGCGGATAATTTGACGAAACAGAAGTTTCGATGATGAAAGCAGCTTCCACATTGGAAATTATTCGTCTAAGGCCGGGTCTGATTTGATTGTGTGGGTGTGGCTCGGTTGTGTTCAGGCAGGCACAACACCGTGAGGGTGCACCGTGCAGCCGCAAACAAGATGCTGTCTGAGCAGTTATCCAAGGACCTACTTGCTTCAAGAAAGTGAACCACTAATCTGATTATCGCGTGGTGTGCCTTTAAGTAGTCTGAGCGGGCGTTGATGCGGGATTTGATCCCCGCAATGAGAGTGGGACTGCGCGCCACTGCTACACCACTAGGATCCAAAACTACCCAAGTTTAAGGTCAAAGAGATGAGCTCGATACTTATTGGCTCTACTATTGGCCTTATTGGCATCAACATCAGCTACTAATTATGGTCCCGAGTATGGTCAAGTATGGTCTAACCGTCCCGTGGGCGAAAGATTGAGCCAATACGGGTGGAGTGTTAGTTGCAGCTTCGGAGGCAGGTGAACAAGGCAGCTGAGAAACTGCTCAGTTCTGCAGAGAAGCTAAAGGAAACAAAATATAGCGCCCCGGGTGTAGGTTGGGACACACGGATTTTACCTAGGCCTGTGACCCTGTGGCACAAGTTATTTAGACAATTTGGTCATGTAAACCCTATCCTCCTTGCAAGTCTGTGCTACCGGACATAATACCTGGGAAAAGTGAATTTAGAGAAGATCCAATTTGTTGAAGCCAACTGTCACACCCAGTTTCTCCCTTCAGCATTGGCACAATGCTCTACTCGCTTTTCAAAATATCTCTGAAGAAAACTGTTATAGAGAACAGGCTTGAGGAATGTGCTTGGTCATCGGGTGACCTAGTGACCTTACCGCCCGTGTGTCCCAACCATCACCCATGGCGCCCCAGTCGAGCCATTCACGAAACCGTTGCAGCGAGATATGCTGGCGACAGTTCCAATTAAGTTCAAAAATGTGCTGAAGATGTGAATATGTGAAAAGAACAGCCCCATCAGGAACCAAACAGTATCATATCACCGCCGCCCGCATGTGCCACAATAATATTTTTGAAGGGTCGCGGCATTGTGTTCGGGCGCCAAAGTGGATCGCAGCGGTTCGAAGTTTCCCGCCCCCTCCCGCCCGCTTGCCCGCCTACCCCGTTAATCACGCGGGACCACCTATATACTCTTCCCGTAGGTTTTCAAAGCTGCTTTGAGGCTTTTATTCCTGCTTAATTAACTTTGATATATAATGCCTGTGAAGATGTCAATTTAAGAGTGATTTGAGGGCTAAATGATGCTATGTAGCAGGGGCAGGGGCGCTCATTATCGCGCTGTCGTCTATCAGTGGAAACCGTTCTTTAATTAATATCTCATTTTCTAGGAACACTGCAAAAGTTGTTTCGGGCTCAATGGATGGAGCTGAAATTGAAGAAGTCTATGAAGAGAGTCAGGACCTCAAACCTGCAGCTCACTTCGAGGTTATCCGCTTTGGCTGCACATTTTACATCTACTGATTTAATAGTATTTAGAAGCATTTTTTCCTCACATCCAATTCCTAGTATATCCATTCGTGTTCAGGTGTCAACTTCATCTGAAGTAAGAGCAGATGATGAGGTCCTGACTTACCCACACGAGGTTTGTGAATACATTTGATGAATTCTCCTTCGGTGCCGAGATATGTTAACAATGTATCTTGAGATCCCACCACCCGATGACGGTTTTCTTCACGTATGTGCGGCGATCGATCCTAATATGCCTGATGATCTGAAGGACAATGTCTGGGCCCAAGTATGCATGATGTTGGAGAAGGTCGATTTAGACGTAAGTTTCCTGTGAGTGCTCTATAGCATAATTTTTCAGAAAATTATTTTGTCTTGCAGTTATTTTACTGGTTAGTTATCTCTCCTTCCAAATCCATCAATTTTTAGACTCTCGATCCTATCAGTTTTTACCCGCGTTTACTTAATTAGCTCTGAAAATCTTACCATACTGCTAGAATTCTTTGTCTAGTGGTGAAATCATTTCTAGGTAGTTAAGTGCCCTAAGATACGATCATAATCTAAACCAGCGTCGCTGTTCGGGGATCCAGTGAGGATGCCTATACCCCAAGCTTGTCATAACTCTATCTCAATTTTCGATCAAAATACACCACAAATTCCAGGATGAAACAATCGCCTATGTGGCCTGTGCTTTCTACTGTGTAATGCTCGAGATGGAAAAATTCCAACAAAAACCATTTTCTTATTCTATGCTTACAATTTTAAAGATATGTAGCGTTAGGTAAGTTACGAGTTTGGCAACCACTTTGATAGGACGATGTTTTTTCTCATTGTTTCAGTGTGATAGAATTTTTTGATAAATTGAGCCGATGGGTGCAAATTGCTACTTCATCGAAAAAGATTATAGATCAGTCGCACAAAATAGAGGTGAGTTTTTGATTCGAGAGCTTCATGAAATAACTGTTTGTCTTTTTCTTCCAAAGAGCAATATCATTCCATAGTACGTATTTTTCAGTCATCGCTTTCTGTTTCATTTGTAATCTTCAAGAAACTTTTGCCGATATTCCGCAGTCTCTTTCAATATGTTGGAAGTGATTCTGACAGTTCATTCGATTCGAACGATCTTTTTGCCACTATTTGGTTAATGACCATAATTATGAAAAGTAGGTCTTCCTTATCGATTCGCTTGAATGATTCACTCGAACACTGATTTTTAAGAATCATTACCAGCAGAGGATCTCATAACTTCTTTTCATCTATTGTTGTGCGTGGTTGAATGGGTATACAAGGATCTGTGCTTTCACGGTTGTGAGGAGCACATTGAGCCGGAATCCGGTGAGGCTTTTTTGTCTTCTTTCCTTGCTTATTCTTCTTTCCTTCCTTTTCCTTTCATCGCTTAAACCATTGATGGCAACGTGGAGGTGGTTTCGTTGGTACTGAGATTGGTGAATTCCTATTGAGAATTTTTTGTAAGAAAGTTACATTCTTTGGATTAAACCTCCCTAATGATTGCCTTGAGCTGCGCCACGGATCAGAACGAACGAATTTGAATCTTTTCTCAGAAAAGGTTTTTGGTGGGCAATTAAAGCATTATACTGACTATCTTATACCATCTTTATTCCGGGTTTTTCAGTATTCACTGATATTTGTTCTGCTTTTTCGGTTTGAAGTCATTAGTGTGGATGCTTTCTAGTCAATACTATGATGGAGAGCAAAGACGGCGTGAGGGTGCTGGAGGTGTTGTGTCGCTCTTTCGACGGAGTTTTACTGGACGCTAAACATTTCCGTACTCACTGGTTTAACCAGAAACGAGAGGCTATCTTGCCTTGTTTAGATCACAAGGATCTTAATATTGCAGCTAATCACAAGCAATATCTGTGAGTTTTCCTCCAAGTGGCGCATGAAATAATATCCTCCTTTCATTTTTTGGAGCTTCAAGTTGCTTTTTTACAGAACTTCATTGAATAGCATCTATCAAGATATTATGCTAAGAAAAGGAGAATTGGATGAACGTATGTTCTTGCCTGAGGACGCAGCCAATGTTTTCGATGCGGCTCTCGACAGTAGGTGTAACGTTGGCCTTTTATTACCATTACTTTTAGTCGGCTTGAAATCTTTTGTTGTGTGTATGCCGTTGTCTTTGTTTACGCTTCTCATCCCACTCGTCAAATTGAAAGCTGCGTTTCTATTTACTGCACTTTACCAAGGGAGATAATGTCGTGGAGTTCAGGCTCGGCTATTGAGCTGCTACGACGCGGATCTACCGATAGCAGGTTTGCTGATGCTGAGCTACTTTTAACGATGTCCACTCAGGTATGATCTTATCCACATCCGTGTTTACTCTTCGACCACATTTTTTACTGTTTAGAATTGCTTGGAGCGGCTCGCCGAGGTGAAGCGCTCTCCGGTGCGAAGTGACGCTAAAAGGTTCTAGTAATGTTCCACCTCTTTTGGCCCTTGATTTCCTCATGACATCTTAACATTTTCAGTTACGTAATTTCCTCCCAACAGTTGCGACCTCTAGGTCCGATCACCCAAATTGATGCATCTGCTACATCCTTGCAACGGTTGAATCCTATAGTACCGAGTGATTATAAACTCGAGGGATCAGCTCTACAGCGATACTGCTTGCAAACCAAGGATAATCCGTTATCAGTGCTCGAACTAAATTCGTATATGCTTGGTGAGAGGTGGGCACTTCGAAAATCTATCCGCAGTTAGCGTTTTTCTAGTTTTGTTTTCTGAACTTTTTGGTCGAAATAGGCTCAATCGTACTTTTGAATCCATTTTCAAGTTTACATACTTGTATGACTGGTAAATGGTGTCGATACCCGTCAACTTTGTTGACATCTGAGCAATGCTTACCTGGCCTTTGGTTTCAGGTTTGTTGAAAGAGTCGCTGCTGAATGTAGTGATCGGGAAGAGCTGTATGATCCATCAATATCTCACTCTCCAGATGAGCATCGAAAAGCGATGACCATGTTATTCTACGTTCTAGTGGAACACATTGTTTTGGGAGAGAGAAAACAAAATCCAGAACGAGATTTTCAGGTATTACGGGTGTTTCTCTTTTGCGAATGAATTTTAGAAATTCGCAAGTTCTTGTCCTGTGTCACATTTTCTTTTTTCAAGGGTTTGTTGCGTAAAGAAGAATTCTTGTCAGCTGTTTTCTGTTGTGCGATGGAATTGGTCTTGTTCGTGCAGGAGAGTGAACGTGCCTTTCCATGGTGTTTGGAGGTAGGCGACTTTTTTCTTGTTTTTTTTTGTTTTCGAAAACTGAATGTTTCAAAAAACAAGGCCTCATTATCACTATTTCTAAGCGTATTGTTATTTTTGATTGTAAAGCCCGAAGCTGGCACAAATTTTCAACGTCATTTGCTTCGGACTCTTTAGAGCACCCAGAATTTCTGGCTCTGTGTAGAAAGTAAAACCCTTTCACTACGATGAAATTAACCAGCATTAGATCTCTCGATGCGATAATATCTCCATTTAAGCATCTTTAGTTATGGAAGGGTTCCCACATTCATTTTCTCATCCATGAGCTCCGTATTGTCCAATTTCTTTTCCTACATCTTACATGATATTGTATTGCGTCGAAACATCCAAATGTTCATTGCGTCGAAACATCCAAATGTTCAGGTTTGTGGTCTGCCAGCTATAAGTTTCCAGAAAATTATTGAAGTTGTCATCCGAAACGAGACCCAGCTCACAAGGGAGATGGCTCGACATTTAAACAAGGTAATTTTGAGAAAGGCTCGGTTCATTTAAATGTTGCATAAAAGCTATGTTATGGTTAAAGCTCGAAGAACGGGTTTTGGAAGAACTTGCGTGGACACATGGTAGCCCCCTTTGGACGATGTTGAGTCGTAAGCCAAACAGCGTTCCCACATGCGAGGAGGCATGGGGAAATCCGAAGACTACCCTCGTTGTTTCACCTAACAAAAGAATGTGAGTGTGTACCATGTGGCTCAACTCTGTGATCTTTTATGCTATTTCATTGAATCACACACCTCTTTCTGAGCCGTAATCTTTTCAGGCGCTATGAGGTGGATTCTAACAATATGCCTCAAAAACGTCTACCCCCATGTAGTGCTCAAATGTCGTTTTTCAGTAAGGTAAGGAGAGCAATGTTTTCTATTCAAATGCCTGGTATAGGACGCTCTCCCTGTCTGATACAAGGTAGCTGCAGCTTTTCACTGCCCTGAATGCAGGAAATTGGCTGATAAATCGTTTTACTAACCGTATTCTTTTTTCAGTTATACTATCTTGCATCCTTACGTCTTACTGACATTTGTGAACGGATTCGAGTAGATGATCGTGGGCGACGGATGATGTGGACCCTGCTGGAGTATATTCTGAAAGAGGAACGATCACTTTTTACTGATCGACATTTGGATCAGAATTTGCTGTGCATTGTGTGAGTGCTCATGGAATGTTATAATCTTTTTCTTACTGTAGAGTAAATGTAGTTATTACATAAAAATAGCAGACCATTTTTATTTGCAGTTACGTTGTGTGCAAAGCCAACAAGGCGGACGTTTCATTTGTGGACATAATGTCACACTACCGTAATCAGCCGCAAGCACGCTCACACATCTATCGTTCTGTTCGAGTGGATTCAAGCATGTCAGTTACTATATTCCTTGCAATTATTGTATTGATTTGCGTTTTAGAAAGAGACTAAAACGTGTAACCGATGCAAACGGTAAGGTTTGACATTATTTTTCAGATGTCCATCAATCGGGACTTCGCGTCGTGAAGGTGTAAGCTCTGGTGATTCCTCTGCAGCCAGTTCCCAACAACTGCGAAGTCATTCAGCCGTGGGACCATCGCCAGAGAAGCCAGTTTCGTTGGATGGGTCAGTACCGATAGCGGTCTCTACAACACCCGAGCCACAGTCAACAGCTTCGGGACATCATGTTGATCTGATTGTCTACTATAACAAGGTGTTCCTACCACGGTATGACATTCCGTGTGATTTTAGTGTCTTAGGATTTTTTTGAGTTATATGAAAATACTGCCTGTGTTTTTTTAAAATGTGATTCAACATGCGCTCAGAACTTATTTATTTTTAGAGTGGAAGAGTTTATGAGGGACTTAAGTGAAAATTCAACGTTGGCAAGTTTAACGCCGATGCCTGCACGACGAATCCCCCTTGGCACGCCTTTGAAGAGAAGCCTGTCGGATAAGGTAATCCGCTTTTTCTAAAATTTGAGGTTGTAGTTCTGCAAAGGTCGTTAGCAATCATTCTACTGAGAAACAGCAAAGAGAGGATGATGGAAGAGCCAGTGCAGGGGCTCGTGACTTCGGCTATGCTTACGATTAATAGTAAAGAAACATAGAAAACTTAACCTGGTCTGAAGGGGTGACGTGCAATGTTCATGAGAATAAAACATTGTATTATGGACTGTCACAGTAATTAGCTTCCACCTTTATCATAGATCGTATCTTCTTCAGTTAACAATGTATCTGATGGCAGATGTCCCAATTTAACTATTTAAGTTAGAAATATTCGACTTGATTACATATTAAGCTTCACAAATAGATGCTTTTGTTCTTCGACCTTTTACCTTACACAAGTAGACCAGCTACATAGCCAAGATTTTGAAATCAGTAGTAAATCAATCGTCTCGTGAAGCTAACCCACATAAATCAATCATCTCGTGAAGCTAACCCACTCTTGGATGACCTGACCCCACACTAATCGCCGGAACACTTGCAACACATCCGATCTGAAGGCTGTCTCCATTATGATAAAGCGTGAACAGTTAGCTGGAAGTTGGAAATTTGTTTTTTGCCCCCCATTTGTTAAATCAAAATCGTTTTTTTTTGAATCGACATAGGTAGTGAACTGTAGGTATGAGCAGCTAAAGCAAATTTGAAAGTAAAAGTTGGATTTTGAAAAAACCGATTCGAATGTTTTTTTTTTTGTTGCAATGATACAATTCTGATACGTTGCTTTAGGTGACCGTTGTGCCATACAGCCAGATGTCTTACATGCAACGAGATACGAACACTATACGATACAGAATATCCCAGAGTCCTAGTCGAGTAAGTCCGTTTTTGGTTACAGAATGATCTTATTCTATGCTTTTTGTATTCTCATTATTTCGCAGGATTTCCGAGCCATAAACCGACTCCTGAGCAAAAATAGACCACTGTACAGAATTGCTGGAGCACCAGAGGTGAATCCCCCTCTCGGCTATCGTATCGTTATATGATATCACACCAACTGTCCTGTATTCGTGTTCATGTCTTCTGGAAGTGATCGCAAGTCTATCACAGAGCTGAAACTTTGTTTGCTATTTCAGTTACATGTTAATTTTGATGGTTTTTTGTTTATGCTGCTCTTACTGTACGATTTCAATGTGAATTCATAGTTTTTCTATTTCTATATCTCATTATTTCTATTTCTATATCTCTCTTACGTCTTTTGTGTCATGGTTTCCCGTGCGTCTCTCAATATCTTGAACTCATGAAAGCCAAAACACTACATGGGTTGTTTTATGGTACACGCTAGTAATTAATAATGTTGATCAGATCTTTTAAATTGAAATCTAGAGATGTGATTTCATTAAAGATGTAAGTATTATTTGGTTGTACATTTCTTTATGACAGTTTAATTGTAATTAGAAATGAAAAACTACTTTCAATAAAATTATGTATGTGCTCCCCTTTTTTGAGTATTTCTTACCCAAATTTCATATTATCTTCCTCGCTTGGATGTATTTGCAAGAAGAGCTCCATGAAGCGCCATGCATTTGGCCTCTGCTCTATATAGTTAACGCGATGAATAGGGTCTCCATATGGGCGACTTTTTTAGTTGCTCGGTGAAAGATATACGTTTTCATAGTCTCAGACTAGGTCTAGTTGCAGTTGTCTTACGCTTTAGGGTGGAAACTCCAGTTTTTCACAAGGGAAGGACCCGAGGTCGAAGTGGCCATTCGGAATGGGTTATATATGGTCCGACGTGTTTTGGGACGCTGATCTCGAACCTGCATTCCGAATTTGCAGAACGATTCTCTGAGCGGGGTTATGGAACGTTTAGAAGCCCGTAGCAGACGTTCTCGCGCAAAACCAGTGCGATTTTCGTGTTCAGGGTACCAAAACTACCCCATAAGACATGTTTTCAGCCAATTCGAGAATTTGACCAAATTTCGGAAAAATTCTTGGCCTACCCAGTAGGCATCGAAGTGGCTTAAAGGAATCGTCCACGGAAAATGAGTTTTTGTGTTACCCATATGTTTATGTTGTATTTGCCTAATGTTGGCCTCATGCAAAATTTCACGCGAAAAAATGTGAATCTGGCTGAGATACAGCACCACAAAGTGCGGTCCAGGTGGGCGGGGCCTCTGTGTAAAAGCCTCGTCCCGTCGTCCGCCGCCGTTGGGAACGGAGAGTAGGACTGTTTACGTAACCTTTTGTTCCTACAATGCGTCTCCGACCACGGCGGACGCGGTACGAGGCTTTTACACGGAGGCCCCGCCCACTGGGACCGCACTTTCTGGTGCTGTATCTCAGCCAGATTCACATTTTTTCGCGTGAAATTTTGCATGAGGCCAACATTAGGCAAATACAACATAAATACATGGGTAACACAAAAACTCATTTTCCGTGGACGATTCCTTTAAAACATGCCTCTAGAGGCCGTTTGGTCCCTTTAACACGAAAATCGCACTGGTTTTGCGCGAGAACGTCTGGCTCGCGTGCTACGGGCTTTCAAACCCACCATATAATGGTATTGTTTTTTTTTCCCAAAAAACCTCTATACCAGGTTCGAGATCAGCGTCCGAAAATACGTCGGACCATATGTATCCCATTCCGAATGGCCACTTCGACCTCGGGTCCTTCCTTTGTCAGCTCGGAATTCGAAGCAGTGACCGTATGGTCATAGGCGCTTGTGTCATTGGTCCGCTCCAGGGCACTCCCTGGTGTCGAGGAAAATAGCCGCTTCAGTACGACCCCCGTCCTCTACGGGTACGGGTGCCTCTACAGTATCAGTAAGTGTAGCTGGATCGTATAGTTGCAATGTGTTTTATTGCTATGTATTCTTTCTCAAAGGAGTCGTCCACGAAAAAATGAGTTTTTGTGTTACCCATATGTTTATGTTGTATTTGCCTAATGGGGGCCTCATGCAAAATTTCAAGCGAAAAAAATGTGAATTTGGCTGAGATACAGCACCACAAAGCACGTCCGGGTGGGCGGGGCTCCCGAGTGAAAGCCTCGTCCCGTCGTCCGCCGTGGTCGGAGACGCATTGTAGGAACAGAAAATTACGTAAACAGTCCCACTCTCCGTTCCCAACGGCGGCGGACGACAGGACGAGGCTTTTACCCGGAAGCCCCGTCCACCAGGACGTACTCTGTGGTGCTGTATCATAGCCAGATTCACAATTTTTGCGTGAAATTTTGCAAGAGGCCCACATTAGGCAAATACAACATCAACAAATGGGTATTACAAAAACTCATCTTTCCGTAGACGATTCCTTTAGCAAAAAAAATTGATTTCACATTTCCTCATACGTTCGGTACGAAATATCATTAGCTTCTCATCTGCTTATTGAAAGGTTAGATTATAGCACTTATCGCAGACCTTTGCAGGGACGACCCCTCCTCCCTTCCGTCCGGCCACGTACGACGCCTCCCCAAATCGAGGAATCCTCGTCTCCCGCTGGACCTTGGTTCGCTGACCCACTTTTGCCCATGGTGCAGTTGTCATAATGACTGTGTCTATGTAGACCTTTAAAGAGTGGAGGTGTTGTTGCGAAAACAATAGATGAATATCAGAACAGATAACATCTTTTGATATATGTGAGTGGGGTGGCGACATTCTGGAAATGGGCCAAGACTGTTTCCGTTCTTAAAATGATGTGTCCATTGATGTTCGCGTTTACAGAACCACTGGATCAAGTACTGCGATGAAAAATTTTTTTCTGAGAAATACGACTTCTTCCGAATTTATCTCGATTATTCCACTTACAGGTTGAATTAGAAAAAGAACAGTATCGACTGATAATCATTGGTGCAAAATATATGTGAAATAATCGGTCGATCGCTGGGCTTTTCGAGAGACTGTCTGAATGTCTCCAGAATTTCTAAAATTAGGTGAGATTCCTCGACCAGTTTGCTCCCTGATTTGGGATACGATCACTTCGACCATTTCTTGAGCATCCAGTTGATCCTACTTTATCAGCGTCATTGGAATCGTGAATCCATCATGCACATCCCGTGAGCCCTTTTGACCTATCGTCAATGAAAAATCAATAGTAATTGCAGGGCCGTAGCCCCACCGGTAGGTGTGCCACCCGTTCCTTTGTTTTTCATCGAATTTTGCCATTTTTTCTCATCATGAGGGATATTTTCCTACCAGCACTGATGTTTTTTATCAGGGATATTTTTCTAGTAGCACTATGAAGCCTCCAAAATTCTTCTGCATAGGTTTCATAGGTAAGGTATATTAAAGTAATCCATTCTATACTTGAAGCAATTCTACATGCCAACATTTCTAGACCTCGATTTTCCAAGAAATTCTGCTTTCCTTTGGATTATCCCTTCCCTTCTTCTATCTTTTATGTTTTCTGCCGTTTCGTCCACCACGATTCTCAACGTTACCGTCTCTTCCTTTAAAACTAGCATCAATTTGTGTTTTGATATTTTTAATTTTTTTGATAACTGCGGTTTATTGCCGCAGCTCGCGATGCGAAAGTTACTACAAGGATGCTGAGTTATGGGCAAAAGCTTCGGTGCCGGACGGGACTCGAACCCGCACTTCATCCTTTCCGGGGATATGTGCTAATCCATTACACTACCGACACCACCTTCATTACCCTTAAAAATATCAAAAATCATTACTAAAGCTTTCAGCTTCACGGTTCGATGCCGATATTGGCCAACCGGCTCAACACGTTATACGTGTGAGTGCTGATAAGCTATGGTAAATATACCATTCAAAAGCTGAGTTAAGGTGAAGGTGGTGTCGGTAGTGTAATGGATTAGCACATATCCCCGGAAAGGATGAACGGGTTCGAGTCCCGTCCGGCACCAAAGCTTTTGCCCATAACTCAGCATCCTTGTAGTATCAATTTGTGTGTTTTATAGTATTATGGTAAGTGTCCTATTATGCTGTCAATGATTAGCAGCCGGCGGCATATTGTCCTATCTACACAGAAAGGCTTACCAGAGAACTGTACACAGCAATTTTGACATTGTTGTGAAACTTTTCAAATATTCTCTTGAATCCCGTACTTAATCCCGTGCCATTGAGCTTAGGAAGAAGGATAAAATTTTTGGAGTCAATCTATCCCTCATATTAAATGCGCCGCGCATTCTAGTTCCATTGAGAATCGTGGTGGCAGGTGAAGCTGAGTTTGAATTCCGCACCAGGAGGGTCGAAATGGGCGCCAAATGTCACTCAATCACATGCGCTCACTATTTAACCTTATGATTGCTTTTTCACTATAATTCACACTGAAAATATTAATTGGTGGGAAATGTAGAAAGTTAGGTCTGTCGTAGAGCAAGAGTATAGTCTATTTCCCTGACATTCAAAGGACATATGATGCTCATAAATATACATCTTCCAAAGACTTGTACGCTCTCAGAGAGCTAGTAGTAGCTCAAGGCTCAAATCGAATGCAACGCTACGCAGCTTCAGGCTATGTGGATACTGGGAATCGTAAGGCGAACGAATCGTGCTCGAAAAAAAAAAAGATTCTCTGTCACCCTTGTTTTGTATTGTATTCGCTTATCAAAGGCTGCATGCAAAGTTTCACCCGAAAAAGTGGGAATCCGGCTGAGATACAGCTCCTCAAAGTGGCTGCCGCGGGCAGGGGCCTCAAAGTTAATGGCCGCCTCGTCGTCCGCCGCGGTCAGAGACGAAAAGTAGGACTGTTTATGCAACTTTCTGTTCCCACTATGCGTCTCCGACCGCGGTGGTTGACGAAGTGGGCATTTACTCTGACCGTTCGCTCCCCTCGGCCGCCACTTTGAAGTGCTGTATCTTTGCCGAATTCTCAGTTTTTTCGGATAAAACTTTGCATGCAGCCTTTGATAGTCAAATACAATACAAAAATAAGGGTAACAGAGAAACTCATTTTTCCGTGCACGAATCCTTTAAGCGGAAATAATATGATGTTGCTGCACATCACCTAATTAGTTTGTGTGATACATTCCAGCTAGCTTCTAGAAATTTCCATAGATAAAGCTCTTACTGTGTTGTCATCTGAAGTGTTGTGTGGTCCCGCCATATACGGTCAAGTATTTGCTTAGATTATCTGCCAGCCGATGGCAGCCGTCTTCCGTTTGTTCCACTTGGTTGGAGACCTTCAGCGTCTTCTTTCTACATTAGTTTGTTAATATTACTCCTATCATTACTGCTTTCTTGGGAAGTTTTCCCTCTGTAGAAGTGAATACACCGTGTGTTCCACTCCTACAAACTCGAGTATGGGTGCCCTACCTAACATGACGACCTTCTTCCATGCTACCGTGAGTGTCATTCTTTACGAGAAGAATTAACCGCCTTGATCCCAGAGGGATAGGGAACAGTGGATTCAAATGAGAAAGCAATTGAAATGCCTTGTTTCAAGCACGTCTCCTCTAGGGTTACTACTTCCAATGCATGTTCCAACAATTACACTATAAGGATTCTGAGTTATGGATAAAACTGCAACTGTGGTTCCATCAGTGGAATGGATTAGCACATATCCCAAGGAAGAATGGAGGGCATGCCGACCCTTGTCCGACACCTGAGATTTTGCCTAACATCCTTTTAGGAACTTTCGCATCGCTCGCTGTGACAAAAATCAGCAGCTCTCAAACCACAAGGGTAATAGGGAGGTTTTTCAGAACAGTAAGTCTTGTTTCTAACACTAAGTCTAGACGAGACTTAGAAACAAGACTTACTACATAACTTAATTTAATCAAACTTATACTCAGTCTAACTCATTAACTAGTTTTCATAAATTGAATCTATCTAAAGCATATTATCCTACCTTCTTTTGCTGATGAGCACAGACGGAAAGTTACTTCTAGGCTTGGTCTACATCTGAGGGCATGTGCGAAATGGAGAGTAATTCTTTGTTCCACGCCCTCTAAATATTTCAATCAAGATTCTTAACAATATTTTATAATATATTCTATAACATTTCAATATTTTTATTATCACAGTATTTTGATATACATGAAATTTGATTATTATGATAATATTTTAATATAATATTTCATAATATAACAAGTTGTTTCAAAAGCAACTCTTCGATATTCTTTCAAATATGAAGGTCTCTTTATTCTCCCCAAATAGTGCTTGTACTGTTGCAGATCTCAGTTTTGAGCACATTCAATTTCATCTCGCGAACACTGGCCATTCTCTTTTGATTTTTCGACTGGTCGTATAGTTTTCAACATCTGTTCATCTTCACCTCGTCGTGATTCGTACAACGCGCAGTTCGTCACGCGGCGGCGGCAACGGCAATGGCGAGTGAGATGGTGGCGATTAATAGACGTCGTCATCGGATGGCCAAGACATTGTAACATTATGTGTGTAGCTCGTTAAACTGACGAATCATCTGTCCACTCCGTGGCGACGTTCGCTGTCGCTCGCTCGTCTTGTCCACGGCGAACGCACAGGTGTAAAATGTGGCGCAACGATCGCATGTGCTCTTTTCACTTCTTCAACAGCTGTACTTCGATTTATAGTAGTACCTCTTTACTATCGGGAAAACAAAGCTCATGACTCTTTTTTGTTTGCTATTTTTGCTATTTTTATTTTTGCTATTTTTTGCTATTTTTTGCTGTTTCAGTGAAGCTTCTTATTTTTGGTTTTGCGATTTTCCAATCGTTCCTTTTGACTTATGAATCGCTAATGTGATTATTGCATCTTATTGTGTTTTTTATTCTACTATTGTAATTTACATATTTTTCACAATTATTGTGAAATTATTATTTTTTTGCGATTCCTTTTTTTTAACCCTTTGGTTTTGCGTCTGCTTTCTTTACCATAAAATAAGAGGGAGGTGTTCCAGTGACGGGTATGGGCTGTTTCTTCAGTATCACCCAGATCAATAGTTGAACACTAAGCCACCGGATTCAACCCATTCCATCCCTAAGGGATAGGAAGCATTGGATTTAAAGGAGAAAAAAACACTCCCGGTAATTCGGTAGGATAAGGTATGTACGCGGCAGCAGTGAGTTAGTTGGACACATATCTGCTGACTCCTTTCATAAAGTCTTGAAAAAGGTGCTAAGCGCCGGAAGCTTGCCAACAAGCTCAAATTTCTTTAGCAATATTTTGTGGAATCTTTCGAACTTTTGAAATAAATTGGAGCCTCACATTGTTTTTTGCACATTTAAGTTGGCATGAGACTTCAAGACAGAACAATACACAGAGGGTACGTCTTCTAATATTATAGTTCCCATGTTCTCCCTTGTGGAAACCTCGGCATAGTTGTCGATTGTTTTTCTTTTGTATGCCAACACGAGGTTAGATGTGGAGCCTTTATTGACCTAACGTTTTGACCTTCTCGTCTTCTTCAGAGGCCCAAGATTCCACCAGCGGAGAAGCAGCTCACGCCTCAATCACATGTGTCAGTAAAGGCGTTCGCCCACATATAACCTCGTGTTGGCATACAAAAGAAAAACAATACTCACAAGGGAAGGACCCGAGGTCGAAATGGCCATTCGGAATGGGTTACATATGGTCCGACGTATTTTTGGACACTGATCTCGACCCTGCATTCCAAATTTGCAGGACGATTCTCTGAGCGGGGTTATGGAGGTTTTTTTTGAAAAAAAAAACGATACTATTATATGGTAGGTTTGGAAGCCCGTAGCATGCAAGCCAGACATTCTCGCACAAAATCAGTGCGATTTCCGTGTTCAGGGGATTAAACTACCCCACGGGACATAATTTTAGCCAATTCGAGAATTTGACCGAATTTCGGGAAAATTCTTGGCCTACGCAATAGGCCTCGAATTGGCTAAAAACATGTCCCACAGGGTAGTGGATCTCTGAACGCGAAAATCGCACTGGTTTTGCGCGAGAACGTCTGGCTCGCGTGCTAAGGGCTTCCAAACTACCATATAATATGTAGTATTGTTTTTTTTTTAGTAAAAAACCTTCATACTTCTGCTCAGAGAATCGTTCTGCAAATTTGGATTGGAGTTCCGAGATCAGCGTCCGAAAAAATGTCGGAACTCATGTATCCCATTCCGAATGGCCACCCCGACCTCGGGTCCTTCCCTTGTCAGAGGAAAAAAAAAAACAGTGAAATCTGAGAAAAAATGCTTTGGTACTTTTGGTACTTACTATAGTCACAACCTTTAACAAAATCATTTTCAAATGATTGCGAGTTTTTGAAGAAAGGCGTATGCATGGCGTATCTATTTAGGCTAGACAGCCCATTAGGCTTTTGATCTTTGCCGGCTATTCCATGCATGGTTGGGTTCATTTTTTGTGCCTTCGATTCCAAGATAAGCTTTCTTGCCGCACTCATGCGACCGACTCCATGAATCGTTTTTTTTTTTTCGAAGAATGGGGAGAAACAAGGGGTGATGGCAGTGGCATGAGACGCCGTTGCTGCACGTACGGTTTCAGGATCGGATCTACCCCAGGCCGCGTAGACTTTCTATCTTTGCGAGAACGGAAAAGCGTATGCATGGCTTATCTCTCGAGGCTAGAGAGCCCAATAAATGAGTGATCTTTGCCGTTTTATTCCGTGCGTGGTTGGGTTTTGTAAGTAACAGTCTTTTTTCAAAAAGGTAAAAACACCGTGTTGCGCATGGGCTGAATGACGTGAAGGCCGACTCCCTCTCGGAAGTCATTCTGGTGTACTGAAAGAAGGAACGGCTCCCCTAGTAAGCCATGTATAGACCAAATACGCCTCTTCACGCCATTGCTATTCTGGGCGGAAGTCGATTGCATGGCGCATTCCAGTAGAGGTAGATGAGCAATTAACGGCTCACCCTTTTCTATTTTAAATGAACGGTTAAGGTCACAGCTGGATAGCATGAAACCGACTCCATTTCTGATGTAGTAAAGGATGGAACGCTCTAATATCTTTTGGATAAAGTGGAATTCCACAGATTCCCATGGCACATTCGCCCAATAATTTTCGTAGAAAACAGGCAGTAACGTGCGGTATCATTTTGATAACCGGTTCATTGGCCCGTTGTTTCGATGTCGCAGAAATAACTGGCAATATACTAAGAATTGCATGAATTTTTTCATCTGTAGATCATAATGAAAGTGATGCCGTTTGTCAATGGGAGGAACCGGTATGTGGTTATGGGAAGAATGTCGTCAGACGACACCGACTATCATCTTCACTCACTTGCCATCACTATTATATGAACTTCTTCTTCTGGGACCTGCCTCTTTTGTTGCTGACTTTCCCGCTATATCTTCGCTGGTTTACCCATCCTTCTGTGCTATTTCCCCAGTGGTTCCCCGTCGGAATTATCCATAGTTTGACAATTGTGCGGTTTTCAAGGCTTGTTAAATTTTCTTCTTATCCATATAATCACTTCTTTTTTCTACTTCTGTTATTTGTTATCCTGATTTTCTACAAATACTTATCTTATTTTGCTTATGTAACAAAAAAGTCTGCATAAAGTCTTTCGAATAGCTACATGGCTGGATCGTAGAGTCGTAAAAAGGCCAGCAGTTTGAAGACCATAACTGCCTATACCCCTTGTCAAAGATGGGATGGTATAGCGTAGCCATATGATCATGAGGTGGAAACTATTTTAAAGTTCCGAGGGAAGGGGTATTGTGGAATGAGCATGCCTATATACATTTGCATGACTGATGTATCAGTTTCTGCAGATTTTCACATACATATGTACGTGTGTGATCTTGTAAACCTACATATGTAAAGACATGTTACTATTCAGCATTCAACATAATGTCCCCCCCCTCACGCAATTCGTAGAGTACTCAGTCAGCGTTGCTATTTCATGTACATGCTTATGAATACTCTTGAACTGTCGATAACCCCTCTCTAACTCACCGTCTACGAAGATCTTTTTGGCAGTCCTGGAAAATTTAGTGATTATTGTGTATAGCCGTGAATTTTATGCTAAACCAATTCTAACTTCTTAGAAGTGGTTTAGTAGTGTTATTATTTCGAAATTAGTTCAATTTATTTCAATGACTTTCGAATTTCCTGAGCGAAGATGGTGTGGTGACAGGTGGCGCACACTCCGTCTTTCATGGTGCAGTCATCAAATCCCGCATGAATGCTCGCTCAGGCCAACCAAGCCTTGAAACGCTTCGGGATCGGTGAATTGATATCAGACTCGTCTGGGAGCTTGAAAACACTCCACATCATTTCACATCAGTTGGTCCCCGCAAGTCATTGTATAAGCCAAATCGAAAACATCTGCTTCCACGATTCTAAATAGAATTAGATTTTGAAAGTTCGAGAATAATGCTTTCTGTCATGAAACTCAGTACATTCAGTGGAATGCGTAATTATCATATTAATAAAGAAATTGTGTTTAAGAAATTTCTTTGGGGGGAAGGATCAAAGAAGTAGTTTAGTTGTTAAATGTAGTGAACGCTTCACCCTTCTCCATTTTACATGGATAGCTACGGTCACAGCTGAGTAGCATGAAGACCACACCCTTTCGAAATTCACTGTGATTCACATATCATCACGGTATCTTTGCAAATTTGCTCGTGAAAATTTCACTTGGTAGGGTCGCGGAAAATTCTTCCATGTCCATGTTCAGTCACAATGTTTTCGAGATCTGACAAAGTAGCTTTCGCTTGAGTAGTCATTATAGCATAACTGGAAAGGGGTTCCGCAACTACGACAACCTAATTAGCCTCAGTGACACACTATGAGTGACTGACAACATAACTAGAAGCATCATTACTAGTAATGGTCGCGGTTACTTGTGGAACAGGAAGTCTCGCTAACTGACCTGCTCTCCATCCGCAACCGCGCTACATACCGTAGTGTGAGACGTGTCTAGTGAACAGGTAGAGATGGCGCAGTAGCAGGAGTTATTGTTACCATCTGTAAGATCCAGAGATCGATCTTGACCATGTCTTTTCTTGGCATTTTAGCATTCCACTTATCGTAAGAGTTGGCCGGGAAGATAAAAATACAGGAATGTTTTGAGAGTCATGTGTACCAGGAAAATAGGGGCATTTGAAATTGCTAGATTCCAAAATACGATATAGTATCAGAAAATACGATGTAGTAGAAACGTGGCTTATACCACAGGAATCAATAAAATCGCATTTTCGCTTGATGTTTTTAGTGTAGTCGATGTACTTTGAACATATTTATGAAATTCTCTGCAACCCTTTTGTTTACGGTGGCCTTATGTACCGTAATCGTTTGCACCGTACATATATTGTGCTTCGGTGGAGGTGATGCTTCTACTGAAGTACCGTCTCAAGCAAATGATCTACGGATCGAAATCTGTTCAGATCAAACGAGCATTTTGCTCTACCACAGAATTGGTAAATCAGTCTTCTCAGGTAATGAACTATCTATGCAGCCCTTGCTAGCCATTGCGAGAGCAGATACCCGTTAAAGAAATAGTTCACAAAATTTCATGGTTCTAATTCCTCTTAGAATCACTCTGCTGAATACAGTGCGTAAAAAGAAACACGAAAAGAGCCGAAAATTTCCATTCATTTCAAAGGAGAAATCGAAAAACTGGAAGAAGAGCAGATCGTTTGATTTCTTACCACGTATCCCGCCACACCATTTGAACAACCGGCGGAGCGCAGTTCAAGTTTTCGCTCAATGTTAACTCGCTTTTCACTCTGCGTGCCTTACCACGTGACTAACATCCCTTTGCAGCCACACCCCCTCGGACGCCCCACCCTGTCGGACGACTCTCTAAGAGGCTGTTTCGTAGCCTGATTTCGGTTTTTTCTTATGGAATTTTGCATGCGGCCCTTAGCAAGCAAATATACTATAACTAAGTGGATAGAAAAAGAACTCAAGTATCCGTGGACAAACTTTGAAATTCTTCGAGGCGTTGGCTAGAGATGAAATGCTTGACGCATTCCAGATCATTGGAAAAATGTCGTGTTTTACAATCCCTCTTTGAATATAAGAAGTGAAGCTTACAATCCTTTCTTGAGTGTAAGAAATGAGGCTACACATAATGATTATACAATTTTTTATGAAAATAGAGCGCATGGCGTCTAGTGAAGGAGGATTTGTCAACATCGAAGTTTTTATGCTTCTTGTACGCTCATCCTGGGTCATGATAAACAGCCACTGATCGCGTTTTCAAGGTGCTCATGATGTGATAATGGACGATGATTGAGGTCGACTGAGTCATATGGAGATGTTCTTAACTCGACTCGCCGATCTATAGGAGGTAATCCAATCAGCATTATGAGCGACGTGAACTAATTATCATAAGGAACTCATGGTTATCCTGGCTATATGCATTGAGTAGGTCAGTGAAAGCGAATGAAAGATAAAGCGCCGGGGGGCATAATTTTGAGCCACATCAGTTCCGGGTATAATTTGAAATGAGAGGAAAGTAGGAGCTTTGCCTTTCGAAATTGTCGTGCACTAGCTTTTCTCCATTATTATGAAAGATATGGGCTATATTTCCGGTCCACACAATAAACTACCTGATAAGATCAATTTTGTAGGCAGTGATAGGAATAATTCGGGAGGAATATGGAAAGATCATCAAATATGAGGGTCGACATGCTAGTAGCACGAAGGTGAAGAAAAAACGCGATGACACGGTAAAAAAAATCCGAGAAATAAGTTTCCCTTCCCGCCGTTTATTCTCAGAAGGGGCGGTTCGGGTCGAAAAAGGGATGGGCTGGAATAAAACAAGTGGCAGCTATTAAGAAAACTGTTCTCATAAAGCCCGGACACTCTCTCTCTCTCTCTCGCCACATATAGTCTTCTTAGACCTCCTAGCTTTCTTTGCTCGACCCAGTTTAGAAGCTTTCATTACCCTCATTACCCCCTTACTGTCTTTAAGCCACAGCAGTTCTCACAACTGAGCGTCAGTCACTCAGTCTAAGCAAAGAATTTTCCAACATGGCCTAAAATGGAAACTGATCCGCTGATTATGTAGCTAGCGACTCCCTTCAGCCACTGCGTCACTACCACAACTGTTTAAAGACAGCAGTCACTCACATGGTAGTCCTGGGGCTAAGAAGGCTATCTGTGGCGAAATCCTGGTGAACAAGCGCCCCTTCGAGCGAGCTGTAGAAAGGCCGCAAAACGCCGCAACCGCCCGTTTGTCCCGCCTCTTGATAAATCGACCCCGCCCACGGATGACGTAATTCCCGATTGACTGGGGTGGGAGCGGCCAACGAGATGCGGCAGGATCGAAGGTGTTGCGGCGCGCTTTCGCAGTTTTAGCTTGAAGCTCACTACAAGAAATAGATGCTGTCGTATTTCCAATTATTCTCTTGTGTTTACTTAGCAACATGCCAATGGAAAACTATGTAAATCGGACTATCCGCCTCTTGACGGGAAGGTCGTCCGCGCCTAGAACCAACGATGGGAAGGGGTCCTATTTCTCGGGTTTTTGGCCAATTCCATCCGTTGCTTCTTCACTGTCCTGTTACTAGGCATCTCGACTTTCACATTCACTACTTCTTTTACTTTTCGTCCGACTTTCCCCTAATGCTACCTTTAAATGGGGAGTGTGATATCAGGTCGGGACGAAAAATTCAGCAGTATTTTTTGCATGCCGTGTACTGCTCACTTCTGACAGGAATTACTGCCAAAGGTCTTTTTACTTCTTTTTCCAATGCTTCTCGTGCCTGGCGAATAAGAATTTTGCGTGCGGATTCAATTCAACATACGTGCACGGTTGATACACCTCATAGGGGGAAGCCTGAATGGCTTGGAAATCCGAACTTCGAAAATGGATCTTTGCAGGAACAGTTACACTTGAAGAGCCAAAAGTAGTTGTTGATAGGGTTCAACTCATAGAGGTCTGGGTCTGTGTGGAGTCACTTAAATGATGCCTTGAGGCAATTAATTTATTAAAAATTAATTGCAGTCAAGCATTAATAGAAGAGAGGATGGACGCTTTGTAATTTCTTTGGACGTCACACACCAGTAGACCAGTCCTTCCCATTGTGAGACCTGCTTAATAGTGTAGAGTGCACATTTTCGTGTTCCTCGCTTAAGATCGTTTCCAGTCTATCCAGCTCTAAGCAAACGAGATTCATGGGGGCATCAAATCTGACTCTGAGCAGCCATTCCTTATTTATTTATTTTTATCTATTTATTAGGTTGGTGCATGATTAATGCGGCTTTTTATTGTAACGTTTTTCTGCAGTAGGAGTTGACCTTTGACGACTAATAAATGGCAGCAGGCGAGAACGCTTCCAAATATTCATTCAAACACATTTTTGCTGAATTTTATTATTGTTTTCAATAGATAAAATTGTTGAAAAAAACCGCATTAATCATGCACCAATCCAATAGCTGACCTCCCCACCCCCGTACATTGCGGCCCGGTCGTTTTACGTCCTCTCGAGCGTAATGACACCTTGGTCTACTTTCAAATGGTGCTTTATCGTATAGGTGTCGGGAGCAAACGCACGGCTTTGCTGATTTTTACGATTCTCTTTTGATTTTTTGAGATTCTTCTTTTTTAGCTCATTGTTGTCCTTCTCCCCCAGAAACAGGTTGTTAAGTAGGCTGCGGATTTTTTTTGTAAATTGTTGTGCGATCAAACACTCTATTCTGAAGAAAAAAAAACGATCTTTGACATTCCGGTTTGTAGTTTGAGGCGTGGCTAAAAACAGTTTTGTAGATGACGTGTTAAGTATGCTGTAAAGTGCTTGATCTTTTGTTCGCACCCTTTCTCACACAGTTAAAGGAATCGTCCACGGAAAATGAGTTTTTGTGTTACCCATATGTTTATGTTGTATTTGCCTAATGTGGGCCTCATGCAAAATTTCACGCGAAAAAATGTGAATCTGGCTGAGATACAGCACCACAAAGTGCGGTCCCAGTGGGCGGGGCCTCCGTGTAAAAGCCTCGTCCCGTCTCCGCCGCCGTTGGGAACGGAAAGTAGGACTGTTTACGTAACCTTCTGTTCCTACAATGCGTCTCCGACCACGGCGGACGCGGTACGAGGCTTCTACACGGAGGCCCCGCCCACTGGGACCGCACTTTGTGGCGCTGTATCTCAGCCAGATTCACATTTTTTCGCGTGAAATTTTGCATGAGGCCAACATTAGGCAAATACAACATAAATACATGGGTAACACAAAAACTCATTTTCCGTGGACGATTCCTTTAAGGTGGCGTCTTAATGCTATAGGCCGTTCCTCAGTCTCTAAAGACATCTTGCATGCCTCCTTTTTCGCTGATCTTGGTCTCTGCTGAGGTGTGGATTTGCTAAATACCGAATTGAGGCTGACGAGAGCCATCGTATTACACATCCGGTCGCTTTAAAAAAATATCGACCATCAGTAGCTGAAGAGGCTTTGAAAAGTTTTGAAAAAACTATTGCTTATTATTTTCTTGTTATTATGTCACATAGTTAGGTAATTTTTATTAGGCTGGTGCATAAGTAATGCGTCTTTTTATTGTAACGTTTTTCTGTAGTGGAAATTGGCGTTCGGACGGCTCATGAATGAGAATCAGTCATTTATAGCAATGGCGAAAACATTCTCAAATAATCATCTAAAAACGTTTTTAGTATGTAAGTTTCATTATCGTTTTCGCTGAATAAAATTGTTGAAAAAAGCCCTTTCAATTATGCACCAGCCCAATACTTATTATGCCATGTTTTTAGATAGTTCATTAATTATTTTTGAGAGGTCAGTAATGCATCGGGAAGTCATCTTGTGGACATGTGTTATGAGCTGGACCCCTGTAATGACCACCGTTGAGGGTTAGAAATGGTTCCTCCCGTGGCCGTACATTCTCGGGAGCCGGTTCAAATGTGACCGCATGCTTCACATTTGTGGCTGAATGTGATGGGCGTGATCACCATTTGATCAACTTTCGATGTAACCATTCCGGAACGGCAGTTCCTTCGCGTTATTCCCATTCGGGGCAATTGGGCTTCTTGTACTGCATTCCAGTGGTGGTTGTGATCCCTTTCGTTCTGGTGGTTCACTTAATGGTGACAGCCATAACTTATGGCTGCTTGAGCATTCTCTCGCAAAGGGTCAATTTTCCAACATTTCGGTCACCTCCTTATTGTTATAACCTACATTACCTCTTTGTGGTTATCTGCTCGTTATTTACCTATTTATTGTTTGCAACAATATTATTGTGTACTATGCAATTAGTAGAACCGTTAGACCCTACTATTAGATTGTAGGGAAAATTCTTTCGGTTTTTAAAAGCGTACTTTTTCCCCTCCAAACTGGTTTCCAGCAATTTCTTCTGTACATATACATGTAGTACAGCTCTACGTGCAATTATAGGTATTATTGCCTTTCGTCTCCCGGCAAACCTTTTTCGGCAAAATAAACATATCAAAGGTTAATGTCATCTTCATTATCGAAAGTTTTTCTTTGTATGGCCTTGAATAGGGAAAGGAAAAGATGATAGTCCGATGGAGCAAGACGAGGGCTATAATGTGGGGGACAGCACTTCCCATTCAAGCTCGAGAATTGTTTGGCGAGTCTTCATACATATTGAAAAAGTGACTCGCCAAAAATTTCTCGAGCTTGAATGGAAGTGCTGTCTCATCCACCTTATAGTCCTGATCTTGCTCCATCGGATTATCATCTTTTCTTTTCCCTGTCTAACGCCATTCAAAAAAAAAACTTTCGATAGTGAAGATGACATTCACCTTTGATACGTTTATTTTTCCGAAAAAGGTTAGTCGGGAGACGAAAGACAATAATACCTATAGATGCGCGTGAAGTTGTACTACATGTGTATGACAGAAGAAATTGCTGGAAACCAGTTTGGAGGGAAAAAAGTGCGCTTCAAAAAACGAAAGAACTTTCCCTACAGCCTAATACAAATGATGGAACCCGCCCAGAGCCCAATATTTCTTCAAAAATAAGTTCCTCCCGAAAGCAGTGAGAATGGAAAGGTGAAAATCTGAAGAAGACGGTTACCCTAAAATGAGTCTACCTGGAGAATACCGAAAGTGCAACAGCAGGTAGAGCGAGAGATCCGTAATTTCGAATTGAAAGGAAGAAACTTTCAAATTCAAAGTCACCAGTCACTTTTTCTCTTTCCTTGCTTCCACTTCACTTGCTTTCAATATCAAATAAACGAAGATCTTTTTAAATGTGTGAAGAGCAATTTGAGGCTCCAAATTTATTATCAAAAGACTCAAAAATTTCACAAAAGAATGCGAAAAGATTTTTGAGCCTATGGCGAGCTTTCGGCGCCTAGCGCCTTTCTCAAGCCTGTAATTAAGCAATTATTTTACTTTATATAGCAGCTAAGATCTTTCTGTTGTAACTCAGAAATTCTTGGAAATTTCGTTCTAATTTTCAGCAGGCAAGTGAAAAAATCCACTGATTTCACACCCGACGTCTTACAAGGTGTCGTACGTGCAATGTGTGCAACTTAACGAACTGCAGGCGTTGTGCTAGGTATTATCGTAGGCCAACATTGCCTCTCCTGGCGTCTTTACCCGTCCTACATAGAAGCTCCTCGCTCGGTTGACCTACATAAGCAGATATTGGTCCAGGACTTGTTCCCTAGGCTTTGAGTGGAATTGCGGAATCGAAGAAATTCTTCCCTACAAAACTACCCTTCCCACCCCCCCTCCAAAATTTCTCTTCAATCAATCCTTTATTTTTAGGTTGAAAGCGCATAAAATCAGACGTGAATACTCGGCTATAATCCTTCATTACCTACAGCTGGAGTAAATTGGAGCAAATATTAACTCAATGTATTTCTTCACTGTTTTTTATAAATTTCAAGACTTCCAAAAATCTAACAAGTACTTTATTTGAAAGCATAGCATCAACTCTTGAAAATTTCCATGCCAGCATATGTGTCAGGCTTTATTTAAACCCCTGTGTTTAATTCAATAGCTGAAAAACCAGAGGCTTCTGATTAGTAAGTATACGATCGGACTAAATGGAAAAATCTGAAAGAAATCCATGAGATCTGTTTTGCGAATTAGACTTGTTGATTGGAGGAATGCAAAACTGTTCAGGAGGAACAGAACTGAATTACTTCCAGCATAGTTCCAGAATTGATAAAAAGGAAAACTGAAAATCCAACAAGTGTAAAAAAGGTAAATTGGGCTGAGAGGCTGCATGCTAGACTGTTGAATGAAATTTAGGTTTTAAGAATGTAGATATCTTCTAATTTAGCATTCTCCTTTGTTTTATTAATTTTTCTCGTTCAGTCGTTCATTTTTCTCACATGAGTGCATAATAAATAAATAAATAAACAAATATATAAATATTCTGAAAAATGAGCTTGTCTGGTGAAATCTATTAGAAAATTCGAGATTGAATTGAATAATTCGATCAGCCTAGGAGGCGGAGTAGGGCTAGTTTTAGCTGAATGGTTTTGGATCGATGGGTCGTGCAAGTTCGCGTTCAAATCCACTGGGTGTCTCACCTCATGCGCGAATTTCAGTTGCCGGTTTTTTTCGAAATTTCCTCTCTGTCCCCTGATGATCCTACAAGACTTCATATCTCGCAGATCCATCTTTGCATATTTTATAACTTCATTTGGTTTAATCAGCCAGTTTCATCACATTAGCAGTCACGTTTCCTTCTTTTTAACTCCCTAAGAAGCGGTAGGCTGTCCAGATTTCGGTGACGAAGGTGCCATTGCGCTGTTGCAAGTGCTTCGGTCATAAATCCTGGTGTGCCCCACGTCGCGACCAATTCGTTGCTGTCAACTGCCATCTTTTCTACGCAGGAAGTTCGACTCAGTCTGTGTGCCATCGAAAAGTTGCGTTGTCTCGTCGACAGACGTCACTGTCCTCCCCTATCGTCAGCCGCGGTTCACCTCTAGATCGGGGCCACATTTTCTGATGACGCTGATTAATGATCGACGACATCGTGACGGATGAAAGCACAGACGGGTCGCACCTCGACAGAAAGCGGAACTTCGAGGTGATTTGTCTTCTGCTTAAAGGGCAGAACTGAGCAGTTACAGATGAGGCTGCAGGGCAAGTTGAGGACATTTAGGACGGGCTTTACGGGCGTTTTATATTTCATTCGTTGTGAAGTCGGGTGTAACTCTGAGGCCTCCTAGTACCCTACCATAAATAAGTGGTCAATTTCGATCAATTTGACTTCTATCTTTCTGCCCTTCTATGTCACAACTTAAATGGTAACAGTGCGTATTCAATAATTTGGAAAGCTTGCTAACAATCCCTATTTTTGATATTTTTCATGAAAATTCCCCCACTAATGCTTCAAATTTCAAATACTACAATTATTATTACTTTATATCATTACAATTCTACATTTTTTACGTTTTTCTGCTTTTCAAACTATTGAATATCCGCCGTTACCATTCAAGTTGGCGCATGGAACGATTGCTCCGTGAGAATTCAAGATGTTATTCACTTTTTGATTGTCATGATCTCTTTTTTACCCCGATTTCTCTCAACAAAATCGATTGAAATACGCATTTCACAAATGGCTAAATTTGGTCAACAAAACAACCTAAAACAAGTAGAGAAATATTTCAAAAAAAGCACACGAAACATCAATTTTCTCGAGGAAACGCGGCAAGGGTAAATAATTATGTTCCAACCTATTACCTAAAGCATACTTTGGTCCTTTTTGAAATCCAAATCTCTGGACTCAGACAAAATTGAATCCTTTTAAATAGCTATTATAGTCCACCACGTCTCCGTTCGTCTCCGTAGCACAGCACGTCTTTGGCAGGACTTCATAGTTAGACTAGATGGGATGCAATCAAGAGGCTAGTAAGAGAGCTCTTAAAGACAGTGATAGGGATAATGTGGGTAATGGAAATCTTAAAAAGGGTCACGCAAATGAAAGCTAGAGGTCTGAAGAGACTATATGTGGCGAAATTGCTGATGAGGAAGAGCTCCTCCGGGCTTTAATAAAGCCTTTATCTTCAACGGCTGCCAATTGTTTTATGGCAGTCCGCCCCTTTTTTCAGGGCGATCCGCCTTTTTAGGAATGAGTGGCAAGAAGAGGGTATTGTTCTTCGGGTTTTTGACTGCTTCATTCGGTTATTTCTTCTTTTCCGTACTATTGAGCACCTCGACCTTTATATTTGATGATCCTTCCATATTCGGCCCGAATTAGCCCTATCCCTTCCTTTAAAAAGCAAGAAATCGACTGGTACTACGTATCATTTCGTTCAATATTTTCCGGTGCATTTGAGTTCTCATGTAATGTCACACTTCATTTACGAATGCGATCTGTTCGCAATATGTATGTGATCGACCTCATTCCATGCCAGTGATCAGCAAGACAGTGCTTGGCCAAGAAGTCACTCGATAGCCTCTTAACCTCAAATGAAAAATGACCAAACCCTCCGTTATCCTCTTCATTCCATCGTCCTTGCGAATTTCTGTCGGGCGGTGCATTATCTCCTAACGTTTCATGAACAGTTTCTAAGATTTTCGTAAGTGGGAAAAAGTCTACCTTTGAATTTATATTTAGTATTTAGTATACCATATTACATTATTATGTTATTACTCTGAATTTGAAAATTTATATGTACTATATTCATCATTTGTTTGCTCGTCTACTTATCTCATCTCTGCTCAAAAAAGGGGAGTGGTGTACCTACATATTATACTTTACTATACATGATAAGTTTTTAAGTATAGTTTTCATAGACATCAACCTATAGGGGAGACTGTTTTTACTATTTATTCTGTTATTTTTGTTTTTATCTATTTGTTAAATTATTATTCTACCAGTTGGCAGGGGCACACTACTGTGCGCGGACTTGGACCTCCCAGTTTAATAGTTCTCAACTCTTCAACAAAAACAATTCAATCACCGCAGTCTTTAATGTAAATGGAATGAACGGTCCTTCGCGAAAAATGGTGGAAAAAAGAATTTAGTCCTTTTACGCTTACTGATTGCTTTACCTGACATTTTACTATTGTCTTGAGTCAACAATGGTTTTTATGACTCCAAATGCGCGGCGCATCCCGTGTGAGTCTCATGGCTTAGATTATCTTAATGTTGTATGCACTCCTATCTATCTGCTATGCAGCCCCTCCTTTCTGTATTTATATTCGACCGATACTTCGAAGCGACCTATAGAAAACTCCATCAAGTAAATCACTCAATCATTCATTCGGCATCAGGCGGGGCTCCAAAGAGGACATTACGCAAGAGTGACTCGATACTGCTTGGTAACTTAGCCGTTTATGTACGGTTCAGACATGAAAGGTCTTTTATGAAGAGCACTCTCAAAAATAGAAGCAGCATTTGCGACAGCTTTTGCCCGTTGGACAGCATACTTGTAAAAACTTTCGCATCACGGCAGGCTGCCACGAAAATCAGCAGCTATCAAAAATCAAAAATATTAAAATCAGTATCTATGAGGTTTCAGCTTCGCGTTTCGAGGCCGATATTGGCCAACCGGCCCAAATTTATACGTGTGTGCGCTGATAAGCTATGGTAAATGTACCGTGCAGTCGAAATAGCTCTTTTGCACTGAGAATATTGGGACACGTATGGCGTAATGGTGAATGGCGTCACGTGACACAGTCAGTTATCTCTGTTGATCTTCGTCCTATTCGACATACAGTATCGCTCAAAAGTCTTCGGCGAAATGGTCTTTCACTTGGGTTTTTTCACTTGTAACTTTTTTGCAACTGCACCGATTTAAGAGAAATTTTAGTATGTTGTACTCGGAGACACTGCATACTTAATATACTATTTTGGCGCGCAACGGTGTAGGTTACGTGGTTATATGAAATTTTTTTAATTTTGGCATGCCATCGCTATGCCGTCCCGCTGTGCCGCTGTCATCAAAAGTCGTGGTCTTTCTACAAAGTATTAATGTTCTCTGAGGCTTGCTCTTTTTGTTTTTGTATAGAAAGCCGTTTTTCTTGAACAAGCCTCTTACTTTTTTTTGGGTGGTCTTGTAGTAAATTCTTGTAAAAAATCATGAAAAGTGGCAAGCGGCGCTCAAGTAGTAGGAAATGTTGACAATAGGTTCAGGCACCACATATTAAAATTTTGTCAAATTTGGTCAAGTAGAAAAAAAGTTATGACAAAAAAGTTTTGGCCGAAGACTTTTGAGCGCTACTGTATGTACCTATTAATGATGGATGGAACGGTAGTGGTCCGTTCGCAGAAGACAACAACTCAGATTCCGTCTTTTTATGAAGTTGGAGTTCTGCGTAAATTTTTGACTTTTGACGTCTAGCCCATAAGGGATAGATGAGAAAGCAGGTACTGAAGATCTTGCAAAAGCTTTTGAAATGCGCATGATAGATGGGTACACGGCGCACTCCCGTGCCACTAGGTATGGTGTTACTGCCGCTGGTAACTAACAGTGCAGGTCCTATTCAGGACATGTTGCAGTGTGTAGCGTCCTTATCATATGTGTCTGCGCCACGCATTCCACTTCCATTCAGAATCGTGGTAGCGTTTGGATGGGTATCAGGCGAGCCAGCCATTAAACATACAAATAAGCTACTACAAGGATGCTGAGTTATGGGCAAAAGCTTTGGTGTCGGACGGGCCTCGAACCCGCACTTCATCCTTTACACTCGACGTCTTACAAGGTGTTGTACGTGCAATGTGTGCAACCTAACAAATTGCAAACGTTGTGCTAGGTACTACCGTAGGCCAATATTGCCTCCCATGGCGTCTTTACCCGTCCTACATAGAAGCTCCTCGCTCGGTTGACCTACATATGCAGATGTTGCTCCAGAACTTAATCCCCTGGGATGAAGTGCGGGTTCGAGTCCCGTCCGACACCGAAGCTTTTGCCCATACCCAGCATCCTTGTAGTAACTTTCGCATCGCGAGCTGCGGCGATAAACAGCAGTTATCAAAAATCAAAAATATCGAAATACAAATAAGCGTTTTATCGTCGCAGACGGGCTGCCCTGAGCAATATTTGACCCGAGGCGCCGTGACATTTGCCATTAATCAGATCTTCGCTATTTTCACATGTGATGGACACTGCGCGCTTTAAGATTACATATAATTCATTACAAAGGTCGCTTCATAGTTCAAAGGGGGAGCGTCGCTCTTGAGAGATTGTCTCGCTCATTGCCCTTTTTTCAAAAAAATTCTTTGATCTTATCTAAATGTCTAATGACGGTAATATCCTTTTGCAAAGTGACTCGGCTCGTGCCCCGAGCTAGCTGAGGACATCAGATAATGATCGGCACACGTGAAGACAAAGAGAGTTGTTGCGGTAGTCGAGAACGTCAGATTAGTAACAGATAGGACGAGTGGTGGCCTTGGTGAGTCACTGGTGGGCACGTAGAACTGTTCAGGCTCTCTGGATCCTTGTTACTGAACAGCGAGTAACAAATCGACCAATGCGATAGAGGATCAGAGCTCAGATCCTGCAGTTATATCTAGTATATACTCCCTATTATCCAATGTATTGAAGAGAAGATGATGACTAGCAGGGTTCACTGGAAGTCGAGTGTTCCTTTTCAGGGGGCTCAAATTTAGAGGACGAAATGGGGGGGGGGGTCAAGATTGCAGAGAGCAGCAGTGATGCTAGGCTATATGATAAGCGGAGTGTGCCGTGAACTGACCCGGCTGAGCCTCGGAGGTTCATGGAAAACACAGTGGCTCGTATGAGTAGAGGCGAAATGAACCACTTGGCTGATTTTAAAATTCTAGCTATTTTTTCTAAAATCTTTCGGAGTTTTTCACTATGAGATTGAATTTGTGTGATCAACACAAAAATTGCTATAATAAAGTGCATGTCTTGTAATGTCGTATGTATTTCAATTAAATCATTTTTAATTAAATGTTTCAAAATTGCTCGATTTCGTCGACTTTTAAATGATCTAAAAAAATGGGAAAAATCAATTCCAACAAAAACTGTGAACACTATCTTGTAGAGCGAAAAGAGCTCTATCGAACCATATAAAACACTATGTCAGAAAAATTCATTTTCATTACGCAATTTTCAATTGAAAAACAGGTGGAAACTTATTTCTAGATGGTTAAATATGAGAGGATACAAAAGAAGAGTGGTAGCATCTTGTAGAGCAAAAAAAGCTCTATCGAGTGCATATATGCGCATCCTCTCCAATCTCGATGGTAGGCGAGGAAGAGAAGATAGCGGAAGTGCACACTTTTTCAAGTATTGCAATTGTGAGCCTTAAAAACAGCAAAAAGACAAGCGATTTGAATAAAAAGTAGTACCATCCTGTAGAGCTGAAAAAGCTCTATCAAAAAACATATACAAACATTTTTCGGTCTCAATGGCAGACGAGAAAGATGAGGTGCGCAAGTGCCAAATTTTTGACTTCAACTTACTTCATTTCCAAACCTCATAAATATTGGGTGGTCGAAGGAACCGAAAAAGAGATAGTATCATTTTATAGAGCAAAAAAAGCTCTGTCGAAATCATGCATAAGCTTTGTCGAAAGATGGAGGAAACAATGTGAAAAACGGGGTTGAAAAAAACCGCAAGGACTTATTCCCCAACCCAATACAATAGGCATTAGTTACTGATCTGCGAAGGATATGTGGACGTTTAAAGGGGAGGGTTGTATTTGGGTCCCGGCCAAGAGCAAGGGTCGCGCTGAAGTAGCCATTTTCCTCGACACCATGGTGATTCCTGATGACTAGGGGCTGCTACGTAGGTTGTACTCAAAAACCGGACGTGGATTTCGGCTGTTCTGGATTTCCTGATGGTGGCTTCCAAAAAGCTTGCTGACTCAGGCTAGAGATTTGAATGCGTGGCGCATCCCAAGTGGGTCGAACGTCTTGGATTACCTTAATCTTGTATGTACTCCTATTTATGAGCTGAGACACTTCCTCATTTTTGTTTTTGCATTCGACCGATTCTTTTTAAGCGACTCATAAAAACCTCCATCAAATACTAAATCACTCATTCATTCGGCATCAGGTGGGGCTCCAAAAAGGATATTGCGCGAGAGTGACTCGATACCGCTCGGTAACTTAGCCGTCAGAAATGACACTTATTGGCCGTTCAGACATGAATAGATCATTTATGAAGCGCACTCTCAAAAAAGGAAGCAGCTTTCGTGCCTTCGACAGATGCAGACCTATAATCTCAAAAAACCAAAAACTTTTGCCCCTAACTGGGAAACGAAGCTTTCGTTCATAACTCAGCATACTTGTAAGAATTTTTGGCAGCGGGCTGCGGCAAAAGCAGCAGCTATTAAAAATCAAAAACATCAAAATCATTGTCTACTAAAGCTCTCTGCCTCACGTTTCGATGCCAATATTTCGTATCCATTTGAATTTTTGCCATATTTGCTGTGTAACATTGTTTCAGGTGAATAATTTCTGTGTGCGAGTTGTTTGACATTGATTTCCGCAAGAAAAGCTATACCAGCCAAGATCATTTTTCATATTTCTATTTCATATGTTTTCAATGATCATACTACTTCTTCAGTTTTTCATTGCTTAAAAAGCTTGTGTTACCATTTTGGTGTTCACTATTGCTCAGCTCCCTTTGACTGATTTATTTTTTATCATTTGAAATTTTCTATATTCCATAATGGCAATTTCTAAATCGAGTTTGTCGTGTAGAGAATCCATTGCGACAATTATGTAACGTGAATTACTACTTAATGACCACAGAAAAAAATATATCCAAAAATTTTCGGAAATTCAATCTCGATTTGACGGTCGTCTATGATTTGTAGCATTTATAGCGGGTGCCAGAGAGTTTTACGTAGGCTAATAAATGGTTTATAGAGCTGCTTAGTACGGACATCTTGAAAGCCATAAAATGCTGCAGCAGACATGTGAGTGAACGACAGATGAAAAAGTTGTGGGCAAAGGCTGCAAGGAGAGAGATTTGGTGAGAAAACTGATCATTGAACAGTAATAACAAGTTTATAGGTTGGGTAAAGATGTGGTTTTCCATGAACAGCTGCTGGGAATAGCTCAAAAAACCATCGTCTCGAAGCGAAATTACTCAGATTGCACAGTTACCCATTCATACCAAAATATTCATGTCCGAAATCTATCAAACTGGAGTGGACCCTTGCAAAATACAGCACTTTGCTTCGTGTTCAAACACGCTGTCTGCAGAAAGAATTTAAGCCACCCCTCCTAGGGGTGGGCATGTCTCGTGGACTCGAATGGGTTTCTTCAACGCTATAAAAAGCTGAACAAAATAAAAACTAAGTAGATGTTGTTGTGAATCACCAGTTGATATTAATGGTTATATGATCATATCAATTATGGTTACATAAAATAATAATATATGGAAATGAAGAAAAATGAACAGATTTTGGCCTGTGTAATAATATCGGCAGCGCAGGAGTCGATCTTATCACCGTCTAGCGATGAACAGTACTTTTATCTAATGCATTACATGCACCTTATTTGATAGCTGGACATGTTTGTCGAGTTCTACTCGACTAAATCTATAAAATACCCCTCCCACAACTTTCAAAACCGAAATACGACCCCCTCGTCGAGGATTTCTCGTAGCATGCGTGACCTGGTGGGGGTATTCCCTGCACGACGCTCGGTTTAGAGCTTGAGAACAATTTTTATCGAGCTATTATTCACCGATTCTGTTTTCAGGAGAAAAAAAGAATCACCTTATAAATTTTAGCGATTTATTTATCAATTCTTATTTATTTATTACACGAGCGAATTCGTGTGGATAAGAATTGAATGAATCTCGAGAATAAATGCCAAAATGTTTTGAGTCTCACCGAATATTGTCTTTGATAGCGAAGGGTTCATTTCCAGAGATGTTCAGATATGTCGCATTCTGATAAGTCAGTTGGTGCTTGGGTCAATAAACAATCCTTTGATCATGGCTGAACCAACCGGCGGTCTGCCTGTGCTGACAAGCACGGGATCAAGGATCGTGGCTTCCTCAGCACCACCCCACTCGTGGTCCCCACGATTCTGGTCCACTTTTCCGCTTCCTCCCCCCACCCCCGATCGGCTCTATCTACCCGTATCCTGTCGAGAGTTCCTCGACTGACGCTTGACCCTGATCATCTCACGTGGACATTCACTGCCCGCTCGTCGACTGTCGTCGAAATTGATATCTGATGGCCAATCAAATGATTTACGGGGTTGCCTCCAAATAGCGGCGCAATCGCTTACGTAAAAATGACAGTTTCAAAAAACTGGTTCTCAAACCGCTTCTAGAGACGTGAAATAGAAATTTATTGGTTGACCTAAATTTTAGCTCTTTTTTCAACTGTTCCGGTGCTGCTATAAAAATAATTGTGACACTTTTCAAACCTTTTGACCGCAGCCATGCCGCTTTATGTACTATCGTGCACTCAAGCTTTGATTAGCTTTAGGGCTGTACCATGCCATTAATGTTACAACCCGAAATGAAGGAAGACTCGAATGAGGACAAGACACATTAAATGCTTCTGACTATGTATCCGTACTATTGCTAAAGCCAGTTATTCATTTACTCAGACATGTGCCCACTATCTTTATGACCAGGTAATGACCAAAGGAACCCGGTTATAGGGGGGGGGGGGAGGGGGTAATCTTCTAATGCGATCTAGTTGATATAAGCTGCTTGGCGGTTCTACTGGCCGGTAGGTGAATAAAAAACTTAATTTTTCGAACTTTGATAGCTGCTGATTTCCGCAGCAGCCCTCGATGCGAAAGTTGTTACAAGTATGTGTAAGTAAATAATTTTAGTGGTGTTTTTCATTTTTTGTTTTTCATGCCACACGAGGTTTTTAAGTGAAACCTTCATTCATGGTTCCACTTAAAAACCTCGTGTGGCATAACAAACATCACATCGACAAGTAATGCCGAGATTACAAGAAGAGATAACTTGGAGACTATTAATTTTAGGCTTTTTTTAGATTTTAGACTATTAATTTTAGGCAGCCTGGGTAGGAATGGAGGGGCTATTTAATCAGTGAGACCCCGAATTTGCCCCTGAATTACTTCTTTACATGCTCACACATGGACCTTTTTTTAATGAATGATTTTGGACGTTTGCGCCATGACCAGGGAAGAATCTATAATCTACGAGAAATCCTCCTCTCTGAAAAATTTTAAGGAATCTTCACTAAATTTGCTCCATTTTTGTCATACAAAACTATTTCATTCAATCTTTTTCAGTTGTTCTCATTACTGGACGACTTTCCATTTTTTGGAACTTTTTAGTCATTTTTTAGTCTAAAAATAAATTTCAAGAAACCATGCAAACCAAATTATGGGCGAATGTCCCGCCAGCAAAAGCGGCCGGTGATTATGCAATAATATCATCCGATCATATTATGCTGTAGGATTATTTGGATATTTGAGCAATTTTAAATGATATAATTATTTTGAAATGGTCATGTTCTGTTTTAAAAACTTTGCTTTTGTCATTTGAACTATAGGCTTATTGTAATCTTGAGTTCTATTATGCGAGGAACATTTCCAGCTTTCATTGTTCAATGGTCGGAGGGACAACGATTCTTATTGTTGAGTTTACAGTCATTTATCATTTCAGACATTCTACAAAATCCTCTGGAGCAGAGGAACTCTCATTCGCAACATACTCTGTTGCAATGTGTCGGCGAAAAAAGTTTCTCTGTCTGTTTGCGGCACTCACAGAAAAGTGGCGGAGTGGAAAATGCACTTTTAGCTTAGATTCTCGAAAAAAAGTTGTGATTTTTCAACGTTATCTGAAAGCCACCAATTTTTCAAGGTTTTTCAGAAAGCCACCAATCCTTGTCTGGGAGAACACCCTGGAAGGAATTGTATGTAGTTTTTACAGAACGCCCTATGTACAACCAAACAGTTTTTCTTATTTCTTCAATTTTTTACAGTATGCAAAAAATTGTGGGTTTAATAGAGTCTGACACGCCGAATTTTTTCATTTTAATTTTACAATTTTTATAGTTAATTCAAATACATATTTCGTTGGTTTATATATTTATTTCTGTAATTTTATATTTGCCGTCATTGCTAAGTCTTGCACCCATATTTGATGTCGCTGGCGGGGATTATGTTCTGAATGGGGTCGTATTTGGACGTATTGGAAGGGGGTCTTGTATTCGGGTTCGGAATGAAGATCGCATCTGTCCTTTTTTTATTCTCTAGACTTCCCAAATCTTCTATCTTTGGTGCAGCTTGCTCGCGAGCATCATTCCCTTCTGATGGAATCAAAGGAGAAGTGCAACTTTGCTTTCTATTTTTTATAGAATTCCCTCGCATTTTTTTTCTTTCCGAGCCACTTTTTCTGGTATTTTTGTGTCATAAATATTCTCATCACACGTTTAAATCTTGCAATTCAGTGTCTTTTATCGACGATCATTTGTTAATGTCACAAGCATTTTTTCGTTTCCACAGCATCGAAAAAAGTTGTAGAGTGGATTTTTTTCCAGATGATTGTGCACTTTGGCGGTTCCAGCAGCGATTTCCAATTTTTTTATGAGTTCTTTATTCGAGTGGAAGGCTAACAACCTTGATAATAAATAGCTGCTTTTTTCTTATTCGAGTGGAAGGCTAACAACCTTGATAATAAATAGCTGCTTTTTTTGAAATCCTGAGAAATAATCTGATTCAGCGTTCAAAACGTTTACGCTTAATATTGTACATATGTATAAGCAAATAAAACATAAAAAAATGAAAGTTAGGAAATCTACAGCTCTTCTCTAAAAAATTTTTCAGTTCTTTTCTCTCCAGAGAACTTTGGGAAGGAACATTTTTGGGTTCACTTGTATTTTTTCTCAGTTCAAGTAGTTTTTCCAAAATTCCTGTAAAGGTTCTGGGCAGAAAAACTGTTTGAGGTGTTCTGCAACCATTTTTCTAGTACTATTTTCTTCTGAATAGCTAAGAGGGGGGATTTTGTTTACTTAACTCATTGGCTGATTAGTGAACAAATTCTGAGAAGCCACAAAAAAGGTTTCAGCTGACTGATAGTTACGTATGACTCAGGGTGACATCATATGATTCAAGTGCTCTTTGCGATGTCGCACGAACCTTTGACGAAGTTTTTGGGACGCAAGAACCTATCCACCCGGCTAGTTCCTGGAGTCCTCGAAGCATCCCACTTTTTTGGCATAGTAAACTTCATACTCACGGAGCCCTCCTCTGTTAGCAGATTCGCTATGCAATGTTGGGTTTCGTCTAACTGTGGTTCTATATGGTAAATTTTGTTGGTGAATTGCTTTAATGTGTCTGCGTTTGACTTTTTGAAACTTGTTTTCATGAAAACTCTATCCCGGATGATTTCAATTCCCCTTGAAATCACTCTACTATATACAGTACATACATGAGAGAAACACGAAAAGAATTGAGAATTGCCCTTAATTCCGGTGAGAAATCAAGAAGACTGGAAGAAGAGCGCCTCGTTTGAATTCCCGCCGCAGCATTTGAACAGCCGTCAATGGCCAGAACGCAGTTCAAATTTTCGCGCCCAATGTCGATTTGCTTAGCTGTGCGTCGCTGATCAGGCGAGTGTCATCTCTTTGCTGCGCAGCTTTGTAGCGTCCAAACCCACTCGAACGCCCCATCCCGTCGTCCGCTACTTTGGAGAGCTCTATCTCAATCGGATTTTTGTATATGTGTAAATGAAACTTTGCTTGCACCCCACCGTAAGCAAATGAAACATAAATATTTGGGTAGTAGAGAACTTAAAATTCCGTGGACGATTCGTTGAAGTGAGAATTTCGCAACGCGGCGTGTCGCGTGTGATGTGATCCGCGCGAGCCAGGAGGGGGCTGTAGTTGGGCCATAGGACGATTACACGGGAACTGCATTCTACGCCCCTAATATGAGTGTGTAATCGCTTCAGGACCCTACTACAACGGCGCTGTTCATTCGCACGCGTCGCGTTACACGCCACACACCGCCGCGGGGCGAAATTTCGACTTGAGAGCACACAGCCATCGCCTCATTCGACGTCTCAACGTCGAATGTCTGGAGCATTTATGCTCCATCAAAAACCCTACAAAATCAATGAATGGGCAGTGTTTTCCGCTGGGATGCTAGAACTTTCTGCAAGTGCACAGCAAACCCATTGATCATGGGTTGCACATATGCGATAATTTACTTTAATATGTAATTAATTAGGAGGCCATATGCATATAATGGGTCATTTGTTTGCTATTACACAAACTATTATTACACATGTTCATTCCACACTTGAATCTCTGGCATTTACTGCGTAGACTGTGATGTCTCAGATGGTTGCACAGGACAGACTACACATTTAAATAGACGCTGCGAGTACTGTAAACCTTCTTGGCAAAGTAACAAGTAGCCAGTTACAGAAATGCTGGAACTACCCAAAGCTATGTTAGCTTTGAATTCGAAAGCTGATTCTTCTAAATTTTCTCAAAGATTTTTTTGCGGTAATGTGAGTTTTCATTGGGTTCCCATACAGTTATGTTGTGTTTGTGCACTGCGGGCCAGAGGCACGCAAAATATCGAAATCCAGCAGCGAGACATTCCTTTCGTTCACGCAGGTAACGTGGGCGGGGCCACAGGAGCTGTGGAGCAGAACAATGGTGTTCACATGCTCGGGACGCAATGTAGGAAGGAAGTCAAGAGCAGTGACTTCAAAGGTCGATCGCCGCGCATACTGTACAACCCTTGTTCCCGCCCATGTTACCGGTGTGAACGAAACTTGAGGAACTGTATCTTCGGTATTTTTGTTCCTGTAAGACTGCGATTAAAACCCGTAGTGAACAGGTACAACATATATGTATGGAAATAAGAAAAATTTAAATTCCCATCGACGATCCCTTCAATCTCTTGCGTTGAATTTCTCTTCTGGGGAGTTGAATAAGCGTAACTAAATTTCTCTTCTAGGGGGTTGACTAAGCGTAACTCTATCAGAGATAACCCAGAAGCTTAGTTTTCACCTGTTTTTTCGACTCAGGTTTCGCTTAGCGATGGGCAATCATGGGTCATAAGTATTGGGTCATTCCATAAGTAGTGTCGTTTTTTTTTTCAAGCATAAATTTTTCCTACGAAATTACAAGTTTCCGCAGCATATCATATATCATTTGAAAGAGGATTTCCTGCTCTACGAAATGGCATGTTCAGTTTGTGAGTATGTTAGAATGGGGTCGATATATAGGCTGGCGAAGAGGTAGGTCCAGCCAATAAAAATTGGCCAAACCGGCAATCAATTGAGAACTACATTTTACTTGAGGAAAATCAGCCAGTCATGTGTCGCGTACCTAGTCCTGACCTCTTCTACTATTTCCAATATTTAGTTGATCAAGAAGTCCTGTCTTTCTTTTTCTTGAATCTTTTTTTCGAAAGCACCCACACTTACTCAAAGTGAAATTTTTCCTTTCAAACTCCTTGCTTAGAGTTGTTTCATGAACCACTTCAATAAACTTTCTCTGCTGTATCGGAAACATCTTTCTAGTTTGTTTTCGGCTGCGATTCAGATTTTGTTTTAATACCATGCGATAGGAGTCCAGTTGACATTTTTCACAATTTATTTTTTCCATGAGAAAGTTAAGGAATCCGGTCAGTGGTATTTCCCTGTTCCTACCCACCACCTGTTTCTAACATTCCACCACTCTTTCAACTGATTACTTAAGAAAATTTTATTGCCTTGGTTCGAAGAATTGTCTGAAATCACCGAGTTGTGGCGGAAAAACTAAATGTGGAAAAAGAGCGACGTGAGTCTTCAAGCAACCGAGTGGTGGAACTTACAGGAGAGGTCGGGGCTAAGTAAGGAACACATGATTGGTTCGATTTCCTCAGGTAAAATATGGTGTTTCAATTGATTGCCGGTTTGGCCAATTTTTGTCTGTTGGACCTACCTCTTCGCCAGCCTCAATGTCGGTGCCTTTCTAACGTACTCAAAAACTAAACATGCCATTTTGTAGAGCAGAAAATTTTCTTCCGAATGATATATGATATGCTGCAAAAACGTGTGATTTTATGGCAAGAATTATTGCTTGAAAAAAAAACGACACTACTTATGGAATGACCCAATAGTTTCCCAGGCCAGAGGTGTGAAATGGGCGATGATACTAACTTGGTGCTATTCTCAGGGGTCTTTCTCCCATGATAACGAGACTGTTGTCACCTCAAATAATGGTATTGACTCTTTACATTTCACTTGTTCTCATTCCCAGCTGATAAACCTGGTTCTCCTTCATCCTATTTTCTTTTTCCGCTTTCATTTTCTTCCTGAAGATCGAACCTTTCATCCTTGCTAACGGTCTCTTATAACAGCAGCCGCCATCTACCAGTATTATTTTATAAAAGGAAAGCAACTGTCCTTCCACTTCAATACATTCTTATATCGTTTTGTGATGCGCCGTAAATACGTGAATCGTCTGCATATGTGAAGTCCATTGAAAAAAAGCCATTTTTTGAAACAGAGTAAAGAAATATAATCTGAAATTGACATATCAAAACAATACATGTATTTCATTGATAAGCATTGCATGAGAACACTTAGTTAAACAAATAGGTCAAAAATTTGAACGTTAAATCTGAATTCAGATCACTCCTGAAGGTCATATAACGCTGATCAATTGTAGCGAGTATAAAAGAAAATTTGCTGATTTCATAGAAGAAAGAGAAAAGGCTTGATAATGAACATTCTATAAGAATACGTTATGCATTCAGAATGTGGCCAAAATAATGAAAGGGGTTTGTTCCAGCCCATATAGGGACTTCTTCCATGCGTATACATAGGCGATTAAGCAGATGACGTCGGAGTTACTGCAGGTTGATTTGGTGTGTGGCATGAACCTGCGCGAGGACTCGATCTTGTGACCACGAATGTATGAAGCAATTCTTCTAACCCCTACTCCACATGTTTCCAATTACGAAATGTCATAATAATAGATATGCTTAACTATGCTGAAAATATGATTCATTCCGAGAAGACGGAGACGAGTTCCATGCGGTCACCATCTGATTTTAATTAAGGCGTATTGAATTTCGAGCGAGCCTATTGATCCTGCCATCGTTTTCAAATGTTTTCGAATCCGTTAAATACGTTGTTTTTGAGAGGAATGTCGCCAGTTACAGTATTTTCAAATTCCTAACCCGGTTGACTAGTTTTTATACAATTAGCAATCCATATTGTAATAGTTATTTCCCCTTTATTAGATCTCTTATCATTCACTGGACCAGTTTTTTTAATGGCGTTGATCAGAAGTGTAATGTGCATTTTTAACTGCATAATCATGGCATGCGAATGTGTCTTTCAAGAAACTCTCCAAACTTTCCAGCGATATCAGCTGTTCAGTTGAAAAAGGAGGTTTTTCCTGGAGAATCATGGATCCGTGATTTATCACCAAGTGATTGTTACTGATAACAGCTCATGCTTCCTCTAAGCTTAGCGTCATCCATTAGGCCGCCATCAGACTTTTGCAATTCTGCGATTTTGCGACGTCGCATTTTCGAACGCGATATTACGACCTTGAGATTGTCCAATGCCGCAACATCGCGTGCGGAACCGCGACATCGCAAAATCGCAAGATCGCAGAATTGCGAAATGGCCAAATCGAAGTCACAGAATTGCATAATCGTCAAATTGCAAAGTCTGACGGCGGCATTACCTCTAACAGCCAAATATCCACATTATATCCATATTCATTTAGTGATAATCGATAATCGATAGGATGTGTATCGTTATGTTGAAATTCTGCTTTGCGGCGTCGCACTCGCTGCGCCATCAGCACCAGTTGCTGGAGCCGTTGCGATTCCGATCTGAACGCCATAGGCTCATGTGAGAAGTTTTTCAAAGTAGCAAATTATAGCAACATCAAAACTTACAATAGGGCGATGTACACAATCGCACGCGAAAAAGCAACCCGCACCTGCCGCACCGTTGCGTGCGGCGCGTGAAATTTTAACCTAACGATATACACTCGGCAAATTAGGTCAAAAATATTCATTGAATGTTTGGCTTTGGTTTCATTTGCTATCTCATAACATTTTTGAGGAACAATTCGAGAGTAGCCAAAATGTCATCGGGATTGACAGAAAAGATTGACACTTGTGTCTTTTTTTTTTATTTTCGCTTTCCTGGATACGCGAAATTTGGATAGATCAAATGCTGTTCCTCGTCGCCTTGTGCCAAGCATTTCTGATTTTGCAATCAGTTATTTCATGCCCAACCGTTAGGATATCTCACGATAGAAATCCTTGCTTTAGTATCGATTAGTTCTTTAGCTCGTTACAAAATATCCCTTCGAACTAACTCTAAGTGAAGAATGTGGTGTGTTATGCTCTATATCGTTGGTTGAGACATTTATTCAAAAGAATGAGCCAGTCACCTACCCGTGGGTGTAAAATGCGGAGTGTAATGAATAAACAGTACTGATGAATCTAATGATACAGCAGCGGTATTGCGTATTTATCACCTTCACTTCACTTTTGATAAATTCTGGTACTAGTTATTGCTTTATTTAAGCCCACGCGCGACTGGTTCTAGTTATTGCTGAATTTTGACCCACGCGGAAAATTCACTTGACGTATTTCGATGCGTAATTTCTGAAATAAGCGGACTCCGGGAATAAAAATACCTTTTTTTGACCTGCTTTATCCCTTTGAACCATCAGATAGGGTACGGCGCCCTTAAATGGTTGAAATACTAAATTCAATTTTTTTTCAATTTAATTAACCAAGTTTGAGGTCGAGTATACAGTGAGTCTCGCGTGGTACGATTATATTGACGTTGAATATCATATATACCCGAATTTAGTTGTAAGATCAGCTGTGGAATACCATTGAGTGGAACCCCATACAGGCTGGTCATATCAGATAGTGTATTTTCAAACATTTTATTGCTTTTTTCTGGTTTTTGCCAATTTGTACGGCTCGAATGTTGCCGTAAGATTGCTGGGTGATGTGCAAAACGTTCGCCCTCGTACGAGAATCGAACTCATACCTATGTTTTCCTGCGGGTATTAACAGTTATAAAGTTAAATTACAGTCGTTTCAGCTTGTAAACACTCCATCAATCATGTCTTTAACAATACAAGTACCCGCGGTGCTCTCAGAGGTTTATAAAATCAACTGGGGACATCATTAAGTGGCACCCCATGCAAACTGCACGTATCCGCGAGAGCTATGCCGGTAGCATTCTATATGGGCAGCTGAAAAGGTTATCATTTAAATGTCTGTAGACCAATTGCTATGTTTGGTCCTTTCTTGTTGATATTGTTGTAATTATTTTTTTATATCTAATTACTGTACTTAATAGGGAATAAAGGCTCCAAAGGTCGCTTATTTTTTCTGTCGATTATTTTTTTTTGTATTAAATTATTGAACTTAATAAGGACTGAAGGCCTCAAAGGTCCTGACGTAATCGGTATTTGGTGCACCTTGTTTTTTATTATTTGTTCTGGTACATGCAGAAACTACATATATTCGGGAATGAAACTGTGATGGAGAAAATCTGTTCCTGGAAAATTAGTGGTATTTTATATTTTTTGCTTACATAAACACTGGGCAAGTTTGGCCTCAGTTGCAACCGTGGACCCTGCAGCGAAACTGTTGTGGGGCGCTTCAGAGCTTCTATTCTGATCATTTGTTTATTTACTTGAAGGCGCAAACCCTTTTACAAAAAACAACATCATCCGAAAGAAATTTAAACAGCTTGGAAACTGAATTAGATCACAGCACAGTTAAAACACATATTCTCATTAAGAAAGGAAACATTCTGAATTCAGAGATCGATGGCGCGAAAGGAAAAAAAAAAACCTTTCAATTCGTATTCTTTTTGTTGGTGTGATCTCCCAAAATGAATTCCCAGGACTACATCCGGGCCACTGGTGTCAATTCACCCATTAAACGCCACAAATTGGTGTCTGTTTCGCATTTGCCAGATGTCACATTCCGTTGTGAAATATGTCCTTCTGAGCGGGTGTTTGTGTCGACACATCGCTCCACCCACATGTTGCTTCCCCGCCCCAAATCAGTTCAAGCCATGAAGTTACCAGATGGCCGTCTTTTTTCAAAATTTCTTTTTAAAATTGCTTAGGCTTTGTTTCGTATATATTTTTCATATCTATCAAAAAGTAGACCGCTTGATAGCATTAAGCGGATCATTTTGCACTTTCGGACGAGTTCTCACGTCCACAGCAGCTTGTCCTTATCGGCACTTTGCTGTGTGCATGTGTTTAGTAGTTGAATGATCGGGTACCCGGTGTATCGGTTATGTGGACGAGTTTTCGCGATAATCCAATTAGTTGATTAATTGCGTTTTCCGTTGTGAGCGTCATGAGCCTAACAGTCTCGAATAGCTGTTAGCGATTCTTATCGATAAGTTATCATAAGCTATCGATTTTTCTAGAAAGCCTTACAGTCTCGCCGATTTCGTCTGCAACTGGGTTTCATTTCAGCGTTTTCTCAATAACTGTAGTGTTGAAAGGATCAAATCTAATAAAATAATCGCTTACATAATATAATTTAAAATTAGTTGATTTATATTTTTTCTATGGTGAGGAGACAATTTCTATTCTCAACTATTCCTTTCATTGATTTTATTCACAACTTTGCTCCTTTTGATACTTTGATTCTATTGAAATATGTGAAATTGCACCTCATGTACTATTTCTGGGACAGCTGTGGGCTTAGAAAATTTGATATAACATCGATGTGCTCGACTTCCCCTCGAATGCTTCAGTGTACCGATATTGTATCAAGATGGAGTTCCTTTCATAATTAGTAAAATCGTGAGGCAATTTTCCAATAGTAAATTCTAAAAAAACATTTTTGATTAAAATAAGGAACGCTCTGAAAGCTGAAGCATAGAACGGCTTACAAAAGCTCGATATTCAGTAGAGTATTAGGGCCATGTTGACTCAAGCGGTTATCAAGTGTCTATATCAGTGCTTTTTACAATTAGCAGAATTGTTGAGATATAAGAATTGTGCAGGCTCCAAAGGGATTCCATCTCAGGGAGTGTTTGAGTGCTATACAAGTCCTCTTACCTCAGGAGCTATGCGCGATGGACGACATAAAACACTTTGATGTTAGATTGCCTTCACACTCTACGGTGGCTAAGGCGTGACTACTTGCCTCTGTGTATCCGCCATTCCCACTCTGCCTCGCTTCCCGTGGACATGGCCACGCCCTGCCGCCGGCACCACCGTGAAGTTTGAGGGCGGGCTTACACTGTTCCATCAAAACATGTTTCCAATGTTTCCTTTTTTTTTCGAGGCGGAATCATGCCTAACGAATATGATAAACAAAGAAAATTTGCAGAACAATTCGAAGACAAACTTTTTTAGATTCTGCGGTCTTTTAAGTTTTCGAAGTAAACTCTTAAAGTCTTATATTGTTGTTGAACATTCAAGCAAAAAATATGCTTGGAACTCAGGGTAGGGTTTTGGCTATGAAACCCACCAAATGCCTTTATGAGCGCCCTACTAACATTTAACTTTGATACCTCAATTAAGAGTACATAAGTTGGAAATAAGAAAGCATAGTATGGCATTTAGAGAAATATACATTTTCATATGGAATCTCTTGAAAAAAAGAATCTGATCGTTCTTAACTCATATTTTTCGATTTTCTTACCTACCAATGGCATTTCGACTAGTTTCACATTGCCATAAATCTAATGAGCAGTTTTCTGGGACAATAGCCTCTGAACACCGTTGTGAGATTTATGAACCTGATCATCGTCCTCTCTTTTTTTTGCTGTGTTTTCAGTCTAAACTCAAATTGATTAGTACTTCTGTTCAACGATGAATTGTCAGCAGTTTCTGGAGAGAATGAGCAAGACGAAGAATATGGCTCCCTCGTAGTGCCTTCACTTTTCCTCATTTTTTTTTCTCAAAATCGATGAATAAGGATGAATGACATTGAGGATGAAGGAAAAAATGACATAGGAAAAGGTCTTCCGGATATCCGGCCCGAAGCGGAGGTAGCAATGTGACAGATGTCTTGGCTTGCAATCGCATAGTGCAGGGATCAACATGATCGACGGCCGCTAGGGCCAAGCAAACATTCCATCCCTTGGACTCAGTAAAATAAAATAAAGTAAAATAAAGTAAAAGGTAGTAATTCTTTTTTGAACATATTTAGTTCAAATTAATAAATCAAGAATAATAAATATAGAATAATCAAGTAAGTACCACACTTGTCGAGTCAATTGAAAACTCTGACACTTTCACTTTGTCTTGCAAATCATTGTAAAGGCCGGATGCCATCATGATTCTTGGTGGAGGCAGAATGCGTAGCGCATTCCAAAGGAGAATGAGCAACGCCTGATGCTTCCGATTTTATGGTTATTTTTAGCGTAATTATCAATGTGCTAATCATCAACTGATAAATCATTAAGATCAGTGGCATGCCTCAAAAAATCCAAATTGAATTCAAAATTAATTATGATTACTATATTCGTTGCTAAATTATTATAGTTAATCATCGATTGTTATAATTGATTATTATCGACATATCTCGCGGTCACTGCTGTTTCAGCTCATAGCGATGAGTTTCATTTTGGTGGGGTCATAAAATGCAATGGGTGAATACGAGTTTTGAGGATTCCTCGATTAAGGGGTCGTACTGGACCTTATAGGAGGATGGAGGGTCGTACCTCCAGTGGTCAGCCATAAGCACTAGAATCTGAATTTTCAGTAAGCGGTGAGAAGCAAAGGGTGTTTCACCGCAAATCCGGTGTCAAAATGTAAAATAAATATATTTTTGCCTCAGAAGGATATATAGCAATAAAATACATTGCAACTATAAAATTCGGCAAAAGTTGCTGGTACTGTAGAGGTTAAAAAAGAGAGAGGAGGGTAGTATATGGTCGCTGTAGAAGGGTGGGGGGGGGGTAGTACTGAAGCGGCTTTCTTAGTCGACGCCTGGGAGTGCCCTGGATTCGAGTCGCTCCAAAAATGTCTCTCACTGCTCTTGCTCAACTAGACATGGCGTGTCCTGGAGAAAGTGTGAGTGGGTGTTTCCCCGACAGTCCTCATGTTCACTTCTTCACTTCCCATTGTCCTCGCTATGTTGTGTTCGTGGTTTTTTTTTTCGTCCTTTTCACGTTTTGTATCCCAGATTTTCAATGATTTCCATGACCATGAGACGTCAGTCATCATCGGATACGAAAAACTCCGTGAGAGCTCAGGAAACTCTTTTGAGAGAGAGGGTTTTTCCACTAGCCGGCATACTGCTCAGATAAAAACACCTTGACAAGGTTCAGTCACCCCGTCCATAGTCCTTTAACAAGTGATCCTGTTCTCTGCAAAGGCTCTCCCCTCTTGAACGATCCTTGTGACGACAGCTTTTCTTCTATTCTTTTTCTTCAATCTACTTTGAACATGTCGCCGTCGTCGTTGTGTTCTCGGCTGGAACACTTGAGTGGAAATTCGAGCCAATAAGTGAGCTGCTTTGTCACGGATTCTGAGGATGTGGTGTGTATGTGTGACCAGTTTGCTTATCGTTGCCTATCGCTTCGTTATGCTAGCTATGATGTTGTACTTGCGGGCTTTTTTTCAATTTCTTTTCATTGCAGACCTCGAAAAATCAACTTCAAAGGACTTGTTCCACTAGAGCAAAGGTCAAGTAAGTTTGGTGAGGTGGTCATCGAAAGGACAACTCGCAGCCGAAGTACGCGTTTTATTTCAATGTCCCTTTTAGTGCACATCAGTCATCTCCTACGATAATCAACAGAGAAAGGTCATGTCTGTTTCCTTTTTCGAAGGAAAATTCAGAGAAAGTTCCATTTGAAGAAGAAACCTTCAAAACCTTCGAACCTCATCAAAAAGAAAAAAGAATTCATGACCTCTCTTACCGAACTTTCAAACCTGCAAGTTGATGTATGGATATAAATAACTACGATTAGATTTTGGCTTAAAGGGAGATGTAGAAAGAAAAAATTCACAAAGATGTCGCAAAGTCTTCCTCCAAGGTTTTAATTGAGGAGATCAAAGATTTTCATGGTGGTTGTTTTGTTTGAGTTGTTATTTTGACTGGATCAGTAACATCTGTGGGAGATTTATGACATGATTGCGGCACAAGTAAAAATATCGCATGTGGCTTCGAGCATTTCTTTTGATTTTTCTGGCCAACGACTCCAGCCACTGAGACTAGGATAAGGGGTTTCTGAGCACCACATGAGGGACTTAATGAGTTTAGATTGCTTGCCTCCCCTTGAACAAAAGCAGTGGACTGCCCAGAGTCTTACAAAGTAAAAAGATAGGGTTGTTCTGAGCAGCTATCAAAAACCAAAAAAAATCAAAATCGATATCTACTTACGACGAAAATCGGAAGCTTCAAAAACATTAAAAAAGATAGGATTTCTTTCACGCCCTGATCGAAGGTGGTCCTATCCGGATCTATAATGTCTACGGATAGGGTTCCTAGATGGTAGTTCGAATTAAATGATCTCTCAATGATTCAAACAAAGGCGGAGTTGATTTATGTGTCCCAATTTTTTCCCGGGATGTGGACAGGCGTGGCGAAGACGCCCATTATCGGCGTCACTTTCACAGAAGCGTTTTTTCGTACCCGTGATTTTTTCCAAGTGTCTCCGTTTTATTTCTTCCATATGCGCCGGTTGGTGAAAAGTGTTTTTTTCGACACATCTGCCATCAGTCGACACCTCATTCGCACAATGCGCACAGAGGTCGGTTGGGCATGTTTTTTGTTTCTTCTTTCAGCTGAAGTGACCTTATGAGGACAACAGCTGAATTCCGTTCATTTTCACACTTTGGTCTCACTGCCATTTGATCTTCCTGTCCTTTTCCGGGTGTGTACCCTTATGTCAGGAATTCGTGCCGCGGCGTTCTGCAAGCCAAGCGATGCAGACGAGCTGAAGGCGCCGTGTTGTTGGGTCCCAAAGCTGTTACAGGTCAAATGTGTGTGGCGCCCCTAGCGTTACCGTGTGATCGCTCTAATGGTAGGATCCAACTATAGCGGCACGCATAGCTCGCACATCCCGCGTCGCGCGCCGCTCGTTGTGGTGCGAAATCCTGACATAATGTTGCACACCATCCTCTACCTGCCCCCTCCCGCTCTCGGATGAGGCATGGAGACGTGTCCTAACAGTATCGCATGGCGTATAGCTGCTCCGCGCTGATACTACTGCAGAGATTTTCCGAAGAAAATCACTCGGAATACTGCAAAGATTTTCCGAGGAAAATCACTACAGCACCTATTCACTCGCATTAGAAATCACTACAGCAGCAATCGCATGACAAGTGTCAACATTAGTCGATTTGTAGCACTGATGGCACTGAGTGTAAGTAAGAACCGGTCATTTAGGAGAACTTATCGCGCTTCCGCTGCCGCTTCGCATGACCTCATCTATGTGGATAGTCCTGACGCATATCCGATGGCATTGAGTAGTGCAGTGCTAAGAGAGGGGCTATGTCAGTCCAAACTCGAGCTGATCCATTTAATTGGCCTTTGTCTTGGAGGAATCGTTCACGGAAAATCCATGGTCTTAATTCCTGTTGAAACACTCAAGTGAAAAATTGTAAGAGAAACAACTCGTATGAATTTCCGTCGAGCAACATTTAATCAGACGTCGGCGGAAAGAGCTCAGTTCAGATTTTTTGCGCTCACTAATGACTTGCTTCTCACTCCGCATCCCTGACCACGTGACCGTCGCGTCTTTGCTCTCAAAGCCATACAGCGTCCACACCCTTCGGACGCTCGACCCCGTCAGACGTCGTTTTGAGGAGCTGTGTTTGTATGTTGAAGTTTTTCGTGCTTTTTGTTTTATTTAATTATCTACATGAATGGCGCATTCCCAAAAAAATCGCGTCGTTCTATGCTCTCATATAGTTTGAAAAACTTAAGTTTGGAGGCAATCATGGGGTGATAGAAAGTGACATTGGTACTGCATGTATGATCGAAGAGTCGCACCCCTAATCGAATGTCCGCTTGATACGTATTCGTGTATCCCAGGTTCGTCTCGGTGAGCTGGCTGTGCGCATATATCAGATGACCTACACAAAGTCACCCCGGAAGTAGTGAACTTTCAAACTGATCTGCGATTCGCAATGATAGTGTATATGTGGCGCACTCCAGGCAAGGATTGATCGAACGCTTTGAGCTTTTTTTTATTGCTAAGTGGTCAATTTCTGGTGGGCATGAGATCTTCCATCAGATGAAAACGGCTCTTTGAAAAAGAATGCAGTGAATGCAATGACGGATGTGGAAAGGTGGCCATGACATTGACGACTACGATGTTGAAAATTGATGAAAGTGGTTAACGAGTGATTTCTTTCGGTGGATGGCCTTGCTAAAAATGTTTCGGCACGTATTCAAAGCCATTCGAATGCGAATACCAGCACCTCAGCAAATGGCTACCAGATCTGACCGGTAGGTTGGAGAAAAGAGAAAAACGCTATCTGGAAACCCAAACGGATTCTTGCTTATAGACAGACTTTCTTGTCGCGTTTGCTGTAGACGTCACAACTTGACATTTGTTTCATTCACAGGACCTAATAGTTTGCAAATGTCCCCCCTCAACATTTTTGCAAAAAAAAAAATTCATAATTTATTTTTAATTTAAGTTTTTTACTACGTTAGAAGGGAAATCGAAGACGTAATCAGACATCAATCTCTCACTACCTACTATGTATTTGCTAATGGTATACTTATATTTACATAATATTCGATGATATAGAAATAGAAGGAATAAAAATAGGAATGCTTATAATTATTTACTTATATTAAAGGAATCGTACACGGAAAAATGAGTCCCTCTATCACCCATATGTGTACATTGTATTTGCTTGATAAGGGCCCCATGCAAAGTTTCACGCGATGAAGTGAGAATCTGGCTGAGATACAGCCCCTCAATATGTGTGATGGCCGAGGAGGCGGGGTCTCAGAGTAAACGCCCGCACCGTCTTCCGCCCCATTTGGAAACCCACAGTGGAAGAGAAATTTGCGTGAACAGTCCCACTCTTCGTCTCCGACCGTGGCGGACGACGGAACGGGCATTTACTCTGAGGCCCCGCCCCTTCGGCTACACTTTGAAAAGCTGTATCCTAGCTGTATTTCCACTTTTTCAAATGGAACTTTGCACGCGGCCCTTATTAAGTAAGTACGACATAAATATATGGGTAACAGAAAAACTCGTTTTTTCCGTGCACGATTCCTTAAATTTTATGTAATACCAAATACATTGATATTTTGCACGGGAAAATTGAGCATCGGATTTCCCGTTCATATCACCATCATAAATTAGTGGTTATCCCATTTGATGGGTTGATCACCTTGAAAAGGCGAAAGAGTGGCGGTCGTTCCGGGCCCACCGATCGACTCACTTTCACGCCCAGCCTCGGCCACTGACAAGGTCGTCACATCATCGATATCTTTATTATCAGCCATCGTGATATTATTACGATGCAGTCATTGTTATTCTACGTCGTGGCTGGTTCACTGGTGATGTGAATGAAGTTGTAATAATCCATATTTATAGTTTAATCTAAATTATTGACTAATCTATGTTCCATAATTTTGAAAGGGAAACTCGCTCTAAACCCACATTTATAGTTCAATCCAAATTACTGACTAATCTATGTTCAATATTTCGAAAGGGAATCTTGCTCTAACAAATTTCGTTAAATATCTGTCAAATTAAGTCAAATATTCCTCCGAAGTTCGGGGCTTTTTTCGGACGAAAGGTATTACATAACTAAAGGCTACATGACTTCATCTTTTTGATATGTAGAGTCAGTAGTTTCAGTGGCAGACACGATAAACTCTTCCAAGTGGGGATTTTTTTAGTATTTTGTTCATATTTTTCGTTAATTTTTCTTTCTAATACTGGTCCGTTAATCACACTTCCTGTCTTTATTCTCCCGAATAATCCCTGAATTCTTCTCAGTTTTATGGTTTTTTCCCGTGTAAAACGTTTGCATGAAATTTTTGATTCAGCTGGACAATATTGGATATTTTGTGATTTTTGTGACCTATCCGATAGATTAGATCTGGCGTTTTTGGCTTTTCATGGCCACTTATCTCTCTCTCTCTCTTTCTCTCTCAAAATCCTTTCCTTATCATTAAATTAGTAGACGTGACAACGACCTTGTTATCAGTATACCATGTTGTTTCCGGTTGTGACTGCTCGTTCTTCTGCAAATTTCGAACTAGTCAGGTGCTGAAAAATGGCACATTGCGGGTTGGATGGTCCCTTGAAGATAGTGGTAGGGGTAGTTAGGGCCGTATATTGAAAGATTATTGGATGCAAAAGTCGAGGTCCTTACTAGTGAAGTGAAGAAAAACAGAAAAAAAACCAAAAAAACGAAAGTGAAGAAAGAACGTAACGGAACGGCCACAAGCCCAAGGGATAAGATAACCTTATCACCGCTGACTCCAAAAGGAGGCGGGCTTCGTTAACAAAAGGGGCGGGCGCTATTGAAACAAGTGGCAGTTGCTGAAAAAGACGGCTCTTATAGAGCTTGGGGCGCATAATATAAAATTGAATAAATATAAGTGCTGAAATAATAAAGAAATCAATGAGAATTTTCGTTGAAACTGTTGATCAATATTACCACAGTTCAAGCAATTTGTAGATGTTCAATAAGCCTGTTGAGGATATACCGTCCGAAATGATGTACCATCGCAAAGAATGGAGCATTCAGCGTTGCTTTACCACTTTTGAGGCAGCGCCATGCACTCTACTTTCATTCGGAATCTCTGTGGCATTTGGATGAGTGTTGATCGCCTGTGCAACTCTGTGCCAAGCGATGCAGTATGTCAGTAGTCACTCGTGCTGGACGAGTTATTGAGCCTGAGATCAAATCCTGGATGGTGGACGAGCGTCCACCACCCAGGATTTGATCTCCAAATCATGCCGGCGAGAATGGCGCTACTTGTCATCGCACCACATCCGCCTTAGCCAGTTTTTTTACAAGTTGCCTATAGCACGAGAGGTTCGACTCGTTGAACAGGTTTCTCGATGCGTTCGACGTGTTTCTTGTGTATTCACGCGTATTTATCACGCAAGGACCATTACATCGCGCGACGCACATGTTTAACGCTTCTTGTCCCTCCCTCGTGTTTCGCATCTCGTAAGGAAATTTCTGACGATTATGCATGCCTACTGACCTAAAAGTGAACGCGATCTTCTTCGTTTAAACCTTAGTCCGAAATGGAATCGTCAACTGATCTAATAGCCTCCGCCGGTTCCTTTTTTGGTCCGACATTTAGCGTTTTCAAAAGTGTTTTCACGTGCGTCCAGCTATGACAACCAGTCACCATGGGGGCGGAGCCAGACGTGGCCCCGCCCACAGGTGTTGAAGGTGCGCGGTGGAATAGCTGTAGCGTTCACATTACTTGGCAGCTCTTTGTTGTTTCATGCTGTACTCATTGCTTCTACATCTACATATTTTGGGTATATGTGAATGAAGGGCGGCAGCGCGTATCGCAACGCAACACCGTATATCGTGTGCCATTACACCAATTATATCCAACGGCACGACAACTGTACTTCGTTGGCGTTGACCGTCTACTCACTAAGTTACGGAAGAACCATGCATTTTGTCAGGGCTCCCGCTTCATCTTTATTGATATTCAGAAACAACACTATAGAGAGCCAAGGGGGTGTGAATTTTGACCATTCTTATGGGGGGGGGGGGGCGGGGGGGGGGGGGGAGGAAGGAGAGCGAGTTGCAGGTTGGATTGACCACTACCCATATAGGAATCTCCCTTTTCTTGGCTTGGACCACTACTTATATCTCTTTTTTTTTTGTAGGAAAAATACTTCCACCGCTACGACGTGCAGCGGAAGCAGTGTTATTGGGGTTAATTGAAGTAATGGTAGCGTTAAAGGATGTTACATAATCATACGTGCTGCCACCCTTCATTAACTTGGCCCTCTGTTTCTTTCCAATTCAAAAACCTCGGATGAGGGGGCAGGGTTTGTACAGATATTCCTGAAATGCAATGCAACTGTAGCTGCTATGACACTAAACTGTTGAACCTTGATGTTGAAGAGGCTCTTTAATTTTATACTTCGCTTGTTTCCCTTACTTTATATTTTTCCGTATAAGAAGCACCTTACTTCTAGAGCAGATTTGAGTACCACATATACATATAAATATGAATAAATATAATATATTATGAATAACAACAAACATAGTAATATTACAATGAATATAATGATATGTAATAATATAATAATAAATATAAGCATATACATAATATACTTGTATTAAGTTCCCTTACTTTACATTATTTTGAATAGAAAGCACCTTAGTTATTACTGAAGCATATGTGGGTACCAAATACTTATACGTATTATATAAATAAATATAATATGATATGAATAATAATAAATGTAATAGTATAACAATAAGTATAATAATAAATACAATAGTATAATATAGTTGTATGAACTTATACTACTTGAATACTTCAAGTATCTCTCAGTTTCGTAAGTTCCGGTTAGCAAAGGCCCTACTTTCGTGCTACTTCAGAAGTGGTTTACATTCGAGTAGGCACTTGTCTTTGGGCCCTTTCGCTGGGCTCAATGGCCATTGGCAACTTTCCAGATTCCTTTCGGCTTGTCGACCTGTGGCTGTCAAACTGTCAATGAGACATGAGACACAAACCGTTGCCGCTCTCTGTTTGCCTTTGTCATAGTTCTCGAATGTCCATTAAAAGTGTTCTTTTGGATAGCCGCTCTGAAAATCCAGTATTGTATGTGTACTTTGTTCGATGAGTATTGTACTTTTCAAGGTTTCCCAACGGACACTTTATTTGATGGCCTAAATTTCGCAGTAATTGCACTTTTTTCGGACACCTAGGAGTTTTCCGGGTCCTCCCACCAAAAACGCTATCCTATTAGTCGCCCAATCATGAAAACTGAAACGGGTCCAACAAGGATACACTCATTAGGAAATCACCTCCCTACATGTGGATAAAAATCGGTTATCACGCATGGGCTCTAGCTCTAGGAGCTGAAATGATCGTTCAAGGGGACTGTGAATCATAAAACTTGCTAAACTGTCTTGGGTGCATCGCAGTGAGAGGGGGATCTCACAAAGAGTTGCTTATCTAACATCCTGGAGAGATCCTTGAGGCGTCAATCTGCCATTCAGGCGTATACTTCTGCCTAGGCCTTAATGGAGGAAAACAGGGTTACTTTCTCCCTTTACGCATAGGTAAAAATAATGACCACAGTTGGATGCCCCTCATTGCGATAGCACCCTGTCTTCTGAATAATACGCATAATATAATTAAATGTGAAAGGCAGATGATCGGAGGCCGTGTAAAATGACAGAAATTACCTGACCATATTTTCTCCTCTTTTACGCCTCTTCCTTCTTCTTAAATTTTCACTTTTTTTTTTTTGAAACATGGAAGGACAATGGGCGAATTTTTCTCATATTTATAAATTCTGATGCCGTTTTTCGCTCACGAGGGCATGTTGTTGTGGGCATGTGGTCAGGAATTTAGAGCAATATTATTCATGCTCTTTTCAATTCTATGATTCGTTGATGCAAGTTAACAACAGCTGTCGCTCAGGTGTTCAAATGAAAATAACTCTTTCTGGATTAGATAAGAACTAAACACAGATCCTTCAAACCAATCTCCTAATGGGCTGAAATTGACCTCAGCTAAACTAGGTACGATAGTGGGGGTTAGACTGGAAAGAACTTGAATGTTTCAAAAAAATAATGCTTGATGCCCATGGTTAGATGCTGTTGGGGAAGCATTAAGCGGACCAGTAGCGCCTAAAGGTGTTACTAGTGTATCTGTGAAAAATTAGAACATACCACTGCTCCAGAGCCCCCGCGTCTGTCTTTTGATGCGTTTTCGTGAAAAAAAATCATTATATTTGATATTCTGGAAAGACCGAGCCATCAAATTTGGTGTCATGTTTTACGGCTCGTCGCACCACCTAATGGCACCATTTCATTTGTATTGCCGGTGATGGGCCATTAAAAGGAGTCGAAATGGCCACCAAAGATCATGCAAAAGCTAAGGCTAACAGCCTTGAGTGAAGCGTTCAGTATTTTAGTGTTTACTCGTAGGCGTTGTAACCTGTATGGCTTTAGAAAACACTTCGTTGGGTGAAGGGGAGGGGATGGGGAATCTGAATAGCGTTTCCTCTCAAGTCCCGCTGGTTTAGGCCGAGTTTTTTTTTGGCCCGATTTTAGGCACCGCAACCGTTTTTCAGCAGTAATATTATCAGAATTACCTTTGACTTTCCGGGCCCTGACGAAGGCGACAAGGCCGAAACGTTATAAAGTTAGTTATTATCTTGGTTTTGGCTGTCAGAAACTGACACATATCAAGGAAATACCATGTCATGATTTATGGAAAGTCAAAATTGGACAAAATTTTTGGGTGTATGCATAATGAATGCGGCATTTTTCAACAGTTTTATTTGGCAAACACAATGATAAAACTTAGCAAAAACGTGTTCAAGTGATAATTTGGAAGCGTTTTCGCCTTCGCAATCAAGGACTGCTTTCCATGTATTATTAGCCGTCAAAACGTTAATTTCTACGACAAAAACGTAACAATAAAAAGCCGCACTAAGTATGCACCAACCTAAAACGTCTACATCTTTTGGGCATCTCCACATATCGCACAATCATCTTGGCCTCCCCTCTTATTCGATCGAGATCAAAAAGCACGAGAGTGATCCCACAATCCGTAATCGGTTAGACAAAGCGTTAGCAAATCTCGTCAGGTGAACGATCGCTAATTGAATTAGTATCCCATTGTTCCGTTCAGTGTAAGAAAGTGCCGTTTCAGAAGAGATGAACACTTCCCGAACGTGTTCATAATTTTTTTTCAAGAAATGTGTCACATTATATCACGGGAAGGAGTGAATGCGATTAAACTGACTTATGAGAGTCTTAGAGGTTTCAAAATTTTATAGGTCGATAGGATTTGAGTCCATATATTCGAATTCAGCGAAGACTGAGCTGTTATTGACACTACGCTCAAAATCAAATTCTGAGGATAATCTGAAGAACTTAATTTTTATAAAAAGTAGCTAAACATACAGATGTCGTGTAGTGCCGATTTTGTGACTCGGTATTGAGCAGCGGAGGTTTTTAGTGCCCACCTCACAAGTACCCATTACACTAGTTACGCGCAACTGTGAGAGTCTAAGTAGAAGAGTTCTGATTGCTATATTTTGCTGGAAATTTGTTTAAATATGTCTTCTTTTTGATTTCCTCCTTTGAACTCCATATTGAGCTGTAGTGAAAGCGGCTCGCAGGAACAGTGCTGAAATTGACGATGAATCTCTGAAAATAAACATTCAACAATCGGTTGATTTTTGTAAAGATTGGACATGAGAGCGATTCAACTTATAAACGGGTAGTATCTTAGATCTAACCATACCGGGTTGTGGTGTGAACGAGTTTTCCGAATTTACCAGATTCTTCTTCTACCATAACCATGCCGAAAAATTTCGGCAATCTAGTTACAGAGAAAGATTTGCCCTCGTACTTTTTTGTCTGGATCGAAGACATCCTGAGGAGCTTGAGTATGTGATGGGCGGGGTCTTGCTGAACTGGGCGGAGTTTTGTCAGTTTTTCTTCTGGGGCTCATCATTTCTTTATTTTACATGGTTTTGTACTCAAATTTCGACATCCTGCATCAGTTTATTTGCAATTCAAATAAATTTCGGCTTTAAATCCTCCTCTGATACTTTTAGTTCATCTGTCCTATGCACCCTGTGCAGTCCTGCTTTTTGCTCATATCAGTTACAGGTAATGATGTTGATTCTCATGTTCGTATTTCGATGCAAACGGCAGTACCTTATTTTTGCCATTTTTTGAGATTTAATAGAGCGATTCGGGAACGTTTCAGTCAGCTCTCGATCTTTTTACTTGCGGTTATTGAGCTTTTGTCCCTTTTCCTTTACCACTCATTTTTCCCATCAGTAGCTGATTCCAAATCAGTTGTTCCATCTCGAGTTCAAAACTCGCCGGGCCCCTGGTTTTTTTTTTCGGGGAAGGTCCTTCCCAAGTTAGGGGTGACGGTTGGGACATACGTACACTTAGTACCAGGTCACGCGGTGACTATGTACATGCCTTAAACTTGTTCCCTATAACAGTTTTCTCTGGAGATATTTTGAAAAGTGCATTGTGCGGAAACTGAATTGAGAAATTAGGTGTGACAGTTGAATTCAATAAACTGGACCTCCTGAAGTACGGATGGCTCCATTTTGAATTTCTCTCTATTTGTTCCGGTAGCATCACCCATTCATCAATATAACAGAACAGATTTGCAAGGAGGATAGGATTCACATGAAGAAGTTGTCTGAATAATTCAAGTCTAAGAGCAGCGGCCACGAGCTGTCACAGGGTATCAAGCCTAGGTGAAATCCGTGTGTCCCAGCATACACTCCTCAATACAGTCTTCGTAGTGCTCCATTTTGATAATACTGATTTTCTCGTCGGGCTGTAAACACTGCACTAATGTTTCCACTGAAAAGTGGGCACGTTCTGCTTTATCATACGAAAACAAGGGGACGCCACATTTCATCAACGCATGGTCCTGCATTCCGATTCGAGTGCATAGCTGACGCAGAACTCGGCTTCCGGTGGCTTGTCATGGATTTTTAATGACTTCTCGAGTTTCGCCCTCTTTTCGAGTTGGCTACGTGACGACTGTTTCCATTTTTCCGCCATCTCTTGTCGCCTGATCGAATTAAGGTGTGTGGTGAGCATTATATAACTATTACAAGTTGAACTTTTTGATGGATAAGTGAAAATTGAGCAAATTCTAATAATATTTTGAATAAAATAAAAAGTGGAATGTAATTATAAATAAAAAATGGAATGTAATTATATAAAAGCGGGTAGTAAACCGTAATTATGACTATTATCAACTGTTTTGGCTCTCTCTGACGTACGGTTCACCTAAATTAAAACCGTCGCCTTCTTTTTTTAGGATACTTTAGAGATGCGTGGTTCACATACAATATTGATCACATCTAACGTGCATATTTTACAATTCCGGAAGTCAGAAATCGGAATAAGCTGGTGATATACTATTTGCCTCAAAAGATGTGGATCATAAACACCCTTTTTGTATAGGTTCTTGCTGAAATCTATTTATTACAAATCAAGGCCACCGAGCTAATTGTCTACCTTTGCGTATTATGTTCCCCTACAATGTATTGCATAAGTAGTGGATGCAGCAGATTTCACGCAAGACATGGAATTAGTCAGATTTTTCGTTAAAAAATTAAGGGTCAGATTAAATTTGTAAAACCTTTCTGCCTGGGTGAAAAATTTAAACGGTCGAATTGAGTCTGTAAAATCTTTCTGGCTGTCGCGACCTTCTTTCCTTGAATCTTCAGTCAGAATCTTCTAGATCTAATGAATCCTTCAGAGAGGCCAGTTTGCTACTAAGTACTTCTTTAACGGTCGAGCTGGTTTTCGACCCCATAAAAGGTAAATCAGCCGAAAAGCTATGCCACCAGTTTTCCATAGAATTGAGCGTGTAGGTAATCTTTAAGTGAATCAGTCCATTTAGGCATAATTATGCGAACGTAACACGCGTATTACGGCAGTGTAAAGTTGTTCTTGCTTAGTTCTTTGTTTCTTTTGATACGGGTGGTGTTATGGGGCCAGTTTACCCCGTAGCCGTCTCATACCATGACTGTATAGCTTTTGACTGTCTTACCGGCCGTCTTACCGTCAATTCGGATGTTTTGGCAAACTGAGAGATCAGTATGCCCAAATAAAACTCCCATACGACTTTTTAATTGACTATCTCGATTATGTTGGGTTGCAGTATCGTACGTGTAAGGGCTTGCACTCCTGTACTGCAAAACCGTTTCTGTTCAGATACCTTTTCAAGATGTTCCGTAGATGTGCTCATCGTAACTGGTTCGAGATCTGGTTCAGCATTAGGCCAAATCTCCCCGTATTGTTGACTATTGCCTCCAAAAAAGGGCGGGACATGAAGTATTCATGAAGGTTGAATTGGGTTTTAATACATTTATTTTCTTTTCTAATGTTTATTATGGCGCGGAATGCCTTGTTGCACTTGGCAACATGCTAATAGAAAGCGACTTGGCAGCATGCCAATCGAAAATCGCTCAGACTACCCGCCTCTTGACGGAAAGGTTGTCCACGTCTAGAATAAACGGTGGTAGGGGGGCTATTTCACGGGTCTTTGGCCATTTCCGTCTACATTTTTCACTATTCGTACGAATTTCCTCTAACAGGGACTGCCTTTGATTCAACCTGATTTATAAGGAGTGAACAGTTTGGGATGTAAACGAACGCATAGCGTACCCTTGAACGGATGAAGCTGTTGAGGCGTGCTATCAAAACGCAGTAAAGATAAATTATTTTCTATTTATTTATTATCGTTATTTTTCTTCCCAATTATAGACAGGACTTCTGGACGGGATGGAATGAACATGGCTCGACTATGTATTTTCCCACAATATGTATGATATGAATTCCTCCCTGGGAGCTCTGGGCGGAGCTCTGGCTTTAGAAGGCGGGCCCGTATCGGTGGCAGTCGCTATCGCTTACGCACTGTTGACCGTGTTGGATCACCTTGAGCGCGCCGACAGCGGGCTTAAGGACCACGCAACCACCACTGCAGGGGTCTTTTTCGGGGGGAACCTCTCGTGATGTGTGAGTTTTTGTTGACATATCATCGTTTGCGTGACCTGGATCAAGGTTTTTCGACCATCTGCCGCAGGTGGAGGACACTTGGTGAGTTTGAATGTGTCGTGCCGTGAATTTCTCGCAGCACCTACCTTTTTCATATTCTCTAATTCAAATTTGACATCAAATCAAAATATCAAAATCAGTATCTACTCAGGCTTTCAGCTTCACGGGATGCCGATATTGGCCAACCGGCTCAACACGTTATACGTGTGAGTGTTGATAAGCTATGGTAAATATACCATTCAGAAGCTGAGTTAAGGTGAAAGGGGTGTCGGTAGTGTGATGGATTAGCACATATGCCCGGAAAGCATGAAGAGCGGGTTCGAGTCCCGTCCGACACCGGAGCTTTTGCCCATAACTCAGCATCATAGTAGTAACTTTCAAATTTGATTGTTCCGCTTGTTTTTCTTGTTTTTTTTTCTTGTTTTTTCTTGTTTTTGTTTTTTCTTCAGTTGACTTCAGTTGTGGATTCTGTGCATCATTTATTTTTAAAATCAGTCGCGTTAGAATGCGCCATACACTTGGTATCCATTTTGTGGTGAAAAAGCGTTTGAATTACAATCCATTGCACTAATCATACCCTAGGAGTGTGATTTGCTGCTTTTTTGGCTACCCGGAGCTTGAAAAAAGTAAAAATGCTACTTTATACAGTCTTCTTAGGAGCTCCCGTAGTGACTAATTTTTTTTCTTTTTACTCAAGCGGGTGTGCCATCGTTTCTTTTGTTTTTCGTGCGTTCACAATGAAAATAACGGTGGAACGGAATTTCCACTACTTTGTTGACGGTCGAAACACTGCGTAATAAATCATAAATGCTCTTGTTATTCCTTGAATGTTTCAAGTTTTCTCTGTATACTACTTGTTCCTTATCGTATCGTTCTTTAATAGTTTTTTTTAATTTATTAGCCCATTTTATTTTCTGACCTTATCTTATTAACTTTTATTTTTAAGCTTTTCATGCAGAAGGGTATACATTGCCGACGGGAGATTGCTTCAATTTCTCGAAAACTCACGTTTAACCATTCTTTCGACGCTATATTGCAAATCTCCCTCTTCCGCTGGCACGATTTTGACTTTCTAATACTTTTTGAAGTTTTTTTGGTCTCCGTTCTTCTTACCTGCTTTTGTTCGTATGGGCTGAACAGTGAGTCTCATGTTTCCGGCACTCTTCTGCGAGTGATTTCCCGGTTTTCATACTCAACCATTCCTTATTTACCCACTCTACTAGTCTTTTCATCCGTGACAGAGTCACTTGTCTACTGTTTCCTTCTCATGTTTTCGGTTCCTTACAAAATCCGTTTTTTGAGGGTTTCACTGCTCTAGCAATGACTCTTTACCTACCTTGCCCGAAAAGTCCGAAAAATCTATTAGGTCAAGGGAAAGGTATGGCCGTTTCTCGCAATTTCACCTTCGGGACATCATAACTCGGCTTAGACTGCATCTTTTCTCACAAAATAAGCACTACTCGAATCAATACAATTTCGGCAACATACTCAATACTCGCATAATTCATTTTGATAAAGGACTAACGATTCATATCCGCACAATCAAAGAAGTCAACTCCAAATCGCTATTTCTGAATACACCGCTATTGAAGGAGCTGTCCAGAGGTTGGGAAAGTGGGGCTTAGCTAGCACTAGATCTAGTGAATATGATGGACGAGTAAGGGCTTCAGCCTGCAACTGCTTCAGTTGCTGGAAGACGATATGTGGAAAACGCGCTCGCGCATGGCTGCTTCGAGGGATCGCGCTACACCTTTTTTTGAGCTTTTTTGGAATCAAAGCTTGTTGAGGTGGTCAAACACAGTTGTATGGGGAAGGCTATTACCATCAGAATATTCAGATAGCCCCTGCAAGTATAGACGCTCATCGCTCACTGCCGTTTTAGTTAAAGCGATTTAGTCAGTTGAAAATTCGAGCAGCTCATTCTCATGTCTGCACTTCTGAAACCAAGGGCAGAGTGTTCCATCCAGTGCTTCACCCCCCCCCCCTCCCCTTGCATAATCACATTGGTGATTGCCTTCGGCTGGGACGTGAAGTGAAAGTAATTTAAAAGGTGCCATTTTCGCAGTACTTCAAAATTCCCTAATAATTCGAAATCCCCGTGACATTCCAAGGAAGGCATATATTCAGAAAAAGTAACTTTTTGACTGTTCAAAGGAGCCCAGTATGTGAGTCTATTCATATTGACGCGCTTTGAGATTTAAATTTACCTTGTGAGCGCGCAAAACCAGCCGTTACTTTCCCTACAACGTAACAGTTTCAATGTTTTTTTGTGATTCATATTATACTACATCTTGAGTCTTGCCTTGCTAGACTAAATTGGGTTCTGTCTTTAAGAATAAATAGAAGAAATGGATATGAAAGTGTTTTCTACCAAAGTTTTCTTCTACTAGTTTTCCTGTATGGCTTTTCCTCAGTTTCATTGCCTGTGCTCATAATCTCTGTACTTTTCTCGTAATCTTTCGAGAAAGTGTGAATTTCTTGTCGATAAGGCCTCGTTTATAGCCCAATACCTGCGCGATAAGTGCCGATTTTATGACGCTCGCCGTCACATTCAGCGAGCGAAAAAAAGCCGCTTGTAATGCATGCTTGCTTTGCGCCTATCATGTGTTTACCGGAGCAAAACCGAAGTACGCTCAAACGGGTGTTTCAGTTCCACGAGCATTTTTTCATTTTGAATTTTCAAGCTAACCCTAAAAGTCTTTTGAGCGGTATTCTACACAATTTTAACGTTTTTTAGAACTACATTTTTTCATTTGACTCGGAATCGTTTTTCGTTCACCCTCAACATAGGTATTCTCCGTAGGAGTTTAGTGGTTTCATGGTTTTTTCGCGGTATTTTTTATTTTGGATTGATATTTTTAAAAAGAGCATTTCTACAGAAAAATGTCCACATTAATATTTTATCCGCTTTTTATATATTTTTGGAGTTCCTCCGCCGAATTATCTCCGTTCTTTATTCATTCTCCCTGATTCTCATACTTCATAACAGTTCGCATCTTCTATAACTGGCAGTTACTAATTTTCTATCTTCTATTCTACATCTTCTTATTTCCAAATGGATTTTCAGCTAGAAATCCGATTTCCTGGCATGAATATTACATCGTCTTTGAAATCATTTCACGGTGATTTCCATTGCTACACTATTTTTCGTGACCATTCCACCCTGAAATTTATTTAGCTCATTCTGAAATACTCTCGATTTTCTCAACTTTTAGTAGATTTTAACTTGAGTAATTTGGAAAATTCTGCCATCTTTTGAGCTCTGTCCTGAATTGCTCAGGCTTCCGATTGGTTTCAAATAAAATTTCCATTATGGGCGATAAATTTTGGATTTTTCCGTTTCATTTCTCGTTGTTACTAGTAATTCTCGACCATCTTTGATCATCCTGTTCGTCCGGCTTGAATCACGTAATCTCGTATGATCCACTATAATTGACAGCAATTTCTTATCGCTTAAAATTCAATTGCAGTTTTTGCAGGATGCTTAAATATCAAGTCAGGACCAGCAATCGACCGTCTGTATACGGTAGCCCATCATCATCAACCCATGATACGACTTTAACCAGTCGAAGCAATTCGTTGGCCTCTTTGAACTCTGTGGACAGTGCGAATTCTGATGGGGATTGGGTAAGAACACATACTCATTTCTACACAAAGTATACGGTAGATGTAGATGTCTGTGACCACAGATGTTTTCACATACCGTATAGCTACTTTCAAGTATAGCTCCAGCTAGTCAGGGATTATGCAAATTTCAAGGATTTCCATAAATATACGCTTAGCCATACTTGAAGACGTGAGAGCAGCCATTGATCATTACGTTGCCTGATTTCCAGGGAACTCTTCGTGTCTATACAAGTAATGTGAAAGCCTGTACCGACTATAAAACGATCCGCGTTTCTACCCATTGTACAACCCGTTCCGTCATCGATACCGTACTCAGCAAATTCAAAATTTCGTGCCGGGACACGAATTTATTCGAACTGTGGATGGAGGTGAGAATGCGAACGTTTAATTTTTTAGGGCTTAGAAACATTTATTACAGCTAAATAGGGCGTTTGGTCAGATTTTTCTTTTTTCAATTGAATTCAAAAACGAACTTAGTGGTTGGAAGATATCTTTGGAATGGGATTTTGAAAAATGAAATATGTTACAGAAGGTCATGAAAAAATAAAAAGTAAGGAGGATTCTCTGGATTTTTATTAATAGCCCTAATTTCTATGACACGGCGAAGGTTTCCTCTAAAAGGGCTGATTTCTCCAGCTATGTTATATATCTTTCGGTTTATATTAATAATTTACATACTTTTTTATTTTTATTTTTTTTATTTTTTCTACTGTACGAGATGCTGAACGGGTGAAGATGATCAAGGATCATTGAGCTGTATGAGCATTTAGGTGACGACCAAGGCCGACGGTAAACCAGTGCGAACAATCCTCAGACTCGATCATGATGCTAGACCACTTGAACTGCAAAGGTTTTTATTTGTTTGCTTGTTTATTTAATGAGTCATTGTGTGAAATGCTTTCACGTCGACACTTTCAAGTGAATGAAAAAAGTATCAAATTCTGATTAACCTGTAATTAATGCCAGTTCTAGCATAAAATCAAGTGTTCGGAATCTTTTGAGAAGCCCTCCATTTTGGCAACTCCTCCATTGCTTTTGTTCTGGATCAATCACTAAGCCACTTTCAGATGCCATCCAGCCAATATGTCACGATTTATGCTTCACATGATGTCCGAGGGAACTCTGGTGCGGGTCCACGACCATAATATCTCACCACAGGTACTTACACTTTACAGCTTATTTCGAAGATCCTCTCGATGGGACATAGCGCAGAGGGTAAGAAGAGGAGCTACAGACACTTCGTCAAGGGTCAAAGCCTGCAGATTCCACCCAATTATCCATCCCACGAAGTTGTCCAGCATTCTGTGTAGGAAAATGGGTGTGAAGATCCGCTGGAACTCTTAATTCATTGAATCGAAATGCCTCTACAGCAGTGACAGAAGTGGAATGCTTGGCACGGTACGAAAAGGGAATTGCTCACCTTCCATCCCCCCTAACTCCCAATTTCTCTCTTTTTTAATTGATTCAAAAGTTTTACGGAACTGGTATTGTGAATCGATAGAAACTATGCAATTATGTGTAATCAACATATAGTGGAAGGGATGTAAATGATGCGGCTGGCTCTCTATGAGATCGTATTTCAATAATAAGTTTCGACGTACGAATGGGTGTTCATTTCGCGAATAAGCTGACACTTCAGATGGCATAGGAAATAATGGAGGGGATGTTAGCTCAAGAAACACCACTGTTGTCAAGGAATCCGAGCGATTAGTTTTTTTTCACCAAATCGTTGGCAACCGTTCCTCGGAAGTCTTTATAACACAGCCTTGAGACAGTATTTTAAAAAAATTAAGTTTTTTACCCGAAAGGGCTAGGTTACTGTATAGTTACCTCATCACGACCTCCTAATAAATGCACTACCTATCTACCTCATTGATGGTTTTGTATTTTTAAATCTGTCGTGGTGAGAATAGCCCGTCACGAAATCGGAAGGTATGGCCACCATCAGACTTCGCAATTTTGTGCGTCTACGATTTAAGAAGTATCGTGGATCCTCACGCGAAATCGCGGCAATGCCAGATCAATGTTTCAGTTTTGCGTGCGAAAGTGCGACGCCGCGAAATCGCAGAATGCAAAATCGGGAAGTCTGACGGCAGCCTAGTAGGGGTGGAAGTGAGCTGAAATGTGCCTCCATGACCTCCCACTGACCTGGAGAATACAGAGCTCTCTGCCAATCGTAGGCACTGGTTGAGGTAGTTCGGATAGAATATGAAAAGGTTGTTGAATATGAAAATCAAGATGCTTAGTGAAGAAAAAACGGAATGAAACGGTCAAAAGCCCGAAAAATAAAAATCCCTTTTGTCGCATTCATTACAGAGAGGGGGAGGCGGACCACGTTAAAGAAGGGGCTGGACATGTAAATTTAAGTGGCAAATAATGAAAAAAACCACTGTTTTTAAAGTCCGGGGGCTCTCCTTTTCACCGAAATTCCGCCACACATAGTCTTTCTATACCCTTTCGTTTCTCAATTCACTTCAGCAGTTCCTGCTATTTACATTACCCCTACCAGTGATTGAATTTCGTTCAATCTATGCGGAATTCGTTTTCTTTGATTAACGATGTTAGAATCTTCCAAACAATGTCAAGAAATCTAACTTTAGCTCCTACGCAGGTGATTAGAAGTATCTAGTTCCTGGGTATGGTATAAGTAAATCTACCCATGTATGGTTTCTTCAAACCTCACTTTTATCTAGCTTTGGATGGATTTTATAAGGGGTTACGTAATGGCTGAATGATTGACACGAGCACTGAAAGAGCTTACACTCCTTTCCTCAGAGAATTAATTAAGTATTATTCTGTATCGGAGCCTCATGCCAATCTAAATGTGTGAAAAAATTCGAGGCTCCAAAATTTCAATTCAAAAGTCTCGAAATTTTTTTCTGATCTTCTGAGTTTTTTTTTAAATAAAATTTGAGAGCCTCACATTGTTTTTCGCGCATTTAAATTAATTAATCACTTAGTTTTCACCTCCCTTGAGTCAAGCTTCCTTGAGTGCTTCAACAACAAACAAAATTAGAAGGCGCAAAGTTTTGGCTTAAAGACAAATTAATATAATTAGTATGGTTTTTCATTGTTTTTAGCTTTTGGCTCTTCGTGTTTACCTTGAATTCTGGGAAAAACTGGATTTTTGTGTCGTGACGGCGTCTGTTTGTGATTTCCCTTCCCGTTGACAGCTTTCGCCTGAAATTGGCGTGTGCCTTTCAGCCGTCAACGGCGAGGCACCAGCAGCCCGCATATCTGCGCAACGCACGCTACGTACTCATTGAAGCGGCGTTGGATGCACGTAGCGAGCTCGCGTAATGTTCCGTAAATGATCGACGTTTTGGTTTTTCGGTCGACTGAACGAGTCTGCCCCTCCCAGGAAGTTCACTTTCATCGCTAGTGGAAGATGATCTATGAGAAAATGAAAAAGTTTATGGGGCAGGTATGAATAGGAGAAGCCCATGCAGAAAGGCCTCGAAACACTGGAAGTCCAGTGAGGGATGTAACATTTGGTCTCTGAAATACGTCCGATTCCCGCTTTTTCGCCTCTCTATAAGGCCCCATCACTATCCATCTGGCTTGTGTACGATCTAACGAATTGATGGATCGGAAAGTTTGAAAAATTTTTGATAGCATGTGGTACCCATCTCAAAACTAAATTATAAATCCAGTGTGTCATTTCTATCGAATTGCCGTAAGACCTGTGCGTGTGCCGGTACTCACCGCCGAATTAGTGAAGTCGTCTTTCATTAACGTCGTTTCAAATCGTACATCATATGTTCGCCAATACTGCCGTCCTCCAAACTGACATCTCGTCAACCGCCGCGCGCAACCGCAAGCCCCTTCGACCGCTACACAGCTGGAAAGTCAGTGTGGCTTTTTTTTCACGGCAAAACCGATTTACAATGATGGTCAGTGGTCAGTTTTTTTGTAGAGGTTTTGGCGGTATTGATGAATGACGCCGCGATCTGATCGCATAGCTAATCGCCTTAAGCTGCTCGATCCGTGCCGTTCGGGTAGGAAGGAGATCGGCATGAACAGGTTACATAAGGCTTACATAGCCAGTTGATTTTGAGAGTGGATTTGTAGGATTGTGAGCGAGTGACCGTCGGGATTGGATTGAGGCCTAGACAGATAAACTCGTATAAGTGCAGATAAAATGGTTATTCATGTGTTACTATAGACTTTACCCAGGTCTGCCTGTTTTACCCCGGTGTATCCGAGTGTGGCACATTGGGCTATGGAATCCTAGACACAACCACTGCCTTCGATATCGTTTCTGCACATGTATCTTTGAATCTCGACCTGAACCTAGCTCAAGCCTTTTTTATTTTGCGAGGGGGGGGGGGGACTGTTCTTGATTAGTCTTCTGGCATAAGTGAAAAGGGCGTAATGGACGAGGGTGCAGTTTACCACCACCACCACAGCTCAAGAGACTTGGGTACTCAGGCACGCGTCACATCCTCCCTCCGAGCAGAGGATGGAGCAATCTTCGATGAGGCACTTTTGTGTTTGTAAAATGAGGGAAGTCGTATTCGGCTTGCTTGAAGATTCATTGAGAAATCCTCAACGACCTACCTATTTTCAATGGTTTCGGGCGATCAGATGATCCCCAAATAAATGGGCGTCAGTCGATAATCATACTTTCTGCTAGATACTGGTGCAGTGGTTTGAGAGGGGTCGCATTCTTCGACGAAATACTTTCAAAATCCACTGCTTGATCCTAGTTAGAACACCTGGCACTGACCATACCTGTGTATAGTGAACAGGAAATTGGCTTCGATTGGGCTTTGCAAGTCATTGTGTAGCCCAAATGCACTTTCAAGCACCCCTACGATTCCGCATGGAACTCCAGTGCATGGCGCATCTCCGTTGCTACTCGACGTGCACCTTATTGATGTTATGGCCTTGCCGTGGTTCCTTGATGAGCGCTGTTAGAAGCATAGTTCTGCAAGTAGGGGTTTTTCAAAGGCTGCTTGTTTTACTGTACAAGTCGGTACAGTTCCTGGAGGTCAGCGATGATGAAACAGGACTTCCGGCCGGCGTTCGTATGAGGCGTCATTGAAATGGATGACGGACGACGTAGTTCGGCTTTCATTACACCGTGCCGCCCGTCGTGCTGTTCCTGACCGGAAGTTGGTCGCCAACGTCGACCAGTGGTGGGACAGTAAAAAGTGCTAGTCACCTTGCTGAATGCACGGAAAGAAGAGCGAAATAACTTTTATTGCGCAGTGAAGCAAATAAGAAAAAGCAGTTGGACAAGTTTATTGTGAGAACAGGATGGATGAAATTTTGTAAGAAAAGGGGAAAACCGAATGAGTGAAAAAAGGATATAAAGAAAGTAGATTAGGAATGTTTTTGAAAAAGGATATGCCGCTTCCGGAACAGGCCTACACGCAAAACCGTAGTTTTCTAGTCACTCACTTACAGTTTTGGGAAACTTTTACGACTTTCTTGTGAGAGAAAAACCGCACGGAGAAGAAGGAAAAGTGCTGTTACTCCAGCCGATGTCATACTTTCTCCCATTAATTTCTGAATTTCTTAGATATTTCGTCTCAGGAAATCTTTTTCTGATTTTTTCACAATCAGCATTGGCTTCGAGCGATGAGCATAAGAAGTGAGCCATAGTCTCAAAAACAACCGCCTTAGTTAACTAGCTCATAGTCCTTAATTTTTTCTCCGCACTCGGTAACACGGTAGTACATAGTAGCTATGCTATAGCACATGTACATAGTAACTGTAACAACAGCTACCCTTCTGCCCACACAATCCATAATACACCCCATAAAATGATGATCTTATGAGTCTGCTATGCCTGGATTACCTGATTGTACCTTGTCGGGTCTGCTCGTCACATGACAAAAATTTTGAGCTGGCAAAATTTCAGAGCAGACGTTTGAAATTTTTGTTCCCTCGGGAACTTTTTCAGCACCAAGGAATGTTTGAGAAATTCTCATAAGGGGTCGTACTTCGTACTGGAAAAGAGAAGGGTTCGTATTTTGTGACCGGGAATCCTCAACACGTTACTGTATTCGAAAGTGGTGATGCAAAATCTTTTAGTAATTTTGGTATTTTTTTCAAAATATCAAAATCAATACACTATACTCAAGCTTCATTTTAACGGTTCGATGTTGATATTGGCCAACCCGCTCAACAACTTATAGGTGTGAGTGCGATAAGCTGTGATGAGTATACCATTCAGAAGCTGAGTTAGGGTGAGAGGGGTCTCGGTAGTGTAATGGATTAGCAAATATGCCCGGAAAGCATCGCGTGCGGGTTCGAGATCCGAGAAACTCAATTTTCCCGTGCACGATTCTTCAAACGTACCTATCCTCTGTATTAACAACATCCGTTCAAGCATGGGCATTAATCAGAGCATTTATGGCATACATCATTCTCCTTAACGTAGGCAGCAGCTTTCGTAACCTTGTCAGATCCGGCTAATGATAAGTGAAGGAATTGGAGCGTGACAAAGTGTCACCAAAAAAACATAATCATCGAAAAGCCTGTTCTGTTCCACAACTTCCAACATGATTCTCAAGATAAGTGGTTGAAAATCTTGTGAGAAATCATCCGGAATTGGTCATTTGATAAATACTGAAGCAGGTGTACGGTATATGTAAAATGACGTATCCAGAAGTTTCGTAACCCGGTCTGTTTCTTAGATCAACTGAATCACCGTCTATCGAATCGTGAGTGGATAGAGAAGTTCCAGATTTCCACACTGTCAACAAATGTTTGTTCGCGTTTTCCACCATCGACAAATGTGTCTGTACGCGAATAAAATGTGTCTGAGTGCTGATTCTTAGGAAAATTCACAAGGAGACAACCGGTTCGCACGCACGACACAAGTTTTCAATACCCTACACGGTATTTTCAGCTGTTTATCTTGAGGGACCACGGAATTTCAGTTAAAGGCAGCATTAGGGAAAATACGGACGAAAAGTAGAAGTAAAGAATGTGAAAGTCAAGGTGCTTAGTAATACGATGGTGAAAAAACCGGAAGGAAATGGACAAAGACCCGAGAGATAGGACCCCCTTCCCACCGTTGATTCTCGACGCAGACGACCTTTCCGTCAAGAGGCGGGTAGTCCAAACGTGATTAGTAAGAAAGTGAAGAAAGAATGGAATGGAACGGTCGGAAACCAGAGAAATAAGACCCCGTTCCCATTGTTGACCACGAAAGAAGGCGGGCCATGTTAGCGACAGGGGCGGACCCTGTTAGAACAAGTAGCGACTGTTGGAAGGGAGCTGTCTCTTATAGAGCTCTAGAGCGTTCTTTTTTATCGGAAATTTCGCCACGTATAGTCTTCCTAGACCAGCAGTTTCATGTGGATGGCTCTTATTTCTCACATTATCCCTACGACTGTCTTTAGGTTAATTACCCATGGCAAAGCTAAAGCTGGCGCTGAAGCAGAAATAGCTCTAAAATATGGTGCCACTTGTACTAAATTGAGGTTAAACCACTTGTACTAAATTGAGGTAGTTAAACCCATCAAACCAATCTGGCTTGTCCCAAAATTCCGTCCTTATTAGCAGCAGGGCATTTTGACGCTTTATTTCATCTGTACACGCATTTATCTGGCCCAGAATTCTTGCATAGTTTCTATCAGCGTGTCCCAGTATTCGGTGCCTGGCGATTATGAGTGTAATGAAAGCGAGCACTTCCTGGCAGTTTTTTTAGGACCTTTAACGTATGAAATTCTTATAAGGATCGGTGCATGACTTTAGGACCGACGTAACCTGCGAGATCCGCTCTCGGTACGCACATACTCAGTGTATTTTAAATTATTATATTCTATTGCTTGAGGGCGGAGATGGTATAGTGACGGAGTGCCCGGACCCCACATTCATGGTGCGTGAGTCAGCTCCCGCATCCAAGCCAGGAGAAGCCAACTAAACCTTCCATCCCTCCGGGGCCAATAATCAGTGACAGACTCGTTTGGGAGTATGGAAACACCGACTCTAGCTGACTCCTGCAAGTCATCGTATAGGCCAAATCGCATTCATCTGTCACCACGATTCTGAATGGACCTAGTATGCGCGGCGCATCCCGGAGAAAGGACTGATTAACGCAAAAACTTTATCCTTTTATCCTTTGTTTAGGAACACCATTGTGATTCCATTACGAAATAAAAAATACCAAAGTACTATTTTTGGTTGACTCTGAATGGTAGATGATTCGTGTAAACTTCTGAAGGCTTTGTATGCCTCCCACGTATTTGTGTCCTGGGAGCATTAGGCTAGTCTTGCTGAAAATTTGTTGTTCCTAAAAGAGACACAGCTAAAAGGGCAATTTATCTTTCAAAAACCTGGAATAACCATGAGTTTGCTCGCTCGACATTCGGATGTTTTCTATAACTCTTTACGAAGTCGTAACCTTTGTAGTGAATCTCGAAACCGGTCCTCATTTGGGAGTAAATCCGGTGATGTTTTGGTTCGTGGATGATCTATGATGATGATACGGGATGGTATGTTTTGAGTGGGATTAGCCGTCACCGACGCTGAGTAAATAGTGGGGATGATCTCGAGCTCGACAGGGAATTTCCGTGAGGTGATAGGTCGAGCGACAGGGTTAAGGGACAGGACTTGAGTAGCTCATTATCGCACCCAATGTGGACAGAAAATATGGAGCGAGATAGCTGCTTTCAAGCTTAGCGTTGCTTTTTCGTTTTCTTGACATAAATTGCGCCAGAATCCCTACGAATTTATGAAACTGAGTCTGCATCGAGGAAGTTTAGAGAGGAGGGGGGATGTTAGTCAAGTCATCTGCTGGTAACCCAATGAAATTATTCATAAGCATAAAATCAGCGTCAATGTGAGGTTCCAAAGCTTCCAGTTGGAAAGCGGAGCCGTGGGGCATTTCGAGGATGCTAAAAATAACTAAGAAAATAAAGAAATATAAAAAAATAAATAAATAAAAATATATATTCCGACATATTTCTGTATTTCATATTTTCAAGTTCAATCCACTTCAATTCTTTATGCATCTGACAGAAAAAAAATTATAAAGAGCTTGTGAAGACCATTAAATTTATAATCAAATTCACATATTCAATGATTCCGTGGATGTTGATTTATATTAGTTTTACAGTCCAACTACAAATCGCTACTACTGGCCGAGGAAACATCATGTCGTGAAGCGATCGCAATCGTGCTGAGTATGAACCGGAAAGAACCTGACGGTGAATATGCGCTGTTTTTGACTGCACCCGAAGGCGAAGCACAGATCCCTTCTGAGGTGAGATTCACGGAAAACGGATTCTTTTAGTGGCAGATTTCAGATGTAAAATATTTCATCACACTCAATCGTTCCTACATTTTGGATGCAAGGTATGCGCATGGCTCATTCTCAGGGGATCCGTTAGATACCGTGTAACTTTCCCACACATATTATTGTGCCTCCCAACTCCGAAAATTATTCATTGAAACTCAATTTTGCACATTCCCGCGATTCTAAGTTTTGAATTTTCATCCCGAGAAAGTATATCCTGACCGGCTTGCATTGTTCACCTTTTACAGAGCATGTCCAGATGTCAATACAAGTCTCAAATTTTTGATTTTTTTTCAATTTTTTGAAGGAGTTATTTGAAATTCCAAAATTTAGGTCTCACTGGTGTCAATCGCGGTGATGTGCCAACCCTGTCACAAGATCGTTATACGACAAGTGGATTCGCTGTAATAATGAGAAAACTTATTGATTACTACTTAGTTTCAAAAACTGGCAAATCGCCAGCATATTCCGTGACCTCTGATGTCATTTTTGAAAGCAGTCTGACATAAACAACGGCATTGCTGCATGTCTCCATAATTGGTGTAATTACGGTTCCCCATACGGTGTGCATGTCCACGCCTCCAACGTTTTTCCAACAATGAAATTCGCGCGCAGTTTTTTTCGTGAATTTTTAAATCAATACACAAAGATAGTGAGATATTGTTTTTTTCGCATGGATTGAGTTAGTATATTTTTCTCTTATATTTCTGTGATTGTTGAATGTAAATACTATCAATAAATCTTCATAAAGAATGTTCTGTCATTTTTGTACCGATGTATGTTGGAAATAAGAAAAGTATGGTGATATCATGGTCAATCAATACTTGATATGCGGCATGCATTGGACATCCTGCCTGATTCGCAGGGATGTTTGACAGTGCAAAAAGTCGATGCATCATCCATCACCTATTGGTACTTCTATCTTGCATACCATACACAGTATGGTTAACGTCTTCAGTGACGGGCCACGTAAGTACGAATGGGGGCAGATGGCGTGTTAGGAAGACCGTGAAATCCCTATGCAGTGCTTGTCGTGCTCTGGCACTCCTTACAAAAGTTATAAAAAAATCCTCATCACGGGGTTTACCGAAATTCGGGGCCATCAGATGGTTAAAATATTTTTGAGTATTGTTCTGACCCGAAACCTTATGCCAATCTGAATGTGTGAAAAACAATGTAAGACTCCAAAATTTTATTTCAAAAACCTAAATCTTTTGAGTCTTTTGAATAAAATTTTGGAGACTCACACTGTCTTTCGAAATGAAATTCCGGAGCCACACATTGTTTTTCACACATTTAGATTAAACATTGTTTTTTATCCGCATGACTCGACCCTAGAGGTGGGCTTGAAGCTTTGATTATGTGAGTCTTCGGTCAACTCTCTCACGCAATACTTGGAACTGAAGAAAAGGAAAAATCTTGAAGAGAAAGGAAAAAAGAGAAAGAGAAGAGAAAAGAAACGATGAAGCGGAAAAGACTCGTTCCTTGAATGTGTCCTAATGTGGTATCCTAATAATTAAGGTGTATTAAAGGACACGTTCAAATATCTGAAAGGATAAAAGGGATGAAGTTTCAGGCGATAATCAATCCCTTGGTGGAATGCGCCGCGCATTCTAGCTCCATTCAGAATCATGACAGCAAATGAATGCGATCTGGCCATTCAGTGGCTTGCGAAGGACGAGTCTGATTCACCTAGTCCGAAAGGATGGAAGGCTTGGTTGGCCTAAGCGGGCTGGATGCGGGATTTGATCCTCGAACCATGAAAGTATGATTTCGCGCCACCTGACACTACACCACCTCGTCCCATTTGACAATAACAACATAGAATAATATTTTGGAAACAACAGTTTGAAGTGCTGAGTGGTACTCTATGCCATGCAGTCGATTCCACCTGCGCACAGCTGGAAAACTGAAACTGATTACCGAATATTTTCAATAATTTGATCTACCTGAATCTCCAGCAATATTGGGATCACACATACCATTTGCTCCCCCTTCCGCTCTAAACGCCTTTCAATGTTTCTAATAAGGAGACAACTGTATTTTCTGAATAGCTTCAATTATTCTTCTTCAGGATCTGCTTTATTTCTTCATTGTCAACTTAATATTCCTCTAGGATCAAACAGGAACAGTTTTTTATTGACAACATTTAAAATAGCTGTTATGTTATTTCCCTTTGCCTTCCCATCTATTCATCTGTCGTAGTATCTTGTCATAACAATCTTCAATGTTCTTATTACAAAATTACCTGGTACCTGCTACTCGAGCCGCTTCCTGCCAACATATGATTTGCTCTTTCCCCTTCCATTTTTCTTACACCTATATCTTTTGGTTTATGGGGTTATGTTCTCTAAAATGCCCTGAACACTAATAGAACATGTACGAGATCGGTAGATAAAATATTGGCGCTACATGGATACATGAGGGTGTGGACAGGGATGACTGATCCATTCCAGAGATCCTTCCTTTCTGAGAATAAGATAGAATCCACATCCCTGGCGCATTAGAAGCCTGTTGACGTTTTATATTACGGCTCGTAACTGCACGAAAAAACGGCCTTCCTGACCAACCTTAGTGTGTTCTAGTCATTTTTTCTGTTCTCTGGCGCGTCTTCTGGTGCATACAAATAAATAAATATATAAATAATCGTTTCTTTGTGTCGTCTACACCCACCACACCCCAACGTTTGGTGGCTTGCTTTGGTTGTGCTGGTATATATGGGTTCAGATGCACTGACCTATGACCCAACTCCGCCTTAAGCCACCGCCAGACATCGCCATTTTTTACGATTTTGTGATACTGCGATTTTGCGCCCTCCCACTTTCGCACGCAATGCTGCGACTTTGGAATCTTGCATTGCCGCAACTTCGCGCGCGGAGCCGCTAAATCAAAAAAAAATGCAAAATCGCGCGGTTTTGACGGCGGGCTTACATTGCTTATAGCGCCGGAATTATTTCTTTATTTGTTCTCAAAGGCCTGCCTTCGCTATCCAAAACCGAGCAAAGATCGAAGAATGGGGTGGGATGGTACTGGGGGAAACTCCTAACGACCCATCCATTATTTCCCTTTCTCGTGTATTATGGGGCTATCAGGTGATATCCAAAAAGGACATACTAGTCAATAAACAAACTTAGCTCCAGGTATGTATTAGTAAGATGCATGAGAAGGGATTGACGTCATTGTCATCCACTTGCGCTGGTAAGACGATTACCGTAAACAAACGAAGAACAGTTCAAAAGTCCTGGAGATGCAGCGCGGTTTAGTCAAGGACTTCCCAGAGGATTTGTTGGTATTCAGAAAGTTTTTCAGCTGTGTGATGACATAATCGACAGCACTTAGACGACTTATACCTTGCCTTGTGTGCCTCATTGACCACAAAACAGGTCCGCTTGACGACGATTTCTTTGGTTCATCGACTAATCGCCTTGATCCCTTGTTGAGACGATGTTTGACATCGAAGGGAGAATCGCTGAATGAAAAAAAAATAATTTAGGGTATAATGAAGAATTATTTGATGAGTTTAAAATAGAAGTGAGAGAATAAGATAGAGATAGCTAGATAGAGAATATAATACTAATATATTTCCGTTTATATCGGATTAATCCTAATTTGCCCTGTAAAGGAGAATTTAGACCCAACAAATCGGGCTACGAGTCGTAACCCTGGGAGGTAGAGCGCCCGTGTTTGCCGGGCTGTTCCCCGATAGGTATGTATTTACAGTAGTTAGTGTTTATGGATGAGTGGCAGCGATGGTCTGCCACGGGGACCCTCATAAGGCAATACAAGAGCCACAGAACAAGAAAAAGTCTTGGAATATAGTGTTACACGTTCTTTTGCCATTTATCCGAATTGCTTATTGTTCTCTTTTGCGAGATGAATGAATGAACACGGTCTTAACACATAACGTACCGAGGCTATTTTCTCCGTTTCTGCCTGTATAGCAGACCTTTTTATCTAGTCTTCAAATCGTGCAAGACAGGGTGTTGCACTTGACCACCAAGGACCATCTTTTTTCGGGGTCATATGAAACCGTCGACTGGTGAAGGCTAAGACTGTCAGGATACGTTTTCGGATATGGAGAACAACGTATCTGTCCATCATTGTACCAGAAAAATTGGTTTGCGTTTTAATGTCACTCCTAGGCAAAAACTAAACTTTTGTACGACTAGGCAGTTAGGTCCGCAATCGATAGAATAGTAATTTCAGTCGAAGTCTCATCTGTAGAGGTGAGTAGTTGTCCTGTCAATTGTTTTGTTATTGCTTGCTATGGTGTTCAAAAAGCGTGCTGCCAAAATCCTAGCTACCTTTTGGAAGGGAAAGGTCCCAGAAAGATTTATTATTCTCCATATTCGAAAACATATAGTGGCAGCTTTTGACCACGATACAATTTCAAAATGCGGAAAAATTGTGGTTCGATACTGATGGAACACCATGTGTTGCACTTAGCCACTCAGGAACGGTTTTGGGTGGAACACCAGGTGTTGCATGCGGTACGTTATGGGTTAATGACTAATTGAGCCATTTTCAGCGACATGCTCAACGACTAAGCAACATCTTGAGACCTTGAATTTCTGGTCATTAACAATGCCAATATGGCAGAAGGTGAATACAATTACCGGTAAGACCCTGGCAGACCTTGAAATTATTTTGAATTGTGCGGCTGATTTGTTGTTGTTTTTTTCGCGCAAGACGTCAGGTTACCCCTCGCAGTCACAACTCCTCTCGCGGCAACCGACTTTGAATGCTTCATCAAAAGAAACGTCTACGGAAATTTACATTCACGTGTTGCCCACATATATATGTTATTTCTGTTACCCACATATTTACTAGGTTGTCCCAAAAATCTTGTAAGATTTTTTGATCATCACTTTGTATTATTTTTCCTTCCAACAAACAACAATCAGGCAACAACGTATTCACCATTGTTATCGATAACACTCTGCCCCTCATAAGTAAATCATTGATTCCCTCCTCCCAGAATCTGGGTTCTGAGAGTCGAAGAAGTCAGCGATCGCCTTCGCAGGCATGCCATAATCAACGAATTTTCTCTTGGCCAGGAAGGATTCGAGAGGGTGAGTAAGGTGATAGCCAGAAGGGGCAATGTCTGGAGAGTACGGTGGGTGGGGCAGCACATCCCAACCGAGCTCCTATAACTCAGCCTGGGAACTTTTCGCGAAATGGGAGCGGGCGTCGTCATGAAGAAGGGTGACTGCGGACCTTTTCCGGCACTTTTCTCGAACAGCGATGGTGAGCTGCTGGAGCTGGTGGGTGCATACGGCAGCGGTGACTGTCTCGCCTTGTACCACCCCTCGCGGAAAAGCATTCCTTCCGAGCAGTCCAGAACCAGCACAGTCCCAAGCGTGGTTTGTCTTTCATGTCAATCTCGCCGTTGCTGAAGCGGGTGTAGGTTGGGACACACGAATCTAGGCCGTGACCCTGTAACAGCCTGTGGCCTTTGACCTAAGCCTTGAATAATTCAGACAATTTGTTCATGTAAATCGTGTCCTCCTTGCAAGTCTGTTCCGTTGTATAGTCAAATTGTCTGAATTATTCATGTCACAGGGCAAAGGCCACAGGCTGTCACAGGGTCACGGCCTAGATTCGTGTGTCCCAACCGTCACCCTTGCTGAAGCTGATGAACCAGCGGCGCACGGTCACGCAGCTCACACATCCCTTGCCCAATGCAGCGTTGATGGAGTCGCAAGCTTCTCGCTTTGCTGCCCCAAGAGCACTCATAGTAGATGACAGCGCGTGTTGGGTGGGTATCGACTTCGGGCTCTGTAGCTCTCTCCACGGAATCTGGTGGGTCAATATATATTTTACTAGAGAACTTAGAGAACGTTCCACCATATTCCTGAACCGCCTAGTCCTGCCTCGAAGTAAAAAGTTATTGATTTTTCAAGAAAAATCCTACAAGACTTTTGGGACAACCTAATATTTTATACCTGCTTACTAAGGAACGCAATAAAGTTCAACGTGCATATAAGCGCAGTTGAGACAGAGTTCCCCAAAGTGGTGGACGAAGGGTGGGACGTCCGCGTGGGTTTGAACGCGAGAGAGCTGAGAAGCAAAGAGGCGACACTGACGTAGTCAGGGACGCAGAGCGAAAAGCAAATTAGCAAAGGCCGCGTTCAGACTAGACGTTCAGATTAGACGCAGAAATTCGAGCTGCGCTGTGGCCAGGGCTGTTGTTCAAATGTGTTGGCGGGAAATGGGGCGGGATTTCAAGCCACCTGCTCTTCTATTTTCGATTTCTGAATAAAGGAGATTTCTCGGTTCTTTTTTTTGTTTCTGTTAATGTATTAATTTAGACTAATTTAGAAGCGTGATTCTAAAAGGCATTCAAATCATGGGATTTGCGTGGACGATTCCTTTTACTAAATGTGCTTAGATATAAGCAAAATATTCAGCCTTGCATGGTAAACAAACCCGCATTCATCACGCGTATAAGGATTTCATAAGGATCTTCACAGCCTCTCCTGATGCTCCCACAAATTCCATAAGGAAGAAGGCCAATATAGCAAAAAAAATTTATAGCTTCAATATAATTAGGCATACGGTAAATGTATGGCGCACGGCTTAAGTAAATAGAAACTGTGACTGTGGAAATCACCGATGATATTATTACGAGTTTACTAGGTACTTACTCAGCAGGCCGCTCAAGGTCATTTGGTCTTATGTTAGTAACGCGACTGCAGCTCACGTCCAAATCATGCATCAGAATCAGTTCTACCTAAACTCGCCCATTTCGCCAGATGCCCAGAGAAAGGCGAGGCAGGGTCAAGCCTCCCTTGAGAAATCCTCAACGAGGGGGTCGTAAAAGTTGAGGTAGGCAGTGATCAACAGAATTTCTCAGGATGAAGGTCTAAAGTGTGAGGGGAGAAATGATAATACTGAATGGTGAGGTGCGAAGCCGAAACCAGTTCAAGTTAATCATCATGGAAACCTCATGCATGGCGCAATCCGCAACGAAATCGGTCAACGCCAATAGCCCTTTCGTTGGTCCGCTGACACCGGAAGAACGTACAGGGACACTTCCGAAAATCACCGATGACCCGCGAAAAGCGATATCTCAACGGATACCACCGTGGATGGACACTCCAGAAACAATGGGATAAAGACGAAAAATTAGCTGATATGGACTTCTTCCATATCTTACTACGATCGCAAGTACGTAATCTAGTGTTGGCGGCCACTATGCGGACCGGAAAAACGTTTGTATTCATTAAGAATGTGGATGAAATCCTCATGCATGGCGCATCACACAGAGATGCTGACCGACGCTCCTCGCCTTCCCACTAGGCCTTCGAGAGCGAAGGATGCATACTGGAAAAATTCCAGTATGAATGAATCGATTTTTGGGAAGATTCGTGGGAAGATCTCGCAAATCCGACGAAAAAAAGCTTTCCTCAACTGGCTTTTTTGAATTTTCTTGCTTCGTTTTAAAGATATGGCATAGCTCAGGTAGTCATTCGAAAGCGACAACATAGCAGACCTGCTTCACCAAAACGAGCTCATATGGTTAAGTTTGAAGGAAGTTATGGCCATTTCCGTGAAACACTTCGAAATTTTCCTCATCAAATCCTCATCAAAAAACCCATATCGAGAACTTAGCAACCATTGGAGCAAGCAATTGGCCAATAGATAGGTCTAAGGAAGTTATTAGGAAAACAGTTTACAGCTGTTTGAAAGATGGGCTCTAGGTAAAGTTTGAAGTATTTTTAAAATGTTGGAATTTAGTATGGAGAAGATACCGCGCTCCATCGTGATCGCCGCGTCGCACGTCGCCTGAAACGACATTAAAAGGCCGATGATGCCCGCTTCAGATCAAACATCAAACAGCTGTCCATCAAACATTCTATCTTTGTTGCAAGACCTTTGAATAAGTTCCTTGTTCAGAGTCATGTACTAGTACATGTACTGTTATCTTACTGCTACAGTCGCACCTCTTGCGACTGTACTGACCGAGCCTACTTACCTATCTTGCAGACCCTCTATATGTATAACGCCTTTATATTGAGACGTTTTCGACTTTTCATAGTGAACACTACAAAAGGTGCGAGTTCAGTGGTCTGAAGCCGCGCTGGCAGCTTGTCGTGAGTCACTCAGGGAATTTCTCCCCATCCCATCCCATTCTCTTTCGTTATGCATCAACGTGAACAAAAGAGAATGGGATGGGATCTCTTTTTCTGGGGTGGGAGGGAAAGGGAGGGAGGGAGGGAGGGAATTATGTTCTCCACCTTTCGATCGCAAAGAGCTCTCTTGGGGTGGGAAGAAGGGAGTCAGGGCGTTTTCTTTGCCACGCGAAGCTGCTTTTTGAGAAAAACTGTGTTAACATTTTAAAAAACCTTTATTGATATGCAACAGATTGTAGCAAATTGAAAATAACAATAACAGACGTAACAGGGGGTCGTACTTAGACCCCCTTTTGGGGGGGGGGGTCGTATTTTTTTAAAATTTCCCTCATCTGGACGCTTGACCTTGAGGCGAGGTGGTTACCTGCAGTAAAGGGACACTGACTCTGCAGATGTGGAGGCTCACCCAAACCTGTGGGCCCTCTCTGGGACGAGAGACAGAAAAGTGTAGGAAGTTTCCGCTGCTCCAAAGAAATGGATTCTGATCCGCTGAGAGGAGTTCCATATGGAACTATAGTCAAGGATCAAATCTCATGTCGCCCCTCTGTTGCCTTGCAGCGAGTCTTACCTCGTAGTAGCGATGTTAGATCTCGCTACAAAGGAATTGATTCCCGACCGCAGCTAGGACCGATGCTGTGTCGACAGGTCGCGGAAGGCAGTTGCGTGCGAATTTAGACGCGAAAGGTGTCCGCGAGGCCGCGATCATACTTTCCACCGGCAGGGCGTGGCTGCGTTCATAGGCAGCGAGGCAGAGTGGCACGACACGCAGCCACGCCCCGCCACCGCCACCGCAAAGTGAACGCGGTTTCACCCCTTCACTGTCCCTCGTTACAGTACCCGAGATAGTTCAACGTACTACCGGTTTTTGAAAGGAAGCGCCCTACACTAAAGTGCACAAGTGGACACTATCACCTCCCGTGCTCCGGAAATTAATAAAATCAGCCGATGATCAGCTTCAGAGATAATTTTACCTATACTACCTAGCCAAAATGGTATGTGCCGTATTCCCATGCACTTGAACAGGTAATTCTTGCCACAGCAAAAAAAAGCAAATATTTATCATACCGGTTCAACGAACAAAAAGAAACCAATAATGCTCCAACTACTACAAGGAAAGCGAAAGTTATCCCGATACGTTCTTATCCTGGGGGCCATCCTAGCTGTCGTCCACCAAGAATGTGTAGGTGGAGGTGGAACACGCTCTGACAGCCATCACGTCCATTGTTCACCACGACTCGATAGCCATTTTCTAGCCCTAGATCGCGAGCAACCTAAATCCAGTATTATTGAGGAGCATAGATTACTCACAATGACAGTGACCAAAAACACTCAAAAAGGCTTTGGCAGGAACAGTCGGCTACTGGTAGTATCACACTTCACGATAGACTTAAGAAAGAATATCGTACCTTGGCAGCTGTCAGCATCAGTTTCCCCAAAAGAGCTTGATCCTAAAATATGCTCCATGATTTTCGTTCAAAAGCTAGAAAATACTGATTCCAAAATGACTTCAGTATTTTGCCTGCATTTATTATTTACCAAAATAATTAGTGGCCTCAGATGCGGCCTCAAATAACATAAAACGAAATTCGCTGCAACTGTCGCTGTAACAACCCGACTTCGTTATGAAACGATGGATCTACGAAAAAAGACCAAAGGTACTACCATGAACTACCCCCCGCGCGCTCAGAGCATATACTTTAATGAATAAAGTTTACAAGTTCTGAAGTCCTGAATATCCAAAAAACACTAAAGACTACCGTATCTTCGGCTTCCTGGAGCATGGCAATCCGTTTCTTTGGTATTACAAGGAAATGGACCGGAGCTTGAGGCGAGACATCGTGAAATGCTAGCACCTGTGGGAAAAAAATAGATTTCAGTTCTCACAAAAATTGAAATATAAAAGTAAAGGAAAATTTTAAATACACAAACTCCACGGTTTTAACGACACTTTTGCGCAATTAATTGACCAAAATTTTTGACTAGCCAGACCGCTGTGGGATATTTGCTACGTGACTTTGTTTTCAAAGACTTCGAAACCATTTTTATGAATGAAAATAAGCCCGCGCCATTCAAGTGTTCGATACAACACGATTTTTGATGGTTTGGGGAAGGATATCTACTTAATCGGATCAGTCGAGCAGAAAATCATACCTCATCATCTTCGTATATGATTTTTGCAGGAATTTCCTTGCGAATAATTTTTCCGAAAATTGTGTCGTTTTCACGAACAGCCGTCTGTGCTTTCTCGACTTCCGACATCTTTGGGCGAACCAAGCTGGGTAAGGTGCAACTCGCTAGCGCACCTAACCTAAATAAACGTAAATGTACTTCGCTGCACCCCACTTCTGCGTCCGTACAAATCAGCCTTATTCAATGTAATTTACTTAACAATGGAAAACGGATATAAAACCATCACAAATTATGTGCTAACTCTTAGAAGCACTTTTAGGGATTCCTCAGAAAATTCAACTGAGAGCCATATAATCCCCAGTGGCAGAGGGAAATCTGGCAACTGCTATCTCAACAAATATATAGGTTATCCCCTACCAACTCTATATAAGACGCTTCGTCTGTCTGTACTTCCTTCCATCCCTCCATCCGACTGTCACGAAATTAGGTACTATATGAAAAACGAGCTGTGGAGATGGGGACAAGAGTGGGATGGGTAGAGCATGGAACAAGAAGTAAGGAAAAGGAACACAAGTTAAGCCCCGCACACGATGGGGTGGGGGGGCGTGCCAGGGATGTTCCGTTTTCGGACCGAGAATTGTTAATTTGGTTCCAGTATAACCCAAATGGGGGAAAAGATGGATCAAGGTCACGGATGAGTTTCTGAAAGTCATGAAAGAGGCCCGGGCACAGTGAGCGGAGCATTTGTGGCAGTGGGCTGAGCTTGAACGTTACATGAAAAACAACCTATGGAAATGGGGACAAGTTTGGGATTAGGTCAAGTCAAGCTCCGTCCGAGCCGAGCGTGCGCTGTAATGTTCCGTTTTCAGAACAAAAACTATTAATTCTGTTTTGATATGACCCAAACGTGGGGTAGGATGGCTCGAGGTCAGGGATGAGTTCTGAAGGTCACGAAGGAGGCCTGAGCACGCCAAAAATCTGTGGAAAGGGAAGCCATGTTTTATCTGCGAACGCTAACAAAGTGACTTAATCTTTTACAAAGTGAATTATTCGTAAACCGGGTTAGACGGATTCCGTTAGGATCCTTCACCCTCAACTAGCTTGAAAACGCTACAGCAAAAAAAAAAGACAAATCAAAGTATACTCGGTAATGTGTGCATGAAACCAAAATAAAAACGCACACTGCTATTAACGAAATCCCCCACCTAAATGAGGGGAGAGCGGAGCTGGGAAGACGGGAGCATGCCGTCCCAATGAGAATCCTTGGAAATAGACGGACAAGCATTTGCTCATAGAATGTCTCGGAGCTCCACCTTCAATTAATGATGTGATGGCGCTTCATAAAGTGCGCAGAAGCCGTGGACAAATTGTTAGCGTACCACCTACACTGCATACTCTACAGAAACTCTAAATAACTTCGGAGGCAATAGAGGGGTGACAGTAGAGCCACCATGGCAGGAGGGAATGGGCAAAAAAAGAACCAAAACTTTGACAGTGAGAGTCACAACAAAAGAGGACAATGGAGGTCCTTATTCACAGATGAGTATTAGGTACCTTTTGGACAGAACAATTACATTAAAGAACCCCATGAATCTAATCTGGATACCAAACATCAACCATCTGAAAACGCTTTTCAATCAGTACCATGGAATAGATCGTGAGCCACTACTCCGCCAAAATGAGCATGGGATATTTAAGCCAATAAGAGTGATGTTAGTGAAGATATAAACATAACCACACTAGCACATATAAAAACATAAAGGAAATATAAGAGCTACCACACTATCACATTGATGCGAAATCTCTAGAAAAGGCGTAACTTTCAGGCTGCATACGCGATTGCACAACATTCCGCGAAACCACCGAGTGACAATCTCGTTTAACACTAGTTTTCTAGCGAAATTTTTCTTCTGTTGCTCACTTCAGGAATCGTGTGCTGCTTCATTTTGGTTAACATCACACATTATTGTTCGAACTTTATAGATAAAGGTGTATAGGATTTTACAAAGGGTGGATTTCATGGATTCTGGTCCGAGTTTTATGCATAAAGGTGTCCCGATTATTACACAGACCGTCGTGGTCCGAGATGACGTCGATGCCTTCGTATTACATAGATTTAGGAAATCAGTAAGTATGAACACCGATAAACCGAATTTTCAGTGAGCTGAGCAGCTTTGATATCATGGGAAAAACAAAAAGCAATAAATATTACCGAGCAATCTCCTACGTTGATCTAAGAAGCTTGTATTATCGTGTTTTTTTTTGCAGTTTATAGTGCTGAGTGCAGCTGCTGCTTTTAGCTTCACCTTTGGATAGAGCTGCAAACCCGGCTGCAAACACCAAAATAAGTAGCACAGATCCCTTTTTTCATCTGGTTTAGTTATCAAGTTATATTATGTTTAGTTATATATTTAGCTTAGGTTTGGCTGTAAATGTTTTGAGAAACTGTCCAGTCATTCGTCGTGAAACACTGTCTCGTTTATGATTTGGAATTCTTTTGCTTCTGAAGTTTTATCTAGAGGTTATGTAATGAAATGCCAAACGTCCAGATTGCTCTCTGCAATTCAACAGTTCACCAAAATCCTCACTTCTTCGGACAGCTTTAGGCAACCCGTAGACATTTTCGGCTCATCTTTACTGTCCCATATTGTTGCCTTAAGTGAACACAACTTCTTTCAAACCATCTCGGTATCACTTATTTCATGTTCGCTTTTTTGTCAAATGGTTCTTGATTTCATGAATGCCCCATCATAGTCCCTGCGCTTTTCATGGTACCCTTTGTCTCATATATGCCATGTGTTGCGCAAAAGAGTGAGGCCAATCGTTCACACCCTACATAACTCTTACTTGCTAATTTTGAATTTTCCAATGTACAGTCGGATTATGGAACAGATCTGAATGTAGGAGTGAACGGATTTTCACTAGCAAAGAACTCTATGAAGAGAACAGAACGAGGGGCTGGTACACAGCTAATTTGTAGATGAGATATTGCGTACGTAATTTTCATACTACGTCTTCTATCGTTGGTGAATTTTCGAGCCGGAACGTGTTCGCGTCTGGTTTTCTTTGGTCCCACACACATTTAGATTTCTATCGGTTCTGCTTGAGGTCAAAATGACGGCGGTGTTGCCTACAGATGATTACCTTGCATCGCTGAACATTCCTCAGTGCAGTTTTGACTATGATGACGAGGTAAGTGACGAAATATCACTGTGATTGCTCAAGTCTTCGAAAAGTCTGTCCTTAGCTGAGACGAAGATATAAAAAAGTTTTACGTTTCGTAAGATGTGGTTACAGATGGAGGGGACGGTGTGGGGCATCACTGTGCTCAGTGTCCCACCTACGTCACCTTCGTCTGGGCATGAAGAGGGAAATGGGATCCCCCCCTCTTCGTCAAGGCATGGGTAAAAAATACACGTTTGAGTGCACAGACTGATGACTGTGGAATGTATCAGATGAGGGGCGACAGCGAGAAAAGGGTGCCTCACAACGACTGGCCCGGATATTTCACTTTTCTGTTAAGCCACTGCTCACCTACTCCTCCTTCCCCCCCCCCCCCCATATACTACAAATAACTTGGTCTTCAGATGGTGCCAATTCTTCAGAGATCAAATGTTGACACCTTCTAGAAGGAGGTGCTTAGCAATATTATGTTTGCTGAACTTTGTTCCAGGACCAACTGAGGATACATTTGATGTGTGCGATGCTTTGCAGTCCTAAGCAAGTCGAGGATGACGGAACTGTAAGAGCGGACCTAGTCAACAAAAATGCTGAGTGAGCTTGGCTTTTTGATGTTTGTGTTTTCTTTTTTCCCATTGCTGTCACTATTTAGTGACTTCAGAGAGGTTACTGGAGGTTTCATGGATCTGTACACTATCGGAAGGAGGGCCACTCGCGACGATGAAACCGAATTCAAGAAGATTACTAAGAATTTGGTGAGTTTTTAAATGCATTCTTCCTGCTTTGAAAGCTTTACCGGGTTCTTCTGTGCGCAGTTTTTCTGGGAATTATCTGCTCAAAAATGTCGACACTTCGTCAATTATCGCTCGAATCAACTGTATTTGTTTATTTTGGAAGCTTAATTGAAGGGTGTTAGGCCTGTTTGCTACCACTGCCACATCGGCAGCAACTACGTAGGGAGAAAGCGAAGTTATAGTGTACGGACTGCTGTCACGCTTCTGTGCTGGACTTTATCTGTGTTTTGGCAGATAATGCAGCGTGGCTTTAGGAGCTGAGAGCTGATTTGCCTGAGGCGAAAGTCCTCGTTTTCATTATCGAAATAGCTGCAAATCTTTTACCCACTTACCTAGTTTTCATTGCAAACATTTCCTTCTATCAAATTAAGATCGCCACTTTGCAGGAGAGGCTTTTCCAACATCCCATGTTTTCGAAGATTGTGGAAATGGATGGGCAAGCAAAGTTCCATCCTGTACCTCCAGAATCAATACGAAGAATCTACGACAGAATCCTTCGCGGTGGTCGGGTAGCGAGACGACGGTAAGTTTTTCTGGAATTGTGTCATGTTGCTTTCATTGTCTTGTTATGACCGTGTGTCACCATTTTGTACAATTTTGAGCTTCCTTATTTTGCAAATACTGTTGCGTTCCTTTTAATTTTTGATAACTGCTGTTTATCGCCGCAGCTCGCGATGCGAAAGTTACTACAAGGATGCTGAGTTATGGGCAAAAGCTACGGTGCCGGACGGGACTCGAACCCGCACTTCATCCTTTCCGGGGATATGTGCTAATCTATTACACTACCGATACCACTTTCACTTTAACTCAGCTTTTTTGAATTATTTACCATAGCTTATCTGCACTCACACGTATAACGTGTTGAGCCGGTTGGCCAGTATCGGCATCGAACCGTGAAGCTGAAAGCTTTAGTAATGATTTTGATACTTTTAATTTTTGATAACTGCTGTTTATCGCCGCAGCTCGCGATGCGAAAGTTACTGCGAGGATGCTGAGTTCATTAATCATTACTAAAGCTTTCAGCTTCACGGTTCGATGCCGATATTGGCCAACCGGCTCAACACGTTGTACGTGCGAGTGCTGATAAGCTGTGGTAAATATACCATTCAAAAAAGCTGAGTTAAAGACACCGTAAGGGAGTAATTTTGGCTTACGGTAGAACAGACGTAGTGTGGACGAGTTCAAGTGACCGCCATTGCACAAACTCGCCAATTTGACGCCTTGGCATGGTGCCAAGAGAAGATGTTTCCATTATAAAGTTGTTCATTCCTTTTACCTTCTCCTTTGTTCTTTCGTATATTGTTTCTAGATGTACTTACATGAATGTTAATGTAGTTGGGAATGGCCACTCCACTGCGCTGGGAGTCAGGTACTACAACTAAAGTTGGCCCGCGGCCGTCTCCTACAGCGGACAACTCGGAACGCCAGTGCGATGATGCGAATGAGGCGCGAATACACACCGTAGCGATGCACTTTTGAGTTCGGGTTTTTTCACCGATTATCGCTTCTAACCTTCTGCGTTCGTTACGAAATGCTCATTTCTTTGTATGTTTCTCTAGTTTCGGACCCCCTTCCGGTTCCTTTAAAGTGGAGGTGGTGTCGGTAGTGAAATGGATTAGCACATATCCCCGGAAAGGATGAAGTGCGGGTTCGAGTCCCGTCCGGCACCGAAGCTTTTGCCCATAACTCAGCATCCTTGTAGTAACTGTAGTGTTCGTACTTCAGAGATGAGCAAAAAGAGTCCCAGAAAGAGAGGGAGGCTAATCAACCAGAAGCTGTCTATAAGTCCAAAGTGGTGAGTTGATACGTGCCCGAAGAGTCTTGCATAGGCTCAGAAAGACTATTTCAGGCGTGTAATTTCTTGATGGAACTCATAGAAAAGGAGCGTGATCGCAGAGGACTTTTCATGGTTGGTTTCAAGTTCGCAATACAACACTTCATGACTTTAATTGATATTAACAGTGGTGTTTTTGCGAGCATCCATTCTTTACTTCTGGTACGTGACCCATATATGCTGAGCTCACTTTCACTAAACCAGTAGAAGTTTATTCACAAGTCTTTCTTTTCGTGAGTCACCTATGCCCACGGTCACGCATGGGTTGGTGAATCTTTGAGAGAGGTCATCTTTTTGGGTTGATAAGTAGAGGCTCGTATTTTGAGATTTTTATCGGCTATTTTTCGACAGTCTCGTCTTTTTGATAAAAAGCGGCTATATTTATATTCAAAAGAAGGTCGTCAATCGATGTAGCAATGTAGGGTGAATTTAGAGACAGACAACCTCGGAAGTCAACCGGAGGTCAGTGTTAGCGAGATGAGATTATCGCTTTGTATGTTAGCTAGAACTTGTAAGTGCGATATCACTTCTCACATAAAACCATTTTCCTATGTCGGTCTTAGCTCATGAGAGCTGTTGCAATGTCCAACGTGGCATTAAAGCTGAACTTAGCACTTCATCCGGCTAGCTCTGCATGTATGTATCTCTCCCCTCCCACCGCTCCCGTCACACAGTCTACATTTTTGCTTTCTTCATCACTTTCACATTTTTTCGATGAGGCTTCATTTTCGAAGAATCGAAGTCCAATTATTGGTGGCAATATGTCGCCTGAAAGACCATCGAGTATGTGGGCTCTGAAGGATTGTCTTTTAAGGTGGAGTGGCAGTCTATACAGAAGCGATACTATGAGATGGTTACCGATCCCGATAGTGAAGATCGTGAACTCATGAATACCTATGCGGAAAAATATGGCATGGATTTCAGCATGCCTTCTTTGAATAGCGAGGTAAGCATTGTTTTTATTACGGTAAACTAGAACATGTGCTTTAGTGAGTAGTAATATTGTTTTGTTGTTGTGATGTTTTTGATATCACAAGCGCCAGATGTTGGTCAATTGCTATCCATCTCAACCTGGCTATCCACCCTGTAGGAGTGGCCAATTTCTGCCGATTTGCTCTGTTGTAGAAATTTTTTTGAACAAATAAACATCCAAGTCTCCGTGTGATCTTGGATGGGGCATCCGTGACGCAGCCTATAAGGGTGATTCGCTGGTACAATACCCTCTTATGGATGAAGCTACATAATAGTTTTTCTTTTCTTTGTCGATTTTTATCTCGAAATATTACTTATTAATTGTTAACATTCTTGATTATTCACCTGTTGCAGGTAATTAAGAAGTGGACAGGCAGAAGCCAAGTTGTCAAAGGACTGGCAATGCCGTTGTTTCATCCGGTACATTATGAAATGAAAGGAAATATCCTTTTCGTAGGGTTCAATAACGATGCAGGTTGGTTCTTGTCCTGTCCTATCTTTTCGATTTGTGGTGCATGATATCCTCGATTTCCCTCTATCGTCCTCGAAGCATTTTAGAGGTTTCAGTCTTGTATAAAGATGAAGAACTGGAAAGAGACAGAGAAGCATGGCTAGCCGGGGACCGACCCAAAGAAAGGAGATATGAAAGGGAACGACCAAAACCTGTTGAAAGAGAAAGAGGCAATGAGCTGGAAGGTGTGGTCCCGTTAAGAAGTCGCCAAGCTCAAACCGTAGGTTTTACTTTTATAACTAAATGGATGAAAAGAATTTGCCTTTGGTGGAATAGTTTCATGGATATTTAAAAATTGGGGTGGATCGATGAGGCTCAAAGAATGATATAGCGTCTCGAAAATGTTCCCATTATAGGAGCTTTCATTGCTGTGTAGGACACGGCATGATGACGCATCCTCACAGCGCTCCGTGTTCGAATGTACGGTGTATTTCGACGGCGAGATTGATAAAAACCTATTGTCCTTCTATTCTATTGATTTTTTTGCCTGCTCGGCTTATGAATATTTTCTTTTTTTTTTTGGTAACGGGTGGCTTTCAACTGACATTTTTGCGTGTAACGTGTACAGCACGATCACATGAGTGAGCTTGTTTAGCAGAGTGAGCTACTATGCTGCTAATGCTCCGTAATATATTTGTCCTATTTGTTTATTCCTAATCCTGTTCCATTTGTTTTATTCCCAAGAATCGGTGAACAGAGCATAAGCACTGTTACACAAATTATAGAAATCATGGCCATTTGAGTAAGGATACAAACGTATAATAACTAATTAGGTTTTCTTGATGTTGAACGCATGCCCTGAATGGTAGAAATCTTAGCTGAGGTTTAGCCCTGTAGTGATCGCCCATTTATCAGTCCGTTTTTCGCTTTGTGTGATGTCTCTAATTGCTTCAAAAACTATTCTTTAACCGAATCATGGCGGTCATTACGATTTCCTTAGGTCGCGGTCAGACTTTGCGCACCGGTGCCAGTACGCAAAGTATGACCGCGGCCTTAGTGCTACAGAAAGTGCCTGTTCAGCTGCCATTTCCGAGCCCTCCAATTTCTTTCTCAATCTTTTCTGTAATAAGGTTCGACCTTTCGTAACCTTTTCGGATCCCGTAGCTTCTGTGCTTGCTGTCACTCCCCAATGGCTAATCACACTGATTTTATTACTTTTTCATGATAATGAGTTGCATGGAGGTAGCTAAAGTTTGGCGTGTTCACTAAAGAGTTGACTACTGGAAGAGAGATGAAAGGGAACACCACACTCGAGTAGATGATATATACTCTCTATTGATACTTACTTACTGTTAGGTCATAGCTATGAAATGGTTCCGAAAAGGGCTTTTCTGCCATGACGCCCTCTGCGAACTAATACAACTGCCATATAAGCGCCATTTTACTGTGCTACAAATGTGAATGTCCAGAAATATTTCTGTAATCGTATCGTAATCGTAATCGTAATTCTGCAGTCACAACTTCACGGCTGCGCGTGCAACCCGAGGGCGCTGTCAATTAAATTATCGATCTATCTAGTTTCGTCACCAGAACGAATGGCGGTAAATCATACAACTCATAAGGGAGGTGATAGAACCAACAGGACCAGGCCCTAGGTCCTAACGAGGCAAGTACAATTGTGTAGCGCTGGATACATGCCATGTTGGATCGTAGTTATCGTTCAATCAAACTGATCCAGCGCCCAAAAATACGAAAATGGTAATGCTGCGTCGAACGTGCTGAATCGACGCGAATTTACAGTCGCGACGTGTGAAGTGCTGCACTTTTCCAACAGAAAGAAAATGCATTCTGCAGCGAATTAGTGCAAATCTCGCATTTGGTGACTCTTCATGCTTGTGAGAGGAAACCTTCTACCTCGCTGAGTCTATCGTTGAGTATTTCGTGAAAGAAAATGCATTCTGTAGCGAATTAGTGCAAATCTCGCATTTGGTGACTCTTCATGCTTGTGAGAGGAAACCTTCTACTTCGCTGAGTCTATCGTTGAGTATTTCGTGATCATCTAGGCGTAATTATTGACAGCCCCTTGTTAAGAAGATGGATCGATAGGTGGCACTCATGGTTGTCTGTACCGATCCAAAGTCCCGGAGGATAAGTATTCATCAGTTCCACAGATGCGCGCTCTTTTGCCAAGGCGACCTTAAAATGGTGCACTGACCTAATCCACTCCTATGTGTGGTGCACTGACCTGACCCAGTCTTAGGTGTGGTGTTGGGTCACATTAGTTTTGACCTAGACGTGTGACCCTGTGACAGCCTGTGACCTTTGTCGTGTGACATGAATTATTCAGATGGTTTGTTCATGTAAATCCTATCCTTCTTGCAGGTCTGTTCCGTTGTATTGATAAATGGTCGATGCTATCGGACATATTTGAGAAAATGTGATTTTTAAAATAGAGAGAAAATTAAATTAGAGCCTTCCATACTTCAAAGAATACCCAGTTTGTTGAAGTCATCTGTCACACACAGTTTCTCACCTCCGTATTTGCATATGTTCTACATGCTTTTCGAAATATCTCTGAAGAAAACTGTTCTAGAGAACAGGTTCAAGGGATGTCATGATCATCGCTTGACCTAGTGGCCCTACTGACCTTGTGTCCCAACGTTACCCAGGCAAGTCGGTCTTTCAATTGAAGGCTGTATGGCGGTCACATTTCTTCGCTCGCTGCTAGTTCTTTATGGCTTTGATGAAATAAGGATTCATATAGTTCAACACTTCTATGTTGTAGTTTACGTCTTGGATTCGAAGGATTACGGTCATAATATCTTTGCTGCTTCTCCATTGAGAAGTCTTTTGTGAAATCAGTTACAAGTCATTTTTATGCTTCTCACCAATACGAGCTGTTTCAACTTTAATTAATGTACAGATGTATAACACTATACCGATTTATACAGTGCTCTGCATAATTATACAGCCACCCATAAATTGTCCGAAAACTCTCTCAAGTTTGTACATCTTTGCCCTATTGTTTTTTTTTCTAGGTTGCTCTCTCTAATGAAAAAATGGTCAGCATGACGTCCCGGACGCACTATCGCACGAGGGACAGACTTAAGTTTTCAAAGAGAACTTCAAATAAGGAGGTGTCATGGTGTGGGATTAAATAATCATTTAAATTTTTGTTTCGTTCTCGAAAGGATGAACCATCCGATTACTGAGTCTTCGTACGTCCTACCCTTCTCTCGTATTGCGTTTCGAAATCTTCAGCAGAACCTTGGTTTTATGCAAGTTAATGGGCCATTTCATGTCAGCCGTAGCACTCGTTCATGGTGAAGCCGTTACCGAACGCACCTTCTGATCCGGATGACGAACGGCCCCGACATTTATCTGATGGAAGATCACCTGGAGTTTCATGGTGTAATGAATTTAGGCTGAGAGATGCCATTCGAAAGGATTTAGGGAGTTTAAAGAGACTGTCATCGAAGCGTGGCAGCAAGTGAACTAAAAACGTTCTGAAAAACCCCATATGGACCTGGATCATCAAAATTTGTGGCTATTCGAAGCAATGGAGGACCAGATGATCGCAGAACCAGCATTTTACCCTTTTTCGTCTCTCGGTTGACGAATGTCTCAATCTGTACAGTGGCCGTATAATTTTGCAGAATAGTAAAAGTGGCATTTTCAAAACAGATAAGGAGGAAAATTTTCCGGGTAAATTTGGTGTTGGTGCGTGAATGTACCTCAACACTCGCGACTCTTTTTACCTAGAGAGTTTTCCCGAATCACTCTGTAAACAAAGTTCTTGGACAATTTATAGATGGCTGTATAATTATGCAGAGCACTGTATTTATGTATTGAACTATTTTTCTTCGTGGGATTCAGCGCTAGCCTCTCTGCGCAGCTTGAATTGCCATCTCTTTTCAGATTCATTAGCTATCATTCTTAGGATTTCTTTGAGTGGTGTTCAGTGATAAACTTTATTGTTTTCAGAGTAGGGTTCAACCTTTTCTCACCCAAGATCCCAGTCAGTCGTCCCCATTCGCCACAAAAGCACAACCGAAGCAGATGTATCGACAGCAATGGAAACCAGAACAGGTAAATTACTTTTTTGATATGCCCTTATTGTCAGCAACTAAAAATTGGTTTTCCTGTGTGTACCTTGACGGATCAGTGTTCATAATAATACTACCCTATGCAGCTTTTTAATTTTTTTTATTTGAGGACACCGGGAGGGGGCAGAGAGAAAAGGAGAAACGAGAAAAAGTGTTCGTCTTAACACGAGTATTCGAGGTCAGATAGCGAAACTCGGATTGAGACGTGCGACGTTGTGTACTTTATTCTTACTTCCGCATATCATTGCGAACTGCACACATAACCTTTCCGAGTCCCTCGTTGTAGGAGATGTCATTCGTTGTCTCGTAGAGTGGCTTCCATTTATTTCATGATATGAAAGAAATAATACAACTATAGCAGCATTAAACAGGTGAAACTATGAAAGGAGGAATAAGCGAAAGAATAAGAAAAGGCATAAAAGCACCTGTATGGCGTCGAAACTTCATTCTGATGTGCTTTACTTACAAAAAATCTACAAGACATAACATTCTGAGGATGAAGTACGTACTCAAGGAAAAGTCATGTGTCGCAATGCTCATGCACCAACATAATAAATGTATACTTCGTTGACAATTGGTTGCAGTTTAGCCTCAAACGTACGCATCAGATGAACCACAATATATTCCCACATCCGCTCCTCCTCAAGCCGATTACTCCGACAGTGGTTCGGATTCAATTGATCCCATCAACGAAACCGGTGTATTCACAGATGATGAAGAACGCCCAATGAAGGTAATCATTTATGCTGTCTAGGTCTATTTGGATTCGCGCCCAGTATCTTAAATAATTGAGAAATTATCCTCAGACTCATCTTATTTTTATTATCACTCACATTACTGAAGTCTGCAAGCTCCTTTAAATTTCTGTTAATACGGTTTTTCATCCTGGTTCCCTATGAATCCCTGATCTAGCACCTAGCTATTACCCATAGATCTGCACCCTAAAACTGTGAGACAACCGACTGGCTGACATTGCAGGTGACGACATTTCGTAAAACAGTAGAGTCATAAGGTTCATTAATACCGGGCACCCTGTCCTTTTTTTTAGCAGATCATCTGTTAAAATGGCTTATAAAACGGTAATAGCAATGATAAATTACATAGATTATCAGTCGATTAGACATTTTTCTGTGCGACGAAAGCGAGTTGTAATATGAGTCGATTGTTATTCTTTCAATGTCACCATATTGTTTTCCTTTCTTGTTAAGGATAAAGCGAACGTCACTCAAGAAAGGAAATTCCAAGCCACCAATGAATGGAGATCGAAAGAGGCGACGTCATCACCCAAACCCAAACCGAATTCTCATGTATCACACCAAGTCAAACCTGATGACGCAGATCGTCGTCAGTCTCCCATGATGCGAAAGGTTTTTTCTTTGTTTTGTTGCCTGTCTTGTTTGTCTACTTCTTCTTTTTATAGCCAGCAAACATCAGCGATATGCTACAGCCGAGAGCAAATAAGTGGGATATAACTGGTGGGGAGGACCCTGAAATTATGAAACCGACGGCGAGGTACGCTTCATCTGCATCGCCCCACGCTCCAGCCACAACCGATTCGTCTTTTGTACAAGCACCGTCTCCTGCTTCGGCTCCACGTCATCGTTCCGCTTTCGAGGCTTGCAAGTCTTTCACTGGAATTCAGGAGGTATCTTATCAATTTGAGCGATTTCTCGCAACTTACCAGTGGAATTAGAATTATTTAAATACTTCATTTAAGAGAGATAGCGAGCTGAAACCACCACGTGAGAGAAGTACTCCTGTGGACAATGAAACTCAGTCAAAAGGTCTATATGAGCGTAGAAGGAACGCAGACGTGCAGCAGGATCGCTACGACCACAGAGGGAATTCAGACGTCCAACAAGATCGTTATGATCGCGGAGGACGCGATGATTTCCAACAGGATCGGCATGATCGTAGAGGAAATTCTGACGTTCAGAACGACCGGTACGATCGCCGAGGAAATGATAACCAACAAGATCGGTACGATCGCCGAGGAAATGATGACCAACAGGATCGGTACGATCGCCAAGGAAATGATGACCATCAAGACCGGTATGACCGCAGAGGGAATTCTGACGTCCGACAAGAACGATATGACCGGAGAGGGACTTCTGACGTCCAACAGGAACGATATGATCACAGAGGGAACCCTGACGTGCAGCAGGATTGGTATGGTGGTAGAGAAAATGAGGGGGTTCGACACAATCGCCACGGTCGTAGAGGAAATGCAGATGTTCAGCAGGATTTTTGTGATCGTGGAGGAAGTCCTGGATTTCAACAGGTATGGTGTTTTACTTTTCCTATCGGTACCATTTTGTGAATGTGTTGTATCATATGTAATGGTGGATAATAAGCTCTATACTTGCTCGAATCACTAATAATAGTTACAATAATAGTTACAAGCTCAATGTAGAATCTCTTGCAGGAAGATGGATACCGTCGCAATGGTTCTTCAGTGAGGCCGTATAAAGAAGCTTCTGGGAGGTGCGTGGTGGTCGTTAGGTCTTACTTTTCTACATGCTATTGTTGAGCAGCTTTCAGAGACAGCCGTTTTCGGAATGAGCGAAACGTTCGGTCCTCAGAGACAGATGGACGCTATGATTATAATGATCGTGATGCTCGTGACTATTCTAATTCGCGGAATAGTAGTTTCATCCCTGAGAATGGCCGGTCTAGCATTCAACCAGGAAGTGCTGCAAATGAGTCGATATTTAATCGGCGAATTGACGAAAGCTGCATTCGACGAGAATCGTCTCGCATGTCATCTAGAAATACCACCACCAGAGAAAGATCTCCTGTAACTTCTCAACGTTTTGATTACCGTGGTTTGAATGATCCTCCTGAGGGTCGGCGCCCTAATGGAAACACTGGCTCCAAGCAAGATGTATCGCGTGATCATGATCAACGGTGACTACAAACACTCATCAACAGTAATCTTGGCATATAGTCCAAATGTGTGTTTTAGTAATAACCGAAACAACTCTGTGGAGCCTGACCATCCGAACCATAGTAGCCGTGACGCAGAATCTGGTATAAGAGCGTCAGGTTTCACTAGTCGGCAGGATAGGTATGGTTTTGATCTTGCTGGAAACCATGTTCGAGAGCCATTTGGCACAGTACATCGAAAGAACTTTTCGCTTTGGGACCTAGGGGGTGCATTTTGAACTTCAAGGCCGCCGTCAGACTTTGCGATTTGCTGTTCACGACGTTGCACTTTCGCACGCGATACTATGACCTCAAGGTTGTGCAATGCCGCAACTTCACGTGCGGAGCCGCGACACCGCAAACTCTGACGGCGGCCTAGCATGCCCTTACATGTCTGTCAGGTCATAACTTATGACCTTCACCTAGTAACGCCTTTTTTCATACGCCATATCTGAAGTATTTTATCGTGCAGAGAAAGGTGTTGTGATTTTTTGCCCGAGGTTGAGCGAGTGAGGGTGGAGATAGGTTCCGTCTTGTGCAGGGGAAGTTCCAATCAGGCTAAAATTTTCCCTTAGGCGTGGGCAGAAATTCACATCCCTTGTTCTTGCGGTTGTGCTGGTCGTTGACAATGCCGCTGTTAGGCCGCCGTTAAACGTTAAGCATTTTGCGATTGTCGGTGTCGCACTTCGCCCGCAATTCTGTGACCTTGAATTTTGCAATGCCGTAACTATTAGGTTGTAAGGAAAGTTCTGGCCGCTTTTTCGCGTTCACAAGATAAATTTAAATATCAGAGCGTGTCAACATGAATCAGCTGACATATTGTGCTCGTTAGATAGACAAAAAGTTGCTCTTTCAGAATATATGGTTTTATTTGGAATGCCACAAGGTTTCGAATTATTAGGGAAATTTTAAGTGCTACGAAAATGGCACTTTTAAGATGACTTCACTTCGAGAGTTCTTAGTTAGCCGAGTCCCAGCGAAGGTGGCCACAAATGTGAATACTGCAAGAGGAGGGGGTGAATCACTGGATGGAACACATTGTCTCTGGTTTCAGAAGTGCAGGAATGAGAACGAGCTGCTTGGATTTTCAATTGATCAAATCCCTTTAACTATTAGGTTGATTCATAATAAATCGGACAAATTGACCAATTTTAATCATTGTCGTACAACTTTTTTACGACAACAGGGATTCACTTGAAATATACTCCATCTTTATCGATGACCTTCTGCCACGGTATAGGCAGATCATGGATGCCCTTGCTCCAGAAGGCCGGAAGCTGGAGCTCGAAGAAGTTGCCGAGTGCCGCCTTGACCTCGTCGCGAGTTTTGAAGTCTTGGCCGTCCAGGTGGCGTTGGCTGTGGGAGAAAAGGTGGAAATCTGAAGGGGCCAGGTCTGGGGAGTACGGTGGGTGTAGAAGTACGGTCCAACTGTACGACAGCAGCTCGGCCTTGGTCGATCTTGCGAAGTGGGGTCTGTGGAAGTAGACACGTTGTCGTGCTGGAAGTAGACATGTGACCGCCGCCGTAGCGAACTTTGGACATTGGCCTTCAGTTCTCGTAATTGACGAACGTAGACGTCGGCGGATACTGTGGTACCTTCATCGAGCAGCTCCCAGTACTCTACGCCGTGTACGCTCCACCAACCGCGGTTTTCGTCTTCGATGGAATAGTCGCCTGACGCAAACTTCGAATGCTACAACTACAGTGTACTTCTGCCGGGGGCATGCTCCTTGTGAACTTCTATCAGACGTCTGCCGATATCCGCGGGTTCCTGGCCAGATAGCGATATAAATAGTATGACGTTGCGGATGTGGTCTCTGGACCGCTTGAAATCGTGCGGCATTGTGGCGGAATGAATTTACTTTGGAGTGATTATTTTGCGGTACTTTGAAGAGCTTTTCATACTCATTCCAACGGTACCTCGCGCGTCCATTTTCGTTAATTCGTTACTGAGTTATGATCTCTAGAAATCATCACTACCATTTGTCCGATTTATTATGAATCAACCTAATAAAACGGCAGAAGGCGATGAGCGTCCATATTTGCAGGGGATATCCACAAGTATTGGCCCTCAACAAGCAACCCTAGTTGACCACCTCAAGTGGCCTTAATTTGGAAAAATCCAAAAAAAATGGGTGTCGCGGGACGCCTCTCGGCAGTCATGCGCAAGCCCTTTTTTCACAAATCCTCTTCCACTAATTGAAGCAGTTGCAGGGTAAGGCCCTTGTCTATCATGTTCATCAGATCTAGCGCTAACTATGCCCCACTTCCCGAAACATCTGGCCAGCTCCTTCAGTAGCAGTGTGTTTAGAAAGAGTGGCGATTTGGAGTCGACTTTTTTTCATTTCGCGCAATATAAATTATCAGCCCTTCATCAAATTGAGATATGTAGGTACGCATAGTGTTGCCAAGAGTGTAGCGAATCTAATGGTGCTCATTCTGTGAGAAAAGATGCACCCTGAGCCGAGTTATGATCTCTCGAAGTTGAAATTTCAAAAACCGGCCAAAACTTTCCTTGCAACCTAATATTTCTCATGCAAAGCCACGGAATCACCGTACTGCTGAATCGCAAAATATAAAGTCTGACAGCGGCTTCAGTGCTGTTCACCTCCGTCCCTGAGTCAGATAGCGTCGGTGGTTCTGTGAATTATACTTAATAACTCACTGATTCTATTTCAGTCGCCAGCCAAGCATTCAAAATCTCGTGGGCGGTGTTGATGCAATGAGTCACCTGCTTGGTCTTCATGTATGTATTTCTGCCCATTAATAATAAAAATGGATTGGGACCATGAAGAGAAAGTGTAAAGTGGTAGGCTCCACTGTCTGCAGTATGCACTTATGAGGGTGACGTACAAGTGGTCCGACTGGTGCTCTGGAAGTTCGGGTCACCACCTCTGGGAGGCCAGAGCCATACTAATCACCGGAACACTTGCCACACACCCCCACTCATGAAGGCTTCGAAATGTCTGGAAGCGTGGTAGGATATGCTGCGGTATGTGTCAGCTATACAAGTGAATTGGTCGCAACTTGTACGGGGCACCTGACTCACTTGAAGCTGTTTCCAAGGTAATCAGCGAAAGTGCTCCGTCGTAAGTTTTTTTTTCACAAAGACTCACTCCTTCCCTGAATTATGCTGACCTCCTTTGCCCAAGCCAACTACAGTGTCTCAAGTACCACGCGTTTAGCAATGTCCGGACACACTTATGCTTTCCAGTGGAAGGAACATTAATCAAGGCGTATCTCATGTATAAAATGAGGTTTCTTTCTAGAAAGCACAGTCTCCTATGCCCACCTTGGAAATGGATGAGCAAGTCTGTCTCTTTATGATTGGTTGTTACGCGTATATGCATCGAAATACCAGTGTTTCTGGTTTTCGACCGGTGAGTCAGTGGTTCTCGATTATTGCATGTGGAGCATTGTTTTGTGGCGGGAATAAAATGGTAACTGCTCAATGATTGCAGCTGGACGCTGTCCTCAACTTGTTCCCCGGTACCCGCAGTACCGACTACTGGGTTCAAAAGATTCGTGCACATCTTCCCAATGTCGAACTGGTACCGTTCCAAGAAACGGTGTGTGTCATTTATATTAAATGAGTTATCCTTTTTGCTTGCGAATTACTTGGAGGTTTTCATTCTCATTTTCAGTTCGTGGTGGTTTGGAAAGAAGGAGCCGGTTCCAGCTAGATAGAGATTTTCACTTGCAAGCTTGTTTGGAGCTATTCAGCACAGTACTGGTTAAGTGACATGCGGCATAGTTCACAGATTTTGTTATTATCAGGTTCTCATAATTTCTGAATCAGCTTACTCTGACTTTGTTGAAATTTCTTGAGAAGCTCTGAAGTTTGGAAATTACCTGGTAATGTGGCATCTGAGTCCAAATTTCCGATCAGTTGGTTCGCTCAATGGTTTCCGAGGCGATCAACAATTTTACCAGCAGCTTTTTGGAGCTTCATTCATTGCGAGTGGCAGCGTCTCAAGGCCACGCCGTACAAAGTACCAGCCATCTGATTGTATGAGGATTAGGCTAAGGATAATTCTTCCTGATCGGCTTTATAGCTCTGGTCCCGCTCCAGTCGGCCACCACCTACACCGCTCTGTAGCACAGTTCCTCGACCAGAAACCTTAGGCTTCGAAAGTTTATTACAAAACTTCCATTCAATTTTACTTTGATCGTAACGCTGCTGTGATTTACAGAGGAGGCACTAAAGAGAAGTGTGTGCGGTTCACAATATGTTGTCGGTAGTGGTGGTGTCTAACACATATGTTTAAACGCTGGACAAGCTGCAAAGTAGAAACGGCCAAGATGATTCAGAAATTATGGGACGACTATACGAATTACTGAGCTTTTCATTGATTGCTATGATGTGCAACACTGAATTTGAATGCCTGAAATATGTGCCTGCAATACAGAACAGTATTTTTCTCCTCAGATTAACATATTTTGTAGTACTTGATGCTATTTTTTTATTCTTTTTTCATGCTTCAATTGAGAATTGTGGGATTGAAGAATATGTTCTCTAAGTTTATAAAAAAATTGTGCGTGGTGATTATGTCTTTGGTGAAAATCCACAGTAGTCATCGTGATTCCCTTACCGTCTGTTAATTAGCATGTAGGCGTAATGTGATCCGAGCAAACCTTAGTTAAACTAAGTGCTCACATTGCTACGAGGATTGCTTACGGCTAGAAGTAAACACAAGAAGGACGTCGACACTGTTATTTAACCCGTTACCAACAATAGTACTTATGTAAACGAAAACAACATGGCACTTGCTGAGTGCTGGGTAAGGCCGCTTCCATACTTTGCGCACCGACGCCGTCACGCGCGTGCCTGCGTCACGCGCGTGCCTGCGTCACGCGCGTGCCTGCGTCACGCGCGTGACGGCGTCGGTGCGCAAAGTATGGAAGCGGCCTAACAAGACACTGAGGTAAACGTAACTTTATCTGCCCAGTAAGTCTTGTGTGTGTTAAGTTTTTATACATCGTCTGATGATAAGTGGGTACGATCCAGAGCCCTCCCAGGTGTCGATGAAAATATTTAACTGCCTCAGTACGACACCCCCCCCCCCCTCCCTTCTCCTCTACGGCGACGAAATACAACCCCTTTTTTTATCCTCGACAACTCCGGTGACTGTTGCCGGATTGCATAGATGCAAGGTGTTTTATTGCTATATATCCTTTCCTGGAGCAAAGAAAAAGATTTATTCTACATTTCGTCACACGGATTTGCGGTGAAATACCCCTTGCTTCTTGCTGCTTATTGAAAGTTCAGATTTTGGTGCTTATCGCTGGCCTCTGAAGGTACAACCCTCCATCCTCCTATGAGGTCCAGTACGACCCACTGTCGAAAAATTCTCGACTCTTGGTGTCCCCTGCTCCGATTCTCAATAGGGCCGTTCAAGCCCTTGTTAATGGTCTCGTAAAGTCTAGGCATTTTTCTTGTATTACGCATCTTACCAGATCGCGTAGTGTGAAGGAAAGTGAGGGCAGTGTACAGACCCCCTGGTAACGCCTGATATTCTCCTAACAATGTTTTGATAAGCTCTACAATTTTGCAAAATAGTTGGGTTGAGTTGGATGCTAACATTCTGGATGTGCTGGGCTAAGACTTCAGACTTTCAGTTCAGCGATTTTGCTAGGTCGCTTATGAAATGGCTGAGTAGTAAAATGGCAAGTATCGCGGAGTTTCACGTTTGCCTCAGACTTGGGTTTCAGAGTTTTGGCACTTTTTCGCACCTCTTCTGCTGGATGATTGACTGCCAGTTGGGTGTTGCGTGATATGTTCCAATGGCATTCTGTCAACTTTCGGGCCATATGACCACCACTCCCATTAACTCATTGCCCTCAGTGGTATACATATGGTCCCGGTGTGATTTCCATTTTTGTTGTGTGTCCAACATCGGCATTAATTTAGCTGTCCATGTGAACTTATTCAAGTTCATGTCATTTTTGCTCCTACGTGGAGTGCTTTTGGAATTCAGGCTTCTGTTCTTCAATGAATCTAGCAACATCTGAGGAGATCTGAAGGGATTTGTTGGGGATATATTGTGATGTCCTGCTTTATCATGCTAAATGTAGTACCTATCCAGCTCCAGCGTTAGCTGGAATAGACTTGCTGTATCACTGTTTACTGGCTGTTAGGAAACGCTAACAAGGTTCTCTTGGAAGAGAACACAATACGAGCCGGTAAGGACCGCGACAAGTGACCCCGTGCGAAAGGCGTGACCCAAATACCTAACAATTACCTTCAATCCGCTTAGTGACTGGCGCCTTCAGAGTAACTCGATTCGGCGCTTTTGTGCAGAAAACATAAATTAGCTATGACTTAAGAAGAAAAATGTTTTACTCAATTTTTTGTACTTGCAATTGTGACAACATACTCACTCACTGGCTACCCAATGAGTGGTTAATGCGCTCCATGGTCAATGTTCCTGTGAAGGACCTTTAATTAGGTTGTCTTGTTTTCAATGTTTATGAGTGCGATGCACTTTTGTATGAGGTGAGTGCAAGTCGGTTGTGAGTATCTGTTCCGTTGTACTTAAAATCACAGAAACGTTCTCGAGAAGGAACTTTATTGTGGATTTATGGTTCTTGCTTTTGTGCTTTTGCTCTTGTCACTTCTGTTGCGTAGCGTTTAACTGGTGCTTATTTGGGTTCATAAAATATGTTTTCTGATAATATGGGTGGTGCTGATCAAGAAGAAAGCTGCTACGCAGTGAGGGAGGGGCCAATCTGCTCACTAAAGCGTATATTTTTGTCTAAGCCTGAGTGGGGGAGGTGTTCTCCCATCCACCTTTTGGGCTTAGGTAAAAATGGTGCCCATAGTGAGATGCTCTCCTCATCGCGATAGCAAAGCTTGTGCTTTATCGCTTCTGTTGCGTAACGTTCAACTCGTACTTGTTCGGGTTGATTAAAATAAGTTTTCAGATAGTATGGGTGATGCTGATCAGGAAAAAGTAATCTCAACACTGAAAGCTTACCTCAAGTTGTGTGCCAAGCCTAATCATCGTCCCCTCATTTTGAAAGTAAGCATTTAGGCACAAGTGGATTTAACCTCTTTGATTTTCATCTTCAGGATCAGACTATTCTGCACGTTCTCAAAAGCTTTCTGGAGGATGATCGTGTTGTTGTGATGACTTATCTCGTGAAGGTATGTCCCTGCAATTCTGAAAACTAAACTAGTCAGGTCACAGTTGTGCTCCTAAACGCAGTGCTCTACATGCATCAGTACTTTTTTCAGTACTTTATTCGGGTTATTGTGGCGAGAAGGGATATAGGATATTGTAGCGCCCTCTTTAATTTAATGGTTTTTTGTCAATAAGTGAATGTTTTTACAATTCGGAAGCCTCTTCAACTCGGACTTCGATAAAAATTCACATTCCACTGCTTTGTGCAGCACATTATTAGTCGCACTGCAATATAAGAAGCCTTTTCATTCCATTAACTCTCTCGCTAGTTAGCAGTAGCGCTTGCAGATTCTTCTATATTTATCGGAAAATGCAGAGGATGCATTGGTTTTGAGCAATGTAGAGGGACTCGAAGGAAATCTCTCTGCTGCAGCTGAGAAGTCATTTCCGCCTAATATTGTCTACAACATTCTAATTATTGTCTCTCGTCTCAAATCTGCTCAGGACAAAGTACTCCGGAACAAGTGAGTGGTTAAAAGGCATACTTTTTTCACTTTTTCCCTTTCATTCTAGGTTAAGTTGTCGATTATGTACCTTTCGCTTTCTCTTTTTTGTTGTTTTCATGGTTTCTATAGTAAAAAGCCTGACCAAATATAGCAAACAAAATCGTAATAATCGCTGTTTCTTCAAGGAGAATACCTGATGATCCACCTCCTGCTCCTTCTGGTGATAGTTGCGTAGGTGGTGGTGGAACTATTCCGCGGAAATTTGTTTCCCGCAAGTCAAAGCAGCTGATCTACGAGTTCGACGAACTATGGGAGGTACAAGCCTCGTGAATATGTTCTCATATTTAACTAATGATTCAAAATGTGTGGATTTCAGGAGTTAAAGAATGAAATCGAGCGTCGCGTATTGGCTAAAAAAGGTGTCATAAGTATCTACTTTAGCACTCCAACAAACAGAGCAACCATTCGTACAGTTCTTACTGTCGATGCAAAGGTGAGTCAGTACCTGTTTGTACGATGTAAAGATGTTGCTGTGTAAATAGTTTTGTGGTAACACATCGTAAAGCACATTCCTGTGTAACGGTTGAAAGGAATGTAGTTAGTGTGCACTATCTCCTACATTTCCTTCGTATTCCTTCTCGTTCGCGTGCTACTTCTGCCATGACCACTGTAGGTCTTCTGCAAACAATCATTGTTGTACAATATATGCCGTTCCCATCCCACGAAGTGCGATACTGTGGCATAAAATTACAAGCGTTTCACCGGTTCTCTCCCTTGGCATCGGCACTTTCTCCATTGAATATTCACTTCGAGCTTAATGCTTTTTTCCTGCTTGTCACATTCCCGTTTGGCTTGCTTTCTCTGTCATTTTACAGCTCCATTTCGGTCAAACTGCATAATTCTCTATGTTTTCTCTTCTCTTTCTCAGGTTTCTGCAAATTTAGGGTGCGTTACACAGGTATTTACTGTCTTTTCGGGAACTATTCGGCTATTACAACCCCAGTGGGGGTCGATTGGGGCAAAAAAATAAATTTCGCTGAGACTTCGCCCAGGGGGGGGGGGGGTAAATTGGGGTGCTGATCACGAATATGACATCCGTTTTTGGCGTTTTGGTGCAATTGCACCATATTGGCGCAAACGCCAAAGACGGATGTCATATTCGTGATCAGCACCCCAAATTACCCCCTGGGCGAAGTCTCAGCGAAAATTATTTTTTTGCCCCAATCGACCCCCACTGGGGTTGTAATAGCCGAATAGTTCCTCTTTTCGAGCTACCACACCACTTATTTTCTGAACTTGTTCAAAGTGTAAAATTTTTCGTAAACACAGACGATTTCTCAGAAAAGGAACTCAATATTATGCCCTTAGATTTCTTCCGGTGCTAGCGCAATGGGGGGCATCCTTCTATGGACATTATTTCAACCTAAGCCCAGAAAGGGAACGGGGCCCTTTCTTCCTCCCATTAAGATTTAAGTAAAAATATACGCCTGAGTGTGCAGATTGATCCTTCATAGATTTCTCCAAGATGCTTAGATGAGTCTTTTTATAAGGTGCCCTCCTCATTGCGATAGCACCTTTCTTCCTGTTCCATTGATCGAGTTTTTCCAGAGTGTCTTAATTTGCTTAATGTCATCCTTGTAGGAGATAACTGACTTGCTGTTCGACTGTGGATGCGAAATGGTGACTCAAGTGGTGAAAGTGAATGGAGTTGACGAGTTTTTCAAAATGTATGCAAGTGAACGCGAGAAGGAGGTAAGTGAGAATCATGTTTTAGACTGTGCAGCTTCCTTAGCTTGCTCGCTTCATCACACTAAACAGCATCGTAGCTGGACGGAAGTTATCAGTTTTTTCAATCTTCGTTTCTCTCCATTTTCAATTTCCTTTAACCATGTATCTTTGTTTCGATCGGCTCAGGAAGTCTAGGGATGAGATCAACCGATTCTCCTCTTTTAGCAAACTTTGTTTTCATGATAACATTCTTTGTCAGAGTATATTTTTGTATTTATTTATATGCAAAAGGGATGCCAAGTTTCCATCGAACAGTGCAAGAGGAATTATACCTCTTACTTTCAGATCGATACCAATGTTATCCCAGAGTTTGTTCTTCAGGTTGTGAAACTTCCGGATTACCTAGACGACCTAGAAGTGGTCGATCCTAATTCATGTGTTGTGACAAATGACTACGCCAGCGCTCGTAGAGATGGAGGCGGATGGTTCAGCACTATATCATCCTTTGTAAAAAGTTCACTATGGTGAAGTGTCAATATTCACAACTTATTCATTATTCAGACATAACTCCTTCTTCGCGTTGGCATGTAAATTAGTATTGAGTTAGACCTAATTCACTTTGATCTTTGCCTCGAGATAACGGTTTCTCTTCGCTTTCGCATTCTCTGGCATCTCTCTGTAAATCCTTTTAATCTCAATCTAAGTTCTCATTGTGGCATTACTGGTTTATACAGATCTATTGGTTCTTAAATGGCCTCATATTCAATGATGGGTATGTCAGTTCATTCTATTGTATTACTATGTGATGTATTGCAAATAAAGTTCGTTTTACTTTTTATTTGCTTATATGAGAAGGTCGATCGTAACCCTACTTACTTCAAATAGTGTGACTTTTTGGTGAGTGTTGCTTCGGCCATAAGACGACATCGAGCGTTGTATCTTACGTATCTGCTTCGTGTCACGCTTTTTTTGATGCACTTTCTGTGTTCATTGCTGTGTGGTAGTGAATACATTCTTTATCAGTAAACGCGATTCATAGTTTTTTGTAGATGCGAGGTGACGTGCTTGTTGCAAACCAGATGCAATCAATGAATATTGGCTCGAATGGGTCGGATTATATAAACGATTTGTATCGAGCCTACCAAGGTATTGTTTTGTGTATTCTGGTATTGTTTTGTGTTTTATGCGCTAGTTAGATTTGAAAACATTGCATATCTGAACACATACTTTCATTTCGCTCATAAGATTCCTACGGGTGACGGTTGGGACACACGAATCTAGGCCGTGACCCTGTGACAGCCTGTGGCCTTTGCCCTGTGACATGAATAATTCAGACAATTTTACTATACTACGGAACAGACTTGCAAGGAGGACACGATTTACATGAACAGATTGTCTGAATTATTTATGGCTTAGGTCAAAGGCCACAGGCTGTTACAGGGTCACGGCCTAGATTCGTGTGTCCCAACTTACACCCGATTCCTACTACTCCCTCCAATATAAATTGCCATCGCTAATGCCATTCTACTTTTTGAATCTCATATTTTCGAGTGATCCTTCATACAAAGATAGAGGGGATCAAGAATAGAAGAGAATTAAGTTGCATGGGTCATAAATTACGATATGTCGCTTGACCGCAGATGATATTAATTTTCGTTCCTTCACTCACTGTGATCATGGTGGCTGGTGGTGATGTATGTAGACTGTTCATTGTGATGAACTACTGCACGAACAGTGTAAAATTATCCTCGAAATTTGATGTGCGGCCGTGATTTGATTCACGAATCGTTGCGTTGAAGTAGAAGGGGTACCGGCGGGCTGTTTGCATAATTCGTTCCTGAATAAAAAGTGTTCGAAGAAAGAGGAATTGTATGTTCAGGTGAGCAATAGTCTATCTGTTCTCCTCTCCTGTCATACGTTCCACAGCAGTGATACAAGCGCGCAGTTTTGTTCGGACTCATGTTTTGTTTCCCATATTTTCAGTTTTGGGAAGAGATTTTCTCACAGCTGTTCAAGTCACCTTCAAATTTTTATAGCTAAGCGTCTGATGCTTCTTGTTCCATAATTTTGTACCACAAGTGATTCAAATAAACCTGAGTGGAAGTTTGCAACGCCCCGATTTGGACATCACAGGAGCTGTTTCCAATTATAGATGCTGAAACAATGTATACCGAAACACGTTCGTCACGTATTCGTGCCGCCATGTTTCCGGAAAGTGAAGCCGGCCCATCAAGTGGAATTCCTCATCGCGCCACGTTGATTGAACAGGTTCTTTTACTTGATGAAATAATTGATTTCGAGTTAAATATATTTTCGTTTTACTTCTGTGAAATTCGCTTCATTCAGATGTCGGTACCAACACGGATTCTCAAAACTGCCGTGCTCGATCTACTTTCTTTCGAAGGTACATCGGATATGAGCGCGCTTCCGATCCCTGACCTTATTGAACTTATGTCTGATCGCGATGAGGTATACTTCATCCTGCCATTTTGCCTTTGTTCATTTTTCTTTCTATCGTGATTAACTTCCTCAGGCTGTTCTGGCTCGTGCTGTACAACGTGTTTATCTTTTGTCCAAAGAGGATCGCAGCATTGCATCGTATCCTACTTTAATTGAAGCTCTGATCAAAGCCAGCAAGTGAGTTCTTCCCTCTCGTGTGGAAATATTTCAAGAGTAAGAGTAAAGTTTAACTGAGTATGATCGCTCTGGTGCTGGTAATTATCTTCAGTCTGGTGGTCTTTCGCATGGAAATAAGCACCCCGCATTCAGGAGCGACAATATTAATGTAAAACGTGATGCAGTTGGAGCACTGAGTCATATCTCTGAGCATCCACAGGGAAGAATGCAGATTTTCCGATCTGGAGGACTAGCTGAATTGATCCGAATGCTTTATTGTCCTGTTGAGGTACTTTGGAGTCAACACTTGTTTTTCTCAGATATTCTTGATTTCGGTTACTTTTCAGACTGTCGTACAATATGCCGTTACTACGCTCCGTAATCTTTTGATGCACGTGGATTCTGTTAAAGCACAGGCACGTGTTCTAGGAGCAATTGAAGCACTTGCGCCACTGCTACTTAGAAATAATTGGAAGTTTTTGGCATTGGTTGCTGACAGCCTCTACTTTCTTCTGCTTGGTAAGCAAACTCATTCGGGCAATCATTTATTTCTTTTCAACGCCAAAGTACACTTTCACTCTGACGACTACTTTTTTTCACCCTTTCAGTCAGCAACTTGGACCTTCTTGAGTTGCCCCATCTCTTTTATTCAAAAACCTTTCGTTTTCTTTCGTGTTTATTGATTTCCAGTTTGGTTTGTTTTTTTATACAATCGTTCATTTCTTACATATTAGGTTGATTCATAATAAATCGGACAAATTGACCAATTTTAATCATTGTCGTACAACTTTTTTACGACAACAGGGATTCACTTGAAATATGCTCCATCTTTATCGATGACCTTCTGCCACGGTATAGGCAGATCATGGATGCCCTTGCTCCAGAAGGCCGGAAGCTGGAGCTCGAAGAAGTTGCCGAGTGCCGCCTTGACCTCGTCGCGAGTTTTGAAGTCTTGGCCGTCCAGGTGGCGTTGGCTGTGGGAGAAAAGGTGGAAATCTGAAGGGGCCAGGTCTGGGGAGTACGGTGGGTGTAGAAGTACGGTCCAACTGTACGACAGCAGCTCGGCCTTGGTCGATCTTGCGAAGTGCGGTCTGTGGAAGTAGACACGTTGTCGTGCTGGAAGTAGACATGTGACCGCCGCCGTAGCGAACTTTGGACATTGGCCTTCAATTCTCGTAATTGACGAACGTAGACGTCGGCGGATACTGTGGTACCTTCATCGAGCAGCTCCCAGTACTCTACGCCGTGTACGCTCCACCAACCGCGGTTTTCGTCTTCGATGGAATAGTCGCCTGACGCAAACTTCGAATGCTACAACTACAGTGTACTTCTGCCGGGGGCATGCTCCTTGTGAACTTCTATCAGACGTCTGCCGATATCCGCGGGTTCCTGGCCAGATAGCGATATAAATAGTATGACGTTGCGGATGTGGTCTCTGGACCGCTTGAAATCGTGCGGCATTGTGGCGGAATGAATTTACTTTGGAGTGATTATTTTGCGGTACTTTGAAGAGCTTTTCATACTTATTCCAACGGTACCTCGCGCGTCCATTTTCGTTAATTCGTTACTGAGTTATGATCTCTAGAAATCATCACTACCATTTGTCCGATTTATTATGAATCAACCTAATACATAGTGTGTGTACGAGAGTTCGTTAGCGAAATATACATAGAGTGTATATGAGGATTTGCTAGCAGAACGTTAAATTCACTGAAAGAAATCAACAGGATTGCGTTTTTCTTTCTAAATAATATGGTCTTTTTCAGATGACCCACAATCAAAGATCGTATTTTTGTCGCTGGGTGGACCGCAAACGTTAGTTCACATCCTCAACAACTATTCGCAATATCCGAAGCTAATGTATACCGTCATTCGATGTGTGAGATCGTTGTCGGTCTGTCAGCAGAACAAAGCAGCACTTATCAGTCTAGGTTTGTTAGTTGTAAAAAACTCCTGTTGAAAAGGCAAAAAGAAACATTGTACAGGATGTCTCCCTGCATTGTACAAGGAAATGTGCACAGCAACAGATGATCGAGTACTCCTTGCGATACTTGTTGCTTTGAGAAATCTATCAGATGCAGCTACGAATGAGGATAACCTAGCGCCATTGGTAATCCACTATCGTAGCGTCTTGTTTGTTTTCTTGGAGCAAATCTTATTTTTCTTATTTCACTACAGGTGATCCGCTTACTAGAAATAGTTCGTGTCGCAGATGCCGCCCAAACTTCATGTGCATGCGGAATACTGAGTAATCTCACCTGTAATAATGTTCGGAATAAGCAGACGGTTCGTTTATTGATAGGATGGTTTCTTTTTCTGCATTTCACTGAAAGTCATCGGAAGGGGTAAATATGGCAGATTGTGGAATATAAAAGTAGGGGTGCTCAGCAATGTAAGGGTATAGAAAGAACGAGACAAAAAGTGCAAAAAATCAGAGGAATAGGAACCCCAAAACCTTCTTCTTTTACGCGCCCTCCTGCGTCACTAGCCGGGATAGAGTACAGACGAGTGGAGAGGCTAAATCTGCCGGCCGCAAACTTGTACCGCCTTTGTCGGCAACTCGCCCCGCTGCAGGAATGCAGGACGACACGCCGTGCAGCGGGATTGTGATAAGACCCCATGCCGCGCTTTTTCGATGCGAGTTTCGCCACACATCATCTTTTCTGAAGTAGAAGGTCTGTTCTCAGAGAACATGTATTCTCAGTTTTCCCTCACCCCTTCCAGTGCCTATAAGCAACACATTTTTATTCTCAAAGTTTTTCCTTTACTGATGATGATTCGAAGCATTGAAGTCCATATTTCCAATATTTATATTAGGTTGTCCCAAAAGTCTTGTCGTATTTTTCCAAAAAAAAAATCAGTAACTCTTGTTCACTTCGAGGCAGGTCCAGGCGGTTCAGGAATATGGTAGAACGTTCCCTAAGCTTTCTAGGAAAATTCATATTGACCCACCAGATCCCGTGGAGAGAGCTACAATGCCCGTTGTCGATACCCACCCAACTCGCGGTGTCATCTCTTATGAGCGGTCTTGCGGCACCAAAACGACGGAAGCTTGCCACTCCATCAGCGCTGCATTGGGCAAGGGATGTGTGAGCTAGGAGACCGTGCGCCGCTGGTTCATCAGCTTCAGCAACGGCGAGATTGACACGAAAGACAAACCACGGTTGGGACTGTGCTGGTTCTGGGACGCGGAAGGGATGCTTTTCCGCGAGGTGCTGGTACAAGGCGAGACAGTCACCGCTACCGTATGCACCCACCAGCTCCAGCAGCTCGCCGTCGCTGTTTGAAAGCGCCGAAAAAGGTCCGCGGTCACCCTCCTACATGACGACGCCCGCTCCAATTTCCTCCGATTTCGCGAAAAGTGCCCAGACCAAGCTACAGGAGCTCGGCTGGGATATCCTGCCCCACCCGCCATACACTCCAGACATTGCCCTTTCTGACCAACACCTTACCCATCCTCTCGAATCCTTCCTGGCCAAGAGAAAATTCCTTGATTATGACTTGCTTGCGAAGGCGATCGCTGACTTCTTCGACTCTCAGAACCCAGAGTTCTGGGAGGAGGGAATCAACGATTTTCCTATAAAGTAGCAGAGGGTTGCCGATAACAATGGTCACTACGTTGTTGCCTAATTGTTATTTGTTGGACGAAAAAAAAAGTGATGATCGAAAAAAATACGACAAGACTTTTGGGACAACCTAATACTATAAGTTGCTAGTGATAATCTTTCAGTTGTGCTCGAATCATGGAGTGGAGTCACTGGTGGAAGCCATAAACCGGTTCCCAGATGTAGAAGAAGCTACCGAACCCGCACTTTGTGCTCTTCGTCACTGTACTGCGAGACATTCACTCGCCGAGCAGGTTGGTTTTACGGTTTGATGTCCTCTACAACTCCTTTATTCCTAATTGGCTCTTTACTTTCCAGGCGCAACAAGATCTTCGTATGTGCAGGAGCTTCCCAATGCTTCTACAACTGTTGGCTACTTTACGCGCTCCGGTAATCAAAGCAGCTCTCGGAGTGATACGTAACTCTGCGCTCCTCCGGGCCAACCTTATGGAGCTCACCCAGGTATCTATGCCATTCGATGTTATTCCCGTTTACCCCATCTTTTGTGAAAGTGAAATTCATTTGAACTTTCAAGGAGGTGACTGAAAGAGGTGAAACTGTCGTTTCTCTGACAGTGGATATACTTGGTCGTGCTGCGGCTACAATTCGTGAAGATCCAGCTGCGGAGAGTGATGGTGTACCTATATGGGGAGTCGTTGAAGGTTAGTTCGAAGAGGAGATTTTAATAAAACGCATGGTCTATGCATTATGTTTGCACACTTATAGGTGCTGTCTCTGCTCTGCACCAACTGGCTTCGCATCCTGCTGTAGCCGCTCAGCTCTGCGAAGATCCTGCATTTTTGCCCCTTATAGTGGAATTTCTCTCTAGAAACGATGTAAATTGAGCGGTAGGGATTTGTTAGAAGGCTATTTTAAGAGTGGTGGCGTTAAGGTATCTGGTGCTGAAGATGAACTTCTTGAACGTGAATTGCTTGGTCTACTCTACCAACTCAGTAAGACACCGGAAGGAGCACGTACAGTTGAAGAAGCCGGTACGACTTTGTGAGAAGTTATGGTTAAAAGGAGTTCTCAGCAGAATAATGCTTTTTCACAGGTGTCACCCCAATTTTGGTCGAGGCCATGCGGTCCGAACACAAATCTGTTGCTACTTATGCTTCTGGTGTCTTGAAAAATTTGGAAAACGACAAGCCGGTACAATACAGACAGGTACTGTTAAGCTCTGCATTGGTTTCTTGGGGTACGGAATAGGTAGGAAGGCGCGATCGCGATGCGGCCGAATAGGTAGAAAAAAGGCGGCGAAGCGACTGGTGCTGCCCCGTCGCGAACGCGCATTTGCTGCACATGTCATATAATGCAAGTTTTCATCCCAGTGAGACTTTTCATCAACATGACTCCATCAGTGGGATTCGTCTTTAGAGTTCGGTTTTCGTGAGAAACTTGGATATTTTCTTGTTTTATATCTCCCTGTCAAGGCTTCGCAATAGTTTCAGGACTTTGATGCCGAATTGTCTTCCGGATGGCAGAGAGATGGACTCGAACCTGAGTTGTTTGGAGAGATGTACCCCGTACACGGTATGGAACGCATGGATCATTTCCCTACTCCTCCGAATAACAGCAGCTGGTTTGACACGGACCTTTGATCTTGACATTTTTTGCAAAGTGATATTTTTCTGTGCAGTATCAGTCTCAGATTGTAATATCATACTGGAGTAATTATCATGTGTGCAATCTCTACTTTGTTATATGAACCTTATCACACTCTATGCAATGCAGATACGGTATTTATTTAATAAATATTATCCTACAACTTTTCTGGTTTACTTGGCGAACATCGCAGATGTACTTTGCACGACCACATGAAATTTCCCAAGATTGTTGCATCGAGTCACCATTTTCCTATTTTTTCGATGGAGGAAATTGAAGTGGAGAATCGAAATGACATTCGAATAGAGGGTAAGACGGTTCATGCAATGGCAATACATGAAGGAATGGGAAAACTCGTTGTGACGAGAAAGAATGAAGCTGGGTAGGTTTCCTAAAGATTTCAGGGGTTTACATTGAAAATCTTACCACTATATCTCTTACTACCACAGTTTACTATAGCCTTGGTGAGTGTTTCGGTCACTGGAGTGCAGCCTCCTGGTGGTCGAAGGCTGCAGTCTAGTGGGAATGATTCTGGCTAATTCTCATGCAGCGGTTCGGAGCTGATGCGATTGCGTCTGAGGTGTAACGCCAAGAGGCTTTCCTGTCATTTCCACAGAGGCCATCTAAGTGGTATCAATTTGAGAATGTGGCCGGTATTTGAGATTTTTACTTGTGGAGCCTTCATTTCTTCGATGACATCTCCGTGTTGTGTAGGGACCATTGGGTTCGGGACATTGAGTCATTCTGCTCCTGTGCATTGGTTTGGAGGGAACCGGTCTTTGAACCACTATTTTTATTCATTTGTAAATACATCGCCTTGTGATGCTGAGCTCGGCTTTTGCAGTTCTTTTGGAGATGTTATGGAGCAGTATAACATATTATGCGGTTGGATGTCTGTTTTTGAAAAGGTGAATGGCTGTTCATCCGCTTGATTATGAGTGCAGCAGTTCCACGATTGTCCCCTCTATTTTGGTGAAGCTTTTCAGATAATTTGCCCAGATAATGGTGGGATCGAGTCAGTATGTTTTGTTGGAGATCGGATCCTCTGTACACATTTGAATGGATCTATCACGATAGCTGATGCACACTCAGATTATACTCGGGTATGCTACTGGCTTCCTATTGCCTGTATCAGAAAAAAGGTAGAAACTCATTTTTTAGAGGGTGCAAATTTGTCCGTCGCCTCTATGGTCATCGTGCGCCATTGACTCATCGCGTGTTGCTTTAGTATCGCATTCGGCTGCCTTGTTCTTATTCAGCCTCGAAGAATCGGCCACCATATCAACTCTAGCTCTTGGTGTTGATCAACGACTATTTTCTGTTTGTTGCAGAGAGGACGTGGTTAGTTTTCTTTTCTCTGTAGGTATGCATGGATTATTCCTCAACGGGTGCGTCGAGCTATTCACCTTCCTTTTGAATGATTGAAAATTGACTTGCGGGAGCCAATTGATATGCAGATCGTTGTTTTTATCTATTAGGTCTATGCAGAATAAATGGCCAAAACGGACTACTTTTTTCAAAACGCCACAACTTCCCTCAGACACAACTTTATTTGTCGAAATGAAAACCATTCGAATCTACACAACCTTGCCAACGATCTGGTAAAGAAAATATGCCATCATGATCAAATTCAGGATTGCGAAAATTAATGAAATCAACGATGGCATTTTCAACATGCATCGTTTCGGCGAACTCCTTCTGACCCAGGTTCGCATCGAGAATCGGGAAAAAGTGGTAATTCGTCAGAGATAGGTCTGAGGAATAAGGGGGGTGAGGGAGAGTCTCGATCAGTTTCTGCCGGGTGACTTGCGAACTGTGGGGTTTTGCGTTGTTTTGCGCACCCAGTGAAAAAATGATGCAGTTAGGCATCGAGCCTCTCCCTCACCCCCTTATTCCCCAGACCTATCCCTGACGGATTACCACTTTTTCCGGGTTCCCGATGCAAACCTGCGGCAGAAAAATTATGCACGGTAAAAATGCCATTCTTGACTTTATTGATTCTCGCAATCCAGAATTTGATCGTGATGGTATATTTTCCTTACCAGATCGTTGCCCAAATTCTGTAGATTCGAATGGTTTTTATTTCGACAAATAAAGTTGTGTCTGAGCGAAGTTATGGCCAATTACGTTTCGGCCATTTATTTTGCATAGACCTAATAGTTAGGTGAGCCTTGCGTAGATTTGTGAATTCTGGAACAAAGTCATCATCGATTTGAGTATGATTGTTCTGATTTCAGATTGCTGTAGGGGCTATGGATAGCGTATATGTGGTCAAAAATAATTCGGTGGCACATAAGTTGGTGGTTCCCAGAAAGGTATGCTGGTTTTGATCTCTGCAATATCGTTTTCGACCCGAACAAGTGAATATTTGTAGGAGAAACGCCTCCCAACGATTGTATGGAGCTGCTGCTTCTTCAATGATACCATTCTAGCTAGCGGAGATTCTCGTGGTGTTGTGTCATTCTGGAATTTCCAAAATGGCGCGTTATTGTCTGTCAGTGAGACCTTTTCTCTGGAACTGTCAGAGTCATAGCTATAACAATCAAATGCTATTTGTTAAGAGCTTGGAAACCCATCAGTCTGAAATACTGTGCTTGGTTCTTTGTGAAAATCGTATTCATGCCGCCGGTGTTGATCCAAGAATTATAAGCATCAAACACATTGTGAGATATCTCTGCTTTTTGAAATTGTATTAGGCTTTACCCCGTTCTAACAACATGAGAATTTCAGGCGGGCAATGATTTCCGTGTTGTTCAGCAGCGCAATGGGCCTATAAGAGATGTACGGGCAATGGCATGCTTTGATGATAAGGTACGTAAACTACGGGCATCTTCGCGTGTATTTAATGCAGATATTCGCGCTCAAACGTCCTATTTCAGGTTTATGCTGCAGGTGAAGACCATGCAATCTTCGTCGCAAAAAGTGGCTGCCAGGTTTTGGCGAATCAGTGGAATGTATGGGATACTTCACTTTACATGGTGAAATTGTTGGTTATGGGTTGTGATGGTATCATAGAAGGTCTTCAGAAGATTCTGTGGCTTGGAGGCTCACTGGCGATGTGCAGAGGACAGAATTTTGTGGATATTTGGACGAATGGAGCTGGCGAGCAGACAACGTCATCTGGTGAAGTGATTGTTAAGAGACAGCCTGTCTACCTAGCACGGGTGTACTCGCCAGAAAAGAAGCCATTAGTCGCTTGGTAATTATTTATTTTAGTATTGATACGGCAATAGCTACGTTCTTGGAAGCTTCAAGTTTTAAAAAACGTTCGAAATATCGTAAAAGTGGTGACGGCGCCTTACATTCATCTGCATGTAGTCTAGCTTCAGGCAATGGCATGTGGAAAATTCTTATGAAAGCAGAGCAGAAATTTGGCACCAAATTTTTCTGAATCTAAGCCATGCATTCAATAGAAGTACCTAACCTCTTTTCTGCCTTTTCAATTTTTTTTCATTCGAAAAAAATCCGCTATTTCTGTGAACTTTTATATCCTTTGAGAGAAGGTCTGCTGGTTGTAGTGAGCTGTCAGCTGATGGACGATTCATAGCTATTTCGTCTACCGAATCGACGACGGTATATCAGCTGAGCATGAAAAATGAGCAAAAAACTTCACTACGCAGCAAATGTGTTACCCGGCCGGGATCTGCACTCAAGGTGAGGACACATCAAGTGGTATCATTACTTTTCCGTGATTTCCATTTGCAGATTGTTGAAAATTGTCTGTATATGACGACAGGAGATTTTGAATTATGGCGTGTTTCAATCAAGGATGGTGAATCGGTCCGAGTATTAGAACAAGGTGAGTGCGTAGTAGTAGTAGTATACTCCTTACCAGAAAAGGATAAAGATATTGTACTGAGTTTAGATGGATGCGGTGGAGTGTCCTTACTTGCTGTGTCTCCTTGTGGAGGTTTTGCAGCGGTACTTACCACAAGATTGCAAGTTTTTGTCATCGACATCAAAACGAGTGAGTTTGTCAGGTTCGAGTTTGAAGGCGGACATTGCTTCAACCCAACCGTTTTTGAACTTCTTGTCTCCCTTTATCTGTCTATACATATTTATCTCTTGTCTTGTCTCTTTTTGCAGAAGAGTCACGTTTGTTACGCGTTAGCTTACCTATCGATCTGACATTCACTGATGGTGACAGCTTGTTCGTATTGTGTGCTACAGCAGGGTTTAATGAGCCGAGCGCCAACACAAAGGTGTTGTTTGAGGTGAGGCCTTTGGTAAATTTTTTTCTCTGGTCGCATCTTCATGCGAAAAAGAATTGTTGCAGTTTCCAAAAAGTGGTGGTGCAGATCGACGATCAGCGTCGATGGTCGATTTATTCGGTGCACCGGGCTACCGAGCGGTTGCTATCAGTGCAGGACCGGATGATCAATTGGTTGTTGTAGCAAGTGATGGGCAATGGATACTCTTAGATAAGGCATGTTGTCAGATTAACCTAAACGGTAACTATGTCATAGGCCGCGTTCATACTTTGCCGTGCCGGTGGCAGGGTCTGGCTGCGTGTCTCTGTGTCTTCTCCTGCACCCCCATCTCGTTGCTTGCTTCTGCACCTCCCCTTGTCATTTTACCTCGCTGTCTGTGAAAGCAGTCACGCCGTGGTGGCTCAAAGTATGAACGCGGTTTTATGAAAACTTACCATTTATCAGAAAATAGGTTTTAGCAGTATTCTGAATATTTTTGTGATTTGGCGATGTTTCAGACGCGTTCTTCTGTGTATGGTCCCGTTGGTGCACCAGCAGCATCAACTGGTAAACTAACTGCTGCCATTCCCAAGGCACTTCATTTTCGCTCTCAGAAACGGGTCTGCTCATGCAGGTTACAAGCCGCTGAGCCCTCAACGGCACCGTTCAAACTGAAAAAGTTTGGACAACAGTAGCGGTACTGACTTCATTTGTTTGACTGCGATTTTGTAAAATATTGTATAGTTGAAGAGGTGTTTGTCAAAGGTTTCCGACCTTGTTGTCACGCTGTTAGATGCCTAGGAAGGAAATGTTGTTATGTTGCTATAATCTTTTTTATAGTCTCGATCACTGATTCAATCGCACAATGGGGCAGAGTTGTTTGCGTATTATTATGAAATTTCTAAGTTTTTACTTGTTTTTGTTGATTTATCGTTGTTTGTCGTTGTTAATGGAAGCTTCTCAGAAAAGCAGATATTTCCATTCTTATACTTATAAAGTTTGAATTCATGTCATGTTTCTTTTCGAAAAAAACTGACTCAGCTGTTTTCTTTCAACGCAATGCTCACACTACCACAAGTACTCCTGCTGTGCTGTCCCTTGGCGACTCTCGGTCGTTTTTATAATATTTGCGAACGAATCTACATACCATACCTAGGCGTGAAGCACTTGCAGTCGAAGTCCTTTTCCTTCTTGAGCTTAGGAAACAGTGCTGGTCACTGAAGCTTCGGGATACCTGGGGTATCTCTTCATTGCCATAGCATCTTTTTTCGTAATACTGGTAGTGTGAAACTCCTTTCTGCGGCATTCGTTCAAAATCACTCATCCGTTCAGTCATGAAAGCGCTGTGTAATCAGTGAACGCGCGCCGCTTTCGGATCACCGCCATATTTGCCAACTTCGGCACTTTATCAAGCGCTGATCAATACCACCTGCGAGAAGTAATCTTCGATGAAATGAGTCACGTTGAGCTTCGGTGAGTGATTTTTTGCAAAAATTCTGCATTTATCTTAACTTTCAAGGATGGATGTTTGTTGTACCCATAGCGTGCTAAGGCATGGTGTAAGACAATGTTCTAACAATACTTTTTATTAGGTTGTCCCAAAAGTCTTGTGGGATTTTTTTCGACCATCATTTTTTATTATTTTTTCTCTCAACAAACAACAATTGGGCAACAACGTATTCACCATTGTTATCGATAAGGCTCTGCCACCTCATAGGTAAATCGTTGAATCCCTCCTCCCGGAACCCTGGGTTCTGAGGATCGAAGAAGTCAGCGATCGTCTTTGCAAATAAGTCATAATCAACGAATTTTCTCTTGGCCAGGAAGAATTCAAGAGGATGGGTATGGTGAAAGTCAGAAGGGGCAATATCTGGAGAGCATGGCGGGTGGGGCAGCACATCCCAGTCGAGCTCCTGTAGTTTGGCCTAGGTACTTTTCGCGAAATGGGAGCGGGCGTCGACATGAAGGCGGGTGACAGCGGACCTTGACCGCGGACCTTTTTTGGAGCTTTTCTCGAACAGCGACAGCGAGCTGCTGAAGCTGTTGGGTGCATACGGTAGCGGTGACTGTCTCGCCTTGTACCAGCACTTCATGGAAAAGCATTCCTTCGGCGTCGCAGAAGTAGCACAGTCCTGAGCGTGGTTTGTCTTCCATGTCAATCTCGCCGTTGCTGAAGCTGATGAACCAGCGGAGCACGGTCTCGTAGCTCACACATCCCTTGCCCAATGCAGCGTTGATAGAGTGGCAAGCTTCCGTCGTTTTGGTGCCGCAAGACTGCTCATAGTAGGTGACACCGCGAGTTGGGTGGGTATCGACAACGGGCATTGTAGCTCTCTCTATGGGATCCGGTGGGTCAATATATATTTTTCTAGAAAGCTTAGAGCACGTTCTACCATATTCCTGAACCGCCTAGACCTGCCTCGAAGTAAATAATAGTTACTGATTTTTTTGGAAAAATCCTGGATAAATCCTACAAGACTTTTGGGACAGCCTAATAGTTTCCACTCTGATCACTTCGGGTTTCCATAGATATTTTAAACGAATCGCCAATTTTAGAACAAGAGCCATGAGCAGGCCTCGATTTGAATGCTGGAATTTGGTAACAGCAACATCTGGCCTGCGAATATTCGAATCGGTTAGTCTTCGCACGATTTTTATACGAATCCAGCAAAACCCGGCGGAGATGTCTCACTGTACAAGTATCCATTGCAGGTTGGCTCTGTATGTGCTCTTTTCCTGATTGCCAGTGTTGGATCGCATTTTTCCCCAACATATGCAGCCCTGACCACATCTACCATCGCTGCCATTCTTGGAACAACTTTACTCCTCGTTTTCGCCTTCAATTTGCATGCTGTCACAACGAGCGTTGATTGGATTCTCTGGGTGAGCTAAGTCGGGGATTCTTCCTGGAATGACAGATCGTCCAGAAAGAATATCGGGAATTTCAGGAATCAGTCTACTCTGGCTCGTTTGCATTTCTGTTTCTGGTCAACAGCATCACCATGATCTACAGCAGCCTTCGATGGCAGTACACAGCATGGTGGCTAGGAACTGTACGTTATTTTCTGAATATGGAGAATAAAAATAAGCGATCGAACAATCGTGGTTAATTTGAGATTTGCTGTTAACCACATGTCAAAGTGAATCGACTTTTCAGCGTAATTTGATTTAGTTCAAAAACTGCATCAGGGGTAATGTGGTTATTGGGAAATCTCAAAAGGAGTCAGTCACATGGCAACTACGGGCCTCAAAATCCTCTTTATGGCGAAATGCCCGTCCAAAAGCGCGCCCTTGAGCTGTAGTGACGGCGTAACGGTTAACAGCTGACGCCCTGAGATGACGACCCCGCCTCCAAGCGACGTGGTTCATTGGCTATGGTGGGAGTGGCCAGGAAGGTGCAACAGGTTTTAGGTATCGGGCCGCGTTTTCTCAGTTTTAGCTTGAAGCCAGCTCACTTCAAAAAACATATATTGTCGTATTTCCGACGATCCTTCGTGTTCACGACTTGGCAAGATTCCAGTGGAGAAGACGGCCTGACTACCGGCATCATGACGGAATCTGGAAAGGTTGTCCGCCTTGAAAATCAGCGATATAAAGGGGTCCTGTTTCCTGGGTCTTTAGCCATTTCCTTCTGTTATTTCATTGTCGTATTACTGAGCACTTCGACTTCCATATTCGCTACATTTCTCATGATTGGTCCGAATTTTTCCCATCACTGCCTTTGAACCTCTAGATCAGTGCAATTTCTAGTTTTAGGTCGTGTGCGTTCTGGTTGCAGTTGCGTTCCTTATCGATCTCATCATTCTTGTTCGACTTCAACTGGTGAATCCAAGATGTCGTCACAGCCAAGATGAGCTCATCGTACGTCTAACAGACCAGTCGTCTACATATCGCTGAGAAATATGGATAAAGCTTTACCGCGATCACTATCAGCACAGAATAAATTCCAGGCAGGCCCTGTTACACTACTTTTGTGCTTGTTCTCCCTATCTCTTGCTAAGAATTTGATAACCGCAATTGCTTCATGGAACATGTAACTTGCCCCTGGCGTAAAGAACTCCGTTTTCCAAAAATAGTCATTTTGCTTCGATGTATGTGACATACATAATTTTCATTTGAAGGAAAATGGCTTTGTTACGATTTCACAACTGGTCAGTTCACTTTACTATCGAAGATGTTGCTTAAAACCTGCACAAACGTTTTCCAAATATGAAAAATAAAAAGTATACATTCTCAATTTAGCTACAAAACGACCTGATATTACTGATAAAACAACATAAAACAATTAGGAAATTTATATTCAAGGCCCGTCTGATATCATACCCAGGAACATTCCGTGTTAATTTTCGAAAAAAAAAATTCTTTGCAAGAAACTTGCAAGAAGTGAGTAGGATTCCATATGTAGAAGAGCGTTACATGGGATTGTTTGTTGCCAAAATCCAATCTTATAATTTCAAGGGATGCGAGTAGAGGCACAGCACTCTAGGTGAAGTGGGATCTCAGATGGAAGATATGGTTTCAGATGGCTTCTGAAACGTACAACTCCACCCACCTCAATCATTTCCGGACCCTTTTTCGCGGACTATTTTCAACTAAACTGGGTCTTTGTCTGCTCTTTCGAGAGCCTTTAAGAGGTGTTGGAATGTTGTACTTGTTGATGATGGTCCACAATTGACTACGGGTAACATGATAAAGCTTTGTTTGTGGCGAATACTCATTTTTCAGTCGTTCGAGGATGTGATCCATGGAACACTCTAAAAAAAGGAATACATTCCCTCATAATTTCACGGTATAAGAAAACTACTCTCAAAGCTACGTACCTTCTAGAAGGCCTTTGAGAAAGAGCTCTTGCGAAGGCGATAAACGAAGGAGGGAAACGTCAATATCATGCCCAGCATGGCCAAAGCATCCCTGAGCGGTGACTGTGCCGTCCCTGTGGGTACGCACATTCATAAAACACGAACAGTTCTCTGCTTGTTTCCTACTATGACAAGCTCTCTTCGTTGCCTTGGTCTCATATCTTCCAGCTCGATTGCATCTGAAAGATGTACAATGTGAAAAAAAGACACTCCTTAGTGAGTGTGCCATTTCTATTCGGAAACCGGTCATGAAGTTTCACGGACAGTTGTGGTACACAGTGCAATTAGTTAAGTAATATGGTTATCTTGTTTTCAAATATTCGATCTCACCTGTTAACGAAGAACTAAAGCAGGAATGCCTGAGCCTACTGACATAAACTGAATATCAATAATGGGCGGGAATAGACAGCCGATTCCCACTTTCCCCACTAGAAAGCACACCGTTCGATCGCACGATTTTGTTCATATAAATACTTTTTGAGCTCGTATTGAGTGTATCTATCTGTTCTGTATAACCAAAATCCACTGCTCTACCCTGGAATCAAGGAAATATTTGATAGCCCTCATGAAGCGAAATTAAGGTGACCCATCCGAGCTTGTCCACTGACGAAAACCACATTGAAAGGGACTCAGCAATTCAAGGTACTCTTGTTTCCACGTTCTTCTATATATGTTTCAAGGGCTGATGCCGTCGTCATCGAAAAATCCGAACAAGCTCAGTTCGATTAGTCCTACATTGAATGAGATCATGAATGTAGTGAAAACTCCTACGATGACTAGTCTGACACTATGCTGCTCCATGTGGGCGTAGTAGTGAGCCTATCAGCAGCCTTCGCAACAATTCCATTTAGCGAAGCTGAGGAATCGAAAACCCTGCCTGAGTTTTCGTAAGATGAATCGTGCCCACCCCTATTCGCTGTGCATGATGCGATCTGCTAATATTCTACCGATACGGGATGCGGAATGATTAGGCCACATGGGTCAATAAGAATGAGAGTGCCGAAGTAACATGCAGAATGTAGTCTAGAATAAACGAAGCCTCTCAAACCGAAAGCAGCAAATCTAAACGAATTGAGAGAAGTGGCAATAATCATTAAAATGCCAACATAACTTATAGCCTTTCAAGTTCAATAAAACATAAGCCCAACATGAATTACTGGCAAAATAAAATAATAATTATGTGGTAGCGTGAAAAATGTCAGAAAAGTTCTTAAGTGACTGTTACCTCAAAGAGAAATTGGTTCCTCCGTTTGAACTTGACTTACGAAGGAAGGTAGTATAAGTGCGCTCACACTCCTCACTAAGCCACTGCTATAAAGAAAAGATTAAAAGAGGTAGCAATGACTCAGACCATTTTCTCTCAACAACTAGAATGGTTTCAGTTAGGTGCTACTGGCGTTAGTACACCTGGGAGACAGATTTTTTTTAGCTGTATCTGACTTGCTATGCACATTATCAACGTTGAAACCACACCCACCTTAAATTCAGCAAGTGAATTGAAAGTCACTGTGAATACACTGTAGTCCTGTGGTACTCCTCCAGCTCCCTCCTCTTTATGAAAATCACCGCAGTGCGCTGCCAACATTGTCTGATTCGGGAATTTCAAATGGCATAGTGGGCAAACTATACGTGCATCTTCGGGACCGAAAGGAGGAGATTCTTGTGCGACTTCACGTTTAACGTTTTCGACTTCTTCTTTTGTGAACTTGTGTACATTATACAAATGCATGTACAAATTCTTCCTGTACATCACTCTCCTACACAGCTTACATCTCCATAATTCATAACGTGGTGGGTCACCCTGAACGGAATAATCAAATGGTTAGATAGTTAAAGTGAGGCATAATCAAGTGAAATTTTGAAAAATAGCAATGAGACAATGAATGATGATTAAGACACGATTGGCGTATTACCTGTTACCATGAATGCGGGAATGGTTCAGTCTATTTTGCTACGACGGTTCTCCTATCGATATCTTTATCTACGGCTCTATCCCTCCTTGCATTTCAAGGCTTTAACATTTATTTGCCGCTCTCTTATGTGCACTTATTATTATGCTCAACATTGCCACGAATCCATTTTTCCGAAATGATACGCTTCCAGAACAGCAGAGCCCATAAAGGAAAATCAGGCATGATAAAAGCTGCACCTCAAGGAATCTATCGAGTCATAAGTGTTGAATACTGATATACGATCAAACGATACGAAATACGACTGTATGGGTTTTTAAAAGATCAACCTCGGGGTTACAATAAGAATTATGCTAGGGGAATTCCCGGATGCGGATTCAGTACTCAACAGTACTTCTACTAATAGCCAGCTTCTTGCCCGCAAATGAAGGGTTATGATACACCAGTTGGCGAGCGCACACTACCGTGCGCGAAACACCATGTGCGTCAGTAGGTCGGCCTGTATTGCTCTTTTTCTTGAGGACAGAGTATTTCGTGCACACCCAGCCCACCGTGGGCGGAGCTTAAATTAGTCCATGTGTGGTCTTCACTTCTTGTCCCATGCTCTACCCATCCAAACTTATCCCCATCTCCACAGGTCGTTTTTCATGTAACTCCGCCCACCACTTTAAATGCTCCGCCCACTGTGCCCTGCATTCTTTCCTGACCTTCAGAAACTCATCCCTGACCTTGATTCATCTTCTCCCTATGTTTGGGGCACATTCGAACCCAATCAACAATTTTTGAACATTCCACGACGGCCCCGCCCATTATGGGCGGAGCTTAACTTGGTCCATGTGTGGTCTTTACTCAGTGTCCCATACCCTACCCATACCGCATTTGTCCCCATCTCCACAGGTCGTTTTTCATGTAACGTCCAAGCTCCGCCCACCACTTTAAATGCTCCGCCCACTGTGCCCTGCATTCTTTCCTGACCTTCAGAAACTCATCCCTGACCTTGATCCATCTTCTCCCTATGTTTGGGGCACATTCGAACCCAATCAACAATTTTTGAACATTCCACGACGGCCCCGCCCATTATGGGCGGAGCTTAACTTGGTCCATGTGTGGTCTTTACTTAGTGTCCCATGCCCTACCCATCCCCATCTCCACAGGTCGTTTTTCATGTGACGTCCAAGCTCCGCCCACCACTTTAAATGCCCCGCCCACTGTGCCCTGCATTCTTTCCTGACCTTCAGAAACTCATCCCTGACCTAAATCCATCTTCTCCCTACGTTAGGAGCACGTTCGAACGTAATCAACATTTTCGGGCTGAAAGCCAAACATTCCAGTGCACGCCCCGGCCCCGTGGGCGGAGCTTAATTTGGTCCATGTGTGGTCTTTACTTCCTGTCCCATGCCCTACCCATACCACACTTGGCCCCATCTGCACAGGTTTTTCATATGATACCTAATTTCGTGACAGACGGAGGGACAGACGCCTTAGCGCTTTATATATATAGTATGGATAGCTACATACATGGGTACTTTCTCACTTCTCCTCTGCCCATTAATTCCGGGTGACGGTTGGGACACACGAATCTAGGCCGTGACCTTGTGACAGCCTGTGGCCTTTGCCCTGTGACATGAATAATTCAGACAATTTGTTCATTTAAATCGTGTCCTCCTTGCCAGTCTGTTCCGTTGAATAGCAATTGTCTGAATTATTCATGCTCTATCAGCTCAAGCTCGTATGCTAAGCTCTTAGGCTCCTCTTATCATTCACAAAGTCCATTGTATTAGGTTGGACGGGAAGTTCTGGGACACCTTGTGAGAAAAATTCAATTTATTTTAATTTTACTCACATGTAACTTCAGTCACCAAAGTATGCACCATCGTGATCTACAATGTACTGCCAACGCTCAGGAAGATCGTAGATACCCTTCCGGTAGAATTCGGGAGACTTCTGGTCAAAGAAGTTCTGGAGCCCGCTCTTGAGATCGTCGTCATCTTTGAACTGTCGCCCGTCAAGGAAGTGGCTCAACGACCGGAATAGGTGGTAGTCAGTTGGGGCCATGTCCGAAGATTACGGTGGGTGGGAGAGCTTCGTCCAACCAAGGTCCTGGATCCTTTGACACGCCAACTTTGCCACATGTGGGTGAGCGTTATCGTGGAGGAAGAGGTCTTGGTCCATTTTTCCGGTAAGTTTTGGCGCTCCGGTGTCCAATTGCCTGCAGTAGAGATCGGCAGTGGCTGTCGTGTTGGATGGTAACAGTTTCCTATTTTTTTGAAAATTTTCAAAAAAAAAAGTTTTTTTCTCAATGCAATTTTTTGAATATTTTCCTGTTCCAATTTGAGCCGATCGAGCCATCGGGCTGCCGCCATATGAGAGACAGTACCTGGGTCCATCGACTGGTTAATTTTGTTAGTGGCCTCGCATGCTGAGGAACCGAGGCGGTGTTCGTGAATTTCGCACCTTTCGCGAAATTGCCGTAAATTCACTGCTAGTTGAAGCCGTAGAGAATATGAATGTGCTATTCAGAAGCCCTTTTCAGACGCTTCATATACCCCCCACTACCAAATGCTCCCGAAGCTTTACAGGTTTCTACAGGAAAAAACAAAAAGTGTCCCAGAACTTCCCGTCCAACCTAATAACTTTAACAATAATGATCCAATACAATTCGTCGAAAGTGAAGCTCACTTTGCAGTGTTTCTTCTCAGATTGTTGCGGCGTCCGAGCTTTTGCTGATTCAGCTATTGGAGGCTTACCGGGCACAACCAATTTATCGCTTCGATGTTTTACCATTTCGTTGAGCATCTTCTCTTTGGTGGTGCTATACTCCTGCAATAGGAAACTGCAAACTATTACCATTAAGCGTTTGTCACTGATCAACCCACCTGATCATTGACCTCCAAAGACCTTCGCTGTCTCAAAGTAGACGGTAATTTCATGCTCGGCTGTGAAGTTAAAGGTAAAGTTGTTGTGTTATGATGTAGATCGTCTTCGACTCGTGGCAAGCACGGATCTCTGAGTCCTGTTGACGATATCAAGGTCTGCTTTGAACTTTGGGCAAGGTTTCCAGCACAGGATGGCTCATGTCCATCCGCGAGACTAATCATATGTGGCGCTTCCAACATTCTTGTGGGTAACGATGTCATTCTAGAGGTACGATGAGATACCGATGGGATAGAGCTATGGATCAAATTCGGTGCACATTTGACTGAAGTTGTAGCGGGACCACGCACGAGACTTTGATGTTTCACACTATTTTCGGAGTTTTCAGTGACATTTTGTCGAGTGTCATGCAATGAGTTCTCATCTTCTGGAAGAACGTATTCGGAAGTTTCGCACTCGAATGAGCTCAATGACAAGGAGTCTTCATTATTCGTTTGGGTGGTTTCCAGCAGATGGTCCTTAAATAGTGATTATTTTGCACTGTAATGATAGCTCCACAAGTATTGAAGGCAGTATACGTACCTCAGATAAACTGCTACTATCAGAGGATTCTTCATCGATCATCTCATCTCCAGAACAGTTTTGATCGCCTTTCATAGACATGGAGTTCTTCGGACAGTCATGCTCGCGAGGTATTGGTACGATTTGATGTCTGCGTGCAATGTTCCACAACTCCTTCCGATCAACACATCCCAGGCGTGATGTGGTCGAGGAATACTCTCGTTGTAATCGATTGAGAATAAAATCCATGGAGTACCCTGAAAGCAATTCAATCTCGTCAAGGACAAGAAATATCCGACCAAACATCGTCACATACGCTCTAGAAGATTCTTGAGAAACAGTTCCTGCATACTGGATAGGCGAAGGAGGGAGACGTCAAGTTCGTGTCCTATATGACCGAAACATCCTGTAGCAGTAACTTTTCCGTGTTCGTCTGTGCGTACTTGCAAGTAACATGAACAATTCCGCGTCTGCTTTCTCGTTGGACGGATCCTGACTCTCTGTGACGATTTGCTCACATAACTTCCAGCTCTGTTGCATCTGAAAAAAAAAACTAATCGTGGATGGAGACCAAGCAGGCATATAGGAGATGTGAGCAATGTATTTGGGACGCCTGCAAAAGTAAAACAACACCTTCAGATCATTCGAATCGCCAATTACGTAAGATTTCGAAATCTAAATTTATAAATTTAATGAAACCGCAAAAATTGAAGTACCTGTATGGTATAACTACCGAGACACTGAGGAGTATGGGTTCTAAAAGATACCTACCTCAAGAAAAGAGCGTTTCTATCACTTGAAAATGATTTACGACTTAAACTTGAGCACGTACGTTCACATTCCTCGCTGAACCATCTCTGAAGACTGATCTGTTAGCCTTGCGGAGATTACCCAGTAAATGTGCCAGGGATGATTGTATAGTTCCAGCACTCTTGTGAAATTTCCTAACAACATTTTGAAACGAAGTATATAAAGAGTATTATGAGTGACCCACCTCGAATTCGACATAGGTGTCAAACGTCTTTGTGACCACCTTATAATCTTGCGGTTGGCCACAGGCTCCAACATCTTGATGATGTTCATCACAGTGCTTGGCCAAACTGTGATGGTCCGGAAACTTTTCTCCGCATTCGGGACAGAATACCCGCCAAACATTTTTGTAATCGCCTGCTTCTCGCGCGACATCACGTTTAACATCTTCGACTTGGTCTTTTGTGAACTTATGAACAGATTGTAAATGCCTGTAGAGAGACTTTCTGCGCATCACGGTCCTGCAAATGCAGCATCGCCAACAGTTGTCGCGAGGCGAGACCATCTTCTAAAATAGTTCATTCAATTTAACGGCAACAGTGCAGTGTTGCTAACCGCTGTTAAACTCTAGGTAGCATTCAGCGTGTGGAGATTGCTTTACCTACGTGGCTGGAACCTCCTTTATTACTCCGACCTGCGACACACGTGAATCTAATATCGCTTACAATAGCACCGAAATCGATGTACAGAACTATGCTTATGGATAGTCCAAAGATGCCTCATTCATTTTTTTCGTACTTCCATAGAACGTCATATGACTGAAACTCTCGCTATGACTTCAGAGTACCTTTTATGGGAAGGTGGTTATTGGTACGACCCCGCCTTTTTCGCAGCTAATTACTGTTGCTTCGCACATGCGGTGCGAGGTGACCCCAATTAGTGCGAGAACTCACGGATGATCATGTTGGCCACATTGATCCATAAAATGAGTAAAAACAAATTAAACAAGCAATATAAATGGGACAATTTTCTTGACGAAGCACTTCACAATTTCACAAACTTTTTAAAATATGGTCGTCTTAAACACTATTCACGAAGAGCGGAACTGGTGATGGCAATAAATCCTGACTTCCGATAGAACTTCTGAATGTACATTTACATTAGAAACAAAATATGACACGTTCTGAAAGGTATGAGATGGCCAGTGAAGAAAAGCCTTTCTTCTGCAATACCTATGGCAGCAAGTTAGCTAATCGAAAGAAGATAATCTCTTTGCAAACGAAGCACTCGCTACTTATCCTCTGGCGACTTGACTCATTAGTATTGGTCTTTCAAGGCATTTTGAGGTTTTGAGGAGAGACTTTAGGCCAAACTTAACACCTCATACTGCAGGCGTGCGTTCAGATTTGTGACTAGTAAAGCTGTATGAGTCTCATATGTTCATAATAGATTTATGTTTATTTCAATTTGCATAATAGCAGTTAATCTCTATTTCAATAAGTGGATCTTTACTCGGTTGGATCAATGTGTGCAACACGATGACTCGTGAGTTCTCGCAGCTAATTGGGGTCACTTCGCACCTCATGAGCGAGGCAAAAGTAATTAGCTGCTAGAAAGGCGTGGTCGTACCAATAACCAGCGACCCACCTTTTATTGCGAAAGAGGATGGTCTTTTTTGAACAGCAAGACAGAAAAGTTTTATAAGTGTTTACTGCGCAGAAGATAATCTAGGCTACTTGCCAGCTTGATTGAAATGCCCAAGGAGGGAGCAGTAAGAAAGAAGAGAGCTAAAAAAGTTTAACGACTGCACCATCACAAACCTTACCATTTGCTACCCCCGAAGAGAACGTGAAGGGACCGCATCTTTCAATGTATTGGACCTGAAACTAACCATCCAGAGTATTATTTCGAGTTCGAGCGAACTATCAAATCCAGCCATTCATTGACTCGAAGTATTCTTTGCACATTCTAACAGTCTAATCATACATATGCGTATAACATCAAAGAATAATCTTCTTCATTAAGGGGATACTACATATTTACATCTATAATGATAACGTCTCAATAAAACGGCACTTTTGAACTCAATAACATCTTGCTTTGGAAATAAAAGACGCCCATGTGGACAAATAAATGCAAGTGAATAAGTAATGCTCCTATTAAGTTCAGCAATACTGTGGCACAACAATGAGATCTATTCTGAGAAAATAAGATTTTTCAAAAATAACATTAATATGCACAAACAATCGAAAGTATCATATTCGCAATTTTTGTACTGAAGGGTAAAACAATGCAAACATGAGCAAACATAGTGAGTGATATGTGGTCAATACCGTAAGCTCTATAAGTAAATGTGAATTAAATGCATTCCAAATAAAGTGTGATTTCAAAATTTAACGCCATGTGGATGCTAGGGACATGCATCATTATTAACATCCCAGCACGTCAAACGAAACAATGAAGTTTAAGGGTGGTACGATACTAAGGACTGATTGCGAACCAATGGGCCTGCATTTTGCCTGAGGTACCGAGCCTGAGAACGGGAACAGCTCATGGGTGAATGAACCACTTCTGCTCATCCCCTTCGTATCCACATAACGCCGTTAATTTTGTATAGCTTCTTTAAAACAAGATATTCAAAATGCCTAAATCTGCTGTTAGTTGTTGAGGCTTACATTCTGTGAAAGCTTGGAAGTTCTCGATTAAACCTTATTAATGGTGGTAGAGGCTGAAATAGTCTTAATTGGTTTTGGTACTGCAAAGAATTACTCAGAATTACTTACGAAGCGAACTTCGACCTTATTCAGCTTTGTTCCCACTTTTACAATAGGCAAATTCGGTTTTGGATCCAGGTTGTGGCGTGACAGAGTAGTGGACGCAGTTGCTAGATCTGCATTTGCACGCTGTACATTCTGTAAAAATGCCGCAAAAGCTCGGACTGACTGACAGTAATATTCAGCCCATACAAACAAAAAATCCAAACTCTGAATGTTACTAAAATTGATTTTCTGGAAAAAATGAGAGTGGTGCTCGGATTATCGTTCTAGACCCACAAAAAATCTGCTGTTGCTCTCTTGAATCAGAGTAAAAGTATCCCGTGATACAGTTTGTACCGCTGCATGAGTGAGTCCGTTAAAAATGTTTCTGCAGGGCTGTCCAATGTCTTTTTGCACAGTCTCCGTAAGGTTTTGACATGAATTTTTATCGTACTTATCCGAAACATTAGTTTGTGGATCGAAGTGAGGGCAATTCTAGAAATGTTAAGTTCGTGGAAAATGTCATACCTCACTATCACTGTTGGTAACGCTATTCTGTGCTTCCACTGCTTTACGAGCGAGGTCATGCATACTCATCCCAACTGTCAGTCCTTCCATAGCATCACGGGAAACGGGTCTGATTTGATGTCTTGCCATAATATTTCTCAGATCACTTCGGGTAACATGATAAAGCCGTGATGTAGCAGGGTATTCCTTTTTCAGGAACGTGAAGATATAGCCCACAGGATACACTGAAAACAGAAAATATGTGTCAGTAGATGTATTAAAACTTATTTACCATACCCTCCAAAAGTTCTTTGAGATACTTTTCCTGCGAATGCGATAAGCGAATGAGAGACACGTCAACTTTGTGGCCGACATGTCCGAAGCAGCCCAGCACAGCGACCGCTCCGTTGTCTTTCACACGCACATTCAGAAAACAGGAACAATTGCGCGTTTGTTTTTTGGATGATTTAGTCCTTTTCGATGAACCTGAGACATAACGTCCGGACCTGTTACATCTGAAAATATCATGGGTATAAGAAATAGCATCACATATTGATATTTCGACTCCATCTCCCTCATTGAGCTAGCATTTTCGAGAGAGCATTAGGTGTGAGCCGACACTGTAGAGCTTCCACCCAGATTAGCAGAAGATGAAATTACGAATAACAAGAAATTATAGAATTTGTTCCGCTACCTCAAACGGAGCATATTTTTTCCTCTAACAGTTGATTGACGGTAGAAACTCGTACACGTCCGCTCGCACTGTTCCGATAACCATTCCTATGAAAATGGTAGATCAACAGACTCAAAGAGCACGCATATGAGAGTAACTCAACTATTTACCTCGTATTCAGCAAAGGAGTCGAAAGTCCGCTGAAATACTGTGTAGTCTTGCGGATCTCCACCAGCGCCATCACTACTGTGAGAGTTGGCACAATGTTCTGCCAGTGAGACATAGTTGTGAAGTTTATTTCCACAAATAGGACACAAAACTTTAGGAGCTTCGCGAGCATCTTTCGTTGACCTTCTTTCTCGTGGGATGTCATTCCCTACTGGGTTCGCCTCGTCTTTTGTGAAAGAGTGGACTTCTAGCGATTGATTTAGCGGATCGCAATAATCATGTTCATTGCTCTTGCAATCCTCCTGTGGCTCCAATGGTACCCTGAGTGAGCTCGAAGACGGAGGTGATGGCGGCAGCAGCTCGGATGGATGTTCAATTAGTACTTGCGGTGATTCCTTGATGTCGCTCTCCGAAGACAAATCTGACGGAAGTTGCGGCACTTCTTCCTCCAGGGAAGAAGACGACTTCATGATTTCCGTGAAAATTTCGTCTTTGTCATCGTTGAAAAGCGAAAGATCAATTTCTAGTAGGGCATCTGAGACAGGCTCACAGTCCATCATTGCCATTACATCTTGTAAGTCTTTCAAATCATCATCTTCCTGAATATAGAGCCTTTAGGTCAGTTCAGTGAATAAGTTTATATTAGATGCGAAACTTGAATTTGCCTCAGTATTTATGACTTTGCTGTTGTTTCGCAGATCAGCATCACTCTCCGCAATTACGTTGACATTAGAAGTGTCGCATTTTTCCTCATTTTTTGTCGATAAATCGACGCAATCGTTGTCAGAAGGGATGGGAGTCAGTCCATATTTTTGCAGAATATTCCTTAGGTCTGCTCGAGTAACGTGATGAAGCCGAGAGGTTTTGGAAGGGTAGTCTTGTTTCAAACGATCCATAACGTAATCTATTGAATGAACTGAAAGAATGCCATGAAACAATAATAAAGTTCATGAAGCCTCTGGCGAAGCGATTCTTCTCACCTTTTAGTAAATCCTTCAAAAAGTTCTCTTGTTCATGAGATAGATGGAGAAGAGGTACTTCGATATCATGGCCAGCATGTCCAAAACATCCTCTTGCAGTGACCACTCCGTGATCATCCACATGTACATTGAGAAAACATGAACAGTACTTGTTCGGTTTTTTGTTTATGGATTGCCGACAACCGTTCTTCGCGTAACCCCTGGCTCTACCACATCTGAAAGGAGGTCTAATTTGAAAGTAGTTGGTTTGTAGAAGTGGATCTGGAATATAGTAAAAGTGGATCGGAAAGGTGCAGTTTGTTAGTGGGCAAGATAAAATGGTGTCTATTCTATGAGTAAAGGAGTAAGTATTATATTATGGGATGCTCCGAGTGGAGGCTTTCATTTTCGCGCTATTGCATCCTTGTTTGAAACCGTAAGGTCGGAAGAAAGCTTTTCCAGGATACCGCTTCTGTGTTTCTGTTGGACTAAGCCATTAACGAAGTCGTGAGCAATGCCAAATTGTCACGGGGTACTTGGCAAAATGCAGCTATCGAAGGAGAACTTCTGAATGTTCACCGGATAGCGATAAGTGACAGACGGGTACCCCCATCACACCTGCAGGAACCCGTAATATGTGCACTAAGGAAGAAATTTTTAAACCCTACCTTTGATCGCGTTACTTAAACAAGGATGCGAGCAGAATTCTTGAATATGTGGCTGCTTACCCTTGAGTGAAAATATTAGGAGTGAAATGAGGTCCCGAATAAGCCAGTACCTCGTTGCCGACTTAGTAGAGTTTCCAACAGCTCAGCTACAACGATTTGGGTGTTTACTGGCACTCTCAAGTACAGAAATTTTTATCCAGTTGGGCTGTACAGTTCTCATACGATCCCGTAACGCTGGCAAGCAGTCTGCGTAACGCCGCGGTCGCGAACTCTAAACGCGGGCTCAACACTGTCTGTCGACCATCCGCATGAAGTCAAAAGTGAACCAGATCGCATTTTTTTAGAGCGGTGACTCGAGAGAAACCTCAGATTGTATGAAATTCCTCCTCCTGGGGCTGCATGACTGGATCGACGTCGAAAACTTGTGCATGTGCGATCGCATTGCTCTGTGAGCCACTTCTATAAAAAGTTCATTTTCTCACACCATAAGAGGAAATATGCTATGCTCCTCACCTCGAATTCCACATATGATTTGGAAAACACCTTAATCACGGTATAGTCCTGCGACTTTCCATCGGCTCCTTCGTTCTTATGGAAGCTGCCACAATGTCTCGCCAACCCATACTGATCCGTAACTGCCTCCTCGCAGACAGGGCAGCATATTTCCCTGGCTCGCTTCTTTCGCATTCTAGTTTTTGCTCGACTGAACTGTTGTTTCGTAAATGAATGTATGTCTGCGAAATGTGCGGAAAGGTTTTTTGGAGACCAATGTCGAACATGCGCAACACAATGCTAGGTAGTTAGACCATCATTTAATCAGCGAGAATTAGTTACAGCCCAACGAAAATTGAAAAGTGAAAGATTTAAAAACTTGTTTTCGCTCAAATGATCTATAGAGATCGCTGCTTCCGCTGCAAACGACATGTGTGTGCCTGCGGACAAAAGCACAGAGCATTCGTGTGCAAGAGATTCGTGTAAAGGAAGTTGAGGTTCGAAGGTTTTGTACAGGAATATCAAGCGCCAACCATTGGACGAATAAGCGATTAGGTGATAGGAAAGGATAAATGATAGGAAAAGACAGATATCGACTTTCGAAATCTTGCGTTGCCGCTACTTCGCGTGCGAGGTCGCGACACCGCAAAGCCGCGAAGTCTAGCGGCGGCCTTAACTCCCCTAATCGCCCAATCAATACGTATCTCCTCCTCCTCACTTATTCGGCTATTCGTACAAATCTGTCAGCAATAAACTTTATCAAATTTGTCAACAATGAACATGCTTAAGGCTACGTTCATACCAAACTGAATGGGATTTTTGACGCATTGGCGCATTTGCGATTTGCATTTTTGGCGATGCCACGTACCACCACGTCAGTTAATTTGAATTGTGGTAAATAGCAAAATCGCGGATACACCGATCCGCCATTTTTTTCGAATCGCGTATGCGCCAGTACTCTCGTTTTCGCGATCGATAGGTATCTCATGCTTGACGCGAATGCGCCAATTCTCTCAGATAGCGATGCGCTCATTCTCTCGATCGATATGCATCTTTTACTTCACGCCGATCCTTCCGCCAAGAATCCCATTCGGTTTGGTGTGAAAGCGACATAATCAAGTTTACAAGATATGTCAGCGCAGATTGTTTGTTATTTTTTATTTTTTTCAAATTTTTCTTTTTTTATGTTTTTTCAGCGGGGCGGTGCGCGGACGTTGCTCCTGTTACGTCACCTCTCACCTGATACTATCGTACAACCACCCAGTTGCACACTCGAGCGTACATTTTGTTAGGCCTTAGCAGAAAGGATAGTGGGTTTCGCTCCTCTGCAATAGCTTGGGCTCGCGCGAGACGCGCGATCGCCTGAATCGCGAACTCTGAACAGTATTTTGTGTAAAATCAGATGGGCTGCCGTCAGACGTGTTTTGCGATTTTGCGATATCGCACTCGCCGAATCGCTAGCTGGAATGCTTGCGTCACCTTACATTCGCTCCATTCCTTCATCAGAAGCCTAATGCTTTTTCAAACTCCAATTATACTTTGTCAATAATTCGCAGTCTGCTCGCAGTACGAATGCGCGAAATCACAGAATCGCCGGGTAGATACGTATCCAATATTCAACACAACTGCAAGCAGACTGCATATTGTATACCTGCGGCCCCATGTGACATTATCCACACTGACACAATTTCTGACGTTTAACATTGAAGTACTCTAAAAGTGATTATGATACATCTTTTATGCTTTTCATCTCCAGAATTTTTATGCAATTATAGCGAAAGCTTATCGTAATGGTACACTCGTAAACACAAAGACGGAAGATGTTTGGGAACATCAAGTTCAAATTCACATCTATGAAGTGAAAAATAGATTTAAAGCGCATAAAAGAAAATGATAAAGTAAATGTTGCTGTCTGAAGAGTGTAATCAAGTGAAACTGATGTGCGAGTTGATACTAAAGACCCGTAATAATTGTGCCGTAGCTGAGATTGCATTTAGATAGAAGAGATAAATTTCAAAAATAATAATGGTTAACGGTGCATTCAACTATTTGGTTAGTGTTCACTATTAGAAAATTAAACTAGATGGATTGGACAATGGGGAATACAGTTCAGCTCTGTAAAGATAGTGCAGATCCATTTTCATACATGTATATGGCGGCAAAAGTAAAATCGTGACAACTTATTATAGTACAACATTTTTGGTCAATAGAATATATGAACGATTATTACTCTAAACTTCGAGCTTGGCCGGTTTCTGGGAAACCTTTTCCTCTTCTATCTTGATTAACTCTATGACTGGAATCCCGACATTTGAGTGCATTTCATCAGCAACGTCGCTTTTTGTATCTATCGAAAAATTGCCTTCCTGAAAGAAATGATTATGACTAAGTAATAAGGGCAAAGTGAACGACTTCCTATCCATCAATACTCACATCTTTGAGTTCCATTTGAAGTGAATCCTTTTGCTCCTGTATTTCCGGAGATGCTTCGGTCTGAAGGGAGCTTGACGGTGAATCATTTGACATGAGGCTAACTGCTAGTAGACAGGTGTCGTGATTCTCGTCAATTACATCTCCTTGATTTTCACAATCCGACGTATCCTCGGCTTCCAGGGCATTGACTGCTGGCCTTTTACGGCTTCCGAGGTCCAGCACATTTTTCTTACAGTCCTCCTAAGAAGGAGTTTATTTACAGCGAGACAGAAGAAAAAATAGATAAACATATAGAATGTAGAGAAATAGAAGAAACAAGCAGCTAAAATGTTACCTGGTCAAAAGTATTGCTGAATCCACAATCAGGCTTGCTTTCCAAATCACTGACCAGGGGCGACATCATGTCAGGTGCAGACGGGACAGGGGAAAGGTTATATTTCTCTACAATAATGCACAGATCTTTCCGTGTGATGAGTGCAAGACGAGAAGCTTTCAGACAACTATCTCCTTCCAGTAACCCAAGAGTACGATCCACAGAGTTCTCTGAAATATCAGACAGTTCCTGTTCGGTATGTGAAGGAGGGGTCCATAGTTCATACCTTCTAATAAACCTTTCAGAAATAGCTCTTCATCGACTGATAGACTACGGAGGGTGAGATCCAGTTTGTGGCCAGCGTGACCGAAACAACCGTGAACAACGATCGGTCCAACCTCCTTGAGCCGCACATTCAAAAAACAAGAACATATTCTTGCCCGTCTCTCTCCTGGGTTGCCAATTGGCGTATCACATCTGAAAAAAGGTAGAACAATGGGATTACTCTGGTACCACACGTACATTGTAAAGTTAGTTATACACAGAGATAACCGGTACGTCAGGGAGTTCACGACAGCGAGCGCTAAGAATATCATTGAATGATAACGGTCACAAAATCACTGTATGGTAGTAGGTAACATCAGCTCACTGCCTCAAGTCAAATGTTTGTCACTAACAAACTCCTGATGGCAGCATGGCCTGAGAGACTGTGGCCAATAGTTGCTACTTAAAGATACCGGGAGGGGTAATTTTGGCAAATTGGGGGATTATGGAAGTAGAGGTGCTCAGCAATATAAGAGTAGAGAAAGATTGACATAAAACTGCGAAGCGAGGAATAGGGACCTGAAAATCCCCCTTCTATCTCGCGTCCCTCAGCGTCACTAGTGGGGTGGACTGCAGACAGGCCAGAGCCTGGATCAGCCGGCCGCGTTTTCCCGCCAATAACCGTCGACTTGCCCGGCCGCAGGACCGCAGGACGACATGCCGTGCTGTGGGGTCGTCATAAGACACCAGGCTGCGTTTTTTCAATGCGATTTTCCCCACATATGTCCTATTCCGAGTCTTCTGAAGTAAAAGATTGGTTTTTAGGGAACATGTAATCTCAGATCCCGGTTTTCCCTTACCCGTTCTGGTGCCTTTCAAAACCAAGCGGAAGGATTAACGGTGAATTTCCATGAGTTATTATTTTGAGAGCATCAAGGGGCTACAAAATGAATAAGGAAAGAGTTACAAAAAACCGTATATATCGAAAGGAAGAGGGCTCATCGAATGTACAGTATGAAATTAAATTGATAAATAAAAAAGGTTAAAACCGAGGAAAGTGGCCCTTTCTCCACCCGCTGGTGGACGAGTTTACCTCGCTTCGCCACACTGTCGTACTAATTGAAGACAGGACCCATCGTGATATGTAACGGGGCAATGAATAAACGTTCATTTGGTCGGAGGGGGTGGAGTCCGACCCAGGAAGCGGAAGCCTCCCTGTGCTAGATTTTGCTGCACCTCTCAAAAAGCCTTCATTGGAAAACGTAACACATAGCATCGTTTGCACCCCTGGCTTTTACCTGATAACACAAACCCTCAAAACATACACTTTAGAAAAGTAGGGGTGCTGGAGCTCACCTAAGTTGTAACAAAGTTCCATTATGTTTAACACGATGTGTGAATTTCGTACAGGTGCGATCGCACTGCTCCGCAAGCCACTTCTGTAGAAAGTGTATTAGACCATCACCATTGCCATGAATATCATTTAGCAAAACTTTTTCCAAAGTTTACAAAAAACCAACCTCATATTTAGAGTAGGATGCGAAGCACTTTGTAAATACTGAATAGTCTTGAGGCTCGCCATTAGCTCCATGATCTCGGTGCCGCCGTTCACAATGTCTTGCCAAGCCCACGTGATCCATCACCTCAACTTCACAGAGGGGACAAGGTACCAGAGAAGTTTCGCAGTGACTGCTCGAGAAAGCCTCATGCGTGACGTCCACTTCTACTTGATGGGCTTCATTCTCAGTGAACTCGTGACGTTCTTGCAGATGTTTTTTCATGACTCTCCGTAGTACCAAATCTGAACAAAGATCACATCGCCAGAGTAGTTCAGCCATCTCCTGGAAAGGGCAACATCAATAAACACGCAGTTTCAAAATGGTTTAAAGGAACCGAAAGGGGGTCCGTAACAAGAGGAAGATGCAAAGAAATGAGCATTTTGTAATGAACACTCAAGGTTAGAAGCGATAATAGGCGAAAAAACCCGGACTCAAAAGCGCGACGCTGCGGTGTGTATTCGCATCCCATTCGCATCAGCGCATCCATTCCGAGTTGTCCGCTGTAGGAGACGGGCCGTGGGGCAACGTTAGTTGTAGCACCTGACTCCCAGCGCAGTGGAGTGGCCATTCCCAACTACATTAGCATTCATGTAAGTACATCTAGAAACAATATAAGAAAGAACAAAGTAAAAAGTAAAGGAAAAAACAAATTTATAATAGAAACATCTCCTTTTGGCACCATGCCAAGGCGTCAAATTGGCGAGTTTGTGCAGTGGCGGCCACTTAAACTCGTCCCCACTACGTCTGTTCTACCGTAAGCCAAAATTACCCCCTTCTGGTGTCTTTAAAGGAACCGGAAGGGGGTCCGAAACAAGAGAAACATACAAAGAAATGAGCATTTCGGGTGCTAAGGTAGTTGGGGGGGGGCCACTCAACAAAGGCAAGAGTCGCGCCCAATTTCTGCTAATAGGCACTCTCAAGGTTATTTTATGCCTAGATACAGCTAACTAACTGAGAAAACAATTGAATTATTCTTCCATTAGTATATTACGAAAAATTAGCTATAACTAGACTAAACAACCACTTACGCGTATTCGCCTAAGCCTAGGAGAAGGGAATCTCCCTCCCCAAGGCTTAGGCTAACATAGGATGAAAAAACAAACACGAATTTGCTTTACAAAATCGTTTCTAAGCAGAATTCGAACCCGATTCGGCTAGCGCTATGGCTTCTCTGCGCTCTAGCCATGCGTTAGAGACGCAGAGACTACTGCAGTGGCCCCCCCCGAACTACCTTAGCACCCTTGTGTAACGAACGCAGAAGGTTAGAAGCGATAATCGGTGAAAAAACCCGAACTCAAAAGTGCATCGCTGCGGTGTGTATTCGCGCCTCATTCGCATCATCGCACTGGCGTTCCGAATTGTCCGCTGTAGGAGACGGCCGCGGGCCAACTTCAGTTGTAGCACCTGACTCCCAGCGCAGTGGAGTGGCCATTCCCAACTACATTAACATTCATGTAAGTACATCTAGAAACAATTAAGAAAGAACAAAGGAGAAGGTAAAAGGAATGAACAACTTTATAATGGAAACATCTTCTCTTGGCACCATGCCAAGGCGTCAAATTGGCGAGTTTGTGCAATGGCGGTCACTTGAACTCGTCCACACTACGTCTGTTCTACCGTAAGCCAAAATTACTCTCTTACGGTGTCTTTAAGGGCAACGCCCGCGTTAAGAAACAGTGAGAACTGCGAAGCCTACTCTCTGATCAGTTTAGAAGGGGTGATGTATGGCGAAACTTGCATTTGATGAAAAGCTCGGCTCGGACTCGTCACAATTCCACAGCATTGCGAGACGCGCTGCCACCCATCTGCTGGGGAATTCGCCTGTAGGGCGGGACAACGTTCGTGGACAGCTGACTTTGCCCCTCGCCGGTGCACCTACCCAGCGCTAGTGATGCAGAGTGGCGCGAAGGAGTGAGAATGGAATTTTCGTGTACTTCTTGGGTTTTTCGCCGTTTTATTACGTTCTTTCCCTACAGTTACACTGCCGAGTACCCCTATACTATCATACCCCCCCCCCCCAATTATTCCCCAATCTGCCGAATCTACCCCTTCGGCGAATTTTGAAAACTGTGAGAGGGTTTCGAGACAGTCTAGGAGCCGAGAAATAATGTGCACTTATGGGAGCTAAAGGAAAGGTCGATAGCTTTAAGCAAAAAAGAGGGGAGGGGCACCGAAGTGGAGGGCGGGACTAAAAATTAGAAGTGTGTAGCGGTTGGGGACAACCTTATGGTCAGAATAAACCTAACTATAGAAGAGAGCTGCAAACGAGCAATGGATTATGAAATCAATGGGTGATTGAAATTGCACTAGTGAAGTGTCAAGCGAATTAACGCCATTGGTCGATATCAACCAGAATTACTGGTTTTTGTGAGCGAAAATGTGTACCACACCATTTAGTGAATATGGAACGGAAGAGTAGTTACGAACTGTGTGGGCATGGGGAGGAGGACGGAACGATTCATTCGTCCTGAAGCTCCTTCCTCGGTGTGGATATCGGGGTGTCTGAAGTCCACAACCCTTGGTTCACTTCCGTTTTTTTTTGTATTTTCCCCATTGGACGGACTGCATAGCACAGTGCCCGAACAGATGCATAGCGTAAGGAATTCGTGTGCTCACAAGCCATCAATCGATATCGATAAAACGGATCGGTTTTTGTACAAAAGGTGGAAAACGAGCAATGAACGATAATAATGGCCGACAAGTGCTGTGAATTACACGAAGCTGTGGGCTACCAATCGATATCGATTGAGCTAAATTTGCGCGAAGAGGCCGGTGAATGTGGTACGGGTGGTTACGATAATCTATAACTAGTCAATTCGGCACAATTACGTGTATTGCACAGCCAAATTGATTATTAAGAAAAGCTGTGTTTTCAGTTCCAACTGTCAAAGTTACTAATGTCAAAGAAGAAATGTATGAAAATTCATTAGCAAAAGGGATGAATACGGCTACCTAGTAACGCAGATATGTTTGCGACCAAACATCAAACAATCCCCTGGAGAAGATTAAACTATTTCTGCACGAATGGATACATATATCGCATAGCTACAGTAAGACACCGCAAGCGCGAACGAAATAAGGGCTCATATGGGGTCAAAGGGCCCAGGCGATGACTAGAGTTACAATGTATATAATGTTGCGGCACGAATGATATGCTCGCTGTTGCTTCTTGATCCTCAAAGATCCTAATTGGAACGGTTGCTCATGTAGTTCGGGGGGGGGGACCCCACTGTGCTCGGCGTCCAGCGCTACTTTTGCCCGGATGTTGTAGTGTATCCCACACCTGAGTTTGAGGGTGAGAAACCCCACCCCCTCCTCCCCCACTCCACCCGAAATAAGGCTTTAGTAAAAATACACACTTCAATGAACAAACTAATGATTGTGGACGATTTCGAGTGAGAAGATCAGATTTGCCTCCTCCCCCCCCCCCCCCCGCAACTACATTAGCACCTTGGAGTGAGCCAAGTTTTCCAAATGAGGCGAGAAGTTTTTGGACGAAGTACTGCACAAGTCTTTTAAAGGTAGCTCGCAGCAATTCTTCGAAATATATTGGTCATGGAAACGGTGGATTTCGATGAAGGGCAATTGCAGACCATCTCATATAAATCGTCCGTTAATCGGATGTCCGCTGACAAGAGCTCACATGATTCCTCCGGAATACTTCCTAGCTTTATAAAGAATTTCAATTTCTTGTTAGAGTTGGTATTATTGTTTTCCAAGAACACAATTGTCTCTGGGCTATCGCAGTTCATACCAGTCTGCTGTGATGTTTTACATGAATCCATTATTTCTCATTCTGAGTTTTCTTTTCTGAGATGTATCTTTTCTGTTGCTTCATCTGTTCTGTGCCACTTTTATGAAAATTGTGCTAAGCTTGAGTTGTTTTTCTGGTATTAGTACCGCTATTAACGAGAATGGCTCCGAAAGGGCCCCAGCTCGTCACCATATGTCACGTTTTGTTTAGATTTGCCAAATAGCCTTGATGACGGTATCGTTTTCAGGTTTCTAATGTTTGGAAATTCAATAGGTTCACATAAGAATAGGTCTATTATGGAATCGGTGTGCTACCAACGTCTTAAAAGTGATGTTTCAGGCGGCAATTCATGGACCCGCCTGTTGTATTGAATGGAATTGAACATATGTTAAAAGTCAAGGATTTGAAAGAATGCCACATTCCTTCTGCACTAATTGGGAACAGGTTTGTGAGTTCTGTGATAATAATAAGTTGTTGATAATACTCCTTGAATATGATGCCGAGACCAGGTGTTTAGTGTTTTTATGGATTACATATGAGGATGGCAAGAGTTACGTACCAAAACGGTTCTGTCAAAATGATTATCCACCTTCATATATTAAGGAGTAACAGCGGGACTAAATTTGGATTCTTGTTTTCATATGGAAGTCCTATGCTGAGAACTCATGCCTGAGTGCTCCCTTAGTATTTTCACCTCATATATTTTCCCATTTCAACTATTATAGTTTTAGCTGCAATCTTTCACTAAAAAAGCCTTTTTCAGATTGTATTTGCTGTGTGTTAGGATATTTCCCTCAGCTGGTGATTGCTGTGCAGTTCGAATATCTAGTGAAAGCGATCCCAGTGTGCTGTTCTTCGGAGAGATCAAGAGCGATGAAGCGGCGGAATGGATATCAGTTTTTGAGCAGTTGTCTTTCTCCTCAAATACTGATAACTGGTTAGTTTTGCTCACATGTTCGACATTTTATCCTTTTTGTGTGACCGATCGTAAGGTTAATGCTTCTTTTTAGTTTCATACCGCTTCGCATTGATATCAACGGTGTCGACGTCGTTTTGATCTGCGACGTCAGCGGAGTAGTTCGAAAGCTTCCATTGCGCAAGCCCGATGCCTACGAGTTGAATGATCATCTTTTCTTCTTTATAAACAAAGCCAAGGTGTGCTGCTTTTCTTTTTGGTTGCTTATCGACTTCAGAGAGCGATTCAGGAAAAAGAAGTTTAATTTGTGTTTACTCAAGTTTATTTCATGGTAGACCAAATTTCTTTTTATCTAATCATTGTTGTGCTTTGAATGTGTTCAGTCTTATTTTGCTGTATCATCTAACCTACTAGGCGCTATCTCTCTCTCGAGAAAAAGATGTAAGCGACCCAATTAGCGTCCCTCATTGTCATGGCGGCCAAAAATTTCCATTTTTCGCGAAGGCGGAGTTAACTTTTCGCTAGCCGTGCTGTTTTATCTGTTGTTGCTTTGATAGTGTTAAACTTCCACCTTTATGTGTTTGCCAGATTTTAGAATGTGATGTGATGATTCAGGTACTTCTTGATGAAGAAAGGAGGACGAGGAAGGCTTTGGAGCGGCAGCTGCTAGCCATGGAAGTCGAGCTTGGTTCTGTAAGTGATCGCGAAACCTCAGACTTTTATGAATTCTCAGAGTAGTGTATTTTCTGTATTATAGGTGAGGCAAAAGGCGACTTGGCAGGAGAAGGAAATGGAGCTGTTGAAAATGCTGTTGAAAACGCCGCCCGGTCCTCCATTTGCTCCCGAAAAGAAGTCTCATTGTGGTTCTTGCAGTTGTGTGAGGTTCGGCAACGGGAAATCTTTTACTTGTTGCTTTGTATTTTATATCCACTTCATAAAAGCACGCTTCAGTTCCCATTTTGCGCGGGTTGCTGAAGATGCATCTGGGAGTTCATGTGCAGAAGAAGGTGAAACGCAAGAACAAGGTAATACTGAGTGTGTAGCTTTGGGATGCTGTTGGCTGTTCATCGTTGATATCTTGCCTTTTCTTCAATTTCCAGACAATTCGCAAAATCCCAATCTTCTAAAAGAATTGAAGCAAGAGGTCCAGTCGTCTGATTCTTCCTCACCGAACGATCAAGGGCACGGCACACAACAACCACAGGCAACTAATTCTTATAAAGATATTTTGCAACTTATTATTTTTACACCATCAATCGAGATACTTGCCAGAATCTTCTGCTTGGTATTGCTCAGTATATTCTGTGTCAGCTGTGCCCTGAACAAGCTCCAGATCTCAAAGTCATGGAGGATCACTTTCTCAGAACTCATGTGAATAAAGTAAGTTGAGTTTTGAGTGTACTTATTCTCAAGAGATTGTGCCATGTTCAGGAGAAGCGAAACTGTGAAGCTTGTCCTTCCGAAGACCAACCGGATCTAATCCAACATATGAGGAGACATACGAACAGGTAACTACACTCTTATAGCAGTACTAGCCGTGGTTCATTACACTCACAGATGATGGCTACATTATCCCCGTCTTAAATTCAAGTGTTTTTTCGTCTGAATTTGAATTATGATCTTCGATTGTGGTGAATTGTAACCCACCGTAGTCAATGTATAATCAAATGCAAGCTTTTAGAATTTATGCATGCGAGTACTGCGGCAAACGAGGACGACGAAACTATCTTAAGGCTCATCTTCGAACTCACACTGGCGAAAAGCCCTTCACTGTGAGTTGTGGCCGGTCTTCATTTTTCCTCATCTATATCCTTTCCTTTCAGTGTGAAATATGTGAAAGGAGTTTCGCAGATGGAAGCACATTGCGTCGACACCGTTTGGTTCATTCTGGTGAGAAGAAACATAGCTGCCCAATTTGTGGACGAGGTATTGCTCGTAAAGACAACGTCAAGTCACATATTCGAAGTCATGGCATACATTGTTAATGGGATTTGTTATGTTAGGTAACCACATGGTATTTTCACTCTTATCTGTTTCTGCCTCCGTTCGTCACTTGATATGGTTATCGGGGTATATTTATAGTGTTTGTGTGACTTGTGCTTAATTTTTGGCTCGTTTCTTCTGCTTTAGATCATAACAATCAGTTAACAACTGATTACTTCTGAATTTCATTTTACTTGAGCAGACTTCCGAATTAATGGGTTAGAAATGAATGTCTTATTTGTCGCAACGTTGTACGTTGTTTTGGAGGCGTTTCTGGTACCTAGTCATTGCAGCGTTTACTTGGCTAGATTTTGTTAGAATTCCAAGTATCTTGAAGATTTTCGTAGATTATTTTTCTCGAAAATTTCATTGTCGGTGAGATTTATATTGGTTATTTTCGGGTTTTAACTTCTTTGAATTTGGATATATTTTGAAGAGTTTTATAAGACGTAGAGGTTGTAGAGATTGATCAATAAATAATATTGAGATTTATGTCTGCACGCTTTCTCAAAATAATGAAGGTTCTCATCCTTGCCTTTTGGATTATTTATGAGCTAGAAAAAACATAGTAAATTCTCTGCTCATGAGTTCTAAAGTTGAACAATTCCGCGAAAGAGCTCATCTGGAAGTTTTACTTCCCTAGTTTAGCATTTTTGTTTTTAACGTCCTTCACTTATTTGCTACGTCTTTCGAATCCTCCACACTTCTTTTTGCTCACCACTATAATGATTTCTTATGATTACAATTTAGATGAGCATTGACCTAGGAATGAACTCAGAATCGGCGAGAGTGCTCTCATTACTAGAAGAGATCAAGTAGGTTGAGGAGGTTCTCCTGCTGGATATGCTGAAGATAAATCATCTTTTCCAGAGAAACCCAAAACGAGATTCTGGAAAAGATGGCCGTACCTAACGAAGCATTCAATATGGAGCTGGAGCGTCTTAATGGTCTTGTGGGTTGTGTTACCTTCGACATGTGAGGCCGCGTTCATACTTCGCGGATTCGGCCACAGAGCGTGGCTACGTGTCTCTGCGTCTCCGGCCATGCCACCTTGTCTCGCTGCTTGCGTCGTCTGCACCTCCCCCGTGCATTCTGCCTTTCTGCTTGTGAACACAGCCACGCCCTGCGGTCGCAAAGGATGAACGCGGCCTAAAGAGAGCTGCCATTCCCTTTGAAGCCACTGTCTTTCACACATTGCTTTCCTTCCTTGATTCAAGCCACAGCGTCTTCCACGCGTTGCCTTCCTTCCTCATTTACCAGTTTTCTGGATACCATGATGGCATTACATTTCAAATCAATATCGTGAATCTATAGATCGCAGTGATGATGTGGCAAAATATGTTCTTTTCTATCTGAAGTGAAACCGATGTACAGTCGTATTGGGCTTCCACTGAGTTTAATTTACAACTGAATTCTGATAAATTTTCTGCTTTCTGAAAGTAAAACATAATCGTTATATACATAGTTCAGTTGAGAAGCCCCACATCCCAGTTTACGACTTTGCGTTGTCCTTCCAGAATAAGGGAGTGTGAAATAAGGAGATCAGTGGATACTGCGTCCCTATTCCGTGCATAGGGTCTAGTGGAATGAAATATTCTTTTGTAGTATGCTATTCAAGAACTTTTCAACTTTTCTTCATTAGTCATTCTCTTATTCTACTCCTCACACTCCTTTACTGGTCATTTTATTGGGGCAGAGAGTGACATGAGTGGCGAGCACGAATGATGGTAGCGATGAATGGGCGAGTTAGAAAAGGATTGTTCAAAGGCACTGAATGATGGAAACAGGCGACGATGGTGATTGATGAATTTAAATATTGTAATGCATCGAACAAATTAATCCTCGATTTTTATTCCAACGTTTTTATCTGGCATGCTACAGAAATGAGACGCCTAGTCACTAAATGGGAAGAAATCTTGAAAGAGGTTATACCTTGTCATCTTTCAAGAAGTGTATTGAGGAGCTGGACTCATGTATAGCAGCATATGATGTGTAAATGGTAATATAGGATCACGAAATCATCGCGAGTCTGAAGAATGGTGGAGAAGGTGGGAGGGTAGAACTCTAGCTTCTGAGCTGAAAGACGCCCTAAAGTCCCGGAGGGGATAATTTTGGTAGACTGTGGAAGATGAAATTAGGGGTGCTCAGCAGTGTAATAGCGGAGAAAAAACGAGAACAAAGACGAATAACCCGAGAAAGAGAAACCCCCCAAAAATCTTCTTTCTCTCGCACCCCTCTGCGTCTCTAGAGAGGAGAGAGAGAGAGCAGACGAGCATCGAGGCTAAATGAGCCGGCCGCGAAGGTTGTCCCGCCTTCGCGGACGGCTCGCACGGGTGCAAGACTGCAAGACGATGCTACAGGGTCGTGTTAAACTCCAAGCCACGCTTTTTCAATGCGAGTTTCGCCAAACATCATTTTCTCTGAAGTGGGAAATTTGTTTACAGTGAGCGTGATCACAGTTCTCAACTTCACCTTACCCCTCCCGGCGCCTTTAAATGTAATTTTGGCAATTGAAGTATATGGGCAGGGATGCTGTGCAGAAGGGGCACAAAATCTGAGGCTAGCCAAAATAGCATTGCGCTACCTCCCTCAGCTATTCCCCCATCGGCACCTATCCGACTTCAAGACCCCCAAACATGGGCGCGATAGCCCCACATATCTCTTAAAAATTATTTGATAAAAGTTGGAGGTAAAAATAGTATTTCGCTCACAGAAATGTGTCTTTCCAGTTCTGATCCCCATCACCTTTAATTGTGTCTTCAGAGGAAAAATCAGCACTAGGAGGGAAAAGGTAAATGCTTAGAACTCACTGATGCTACGTGTATTGTTCTGGTTTACTTCAACTTTCCTCATTACCCTATTCTGATTTGGAAAAGTAAAACCTTTATGTCTGTAAGTTTTTGGATAACGTGGGATGCATACAGGGGGTGCCAAAAAAAAAGTAATTTTGTCTCGTCCACTTTCACCCCACTTTAGTCGAACTACAGCAAATTCTGTTGAGGCATTCACATCCCCAGATTCAAGAGCAGACCTCACTCTATCACTATACTCCGTGGCAGCCTTCTGCACGAGCAGGAACGGGAGCGAGGAAATAGTGAACAAGATGTGTCACCTCATTTGGGCAAAATTCGAAATTTCGTCGCCCTCGTTCACATCCTTGCTGAGGTCCGTTCAATCTGGGTACCTAAGGGGATTCATACTGGGTGGTATTCTTTAGGATCCCGTTTTTTCCGGGCTCCCAGCGCCCTTCGTTTCCAAGAGCCAAAACGTGCCATCACCACTGAAACCCCTCCGGGGGCAGGTGTGAGGCATGAAAAATGATACTTCGGATCATAGCAGTCTTGTCCAAGCAGCAGGGGCTCTGTGACTTCCATGAATCGAAGGGCCAGTCCTTAGGAAGCTTCCCACAAAAGACCCACCATGGAACCCGGCTCCACTGTTTTAAGGGGACCTTGATACCGTGGGTGCTCCGAAGCCCGACTGCGCCGCTTAAAGGTTCTATATTTTTATGAAAATGAAAGTAGTGAGTCCCAGCTTGTTCCTGCTTTTAGAGGAACATTTCGGAAATATTTTGCCCCAATACTTTCTTTTCTTTTGTTTCCCCATGTTTTGTATAATTGGGAGATGTGAGCCGTGGGCAAAATTACTTTTTTTTGGCACCCCCTGTAGAAGTCATGTTATGTGCTTTTGAAGCCACAAGTTCTCGCATGAATTGTGGACGACCGTGTTTCTGATATTAATGATCCACATTAACGAGAAATGATCTACATAGTGGATGAAATAGCCTAGAGCATCTCCGGGTTCATTAAGGTGCATGAGTATGTTTGCTGTGGGCCTCTCATCCTCCCTTTATTTGATGCGCTTCACTGGATGGAGCACATCAATTCAGCTGCGGGGGTGGATGTTGGTAGGTATTGGAATGTTGGAGTGATTCAAGATCTTTTTGCTTAATAATTTGCCTTCTGTCATGAAGTTATTCATCTTTTTTTTCAAAAAAAAATTACTCGAGTCAGTCATTCATTCTCAATCGTTTCCTTTACTGGTGTTTGCTGCTGGTTTGAGGTGAAGCTACGGTGTAGTGACGTCATTATGTGCAAGTAGGGCCGTAGTCCCATTGTGTGATTCGTAAAAGCAGATACTCAGTCCCATCAGCTATGCAATTCGTTTGTTTACGAGAAAGAAGGAGAGTGAATGTGCGTTTCTGGAATTGGCTCAAATGAACTTCTGAGTAATTGCATAACCTTGCTCCATCTTGGCAGTGTGCTGACCGATTACTGACTGTACGCAGTTCATCCTTCAAATGCTGACCATTTTCGAGTTCCATGCCGATTCGCGTTAAATTTTTTTAAGCGTTCCATTTCGTATCATATAAGCTGAAATTAAGTTACAGTTGGGGGCAGTTGGCTGCACATTTATTCTTATTTTAGTTTATTTATTTGCTCTAGTTTTCCTGTGAATGGTCTATAACTCAACCCTCACGCGCAACAGGTAGGCGAAACGTAAAATATGGATATAGATTCCCCGGTCTGCTTCGTCGTGAGGAATGCATATAAAAAAAGAGTTTTACTCGTTTTGCTTGTGAAGGAATCAATGGACTTCGTTGTAGAAATCATGGTCTTTTTCACCTGATCTAGCCATGTTCGACAGCTTTTGGGTGCAGAATGATACGTCTGCTTGCCTTACTCAGATTGTAGCACAAAAGCTGAAAGTAGACTATGCAGAAAGAAATGTGCAAATTCCTTTTTCACTGACATGTGGTCTTGAAGATGATATCTGGGAAATCGAAAACGTATCTTTCTCGATCCATTATGTAGCCGCTTAATTCCCAAGACGATCCCAAAGATGTAGTTCCTCTTGTTTGGACGATCTTGCCGTTAACCTAATTTCCACCGCTGCCGTCGTTTGCGTTCGAAATAGGGAAAATGGGAGAATTTCGAATGAGGGGTGGGATTTCCATTCGAAAAGTTCATTTTATTCAACTTCGTTGGATGTGGTACGCGGCGCTTGAATTCGCTCTGTAACGTAGGTATGAAGTAAAATCTAAGTCTAGTTTGTCGAGTTTTCAGTTTGAGATTGATTGAATATTATGTATTTTCCATTATAATTTTAATGTTTTTAATTATTCTTATAAAACATTGTATAATGGCAATGAAGTTAACACTGCTCAAAAATATTACTTTTAAACTGGAAGGTTATATCATAAAATGCCATAGTAGCAGCTCATCTTCAGAATGACTGTACTTAGAACTCATTTGCAATACTTCAGGAGCTCTTTATATTTGAAAATTCATGCACTTAGTGGAGCACATTCACGTTCTCAGAGCGAAAACATTTTTTTGCATTAACGTCTGAAGTGTCCGCGAATAATGGCGCTATTGTGGCTAGTTAGCGAACCGTTAAGTATACGAACGAAAAGTACGCCACGTCCAGTGCCTGAAACGGTTTTTGGAAGTTTTACGTCAGTGGCACGGCGGGCTGCAACTGGCAACCGATAATGGTATAGCTCGGGCGTGCGATTATCCTATGGCTACCAACCATCTGTATGGCTATGGCATTTTCTTGATTATTTCATTTTCTTTTTGCATCCCCTGAGTTCAAGTGTAAAAAGAAAGATTTGAAGCGGTGACATATGTGAATTTTCCGAAATGTACTGTGTCTTGGATTGCTTCTGACAGCAGGAGTGTTTACCCTATAAAATAGCACTGGGGCCAGCCCAATTTATGATCAGTGATCCTCCAAGACGACGAATGTGCCATTTTTTGTGTATGTAGAGCTGAGCGGAAGATCAATCCACGGAAGCTGAGCGGTCGCTTTCGCTTATGCGTTTTCCTTCCTTTTCAACTTTTTCTTGTTCACTCTCTCATTTGTTCCTCTTTTCTTAGGCCCCTGACTTTATTTGCACAGTTGTAGATGGATACAGGGCACTCCCACGTGTCGAGGAAAATAGCCTCTACTGTACTCTAGATGGGTATAGTTACCAAGTGCTAAATTTTTTATCGGTTTTAAGGTGGAACGGATTTCGAGAAGAAAATTTTATTGATATTTTCGTCAAGTTATGTGACGTTTGTCATTATTTAACTACTCTTAGTCTTGCTTAGCTGCCCACTTGCCTATTGTCACTGAGAGAAGACTGCTCATGTAATATGCTATTAATATGGTGGGCTGTCTGCGTGCCCGCTACCTCGATGCAAGCTTACTTGATGAATTAGTGTTATCAATCCGCTAACTGTGAGACACGCAATGTCGTGAATAAAGAAATAACCGAAGGGTGATCCCTGTCCCAAGGATGGGTATGTTTTTGAATCGTAGAGGCGTTTCAATGCATACTCAGCTTTTTAACCGATTTATGTGGTATTTACTCGATCAAAGTCGTCTTTTGCTGTATTTATAGATCCAGCGTATTTGGTTTTTTTTTACATGCAATTCATCTCTATGGGAAGCATTCCCATGGAAGCGGTCCAAAAATTTTCGTTCTAATGCGCATTCCATGAGTTTAGGACCGTACAATAAACAATTACAATCAAGGCTGAAGGATCCCTTTGATCCATCGCGTTGGCTTATACTGTAGGCGTTAGGCCGCGTTCATGCTTTTCGGTGCCGGCGACAGTTCGTGACTGCGTATCTCTGCGTCTCCGTGTGTGCCATCCTGCCTCATTACCTGCTTCGTTTCTGTACCTCCTTAGTGCCGCACTGCCTCACTGCTTGTGAACGCAGCCACGCTCTTCCGGCGCTGTGTATGAACGCGGTCTTATGAAATCGATCGCGTTCTTTTCGTTACTGCACTGATCTCTCTTCCTATCTAAACAAGGTGAGACACTCTTCTTCCGACCTAATTCAAACTTTACCATCTCGGAGCTTAAACTTTGTGGAGTAAAATTAGGGCTAGTGGTATGGGCTATTAGAGTGTGACAGTAGGTTCATTCTGAAAGTTCTTAAGCCAGTGGAGGTCAACGGATGCTGCAGGTTGAAGTGCGTTCATCCAATCATGCGTCGGCGAACTTTTTCGAGGTCGCTTTCGTCGCTAGATTTGATTTCCTTCTTGTCCGTTCAGCACTTGAATTTTCTCTAACAGCTCTTGAAGTACTTTAGAGTAAAGAAAATTGGCCTTAAGTGCACTACATATCGTTAAATTGATTCAAGATTTATACATGCTTGGCGAAAACTTTTTTGAAAACGCCAATTTAAAGGGCTGTCACAGTCCTTTATCATGACTATTCTGCAAAAGGTATTGTTTTTATGTGAACAATTCATTCGAGTCTTATTTTTATTTATGAGATCAATCTTTGTCTTATAACATATTTTTTATCATATTTTATTGCTCTTATACATATTCACATATCGGCTTTGCTTTGATGTCTTATAGACGTGGTTTAATTAGGCTGCGTTCATACTTTGCGGTGCCATCGGCAGGCCCCTGGATGCGTGTCCGCTTTTCCGCTCGTGCCACCCTGTGTCGTTGTCTGCGTCGCCCCTGCACCTTCCCTGTGCCACTCTGCTTAGTTAGCTGCCTCTGGACGCGGCCACGCTCTGCCGGTGCAAAGTATGAACGCGGCCATAGGCCATGAAATTCAAGAACGTGTTTGAGGTATAAGGGGTCTTGTTATCAGTGAGTGTGTCATCGAAGATGTTGTTTTTGAGGAAAATGGACTAATCTGGGAGAATTGAAAGGATTCGATTGGCGTAGGTACCATTCAGTACTCCGACTGTATAAGCTGCTTCCATGATTTTCACAATTCTAAAGAAAGGTCGGTCTCTCAAGAAGCTCATCGTCCTTGCATCGCTCTTGGCGGGAAGTAGATGGTATTACTTCACTGTGAACTCTCGGCATCATTCCCTATAAACAATGCATGTGTGCTACGATAGCTTTCACTTTATGGGGCATTTCATGCTTGAATAGTACATTTAGTGAGATATCGAGATTTCATTGTTCTTGTTGAATATGGAAGTCTTGACTGATGCTCTTTGTCTTCCCCACAGACCTTGTTACGTCATAACTTTTTCCCTGAAAATCGATCCCAAAATCAAATGTGTGTCACCATGTTCCACTAAATACATACTAGCGACTTTTCCTTCTGTTGACTGTGTTGTTCGAAGTAATGCTTCCGGGTTTCTGTGGGTAGGATCGGCCCTTCAATGCATGACCCTACCTAGGTGATTGTGAGAGGAGGTTGCCTCTACCTACAGGCAAACGGAAGATAACTTTATGAGCGGGGGTGGACGGCTTCACTGAAGGAGAGGGGAGGAGGGATTAGCCTCATGGGCTCAGCAAACTACTTTTCCACTTAAACTTCATTTTTCGCTCCTATTCAAATTACCATATTGCGGAGAGGTAGGGAGAAGTTTACGAGGGGAACCAATAATATTTTCCGAGGCTCACCCTGCTCTCGAGTACTCGTACTTTTTTGTGTTTGTTTAGCTTCAATTTGTTAAGCGTTACCTAGATGCAACGAAATTGTCTATGTCTACCCCTGCTTGTCCGAATCGAATTTGCATTTTCGAGTAGGTTTCTTCGTCACTGCCGCACGTTGTCCCCTTTCGTCAATTGCAAGATTCGAAGTAGTCAGCGGTTGTTTTCTGTTTTACGGGACAATATTTTGTGGTAGATCTTGTTTTCTTATTCGTTTATTTGATGCTTCTCAGACGGATATGTCCGCCGCGGGGTGATTTCCCTTTTTATTATTTCTTATTCACCGCTATTTAGGTTATATTCGATTGAAGTTGTACTTAGGTGCGAGTCTATTGCTTGTTGAGGAGGAGGTGAAAAAATGGTTGGAATGGGAATATTAAAAATGGCCAGACTTGTCGCATGGGCAGGATGAGGGCTAGTTGAAGTGGGAGGGGCAAAAAAGGTTTCGGAAGAAAGGCTGTCGTGAGCGCGACGTTTGTCGTGGTATGGGTAGGGTATTTATCACGGTTCATTGGTCAACCAAATAGTGCAACAGTGATGCTCTTGCCCTGCTTATATGTACTTCTGATTTTCATCTCTTTTGAGTAGACGTAGGCGGCGCGTGGGTGGAAAGCGTACCAAGGATAGATAGTTATTAATGAAAAGTTCTTTGTGAGAATTTTATTTTTTTTTATTTTCACCTTATTCTCTCCTCGTACCAAGGATAGATAGTTATTAATGAAAAGTTCTTTGTGAGAATTTTATTTTTTTATTTTCACCTGATTCTCCCCTCCTTTAATATTTTATGTGTAGTATTATTGATAATTGAAGTGATTCATGAGAAATGTGGAGCATTCTAGGATATAATTTGAAATTAAAATGAACTTCGTCGTGGTTCTCAGAAAGTTGATGTTGGGTGGAGAATAATACAACTTGTGTTTTTCTTCGGAAATAAATATCATCGAGACTGTTCAGGCTCAACAACCTAGTTTTATCTATGAAAGGTGAGCCAAGAACTTCTCTCGATAATATTTTCTCAAAAAATATTGTTTAATAGAGCAATTTTTCAAAAAAGAATGAAAAGGTGAATAAGGAATTGTCTGAGATATGGGTGAGCTTTTCGGACTTTGAAATCGTTGGTTTTCTTGATTCACGGGCTTACTACAGTTCAGTACTCATTTTTGATTTTTTTTTATGAATCTATGGAGGCTTTTTGATGAAGTTCTTCGGTTCAAACATACTGAAATTCCAGAAAAATAGGAATTTTGCGTAGACATTACAGTTTGAATAAAAATTCATTTTGGATTTTTTTGGATCATAGCTTCTCAAAATCTTCATAGAATCCTAAGAGCCTCAGAGGAACATTGTAAAGCAAGGATAGCTCTTCTCTTGCTTCCGTAATGAAGGGAGCATGCCGTTTTTTTGTTTATATTTTCTGTTTATCTAAGAGAGCGTAATTCGCAATCGCGCTCTGGCCAAGCAAGTCCTCCATTTTCCGGCGGTATCCAGTTTATTTGGAGGGATGAAAGTGTTCATTTCCACATTGTTCAGACACAATTGTCGTGCAATCAAATAACGGCGGATTTTGTCAGCAATTCACGTGGAATCCCAACTGATGTGGGGTGCCTCTGAAAAAGTTCAGCATTATAACAATTGTTTTTTAAAATTTATCTTACTTTCTGTGCCATATTGGGGACGTGCTCGCTTTTCAGACGAGAACCTATAAGATGAAGGTTAATTATGAATCTATGATGTGGGTTTTATGTTTTTATTGTTCAGCACATTTATGCAGCGTCGGCGGGGCAGAATAGTTAGGGTTTGGTTCTGCGAATTGATGGTTTAAGAATAACGTGACGCTGACCACGTTGTTTTTGTCTCCATTTGATTACTTGCTTGCATGCATTCCACGGGGCTGTTTTGGGTACACAGTGACCGTAATGGACCCTATCACTTGGTATTTTTTACAAGTACTCGAGCAATTACAAAGTAACCTAGAAGTTATTTTGCAGTTGCTCCCGTTCATAGGGATGTCGGGTCGTTATCTTCGGGAATAATTGTCGTTGACTTTTGGTTTATTTGTTATGCCGCGCAATAGCTGCCAGCAGCTATTCGTAAAACGGACGTCTGCCACCCTAACTGTCTATCGGAGCCTTCTTTTCATTAGTAGTGCAAACATTGGACGTCCAGGGACTTCCCACGCGCACAAAGCCATCATTTGTATATAATCTTGTGGAGTGGTCGCATCTTGATTTGGTGTATGTTTCCCGGAAGTTTCGTAGTGTTTATCTCAAGAATCGCCGCTTTTTTTTCAAGCATTTCCTAAGATTCACAAATTTCCTCAAGAATCACGGAAAACCCCTTCCTTTGCTCAAGGTGGGTTTTTTAGATTTCCTTCCCAAATTCGTTGAATAAGTGCGCAAGTACATGTTGAGTGCATACAGGTGACGTCGGTAGAATTTTTATGAGACACCGGAAAGGGTAATTTTGAATTTGATTTTGGAATTTGAAAGGCGAGGCACTATGCAGTGCAACAACAATGGAAGAACGGGATGGAGAGGCCGAAAGCGCGAGTAATGGGACCTCTTTCTAAATCCTCCCTTTTGAACCCTCTGTATCACTGACCGCTGAGCATGATAGCGTGGGGCTGTACCAGCCATCCGTAGACATTAACCCGCCCTCGCAGTAACTCGGGCTGTGAAGCGCGATAAGATCGCGATAAAAACTCTCAAGGCACGTTTCAACGTGAGTTTCGCTGCAGATCACCATTTTGGGCAAGAACATTGTTTAGAAAGAACATTGCTCCCTGTTCTGCTTTTCTTCATTGAACCCCTTGCGGTGCACTTAGTGGCAGTAAATAGGGCAATGTGGGTGAAGAGCTCCTGAACTGGGTCACGCAAGCGAAATCTAGGAGTCCAAAAGACTATATGTTGCAAAATTTCCGATAAGAAAGAATGCCTCCGGGTTGTATAGAAGCCGTCTTTTTCAACAGCTGCCACTTTTTTATCCCACCCCGCCTCTTTTTTCGGCTTTGAACGTTTCATTCAGATTTCTTGATGAATTTCTATTCTCGGCCCGAACTACCCCTATCACTGCCATTGAGAAATCCCTAAATGAAGTCGCTTACATGGACTATAGGTCTAAGAAGGTTATCTGTGGCGAAATCACGGTGAAAGAGAGCGCCTCCAAGTTGTGGAAGCGGCGGAGCGGCCAAAAAAATATGTGGCGAGATCGAAGGTATTCCGGCGCGTTTTCGCAGTTTCAGGTTGAAGCTCTCTCCAGAAAATAAATGCCGCCGCATTTCCAAACATTTCCTTGTGTTTATTGGTGACATGCCAATGGAAATTCTTTCGAACTACCCGCCTCTTGACGGATAGGTCGTCCATGTCGAGAATCCACGGTGGGAAGGAGGTCCTGTTTTTCGGGTCTTTGGCCATTTCTTTCCGTTTTTTTCTAACCATCGTCCTACCAAGCATCGACTTTTACAGTCACGACTTCTTTTACTTTTCGTCTGAATTTTCCCTATGCTGCCTTTAAAGTAGAGTTCGCAATAAGCTCGTTGCACTAGTATGGTAGCTGATATTTACAGGGATGAAACCATTTAAAAGAAGATGACGATTCGTGTTGTTTTGACGTTCAATTCAAAGTGAGCACTGAACGTACATATTCTTCCTTTACAGAGACTTTTCGGACAAGTCGATTTCTAAGTCAGAGTTGTTTCCGCAGCGGGGCGGTTTGAAATAACCACACACATAGGTAAGGAGAGCGCGCCTTGCTTTCCGAAAATAATCTTGTGGATTATTAGTTGCGAGGAATGGTGTCAGTGGGAAGAATCTATGCGGGTATGATTAGCTCATAACTTGTTATGGGAATGTGGTTTGGTGACAAACAGAGGAAATGTTGAACGACGTCGCGTCAAGGAAGGAAACATGGGTGCGAGAACCTGCCATCAGGATCCCTAAAAGACCCTGAGTTGCACATGAGAGTGTATGTTGCTTCGAGAAAATAAGATGGCGGGTCAGGTAGAGAGGATTCCGTGGACGACCAAGTGTATGGAATGCGTAATGCGCCTGACCTCCCATTTCGTGGCTGTTGGATACAGGAATTTGTCGGAAAGTATTTGTATGTCGATATGGCGCCTTAAAAAAATTTTAGTGAGGAATTCTCAAAGGGCTTGAATCCAGTATAAGTACACTTGCAAGGTGTGGTAGAGGCTTGATAGCATTGACGTCAGAATTGTTAATTTCATAATGAAATACGTGCTTATTAAATTATTCACTGAAAAAAAATCTTAAGATCCCTCCCCGCTCACTTATAAGTTATTCGAACTTGTTGTCTTCAATATTTCTTCCTTATTATGCTTCTAAGAGTTGCTCATTTGGGATTTGTGGGAATTGTCCCACGCGAGTGATTCGTGGCATCACGAAGTCAACAGTTTTCTGATTTTTCTACTGCAAATTAATCATTGGACAGGTGTGCTGTACTGCGTGAACTGCGTTGGTAGTATTCTGAAAAAAAATATTCAAGACCTAATGATAATTCTCTCCAAAGTTTTACCCTAAGGAGTTGTTAGGTTTTGGAAAAAGATTTGAGCGCTTACGAAAGATATTTGCTCTTTATAGAAACTCTAATCTAGCAGTTCCGGTCCTTGAAGAAATTTTATTCCGGTCCTTTGATTTTTTTAACTTCTTCCGCGATTCATGGGCCTTTCCCTTTTCTGCGACAATTTTCGTAGATTTCTTCGCTTAAATGCTGTGCACTTTCGAAATCACAGGCGAACTCGTTTTCACGTTTCCGGTGAAGCTGGAAAAGTCATTCTCAGTTTACTTTTCGCAGCTCTTCATTCTTGATTGATTATTTGGTTTTTTTTTACAGATAACGAATGTCGAACATTACCTGCCTGTTTTGAAAACATTGGCCACGGATATTGTTCAAGTCTGTGAACGTATTGAGGCTTTACGGACTCGATTAGCAGCTTTGAAGCAGTTGTAGGTATGTGAAAGGATTCTCGAAGTTTCTCTTGTTCTTGTTTATTTCACAAACTTTTATTTTAAGTGGTCGGAGCTGATGTAGTGACAGGTTTCGCCCAGTTACATTCATATGGTGCGAGAATCAACTCCCGCATCCGTTCGCACCCAGGCCGACTAGTTGTTAGCTTTCCATCTTTCCGGGGTAGATGAATCGGTCCCAAACTCGGGTAGGAGGATAAAAGCACCGACATGTTCATTGGATGGCCCTTGCAAGTCATTGTATTGACCAAAGCATTCACCTTTTGAATTTCTGAATTGACTCAACAAACGATTGATAAACGCCGAAACGTGATCCCTTATTCTTTTTTCCACAGAGTCTTGGTTGAAAAATTTGAATGAGGTATTCAAGTTGGTTGCGATTATATTTGCTGTCTACTGATTGCTAGTTACAAGTGTAGTCAGGATTCGCTATTGTTGTCCCATTTGCTACATAAGTGAGATGTAAAAAAGACTTTTCCGTCTCTTTCATAGTTAAGTCGCCTGGTGGGGATGGGTTCATGGATTGAGTTGATATCATTGGCAAGTTTTTGTAAGCTTATGCCTCCAAGCATAGATCATTGTTCATCTTGCCATGGATATTGGTACTGTCGTGCAAATTCACGTTTTCAATTACACTTTTCATATTCTCGCTTCACACTGAATTATTGCCACATCGCCATACAGTGAAAACCATCTTCTTTGGAAAATTAAATTTCACGGATTTGTTGGTGTCCCCCCCCCTTTTTTTTTGCTGATGCTAGACTCTCTCGCACAGTGAAGCTCTTGTGTCTCACTCTCCGTGGTATTATACTGTTTTAACGCAATCTCGGTATAGTTTCATCTAGTAACTGATGGAGAATATCTAGTGCGATTGGACTTCAGACAGGCGTGACCAAGGGTTGAGGATTCCGCAAAGATCTCGGCTCCCACATCTTTTTTTGTAATTTTTGGACCGATGAGGTGATCTATAAAGGAAGGTCGTTAGTCATAATCATATATTAGGTTGGAACATAATTTCTGTTACACAATGACGAAAAATTTCAAATTTATTTTCCTTTATTTGTGTCTGTCATCAGTCAACAAAATATGTACCATTATAATCAACAATATATTGCCAGCGAGTAGGGAGATAATAGATGCCTCGCTTTTAGAAGTCTGGGGATTTTTGGTCGAAGAAAATCTGGAGGTCGATTTTGAGATCATCGTCATCTTTGAGCTGCCGTCCGTCGAGGAAGTGGGTCAGAGATCGGAATAGGTGGTAGTCAGTTGGGGCCATGTCCGTAGAATACGGTGGTGGGGGAGCTTCGTCCAACCAAGGTCCTGGATCTTTTGACACGCCAACTTTGCCACATGTCAGTGAGCGTTGTCGTGGAGGAAGAAGTCTCGGTCCATTTTTCCGGTATGTTTTGCGGCTACAGTGTCCAATTGCCTGCAGTAGACATCGGCAGTGACTGTCGTGTCGAATGGCAACGGTTCCTTTTTTCTGATGATTTAAAAAAATAATTTTTTTCTCTGTGCAATTTTTTAAAATTTTTTTCTGTTTCAATTTGAATCGATCGAGCCATCGGGTTGCCGCCATATGAGAGACAGTACCTGGGCCCATCGACTGGTTGACTCGGTTAGTGCCCTTGCATGCTGAGGAACCGGGGCGGTGTTCGTGAATTTCGTACCTCTCGCGAAATTGTCGTAGATTCACTGCTAGTTGAAGCCATAGAGAATATGAATGTGTTAATCACTAGTCCTTTTCACTCGCTTTATATACCCCCAACTATCAAATATTCCAGAAGCTTCCACAGTTTTCCACAAGAAAAATAAAAAGTGTAACAGAAATTATGTTCCAACCTAATATTTATGTGCACATATACATATTTACGCAAGCAATACTACGATTATTGGATGACCTTTTTTGAGACCGGGACGGGACCAAGTTTTGGAGAGGAGAGGGCGGGTCATAGGGTCGAGGTTTGGGAGTCAGACGCAATTGTTGGTCCTGCTGCCAGGGTACTGAAGCAGGTCGGGCTAGAAGGGCTAGTGAAGCTTTGCTTAGGTCACAGTTTTGATATCTGCGACATATAAACTGGGAAAGTTTCTAGTGTTGTTGTACTTCTAAGAGGTCGGGCAAAACCGACTGGACTCTCAGTCGGGTGTCTTTGGCTGTGTCTCTCTCATTATTCGCATCTTTAAAGGATTTCTTTCGAATTTGATGTTGAGTCTTTCAGTTTCCAACTAGATTGGCTCCAACTTTTCACTACGACGACCCTTCAGAACAAAAACGATTATTCAGGACGATCACCCATTTCCCGCCGTCAAATAAAATGTCTGTGGTGCAGTGCCGTTGCTCTAGCCGTCTGGGGCTCTCCTAGATTTGCCTGAGCTTTTCAGGGGAGGAGCCTTGTCAACAAGATCGATTATTCGGGACGGTCACCCGTTTCCCTGACGTCAAATAGAATGTAATTTGGGAGAGTCCCAGACGGCTAGAGGACATGCTCCTCCCCTGAAAGGCTCAGGCAAATCTAGGAGAACCCCAGACGCTAGAGCAACGGCACTGCACCACAGACATTTTATTTGACGGCGGGAAATGGGTGATCGTCCTGAATAATCGTTCTTGTCCCTTCAGAGCTTAGAAGGGGAAATTTCTATCAAAGCTGCCTTTCAAACACCATTTTTAACCACAAAATTATTCCACCTTATTTCGTGCGTAATGTAGTAAGCGTTTAGCCGGCAGTTATTGGAAGAGGTCGGTAGGGCTCAACTAGGCTCAATCGTGATGGATTTTGTTTTGGGTAAACCATACCCGCCTAGAGTCGTGGGCGTCCGTGAGACGGAAAATGGACTTCATTTTCTCGGTATAAGTAGTCGATGCGTGACGTGCAGGCGTTGTTGAAGTTCGGCTATTCAAGGGACTTTTTTGAGTTGCTGGCGATGTCGAGGAGATATAATGTGTGATTGATGAAACTTTCATTCTAAAGACAACCTGCCATCAGTCTAGAGCTGTAGTTTTTGCATATTCCCCGTTGTAATGACTCTCACTCTGTTTGAAACAAGCATTCCAGCTTATTTTTATGTGGTAATTTGCATGTTTTATGTGCTTTCGCATGGTTTCTTTTGCGCAATGAACTATCGTGGTGTAAGAAACTTCATGAATAGTGGGTACTCACAGTTCTGTATTTTGTATCTTACAAAAGTCCCCGTGAAAATCGCTAAGCAGAGGATTAATCTAGATTTTGCGAGGTTTGCGACTTGTATTCTTTCATGTTTGGAGAAGCTGTTGAGAGTTGTTCGATAGTAGAGTAAACATGTCGCCGAAGTGCAGACATTGTAGCGACAGAAAATTTGTAATCCGGACGTATGTACTTTCCTCTGATGTTTTCACTTTTATGTGTGAAAAACCTCATGGGAATTTTTTTTGGTAGAAATTTTCATGTAGTAAAAACTGTGAGATGGTGTTCTGAGATTTCTTTTTGCTCTGTGTCGTAGGACACTCGAAGTATCTATTTTTGATAGTAGATTTACAGCATTTTTAAATCTACTGCACATCAAAGGCGCAGCTTCTGTGCGTGCATGCACGCCTCTCAATAGTATCGGGTACTGTCACAAGTATGCTGAGTTATGGGCAAAATCTTCGGTCTCGAATGGGCTCGAACCCGCATCCCATGCTTTCCGGGCATATGTGCTAATCCATTGCACTATTGAGATCCCTTTCACCTTAACTCAGCTTGAATGGCATGTTTACCATAGCTGAGAAAAATCAAAAAGGATCGGAAACGTTTTCGTTTCGCGTGGCAGCATCAAATAGAAATACCTTTTTTGATATCCATCTTGAAGTAATCCAGTGACTTATCGAATTTCAAATATTTTCTCTATCGGGTCCGATGAATGTTGTGAGATAAATAAGACTACGATATTGAATTCTAGAGGATTCTTCCACTCCCCATTATTAATTTTACTAGGATTTTTAAATCATTGTGGGAGCGGCCGCATTGAAACAAAGTAGATTATTCTACTGTCGATATCCTGCATGTACCAATGTCATGTTGAAAGTCGCTTGGGGAAGAACTCTATGAATCCCCAGAGCTTTCCAGATAATGCACTGCAAATGTGTTCACTTTTTTTGAAACTTTCAGTCAAGCCGATGGCTGGAGAAGTAAGAATGAGCAAGATGCAACCCGTAGAATGATGACATAAAAGTGATAAAGAATAAAATGACAAATAACGTAAAATAATTGTATCCAACACAAATATTGTTTTTAGTCGGTTGGCTTTTGTTCGTAGCACAACTATTAGGTTGATTCAATATGAATCGGACCAATGGTAGTGATGACTTCCAGGGATCATAACTCAGCAGTGAGTTGACGAGAATGGATGTGCGAGGCACCGTTGGAATGAGTATAAAAAGTTCTTCAAAACAAAGTCAAACAAACACTCCAAACTAGTTTCATTCCGCCACCATGCTGCAAAGTTTCAAGCCATCCAGAGACCACATCCGCAACGTCATGCTCTTTCTATCGCTATCTGGCCAAGAATCCGTGGATATCGAAAGACGCCCAAAGGATGTTCACAAGGAGCATACCCCCGCCAGAGGTACAGTGTACTTGTGACATTCGAAGTTTGCGTCAGACGACTATTCCATCGAAGACGAAAACCGCGGTTGGTGGAGCGTACACGGCGTAGAGTACTGGGAGCTGCTCGATGAAGGTACAGCAGTATCCCCCGATGTCTACGTTCGTCAATTACGAGAATTGAAGGCCAATGTCCAAAATTCGCGTTGGCGGCGGTCACATGTGTACTTCCAGCACGACCACACATTGCGAGATTGAAGAAGGCCGAGCTGCTCTCGTACAGTTGCTCCGTGCTTTACCCACCCTACCCAGACCTGGCTCCTTCGGATTTCCACCTTTCCTCCCACCTCCAGCGCCACCTGGACGGCCACGACTTCAAAACTTGCGACGACGTCAAGAGGGTACTCGAGAACTTCTTTGAGGCTCAGCCTCCGGCCTTTTGGTGCAAGGGCATCCGCGATCTGCCTGACCGGTAGCAGAAGGTCATCGATAAAGATGGAGCATATTACCAGTGATTCCCAGTTGTCCTTAAAAAGTTGTACGATAAAGAGAAAATTTTGTCAATTTGTCCGATTCATGTTGAATCAACGTAATAGTTGGGGAGATGATTTTTAAAAATTTGTATTGGAAATTTGAATTATTCATATTTAGTGAATATAATGAGCCATTACGAAATAGTGATGACCATTATCGGATATAGTCGCGATTTTTTACTTCTTATTTAGCCCGAAACTGCTGGCATTTTGACTAAACTGATTCTTCTAAAATTGATTGGGGCGGAATCAATGAAACTGAAGGATGGGAATTTTTATGAGAGGCTGTTTTTGGGATCATAATAAATCCATTTGTTGACGTCTTTCGTCAGTTGATACTCATATTTAGCTAGGAATAACAATCAATTATTCGTTAAGGGTTCCAAGCCACACGTGCTGCTAGATTTTGCCTCTTGCAAAGAGGTTTTGGGATTGATAATGCTGAAAATTCATTTCCACAATTCCATAATTCGTATAATAGTTCTGACATGTTTCTTTCTTAAGCGAAAGTTTTCAAAATTTCGAATCCCTGCACGATCATATGACGTCCTGCATCATGAAAGATTTGGAAAGTGATTCCTTGGGCCCAGAGGACATTGGTCGAATTAAGCATTTTTGAACATTTGCTGAATTTTTCTGTGAGCTTCGCAATAGTTTTTGGTCATTCTTTCTCAGAAAAGGGAGCGCTTTTTGGGTTTGATGGCAACGGGGGAATGAAAAGGTCTCTTTGACACTAAGCTTGACTCTGGTTTAGCTCGTGCGCTACCTTTTTGTATGTTGCCTTTTTGTTGAAATTCCAACCTAAGTGAGTACTAAGTTCGGGAGTTTCACCTCTGTATACAGTCGTATACAGGTCTACTCGTTGTGGGGATGGCATTACACACGGTTTTCGAGTAATGCACGCTCCTGTGACACGTGGCTTCATAATTCACATTTCGGAGTTTCTAATCTCATTTTTCATGTAGTCTGTGGCCCCCCGTTCTGCGAAATATATCCGAATGTGAGGTCAAAAGTGGCGAAGAGACACACGCAAGTGATGAAGTAAAGCAGCATAGCATGGCAAGCTCGGAAATGACTCCTTCACCTCCCTTCTGCACTGGATTGCTCTGAAAACTTTTTTTTGAGCAGCGTCAAGTGGGAATATAGCACTGTTCCGAGCAGCGGCTCGCTTTTGTCGGCACTGCAGGGCTGTATCGCGGACGTACATTTATCTGTCTTTACGGATTTGAATAGAAATCGATGCGCTCTCTCAGATGAATATTGATCCTGACCCTGTCAAGGGACTTTGTCCAGCTTACCATTCCAAGGACTACTTCTAGTGATGCATAGGTGAACGTACGTTGAACTCGTTTCTGCAACGGGATTAGTAATTCACATTTCCCTTGTGCTACTGCTCATCGGCCTTAGATTTTATCTGCACTTGCTCATTTCCTTGTTCCGTGTTGTGAGTGGCTTCATTAGGCCTTTTTCGGTTAAAAACCGAATTTGATTCACGAATCTGATATCTGCAGGCTAACTTTTTTATTATTGAAGCTTTTGTATTTTTTATTTCTAGAGTCGATATCGCCGTTGGATTCAGATGTGATGCAACAATCATTTTTGGTGCTGTTTTCGTTTTTGTTTGCTGGGTCCACTTGCTTACTGTGTAATCAATGCGGCGGTGAACGGTATAGTGGTGGCCTACGGTAAGTGCATAGTTTTCCTATCGATGAATACCGTGTTCGATGACTGAATATTTAATTCGACTTTTTGAGATGATTTCATATTCACCTATTTTCCATTCTCATTTCAACACTCATTTATTTCAAGTGACCGTTTCACTATACCCATAGGTCCTCCTGGTACATTCACCGGGCTAATTTTTCTTGGCGAGGGAATGAAAGACGGAACCTAACATTAACTAGTCGTTTGGTTCTCGCTTCGTCGGCCTCTGTAGAGCTCGATCCTCAAGTTCTGTATGGCTGGGCAGTTCTGGAAGAAAGTTTTTAATTGATCGCAGTGAAGTATTTAGAGAACCTAGGTATCCTGTTCATGTGCGCCGTGGCGTTGGTATTCATTGCGGTATAACGATTGCGTCATTAGGCCGCGTTCATACTTCGCGGTACCGGCGGCGGGCGTGGCTGCGTGTGTCTGCGTCTCCGCCCGTGCGGCACTGTCTCGTTGCCTGCGACGTCTCTGCACTTTCTCCGTGCCACCCTACCTCGTTACTTGTGAACATAACCACGCCCTGTCGGTATGAACGTGGCCATAGTGCGGAAAGAATGTTTTTATAAGCTTTAAAAAATCCAGTTGATCTTAACAGTGCGGTCGATTTCCATTTCAATCGATGAGAGTGTGAAGTGTCTCGATAAGAGAAAATTAAAATTATTTTCATAATAATATGATTTTTAGGTTGTTACGTGGTATGTGCTGTAATGTGAGTACGATCGAATGTGACCCTGGGTTGATATGTATTCGAGCAGTGGTCGTATCACCTCGTAGTAGTTTCATTTTGTCAGGTTGTCATATACCAGAAGACGGAATGATAGGTTCGTTGATCCTTTTCTTATCAAATCTTGATTTTTACGCACTGTCAACATTGTATTCAAGGTGTTTTAAAGGAATCGTCCTTGGAAAAATAAGTCCTTTTTACCCATGTATTAATGTTGCATTTGCGTAATAAGGACTACATGCAAAGTTCCACGCGCGAATGTAAAAATTCGGCTAAGATACAGCTTCTCAAATTCTCGGCCGGGTGGGCGGCCCCCAAGCAAAGGACCCGTTCCGTCGTCCGCCGCGGTTAGGAACGGATACCGAGGCTCTTTACGTAACTATCTGCTCCTACAATGCGCCTCTGACCGCGGCGGACGGGGGCGCTTGCTCGGAGGCCCAGCGCACCCGCCCGAGACTTTGTGGTGCTGTATCTAAACCGTATCCACATTTTTTCGCGTGAAAATTTGTATGCGACCCACATTAGGAAAATACAACATAAATATATAAGTAACAAAAAAACTCATTTTTCTGTGAACGAATCCTTTAAATTGCGTAGCGTTTGTTTACCGTTTCGAAATCCACTGAGCATTTCGTTTTCGTTCGGGATCTGAGTATACATGTGGCCAGGGGAATGAGTTTATTTTTCCCTTTTTCTTCTTTTACGTTCTCGCTTATGTAATGCATGTATGCATATACTAGGACCGTCACTGGTGTTCTCATACTTCCAGCAAGGTTAGAGACGGCGTTCATACTCCGCAACCGATCGCTGCGATCACAGTCCAATGGATGATGTTCTCCTCGCCATTAGTACATGTAATGGTGGCGCCAACAGGGGTGGCGATAATAATCGTCATCAGTGCTACCCAGCGAATCTCAGTCCCGCAGGCCAGCACTTGGAATGTTGATGATCGCGGTGCTTGCGCTGCGTCGGCTGTGATCGCAGCGACCGACCGCCAAGTATTTTTGCGGTCTCAGATCTGTGGTATGACTACGGAAAACACGTCCCACCGAGTAAACCAACAACTAGCAGCAACGCTCAATTTGGTCATTGTTATATCTTGGAAGTCGGCCATTATTTTCTCAGGTTGCGATTTTCATCATCTTCCTCACAACGCCACGATTCATCGATGCGTCTGCGTAGATCAGGCTTGCCAGTCGTATTTTCCGACGGGCAACTGTTCCCCATCGGTCTCGATATCGGCGACAGTGACTGAAGTGAAATCTCGTCCGAATCCTCATCAACGAAAATCTCATGCGGCCACAGCAGCACCACCAAAAACCACTACTTCGACTGCAGCCCGGTTCACCTTATCCCCAAAACTTGCGCGCAAACAATTTCACCATGCTGAACGCCGGGATCCACTCAGGTACGAGAATTCGCAAGGATTGTGGCAGTTCCCTTTTTCTGCTTTAGTGATCTTGAATGCTCTGCTTTGTTCATTTCTTTGGCTCTGAACTACTGATTTCGTTCATGCGAAATTTTGTCATCTTCTCAAATTCTTCCTTTTTTCATTTTTCTCATCTTGTTTCCGAAACTAACTTTGGAATGATTTCTTTGTTTTTGTTACGGGTCCATTTAATGAAGTGCTTGTCAATTGAGGAGATATTTGTTGCTGAAATATGGTTCAATAAATTTTCCAGTCGTTCGATTTACGGCTTTTCATCCTCTTTGTTACTTAGATAAACCGGCGTATTAATTTTCAAGATTTTATTTGTGAGGAGTGTAAAAGAATTCGCGCGGTATGAAATAGGTTGTAGGCATGTTGTTTACTGGAAAGTAAATAATCTGTAATGTGGTAGCATCACAAACAAGGGCAGCAAAAACTCTTTGGAAAAACTAGAGTTCTCCAGGAGAGAAAGGAAGAAATTCGTCTTTCATTATTCAAAAGAGGAAATTTGGGATCATCAACATCACCCAATAAGGAACTGATATTCATGATCAGCGCTATGAATAACCTGTATGGGCGAGGTTGCGAGAAAATCGCTGGGAAAAAGTTGCTGTGCCAATTTACTACAACTGCAACAGTGTGTATGATCACGAATTGATATTTATACCGGTCTAAATAATTGGAAGTTTTCTTCAAAATGGGAAGTTTAACAACTTTGGTTATATAGCAGCATTTGTGCCACTGGGTACCCACAGAGTATCAGAAAAAATCACCCAAACATGATTATGAGTGCGACATACGTAAAGTAGTTTCCATGGTGCAGTGGATGTCGTGTTAGAGTCTGAGTGGCAGGAGCAGTGGTTCGATTCCTCGTCTAGACAAAATTTTGTATTTCTGGGAGTGTATCATTTCTTGTGGTTTAGGTGTCTGAACAGTTGAGAATCGAATAAATATTTTCAGGGGCTGACAGGGCACATCGATAACAGACAGCGAAACACATTGATTCGTTGGGCCGGATCGATATCGGGTTTATCCGGTCACAAGAAGTTGAAGTACTGAGAGAGTAACGGATTTGCTACGTGTTCTATTCATTGATTGGAACGGAACCGTTGGATCGTTACGTGACAGGAGAGCTCGTGGAAGTACTGGGAAGTTAAGGCCCGAAGCACCTCCCCCCTAATAACGAATGAACGGTAAGGTTAGTTATTCGATTGGGAGAGGTGACCAATATTGGACGAGACTAGTGGAAGACAATAACCATATTGCTCTATCCTTTCCTGTTTCTAATTGACAACCTAACTCACGAAAAATCTCCAAATTTGTAGGAGTCATGACATCTTGATGGGATCCGAACTAGCAACCTATCGGTGTGTGAACCCTTAGGTAGACCGCTCTATCCAGCTCGGCTGTATAGCACGTGAGAAGGTTTTCCAAGAGTCCCTTGTCAACAGAAGGCGAGTGCGCTGGACTTCTTTTGAGATCACAGTCCCAGCATGGCATCCACTACAACACCCCAAATGGGTTTGGCAATCTCGTTGAGTATTCCTACCACTCACCTGGCTCTCTCCAAATTCGATGTGAAACACCGCTCAATACGGTACAACCGTTACCAATCGATTTGCTTTTTGGGGTTTGATGCGATGAAATAACAATGCAAGTTTTCTCTTTCTATGTGAACATTAATTTGCAAAACCACCGTTCTTGGCTAGATGCGAACCAGCAGCCGATTTCTTGTAGCCGATTTAAAATCCACCACTCTACCGACTGAGCTACTTATAACATGTAACTAGTCCACGAACCTTCCTTCATCCCGACAAGGGCGATTCACCAAGGCGCAAAAACACTATGAGTGGTTGGATTCGCACCAAGGTCCACAGGATGTTGCTAGATTTGCGACGTCCGCCATACCACTTACGCTATCGTTCACGCGGCTAGCGCTGGCAACGGCCCTTCCATTGGCCATAAGGGTTATTCATTAATTTTATTTGGTTACAAATTCTCGAAGACAAGCCACCAATCTTTTGCCTAACTATTGTGGAAACCTAACAAGCACCAAGCACTGGTCAGGCTGCTGCGAGAGCTTCTCTCTTGTTTCATTCCCTTTTAGTTTCTTCACTCTTGTTTACCACTGCGAAGGGAGCGAACATTCGAAAAGCTTTCGGACCAACCTGAACACCTCCAACCTCTCCGACGTGATGTAATGCCTCACTCAGTGGCCCCTGTCCAACCAGTCAAGTGCTACCCTGCCGAACTATGATTTTTCGTTACCGTGTGGAACGGTGCACGTGCCTGCGATGGAGGGTCTTAGCAGATGGAAGTGGGCCATGTGTACGTGGTCGTGGTCCGTACTGGCGTATCCCTGACCACTTTGAGCTGATTGCCATCGATCTGCAGTTCGATGGCTTACGCAAGGAGCGACTGCTGAAGCCCACGCGACGTTAAGAAAAATCAAGTAGACCGAGTGGCTGGACCAGAGACGATGAAGGCTTTAGATGTGTGATTTAGCGGCGATCTCTGTGTCTCCTCCGTTGGTGGTCCAATCGGCGAGATTGATTGGAAATCTCCAGTCGATGCTAGAAAAAACCTGTGCACTTCGCTGTGCCCTCAAACTCAAATCCCGACAGTGGGGGCACTTGACTGTAAGAGAATCGTGGGTAGAGTAGTATGGTCAACTTGCTCGGAGAGCCTCACGATTGTTTCGTTGCCTACATCCGCCCCCTGCTTCCGTGACTCCCGAAGTCGATGGCAATGGTGAGTACCGTTCGCAGGTCAACCGCTATAAATCGATTTGCGTTTCAGCGTGGCACGGGACTTGTGCTGGCCCGTAATCCATGTAGACATCAATTTGTAAAATTCATTCCTATGGTTGGACCCGAATTAGTGACCTAACACTGCCGGCTTCAGCCAGCTACCGACTGAGCCATGTTTTCATCACTCATTACGACCGCAATTTGTCCTTTATTCCATTCCAGCACGGACGATTCACCAGTGCGCAAAAGAAATCTACGTGATGGATTCGTACGAAGTTCCGGGACTTTGCGCTGTCTACGGGCGTGCGCTCAACCACTTGCCCTATCGTTCGGGTTTTCGCAGTGCTCGTACTGCTAGCCACCTGAGTCATTCATGATTTCGTGAAGACAGCTCATCAACCCCGTGTTAAGCTATGGTGGAAAGACTATGAGCAGCACGAAAAGACCCTGGAACAGGCTGTTCCGTGACCTTTCCGGTTGTTTCGTTCCGTTCGCATTCCCCCCCACCCCTCTCTAAAACCCCATTGACCCGCGGTACAACTTCCCTCGCTTCTACAGCAAGCACGTAACGTAAACCTAGCGGGTTTGTTAAGGACGGAGAACACATAGGAATTTGATGGCAAGAGCCACTGTATAAGGGTCCTTCCACGGTGACTGTCGGGTTTCCGCATAGGTAGGCAAGTGGTCGGTGAGTCGTGCTCGCAAGATTGTGAATAAACTGCGATCTCAAGAAGTCCAGCGCACTCGCCTTTTGTTATTAAGGGACTCTTGGAAAACCTTCTCCGGTGTTATATAGCCGAGCTGGATAGAGCGGGTTCATTTGGGGTTTCACACATCGATAAGTTTCTAGTTCGAATCCCATCAAGGTATTATGTTTCTTGCAAATTTTGAAACTTTTTCGAGAGGTGGGTTGTCGATCAGAAAAGGGGAAGGATATGCAATATGGTCATTGCCTTCCACTGAACGCGTCGATGGTGACGTTACCTCTCCCAGTCGAATAACTAACCTTACCGTTCATTCGTTTTTAGGGGGGGGGGGGGGGGGGCGAGGGGTGTCGGGTCCTGGCTTCCCAGGACTTGCACGAGCGCTCTCGTCGCGTAACGATCCAAAGGCTCCGTCCCAATCGATGAATGGGACACATAGCGAATTCGTTACTCTCGCAGTACTGCAACTTCTTGTGAACGGCTAGATCCGATATCGATCCGGTTCAACGAATCAATGTGTTTCGCTCCATCGATGCGCCCCTACCAGCCCCAGATATTTAATCGATTCTCAACTATTTGGATGCCTAAACCACAAGAAATGATATACTTCCAGAATGACAAGATTTTGTTCGGAGGATGTATCGAACCACTGCTCTTACCACTCGGAATCCAAGACGGTATCCACTACACCATGAAGATCAACTCAGGGTGCGGAGCCGTGACCCACAAATCCCAAAGTCTGTAAGCGCCTTCACGTGGTCAGAAATGTCCAGTGTTCGATGTATAGAGTTACTGCATAGGGAGATAAAAACTGCGCGGAAACGCATTTTCGCGCCTTTTGTTGTTCTTCGCCATAAATCTCTTGCCACTCGGAACCTATTGATTTTTTATCGATTGCTGTGCATATTTTCGAGATGAGCGTGTCAAGCTTTACGAAATGGTCTACATATGATTAGTTTTCTTCACCTAGGTATCTAGCCATTTTTTTTCACTTGGAGCTTTTGAGGATGATTTGCCCAAAATCTGTGAAGCTGACGATGAAATCCTTTCACGCTGGTAGAATGTGCAACCCATCTTCTCTGTTGAGCGCCTCTACCTTAGCATGATCCTAAACAGTACCTCCGTGTATACTATACTTTAGCTGCTTACCAATTCATTTTCGGACGCACATTCCCGAATGAAGCGTATACCATCTCAAAGGAAAATGCTAACGAATGATACACAAAACCCTTTTCCCGTTTTTGACCCATTCTTTGTCGTGGCCATAGGAGATAAGTCACGATCGTGAGTACTTTCTCACGGGCGCGCGCGAATGGCACGTTGCCAGGAAGAGCTTGAGACATCGCTCCATAACAATGAAGGTAAAACCCGAAAATGAAACGTCTGTCACCTCAAAGTGAACTCCAGTATTGATAGCCTTATTTTTGTGGAGTCGAGTGGTGTACAGCTCATCCGGAAATCTGTGCCCGAAAAGGACCTAGAAAGTTGTGTTTCTGCAGAATATACACAAATGCGATATTTAGGGTCACCTCCAGTTGGAGAAGGCTTTCATAAAAAAATGAGGACTTTAAAACTTTTTCACATCCTTCAGCTTAGACTAGGACTGCTGAATAGCTTCATCGCGAGCTCATTAGTTTCCAATGAAATTCCCCCGCAAACTTTACACTGTGAAAACAAAAAAAAACTTCTGTAAAAAAAGGCTCGTTGAATAATTGAAGAGAACCAAAACATGTAGAACTGCCTCGTTGAATAATTGAAGAGAACCAAAAACATGTAAAACTATCTAGTAGAACTCTACGAGCTGATTTCGAATATAAATACAAGTTTGATGAGCAAGAGTTGATCGATTCATGTTATCACTACTATATATAATCGGCTTAGTCTGTCTGTCTGTCTGTCTGTCTGTCTGTCCGTCTGTCCGTCTGTCTGTCCGTCTGTCTGTCTGTCACGAAATTCATATCTCGCGTCGCAGTAGAGCTGGGACCCTGAATTTTTAAAGTGATATAGGGGGTAGTAAGGGGACATCAATGGTGAGAAATCGGAAGTGATAGCAACTGATAAGGGCTGATAAGGAGCCTCGGAAGGTGGGGGGAAAATCATATCTCGCGTCGCAGCAAAGCTGGGACTCTGAATTTTTGAAGTGATATAGGGGGTAGTAAGGGGACATCAACGGTGAGGGAACGGAAGTGATAGCAACTGATAAGGGCTGATAAGGAGCCTCGGAAAGCGAATGGGGGGAAAATCATATCTCGCGTCGCAGCAAAGCTGGGACACTGAATTTTTAAAGTGATATAGGGGGTAGTAAAGGGACATCAACGGTGAGGGAAAGGAAGTGATAGCAACTGATAAGGGGCTGATAAGGAGCTTCGGAAGGCGAATGGGGGAAAATCATATCTCGCGTCGCAGCAAAGCTGGGACACTGAATTTTTAAAGTGATATAGGGGGTAGTAAAGGGACATCAACGGTGAGGGAAAGGAAGTGATAGCAACTGATAAGGGGCTGATAAGGAGCTTCGGAAGGCGAATGGGGGAAAATCATATCTCGCGTCGCAGTAGAGCTGGGACCCTGAATTTTTAAAGTGATATAGGGGGTAGTAAGGGGACATCAATGGTGAGAAATCGGAAGTGATAGCAACTGATAAGGGCTGATAAGGAGCCTCGGAAGGTGGGGGGAAAATCATATCTCGCGTCGCAGCAAAGCTGGGACTCTGAATTTTTGAAGTGATATAGGGGGTAGTAAGGGGACATCAACGGTGAGGGAACGGAAGTGATAGCAACTGATAAGGGCTGATAAGGAGCCTCGGAAAGCGAATGGGGGGAAAATCATATCTCGCGTCGCAGCAAAGCTGGGACACTGAATTTTTAAAGTGATATAGGGGGTAGTAAAGGGACATCAACGGTGAGGGAAAGGAAGTGATAGCAACTGATAAGGGGCTGATAAGGAGCTTCGGAAGGCGAATGGGGGAAAATCATATCTCGCGTCGCAGCAAAGCTGGGACACTGAATTTTTAAAGTGGTATAGGAGGTAGTAAGGGGACATCAACTGTGAGGGAACGGAAGTGATAGCAACTGATAAGGGCTGATAAGTAGCCTCGGAAAGTGAATGGGGGGAAAATCATATCTCGCGTCGCAGCAAAGCTGGGACTCTGAATTTTTGAAGTGATATAGGGGGTAGTAAGGGGACATCAACGGTGAGGGAACGGAAGTGATAGCAACTGATAAGGGCTGATAAGGAGCCTCGGAAAGCGAATGGGGGGAAAATCATATCTCGCGTCGCAGCAAAGCTGGGACACTGAATTTTTAAAGTGATATAGGGGGTAGTAAAGGGACATCAACGGTGAGGGAAAGGAAGTGATAGCAACTGATAAGGGGCTGATAAGGAGCTTCGGAAGGCGAATGGGGGAAAATCATATCTCGCGTCGCAGCAAAGCTGGGACACTGAATTTTTAAAGTGATATAGGGGGTAGTAAGTGGACATCAATGGTGAGAAATCGGAAGTGATAGCAACTGATAAGGGGCTGATAAGGAGCTTCGGAAGGCGAATGGGGGAAAATCATATCTCGCGTCGCAGCAAAGCTGGGACACTGAATTTTTAAAGTGATATAGGGGGTAGTAAGTGGACGTCAATGGTGAGAAATCGGAAGTGATAGCAACTGATAAGGGCTGATAAGAAGCTTCGGAAGGCGAATGGGGGAAAATCATATCTCGCGTCGCAGCAAAGCTGGGACACTGAATTTTTAAAGTGGTATAGGGGGTAGTAAGGGGACATCAACGGTGAGGGAACGGAAGTGATAGCAACTGATAAGGGGCTGATAAGGAGCTTCGGAAGGCGAATGGGGGAAAATCATATCTCGCGTCGCAGCAAAGCTGGGACACTGAATTTTTAAAGTGATATAGGGGGTAGTAAGTGGACATCAATGGTGAGAAATCGGAAGTGATAGCAACTGATAAGGGGCTGATAAGGAGCTTCGGAAGGCGAATGGGGGAAAATCATATCTCGCGTCGCAGCAAAGCTGGGACACTGAATTTTTAAAGTGGTATAGGGGGTAGTAAAGGGACATCAACGGACAGGGAACGGAAGTGATAGCAACTGATAAGGGCTGATAAGAAGCTTCGGAAGGCGAATGGGGGAAAATCATATCTCGCGTCGCAGCAAGGTTGGGACCCTGGATTTTTAAAGTCATATAGGGGGTAGTAAGGGGACATCAACGGTGAGGGAACGGAAGTGATAGCAACTGATAAGGGCTGATAAGGAGCCTCGGAAAGCGAATGGGGGGAAAATCATATCTCGCGTCGCAGCAAAGCTGGGACACTGAATTTTTAAAGTGATATAGGGGGTAGTAAAGGGACATCAACGGTGAGGGAAAGGAAGTGATAGCAACTGATAAGGGGCTGATAAGGAGCTTCGGAAGGCGAATGGGGGAAAATCATATCTCGCGTCGCAGCAAAGCTGGGACACTGAATTTTTAAAGTGATATAGGGGGTAGTAAAGGGACATCAACGGTGAGGGAACGGAAGTGATAGCAACTGATAAGGGCTGATAAGGAGCCTCGGAAAGCGAATGGGGGGAAAATCATATCTCGCGTCGCAGCAAAGCTGGGACACTGAATTTTTAAAGTGATATAGGGGGTAGTAAAGGGACATCAACGGTGAGGGAAAGGAAGTGATAGCAACTGATAAGGGGCTGATAAGGAGCTTCGGAAGGCGAATGGGGGAAAATCATATCTCGCGTCGCAGCAAAGCTGGGACACTGAATTTTTAAAGTGGTATAGGGGGTAGTAAGGGGACATCAACGGTGAGGGAACGGAAGTGATAGCAACTGATAAGGGCTGATAAGGAGCCTCGGAAAGCGAATGGGGGGAAAATCATATCTCGCGTCGCAGCAAAGCTGGGACACTGAATTTTTAAAGTGATATAGGGTGTAGAAAGGGGACATCAACGGTGAGAAATCGGAAGTGATAGCAACTGATAAGGGGCTGATAAGGAGCTTCGGAAGGCGAATGGGGGAAAATCATATCTCGCGTCGCAGCAAAGCTGGGACACTGAATTTTTAAAGTGATATAGGGGGTAGTAAGTGGACATCAATGGTGAGAAATCGGAAGTGATAGCAACTGATAAGGGGCTGATAAGGAGCTTCGGAAGGCGAATGGGGGAAAATCATATCTCGCGTCGCAGCAAAGCTGGGACACTGAATTTTTAAAGTGATATAGGGGGTAGTAAGTGGACGTCAATGGTGAGAAATCGGAAGTGATAGCAACTGATAAGGGCTGATAAGAAGCTTCGGAAGGCGAATGGGGGAAAATCATATCTCGCGTCGCAGCAAAGCTGGGACACTGAATTTTTAAAGTGGTATAGGGGGTAGTAAGGGGACATCAACTGTGAGGGAACGGAAGTGATAGCAACTGATAAGGGCTGATAAGTAGCCTCGGAAAGCGAATGGGGGGAAAATCATATCTCGCGTCGCAGCAAAGCTGGGACACTGAATTTTTAAAGTGATATAGGGTGTAGAAAGGGGACATCAACGGTGAGGGAACGGAAGTGATAGCAACTGATAAGGGGCTGATAAGGAGCTTCGGAAGGCGAATGGGGGAAAATCATATCTCGCGTCGCAGCAAAGCTGGGACACTGAATTTTTAAAGTGATATAGGGGGTAGTAAGTGGACATCAATGGTGAGAAATCGGAAGTGATAGCAACTGATAAGGGGCTGATAAGGAGCTTCGGAAGGCGAATGGGGGAAAATCATATCTCGCGTCGCAGCAAAGCTGGGACACTGAATTTTTAAAGTGATATAGGGGGTAGTAAGTGGACATCAATGGTGAGAAATCGGAAGTGATAGCAACTGATAAGGGCTGATAAGGAGCCTCGGAAAGCGAATGGGGGGAAAATCATATCTCGCGTCGCAGCAAAGCTGGGACACTGAATTTTTAAAGTGATATAGGGGGTAGTAAAGGGACATCAACGGTGAGGGAAAGGAAGTGATAGCAACTGATAAGGGGCTGATAAGGAGCTTCGGAAGGCGAATGGGGGAAAATCATATCTCGCGTCGCAGCAAAGCTGGGACACTGAATTTTTAAAGTGGTATAGGGGGTAGTAAGGGGACATCAACGGTGAGGGAACGGAAGTGATAGCAACTGATAAGGGCTGATAAGGAGCCTCGGAAAGCGAATGGGGGGAAAATCATATCTCGCGTCGCAGCAAAGCTGGGACACTGAATTTTTAAAGTGATATAGGGGGTAGTAAGTGGACATCAATGGTGAGAAATCGGAAGTGATAGCAACTGATAAGGGGCTGATAAGGAGCTTCGGAAGGCGAATGGGGGAAAATCATATCTCGCGTCGCAGCAAAGCTGGGACACTGAATTTTTAAAGTGATATAGGGGGTAGTAAGTGGACATCAATGGTGAGAAATCGGAAGTGATAGCAACTGATAAGGGGCTGATAAGGAGCTTCGGAAGGCGAATGGGGGAAAATCATATCTCGCGTCGCAGCAAAGCTGGGACACTGAATTTTTAAAGTGGTATAGGGGGTAGTAAAGGGACATCAACGGACAGGGAACGGAAGTGATAGCAACTGATAAGGGCTGATAAGAAGCTTCGGAAGGCGAATGGGGGAAAATCATATCTCGCGTCGCAGCAAGGTTGGGACCCTGGATTTTTAAAGTCATATAGGGGGTAGTAAGGGGACATCAACGGTGAGGGAACGGAAGTGATAGCAACTGATAAGGGCTGATAAGGAGCCTCGGAAAGCGAATGGGGGGAAAATCATATCTCGCGTCGCAGCAAAGCTGGGACACTGAATTTTTAAAGTGATATAGGGGGTAGTAAAGGGACATCAACGGTGAGGGAAAGGAAGTGATAGCAACTGATAAGGGGCTGATAAGGAGCTTCGGAAGGCGAATGGGGGAAAATCATATCTCGCGTCGCAGCAAAGCTGGGACACTGAATTTTTAAAGTGGTATAGGGGGTAGTAAGGGGACATCAACGGTGAGGAAACGGAAGTGATAGCAACTGATAAGGGCTGATAAGGAGCCTCGGAAAGCGAATGGGGGGAAAATCATATCTCGCGTCGCAGCAAAGCTGGGACACTGAATTTTTAAAGTGATATAGGGTGTAGAAAGGGGACATCAACGGTGAGGGAACGGAAGTGATAGCAACTGATAAGGGGCTGATAAGGAGCTTCGGAAGGCGAATGGGGGAAAATCATATCTCGCGTCGCAGCAAAGCTGGGACACTGAATTTTTAAAGTGATATAGGGGGTAGTAAGTGGACGTCAATGGTGAGAAATCGGAAGTGATAGCAACTGATAAGGGGCTGATAAGGAGCTTCGGAAGGCGAATGGGGGAAAATCATATCTCGCGTCGCAGCAAAGCTGGGACACTGAATTTTTAAAGTGATATAGGGGGTAGTAAGTGGACATCAATGGTGAGAAATCGGAAGTGATAGCAACTGATAAGGGGCTGATAAGAAGCTTCGGAAGGCGAATGGGGGAAAATCATATCTCGCGTCGCAGCAAAGCTGGGACACTGAATTTTTAAAGTGGTATAGGGGGTAGTAAGGGGACATCAACTGTGAGGGAACGGAAGTGATAGCAACTGATAAGGGCTGATAAGTAGCCTCGGAAAGCGAATGGGGGGAAAATCATATCTCGCGTCGCAGCAAAGCTGGGACACTGAATTTTTAAAGTGATATAGGGTGTAGAGAGGGGACATCAACGGTGAGGGAACGGAAGTGATAGCAACTGATAAGGGGCTGATAAGGAGCTTCGGAAGGCGAATGGGGGAAAATCATATCTCGCGTCGCAGCAAAGCTGGGACACTGAATTTTTAAAGTGATATAGGGGGTAGTAAGTGGACATCAATGGTGAGAAATCGGAAGTGATAGCAACTGATAAGGGGCTGATAAGGAGCTTCGGAAGGCGAATGGGGGAAAATCATATCTCGCGTCGCAGCAAAGCTGGGACACTGAATTTTTAAAGTGATATAGGGGGTAGTAAGTGGACATCAATGGTGAGAAATCGGAAGTGATAGCAACTGATAAGGGGCTGATAAGGAGCTTCGGAAGGCGAATGGGGGAAAATCATATCTCGCGTCGCAGCAAAGCTGGGACACTGAATTTTTAAAGTGATATAGGGGGTAGTAAGTGGACGTCAATGGTGAGAAATCGGAAGTGATAGCAACTGATAAGGGCTGATAAGAAGCTTCGGAAGGCGAATGAGGGAAAATCATATCTCGCGTCGCAGCAAAGCTGGGACACTGAATTTTTAAAGTGGTATAGGGGGTAGTAAGGGGACATCAACTGTGAGGGAACGGAAGTGATAGCAACTGATAAGGGCTGATAAGTAGCCTCGGAAAGCGAATGGGGGGAAAATCATATCTCGCGTCGCAGCAAAGCTGGGACACTGAATTTTTAAAGTGATATAGGGTGTAGAAAGGGGACATCAACGGTGAGGGAACGGAAGTGATAGCAACTGATAAGGGGCTGATAAGGAGCTTCGGAAGGCGAATGGGGGAAAATCATATCTCGCGTCGCAGCAAAGCTGGGACACTGAATTTTTAAAGTGATGTAGGGGGTAGTAAGTGGACATCAATGGTGAGAAATCGGAAGTGATAGCAACTGATAAGGGGCTGATAAGGAGCTTCGGAAGGCGAATGGGGGAAAATCATATCTCGCGTCGCAGCAAAGCTGGGACACTGAATTTTTAAAGTGATATAGGGGGTAGTAAGTGGACGTCAATGGTGAGAAATCGGAAGTGATAGCAACTGATAAGGGCTGATAAGAAGCTTCGGAAGGCGAATGGGGGAAAATCATATCTCGCGTCGCAGCAAAGCTGGGACACTGAATTTTTAAAGTGATATAGGGGGTAGTAAGTGGACGTCAATGGTGAGAAATCGGAAGTGATAGCAACTGATAAGGGCTGATAAGAAGCTTCGGAAGGCGAATGGGGGAAAATCATATCTCGCGTCGCAGCAAAGCTGGGACACTGAATTTTTAAAGTGGTATAGGGGGTAGTAAGGGGACATCAACTGTGAGGGAACGGAAGTGATAGCAACTGATAAGGGCTGATAAGTAGCCTCGGAAAGCGAATGGGGGGAAAATCATATCTCGCGTCGCAGCAAAGCTGGGACACTGAATTTTTAAAGTGATATAGGGTGTAGAAAGGGGACATCAACGGTGAGGGAACGGAAGTGATAGCAACTGATAAGGGGCTGATAAGGAGCTTCGGAAGGCGAATGGGGGAAAATCATATCTCGCGTCGCAGCAAAGCTGGGACACTGAATTTTTAAAGTGATGTAGGGGGTAGTAAGTGGACATCAATGGTGAGAAATCGGAAGTGATAGCAACTGATAAGGGGCTGATAAGGAGCTTCGGAAGGCGAATGGGGGAAAATCATACCTCGCGTCGCAGCAAAGCTGGGACACTGAATTTTTAAAGTGATATAGGGGGTAGTAAGTGGACGTCAATGGTGAGAAATCGGAAGTGATAGCAACTGATAAGGGCTGATAAGAAGCTTCGGAAGGCGAATGGGGGAAAATCATATCTCGCGTCGCAGCAAAGCTGGGACACTGAATTTTTAAAGTGATATAGGGGGTAGTAAGTGGACGTCAATGGTGAGAAATCGGAAGTGATAGCAACTGATAAGGGCTGATAAGAAGCTTCGGAAGGCGAATGGGGGAAAATCATATCTCGCGTCGCAGCAAAGCTGGGACACTGAATTTTTAAAGTGGTATAGGGGGTAGTAAGGGGACATCAACTGTGAGGGAACGGAAGTGATAGCAACTGATAAGGGCTGATAAGTAGCCTCGGAAAGCGAATGGGGGGAAAATCATATCTCGCGTCGCAGCAAAGCTGGGACACTGAATTTTTAAAGTGATATAGGGTGTAGTAAAGGGACATCAACGGTGAGGGAAAGGAAGTGATAGCAACTGATAAGGGGCTGATAAGGAGCTTCGGAAGGCGAATGGGGGAAAATCATATCTCGCGTCGCAGCAAAGCTGGGACACTGAATTTTTAAAGTGATATAGGGGGTAGTAAAGGGACATCAACGGTGAGGGAACGGAAGTGATAGCAACTGATAAGGGCTGATAAGGAGCCTCGGAAAGCGAATGGGGGGAAAATCATATCTCGCGTCGCAGCAAAGCTGGGACACTGAATTTTTAAAGTGATATAGGGGGTAGTAAAGGGACATCAACGGTGAGGGAAAGGAAGTGATAGCAACTGATAAGGGGCTGATAAGGAGCTTCGGAAGGCGAATGGGGGAAAATCATATCTCGCGTCGCAGCAAAGCTGGGACACTGAATTTTTAAAGTGGTATAGGGGGTAGTAAGGGGACATCAACGGTGAGGGAACGGAAGTGATAGCAACTGATAAGGGCTGATAAGGAGCCTCGGAAAGCGAATGGGGGGAAAATCATATCTCGCGTCGCAGCAAAGCTGGGACACTGAATTTTTAAAGTGATATAGGGTGTAGAAAGGGGACATCAACGGTGAGGGAACGGAAGTGATAGCAACTGATAAGGGGCTGATAAGGAGCTTCGGAAGGCGAATGGGGGAAAATCATATCTCGCGTCGCAGCAAAGCTGGGACACTGAATTTTTAAAGTGATATAGGGGGTAGTAAGTGGACGTCAATGGTGAGAAATCGGAAGTGATAGCAACTGATAAGGGGCTGATAAGGAGCTTCGGAAGGCGAATGGGGGAAAATCATATCTCGCGTCGCAGCAAAGCTGGGACACTGAATTTTTAAAGTGATATAGGGGGTAGTAAGTGGACATCAATGGTGAGAAATCGGAAGTGATAGCAACTGATAAGGGGCTGATAAGGAGCTTCGGAAGGCGAATGGGGGAAAATCATATCTCGCGTCGCAGCAAAGCTGGGACACTGAATTTTTAAAGTGATATAGGGGGTAGTAAGTGGACGTCAATGGTGAGAAATCGGAAGTGATAGCAACTGATAAGGGCTGATAAGAAGCTTCGGAAGGCGAATGGGGGAAAATCATATCTCGCGTCGCAGCAAAGCTGGGACACTGAATTTTTAAAGTGGTATAGGGGGTAGTAAGGGGACATCAACTGTGAGGGAACGGAAGTGATAGCAACTGATAAGGGCTGATAAGTAGCCTCGGAAAGCGAATGGGGGGAAAATCATATCTCGCGTCGCAGCAAAGCTGGGACACTGAATTTTTAAAGTGATATAGGGTGTAGAAAGGGGACATCAACGGTGAGGGAACGGAAGTGATAGCAACTGATAAGGGGCTGATAAGGAGCTTCGGAAGGCGAATGGGGGAAAATCATATCTCGCGTCGCAGCAAAGCTGGGACACTGAATTTTTAAAGTGATATAGGGGGTAGTAAGTGGACATCAATGGTGAGAAATCGGAAGTGATAGCAACTGATAAGGGGCTGATAAGGAGCTTCGGAAGGCGAATGGGGGAAAATCATATCTCGCGTCGCAGCAAAGCTGGGACACTGAATTTTTAAAGTGATATAGGGGGTAGTAAGTGGACATCAATGGTGAGAAATCGGAAGTGATAGCAACTGATAAGGGGCTGATAAGGAGCTTCGGAAGGCGAATGGGGGAAAATCATATCTCGCGTCGCAGCAAAGCTGGGACACTGAATTTTTAAAGTGATATAGGGGGTAGTAAGTGGACGTCAATGGTGAGAAATCGGAAGTGATAGCAACTGATAAGGGCTGATAAGAAGCTTCGGAAGGCGAATGGGGGAAAATCATATCTCGCGTCGCAGCAAAGCTGGGACACTGAATTTTTAAAGTGGTATAGGGGGTAGTAAGGGGACATCAACTGTGAGGGAACGGAAGTGATAGCAACTGATAAGGGCTGATAAGTAGCCTCGGAAAGCGAATGGGGGGAAAATCATATCTCGCGTCGCAGCAAAGCTGGGACACTGAATTTTTAAAGTGATATAGGGTGTAGAAAGGGGACATCAACGGTGAGGGAACGGAAGTGATAGCAACTGATAAGGGGCTGATAAGGAGCTTCGGAAGGCGAATGGGGGAAAATCATATCTCGCGTCGCAGCAAAGCTGGGACACTGAATTTTTAAAGTGATGTAGGGGGTAGTAAGTGGACATCAATGGTGAGAAATCGGAAGTGATAGCAACTGATAAGGGGCTGATAAGGAGCTTCGGAAGGCGAATGGGGGAAAATCATATCTCGCGTCGCAGCAAAGCTGGGACACTGAATTTTTAAAGTGATATAGGGGGTAGTAAGTGGACGTCAATGGTGAGAAATCGGAAGTGATAGCAACTGATAAGGGCTGATAAGAAGCTTCGGAAGGCGAATGGGGGAAAATCATATCTCGCGTCGCAGCAAAGCTGGGACACTGAATTTTTAAAGTGATATAGGGGGTAGTAAGTGGACGTCAATGGTGAGAAATCGGAAGTGATAGCAACTGATAAGGGCTGATAAGAAGCTTCGGAAGGCGAATGGGGGAAAATCATATCTCGCGTCGCAGCAAAGCTGGGACACTGAATTTTTAAAGTGGTATAGGGGGTAGTAAGGGGACATCAACTGTGAGGGAACGGAAGTGATAGCAACTGATAAGGGCTGATAAGTAGCCTCGGAAAGCGAATGGGGGGAAAATCATATCTCGCGTCGCAGCAAAGCTGGGACACTGAATTTTTAAAGTGATATAGGGTGTAGAAAGGGGACATCAACGGTGAGGGAACGGAAGTGATAGCAACTGATAAGGGGCTGATAAGGAGCTTCGGAAGGCGAATGGGGGAAAATCATATCTCGCGTCGCAGCAAAGCTGGGACACTGAATTTTAAAAGTGATATAGGGGGTAGTAAGTGGACATCAATGGTGAGAAATCGGAAGTGATAGCTACTGATAAGGGGCTGATAAGAAGCTTCGGAAGGCGAATGGGGGAAAATCATATCTCGCGTCGCAGCAAAGCTGGAACACTGAATTTTTAAAGTGGTATAGGGGGTAGTAAAGGGACATCAACGGACAGGGAACGGAAGTGATAGCAACTGATAAGGGCTGATAAGAAGCTTCGGAAGGCGAATGGGGGAAAATCATATCTCGCGTCGCAGCAAGGTTGGGACCCTGGATTTTTAAAGTCATATAGGGGGTAGTAAGGGGACATCAACGGTGAGGGAACGGAAGTGATAGCATCTGATAAGGGGCTGATAAGGAGCCTCGGAAGGCGAATGGGGGGAATTCATATCTCGCGTCGCAGCAAAGCTGGGACCCTGAATTTTTAAAGTGGATTGGCCGGCGTCAGCCGGCCAAGCCGACTGGTATTTATATAGGTTTCCATTATATTTGTGTTCTCCAGCTTCTCTATACTTGTGCACAAAAATGATCACTAACACGAAAAAGCGTTTTTGCGTGATTTTTGAACACTCGAGGCGCCAACTGTGTAGTTTACACAACAGGTTCTTTTTTTGTTCTAGTCAAAATTTTCTATTTCTTTCCCTAGTGAGTATATACACATAATCGATACAGCTCTCATGTTCTACAAAATGAGATGTTTCACTGAAGCTTAGTGTAGACAGTCTTCTTCACCTTGCTCGCACAACCGTCTACGTTAATGTATTCGATGCAACGCGGATTGCTAAAAGTGAAGTGGTCCTCAAAGTTGGGTAATTAAACGTTTATCCTAATAAGCGACAAATCTATTACCAATTACGAAAAGCTCTACATATATAATACATCAATGAGCATGGGTATCTTCAATCTTGGGAAATACTCTCGTAAAGGAGCGACTGAGATCTGGGTAGATAATGCGAAATATTCGAGTTTGCAAGGAGGCACATTTATATCAAAAGCGAATTCCATGGAGTAATAATTAGAGTACCACGATCTGAAGAAATAACCATTGGTAATATGGTAACATTGAAATGAACTGATAAACAAAGATTGATATAATGAACTGATAATCAAAGTAGAGACACTTAGAGGCAATAAGTCAGAAAGTCAAAGAGTTAAGAAATTACTAGTCACTGAAATGAAGGTCATACTGACAGACAAGTGACGGAATGAAGATTAGAGTAATAAACTCCGACATAATAAGTTGACGGCATAATAAGTTGATGAATAAATGATCAATGGGTTGAAGGCTATATGTCAGAAATACAAGGAATAATGAAATAATGAACTGAAGTAGTAGGCAGATGTTGGTGACGGAGCCTGTAAGCCGCACACAGGCATTCCGGAGGCGTTGTCTCGTCATAAAGCATCTGAACATCAGCTGCATCGGAATCCAGTTACTTTTTCGCGCAACACCACATTGTTTTGTCCTGTAATTTGCCATCGATTGCCTGTAATTGAATTTACAGTTCTTATACCGTTCTGCTCACAAAGATTACATAAATTGGTTATAAGACAAATGGTGAGTATGAAGTGTATAATTGTAACCTCTATCTTCAGTAAAGTTGACTTTTGTCGTCAGTCAGGGGGCCGTGGTCGATGGCACCGTGGTGTTAATCGTTCTGTGGCGGTTGGTTGGCGTCTTGGATGGGTGCGTAAGACTGTAGGGTATGATGGCCCTTGCGATGTTGTAAGATAAAGACGGTTCAGTGGAATGTTTATCGGAATAAATAGAGTGCGAGATTGGAAAGTGTTGAGGGTGAGCCGTTCCCCTTCACCGTAGAGATAAGAGTACCTTTTTCGGCGGTCCCTCCTCCCTCTCAAACGAGGGAGAGAGGAATTTGACGACTAAAATGATAGCAGGGGTCGTCATCGACTATCGGCCGGGAATCGAACCCGGGTGGCCCGCGTGGCAGGCGAGCATTCTACCACTCAACTACCGATGCATCAAAGTGTTGTGGGCGGTAGAGACTGCAGAGGGTTAATTCACCTCTATTTACCGTAATACAGTGGTTCAGTGGTATAGTAACAAATAAGAGTAGTTTTGCAGAGTACCACAGAGAACAGTAGGAGACGCCCTTATTGTAAGCGTTACAGCAGTAAGTAATGAGGCTTGGACCTCCCGGTCTGCCCTACAATTTATGCCCCGCCCCCGCCAGACGTAGGTTGTGAGGAATCATCGCACACCTGGCGATGATAGTTGGTATGCGCGCACTTATATGCGGCTGACTATGTGGTGCGTCGTCGTAGTATTTCGTTGTCCATCTCTCGCAGATCCTTGCGTCCCTTCTCCAATCGTCGCCTTGCGTGCTTCTTCATGTCAGGCATCCCACATGGGGCAGTGTGATGTTTCACGGGATATCTTTTCAGGAGATCTTGGAATAGTGTTCCTTTCAGCTGCTCACAGTAGGATGGCTTGTCGAGATCCGGGCATAGTCGAAACTCTGGTCTATTGTAGAGATGAAGTAGGGACAGTCTTCCGAAAGGCATGTTCTGCAGATTGCGTAGTCGAGACAATGATCGTAGCGTTCCTCTCCTGTCACTATCTTGGGCAGGCGTCAGCGAGGTGGTCTACTGTTGAGCAGAATACGCACTCCAGGTTCTCTGGTACATTTTGTGACTGCTGCTCCGTTATTCGGTGAGGAAAAGGTTCGAGTGCTGTTTGCATTTCTGTTACTTCCTTCTGCAGAGCATCTCTCTTCCGAATGAGTCGTTCCAAGCCCTTATGGTGTGGAGGATCCGTGCATCTGCGGCGATCGTCGTCGTAGTGAGCCTCATGTGTGTCGAGCGATAGGTGTTGTCCGTGAAGTGTCTTCGGCATTTTGCTGGAGCCTTGCGTATGGTTGATGTGTTGCTCAATGTCGGAGTGGAATCCTTCGTTATCTTCTGGTCGATATCATCCAATTGTCTGTCTAGTTGAATAATTGTGCATTTCAACAGGTCAGCCGTAGCCTTCATTTGTTCCGCAAAGTCATTGAGTTCTTTGTCCATGCGGCGTTATGTCGATGCCTCGTATCTATCTCTATTGAGCAGGCTTGTAAGTACGAAGCGGTGTCTGAGAGTTGAGATTTGAAGACAAATTGTGTGGGCTCGGAGTAGTGATTGAGTGAGTCCTTCCTTCTTGTTTCCTGGTATCGTGCCGTGAGGCTGGGTATCATCGTTAAAGGCATCATTAGGGGAAAGTCGGACGAAAAGTAAAAGAAATAGTGCATATGGAAGTCGAGATGTCTAGTAACAGAACAGAGGAGAAAAAACGGATGGAAATGGCCAAAAACCCGAGAAATGGGACCCCCTTTCCACCGTTGGTTTAAGGCGTGGACGACCTTCCCGTCAATACGCGGGTAATCTGATCTAGTTTTTCATTGGCATGTTGCCAAGTAAACACAAGGGAATGCTTGGAATTATGACAGCATCTATTGTTTGGAGTGAGCTTCAAGCTAAAACTGCGAAAGCGCGCCGCAAAACCTTTGATCTTGCCTCATCTCCCTCACCGCTCTCACCCCAGTCAATCGAGAACACGTCATCGGGAGGCGGGATTAACCTGTCAAGAGGCGGAACACAAGTGCGTTTGCGGGGTTTTGCGGCGTTTCTACAGCTCAGAGGGACGCTTTTTCACCGGGATTTCGCCACAGATAGCCATCTTAGGCCCAGAACTACTACGTGAGGGACTTCTTGTAGGGATTTTTCCATTGCTGCCTTACCCCTAATGATGTCTTTAAGTAATTTTGCCTCGTGCTGCAGATTGATGGCGTTAGTCATCTCCTGATCCAATCGTGCACATGTAGCCTTCATTTCGCTCTCGAGATTGTGGGTATTATGCTGGCAGATAATCAAGTCCGACAGGTAGGCGTAGTCATCAAGCCGCTGGCGAGCTTCTGTAATAGGTTGTAATAATCCATAGGTTATAAGCGCTATTGCACTGCTGTTGCAAGTAGCTGAACAATTTCAACAAATATTTTACATCCACAAGAAACACAATAAAATGTGCCATGATGCACAGTCTCTCAGAGCAAGTCGGTATGTGTGGGGTTTTTTATATGCGAAAGTAAAGGGAAAAGGAGCAGCAAATTTGAAGAAGTAGTCGAAGAGGGGTAGTCGATAGTCTAATCGTATATTGCAAAATCTTATATCCCTGAGTTGTAACAAATACGTATGTGGCATTACTGCTATAATTACTGCGCTTTCGCGAAAGGGTGCAGCTGGTCACCTTGTTCCGATGGTCTTCAGAACCCCGTCTCGTGGAATTTCCATTGCACCTTATGATCATGTAGAATTACGTGTGCTGGAAAGTGCACCGTTTCGGAAGTCAAAGGAATTTGGATGCGTTTGCAATGGTCGTCAGCACATTTCTTGTACGGATGCTTGACGGTCATAGAAATTTGTACCCCACCTGGAATGCACTGAATGCCTTTTCCATCCATATTGCTGCGGGGTTCTCAAAGACACCGGGAAGAGGGCAACTTTAGTTTAAGGTATGGGAGGCCGGTGGCCGCAATGCACACACGGCACCTTGCCAAGACGTCGAAAGTGAATAAATTAGGTTTTAGTTTAGTCACCCTTTTTTCTTACGCTTTCGTTTATTCTTCATTTAATTGCTTTACTTGTTCTTTATTGATATGTGTTGTTTCGGTGCTATGGGAGTTAAGGGGGGGGGGGGGGGCAGCGCACTGTGCTCTGCGTCTCTAATGCCATGGCTGAGCGCAGAGAAGCCATAACGCTAGCAGAATCGGGTTCTAATTTCGCACAGAAACGATTCTGATGCAGCGAATTTGTGCTATTTTTCATTCTCTGTTAGCCTAAGCCTTGGGGAGGAAGATTCCCTCTCTCTAGGCTTAGGCGAATACGCATAGGTGGTTGTTTAGTCTAGTTGTAGCGGATTTTTCGTAACATACTAATGGAAGAATAATTCTATCGCTTTCTCAGTTAATTGGCTGTATCTAGGCATAAGATAACCTTGAGAGTGCCGGTAAGCAGAATCTGGACGTGACTGCTGCCTTTGCCGAGTGCCCCCCCCCCTAACTCCCCTAGCACCGTTGTTTCACTAATTTACATCATCACGAATGAATGAAGTACACTCTAGGAGACAACAAAGGACTTCTCTACAGCGGACAACTCGGAAAGCCGGTGTGTTGATGCGATTGTGATGCGAATACACACCACAGCGCCACGCTTTTGAATCCGGGTTTTTCCACCTATGATCGCGTCTAACTTTGAATGTTCGTTACAAAATGATCATTTCTTTGCATCTTACTCTTTCTTCGAACCCCTTCGGGTTCCTTTAAGGGACCGTGGTTGTACTACCTGTGTTTGTTAGTGCTAGTATTGACATCACTATTAGACTCATGGTAATGGGCAAGTTGATAGTTGCTAGCTTCTTGTAGACGTATTTGTCAACACAGATGCAATGTCACCCACCACTAATACCGTCAAAATTCATGAACCTAATCAGATTCACGAGCTGCGAAGGAATCACTGGATCGCGTACTACAAGATGATACCCGTGGAAGCTGAGAGACATAAACTTTAGAATGAGCAATCTACGATATCTGCTCAATGTGGTTGGGAGATACCATAGTAATTACATAGTTTTTCTCCAAATTCTGCCCATAGTTGTCATTTAGGGCTACTGACTGTATAGCCAGAATACTCTTCCAAGTGGAACCGCATTTGGATGATGGGTAAACAAGTGATGATTCAGTGCCGTGCTGTCGTAAGTGACCAACATCTTGCACGCTATCCCTGATAAATTAAATACTCAACCTTAAAAATAGTATATAATTTATCTCATTATTGCATATGTAGACATGTTTTTGAGCAATGAAACAAAATTCGCAGTAATATGGGGTACGGATGAAATTCAGGCACATTATTTGAAGAGAAAACAACTTGTAACGTGGTAGCACCAGAAACGAAAGCAGAAAACACTCGTTGAAAAATAAAATTTTTCGAGAATAAAGAGGAAATGCGATTTGACGGAAAATTTCATATAGACACAAGAGAGTAGAACAATCAACAGAAAATGAATGAGATAATTTCACCTGGGAACGCTCTGAACTCATGGAATACTTGTTAAGGGGCCTAATGAAAATAAAGAGGAAGGGGTCGAACATACTGATCCAACTTGAAGATTCAGCAATTAAGTAACATGGTAACATAGCGTAAATGTAAAACTATAAAAGCAGGCGATCAGTGGTGCACGGCCGCATGGGGCGAGCGTTATTGCTCTTGATCACTATCGTAGACCACTGACACTACGAGATTCTCCATTGCTCGGCCTAGGTCGTCCACAGTAGCCAACAGGGATTGCATTCGGGTTGGATGAGTGCCCGAGCCATCAGTGATGGCACCATCGTCGTCGTCCCAGCCAGCGCCAGATCGTTCGGATGCTCTCGATCGAGCCACATCGTACGCGAAATGATCTTCTGTCGTGGTACCAAACGGCGGATGTGAACGGCGTTCTGTCCAGTCGCGATCGGCACTCCATTGCCGGGAACCGTTCTCCTTTTGCTAAAATGGGTGCACGATTAAGATACATATTAATATATAGTTTCTCACGATAGAAACCATGATTAGACACTGTCAATACACTTTGGGGAAAGCGCTTGAAGACTGTGTCAAATCCTCACGAAAGATTCAGTTTCATTTTAAACATTTGAAACACGTAATGATAGGAACTCCCGATTTCTGAAAGGATGTCGCCTCCGTTCATCATTAAGAAAAGAGTTAATAAGAAAATTCATAAAATACTGGGAATGAACGCATCATATCAGGCTTTGAAGCACTCCATAGTTCTTGTCAAAGACGATGATAGTGGTAATCTGTTCAATGAGGAACTACCAAAGTTAACCATTCAAATGGAATGGAAGCCAGGGCCTAGTAGGACTATCTGCGGCAAATTCTCGATGAAGAGCGTGCCCCTAAGCTGTGGTGAAGGCGACCTTCCAAGAGCCGTCACCTTTTTTGACATGGCCTACCCATGGACAGCATCCTAGAGACGGGATTTGACGGAATCGTCTACGGAAAAATGATTTTCTCTGTTACCCATATGTTATATTTTATTTGCTTAATAAGGGGCGCATGCAAGGTGTCACGCGAAAAATGTGGGAACGGCCAAGATACATACGGCCCCTCAAAGTGATGGCCGAGGAGGCGGAGTCTCAGAATAAATGCCCGCCCCGTCGTTCGCCGCGGTCGAGGACGAAGAGTGGATTCGTGCACGTAGCTTTTTATTCCCACCACACGTATCCGACCACGGTGGACGACGGGGCGTGCATTTAATTTGGGTTCCCAGTCCTTCGATCACCTTTTTGAGGAGCAGTATCTTGGCCGGCTCTCACTTTCCCGCGGCGAATCCTGCATTTTGCCCTCATAAGGCAAATAGAACATAAGTATACGCATATCAGAGAAATTCATTTTTTCTTGCACGACTCCTTTAATAATGAATGATGGGAAGGTGGTCCTAGACTTTTTTATTTCGTTTTCTCTTCAATATGGTACTACTAAGCACCTCGACCTTCATAATCTGTAATTTTTTTCACATTTGCCCCGAATTACCTCTACACTCTCTTCAATCCTTGGATGTGTAACAATATCCCATATATCCATTTCTTTCGGATGCCCTCCTCCCTTGGTATATGAGCGGAAACCAGAGTAATAGTTTCAGATAGTGTTAATGAAGCAATCCCGTAAAAAAAACCAGCAGATGAGATATCTTGAGCACACCTGTTCAATGACCTTCTTCAATCGTTGCAATTGTAATTCAAGTTGCTCGTTCTGTTGTTCCAGTATCCGAGAACGATGTTCAAGTCGTTGCTTATGAAGACGTAGCGCTCGAGCTTCATCCATCACCTAAATGTAGTTATATAAAATCCAGTTTTGCTATTTCACTATTTCTATGTGACAAATTCATTGTATTTTATCTTTCTTTTGTTTTGATGTGCAATCAATGATAGCACGCCGTTTTCGTCTAGCTGCCCTACTGATTTCCCATTGTCGATACAGCGTTTCTCGATCACAACATGTATTTTGATACATGAGCCAAAGCCCCTCGCTCAAATTGATTTGTTCTCACTACAGGCACAAATGAGTCAAATAGCTATCCATCGTTATACTTTTCGAATTTGCTTCCCTCAACACATGCATATCATAGGCATTTGGTATTCCGAAAACCATGCGAGCGCCAAAAATTATACAACAAGCAGTAAGTAGAATTGGAACTAAAAAATTTTAAAAGTAGGGAAATAGCAAAAATGCGAGTCAAATTCACGGAAGGTGGGTAAAAATAAGCTCGGTGGACCAAGTCCAATAGTGGGCGGAGCTTCACAGGGGTCACTTGTGCCAAGCTCACTCATTTCCGAAAGAAAGCACCGAAAGAAGGATACATACATATACTCCATTTTGGAGCGCTTGATTGGACGTGGCCTACGGACATGGGTGAGTGGCGAGAGTGTAAGTGGGTGGCAAGACTGAGTGTGTGCGGGTCCGCAGGCCACGCCTTATCATGCGCTCTAAGATGGACTGTACAAGTATTACTGCGTTGACGATATGGTCAGAGTGGGGAGAAACACGGGGATTGAAAAATTTCAACCTATTGCTACCAACATCACACTGTTGAAGCATTCTTGAATGGTCTAGTAAAATCGCACTCTGACTAGAGGGGCGTTGCTTGAAATGTGGGCGGGAGTTTATTTCCGTTTCGGTTCCGTACACAAATAGTAAAGAATTCGAAAAATAAAGCAATGCAACCTGTGGACAAATGGAAAGAAAATAAGAAACAAAAAGATATATACGTAAGGCGAAAAATAAACCGTGAAAAAAAAGGCAAAAAATTACATCGCTTTGACTCTGCGCACTCTTCAATGAAGGAACACTCCGGCCTTGTTGGGTCTGGCCCGAAAGTCGGGGAAGTGTTGCTCCTCGTCCTTCACTTCGACGTGCGGGTGAGGTAACCCTGGAAAAGGCAAGATGAATGAAAAAAAACAAGAAATCATGAACATAACAGATCGAGGAGCATGAATCACACGGCAATAACTAAATCATTGTTGGGATTTGCCGTGCATCAGACTTCCTTTCGAAATAGAAATGAAGTGCAAATGCGTCCACCCAATTATAGGCCTTAATTGATCTGAATTGGTGACCTGATCCACGAATGTTCTGCATGGCAGCCGCCTCAGATCGATTTACTATCAGAAATATTGAAAAAAGTGTCCATTTGTCGAGGAAAATGGCCGCTTCAGTACGACCTCCTCTCTCAACATCTGTATACATAACCTCTTCAGACTCAGGAAATATTGCCGATCACTAGTATTATTGAGTATTTTATTACTGTGATTTTTGTGCTGATCACTCAAATTCAATCCTATTCTTCACATAACCACGTCAGCTGACGGCATGTTCCGCTTATTAACTAGTCTGGGACCATGCTGTTCTCTGCCATTACGAACCCCCATCCCGAACGTCAAAGACGACCCCCCTGTCGGGCAATCCTCGATCCCTATGGTCTTCGCCTATAAGTCATAATTCATCCCAAGCACGTATTAAAATGGCTCAAGTAATTCTGCCCAGAAGTTAAATGTGTGGCGCGGTGCACATATTGTGGACGTCAAGCGGGTTTCCATTATTGATAACTGATTCCACTGACTGAATGATCAGTTTTTTCCAAAATAGGACTAGTTTGGTAATGGCTACCATAATCCTTTCGAAAACTGCAATGCTCGATGGTGCCTATGAATTTTTTTTCGATTATGAAAACTTGTTTCACAGTCATTTCATTAACCGAACTAGTCAATGTTATTTCTGATGAAAATGCACTGCCAACCAAGACTGATAAAATTATTCGCAGAGTCAAAGTGGACCGGTTCCGAGGACAAAAATTATTGCCAAACCGAACTTGCCCAGGCTCCCACTAAAGGATCCTAGTCATTGTCAGTAAGTTAAGGCAGGGCTGTGGTGATTTTCAGTGATAGTATCGTAAGTATGACTTTTCCGAGGATTGTGGCTGAATCCTGAAGCAGTGTTAACAATGAGCGATTCGAGCAATTCAGCTCACGTGACAATTCACAAATCCAGTGATGCATATACATTGATCACGCTGTTCAGTTATTGTTATTAAATTGTTGAATCTTCAGAATTCCATTGCCACCATTATTTTGAACTTTCTAAGTTGGCCTTAGAGAGGTTGGAGTTCAAGGTGGTTCAGGTGACTCGCGCGATCAAATGGATCTAGCGTTTTTGCTCCATCAATTTAGCGTGCATTCAGATATTGGTGATAGTTAGATTCCAGTGCGATGATCGTGAGAGTCCTGGAGTACGTCCCCCATGCAGCCAAACCTCTTCAATTCAATTCTACAGCCGGGGGGGGGGGGGGCATCTCGAACGATGGCAGGACGTTCTTCCAGCTGCCCGACGTTCCAATTAACATGTACCTTACACGACATTGGCGCCACACCTTTTATGTATTTCATCTGAAGAGAGGAGGAAGTGAATTTTCACCGAAACCTAGGAGGAAAGCCATTAGCGTGGATGAACTACTTCACGTACAATGGGAAACCACCTTTTTGCACAAAGGAATCGTCTCACTCGGGGTTCCTTCACGCCTAGGCTTGAGCAAGGAACACATTTCCAAGGCTAACAGTTTCCGCTTGCTATTAACACAATATCTAAAAGTTTATTAATAATACTCAGCCCTACCTGACCTACAGCCCTGCCTAAAAAGATAGGCCGCCGTTTGACTTTAAGTGATTTTGCGGCATTGCACTTTCGCACTCGAAGTTGCGCCATTGCACAATCTCCATGTGCGAAAGTGCGATGCCGCAAAATCGCAGAATCGCAAAATTGTAAAATCACATAATCGCAAAATGTCATAGTCTGACGGCGGCCTTGCATGGCGCCGGCATGTCCGATTTGGAAGATTTATCAATCTAACTCACGCATTTACGACTCATTAAGCCTGAAATTTTATGAGAAAAGAAAAGAAAAATGATAGAAAGCACAAATACAGTCCCAAAAAATATAAAAAAAAGTTGCACTGATAAGGGCAGAAGAGAAGGAAAGAAAAACCAAAAAAAAAACAAACCGATCCAAGTCTGGAGTGCTAGCGGCCGCGGTTTTCCGTCGTTCCAATTCACGTTTCAGTTCCATGTTCTCGAGTTGTAGCCGTTGTAAAACCTGATCCAACTCGTCCTTCTGCATTTGATCTACCTAAAAAATCAATTTGAAGAACACCCACTAGGCTCGAAATCATTCTATCGATTGTTTTCGGGTAGTTGCACCTCTAGTAGGCAGAGAATGACCCTCCCTGTATTTGAATGGACTACGATGAACAGTTTTATGGCGTGTCCGACTTACCTATTTCGATACATCAATGACAGTGACCCTTGGAATGGTACTGGGCAATGCTGGGGTATGTAATGAAAGCTACTGTGGCGTTAGGAAAAGGCCTGCGAAAAATTTCTAAATTGGAGGCAGGACCATCCAAAAACCTCGAAAATTCGAAGATGGGCGAGTTTTCCGAAACTGCGTCAAAATATAGTCTTCGACTCACACAGGCATTTCTCAGAAGGTATTAAAAGGCACATCTTCAACACATATCCCCGGGGATGAAGTGCGGGTTCGAGTCCCGTCCGACACCGAAGTTTCTGCCCATAACTCAAAATGCACATCTTTAGTACGTTGCCCATATGGTCCCATCATTTCCCAAGAACGCACGAAAGGCGTGGTCTTCGGGTGGGTTGGCCTGTGAGCCAGCACCCGTTTTTTAAGCATTTTCACTACAAAGTCACCTCTATGGGAGGGTACAACCACGTTTGTCGCATCAGATCCTGAAGATTGCGGTGACTGAGCGTTCTCCCAATATTTCAATTTTTTGGAAAAATCGACAGAACTAGACGCGTTTTCCCAACAATCCATTTTTTTGTGGAAAAATTGACAGAGCCACACAGAACCTTATCGATCATCAAAGCACAATGGCGCGAAACTTTAGTGCCGACGTTCGTTGTCCTATCTAACCCATGATCAGATTTTCAAGGACGTGACACAAGGCCTGAGAACCCGGCGGGGATTTTCTAGCTTCCTGTAATAGCCCACAGAAAATTAGAGCACAGAACAGTTCGTAAAGAGAGAAGTACTCGAACAGGGTATGAGGGGGTGGAGTGATCCGAACATGAACGTACTTATCGTGATGTCAAGTGGAATGGAACCGTGCACTTCGTAACTCGACTTCAGTTCTTAAAAATCACTAAAATCGAAACCTTTGTGCGGATTTCCCTTTATCATTCAGCTCGATTATTTTTTTTCAAATCGAGACCTTTGTGCGGATTTTTCTTTATCTATCAGTTCGATTTTCGTTTCGAAAATATTATTTCGGAACCAAAAATGTATGATATCACCACTATTTGGACAAGGACGCACTGACAAAAGTGGAAAGCAGGACCGAAAGGATTTCATTTTATCTTTCTCTATCATTCTATATCTTATTCTACTACTCCCTACGTATGATCTATGATATTTGATTGCCTCTTTACTTTCCACCCAAATATTCCTACACCATCACACTTCCTAAATAATCTCACCTTCTTCTTCTTATTCGATGATGGTGATTGCACGAGACGGAAAATATTGCACATGGCCATGATGAGAAGGATGGGGTTTTATTTCAGGCTCACAAACCGTGACACAATGAAGTAAGACTTCGTAAAATCGTTGATGAAGGTGCAGGCGCGACAGGGGCGTCAACGAGACGCATTGTCGTTGAACGTTGGGGCGTATCATTAACTAGCGGCACCACTCTTTCTGTCAAGGACATTCGGGACGCGATACTTTTGGCGACCACTCAACGCCACCGTTTGAATTCCGATTTCTTCTACCGAACTCATGAATATTGATTGGTTGCTAATCTGTAATTGAGCCCAGTGGACCACGTAAATAGTGCGTGCTTTACAGAATCGTTATCTCGAATAATTGCTCACTGGTTGTGGCATCTATTCGGCCCGGCAATCCGACCATAACAAACCGGTTTTCCGGCTGGATAGGAACATCATTTTGATTAATGACTATAAGACTGAAATAGGTCAGAAGTGCGCTAGAATGAGGTCAGTCTGCGGTGCTTTCCTACACTCAGATCACCATTTTTAATTTTTTTTCCAAAATCCTACCGAGTTTCGCAGATACGATCTGAAAATTTTAGGCGGACGTGCAAACGCTAATTCGATTAGCGCGTAGCATTTTCACACTGACACACTCATTTCATTTTAAGTAAACTAAAAACGGTTCTAGTGATAAGGTAATCAAAAATCAGTAAAAACAAATAAACAAATAGGTAGCATCATGGGAGATGGGCTCATTCCTGACCTGATTAATGAGTTGGGCAGGACTTTGGATATCTGTCATACGCTCATCTAACGGCTCGGCTGGCTGAGAAACGGTGAGCTCCGCTAGACGATGAGCAATCGCTGCCGATCGCATGTGAAGAGCCTCGGTAGCAGGATTTCGAACTGAAGGTGGTGCGATTGTCAGTGGACGGCCTTCGTCTCCCACCTGTAAACGGGTAAATACACATACATCTGGTAAATAAGCAATGGTTCAACAAAAACATTTCGAGCTCAAGAAATTAGTGAAACGAAGCAACAAAAGAAAGGAAAGAGTGCAGAGATGATCGTCAAAAAAGAAAAAAAAATAAAGAAAATGCCGCCTGTAAAATATTTGGAACTCACATCAACCGGTAGATATCCTAGACTGCTTTTACTTCGTGAGAACTTATTTCGAACCATTCGAGCGAAGTCTCTAGCGTCTTCGGAGGAAGTAGTCTGAAAAGTAAATATTTCAACATTTAGTTAAATACGTCAGAAAACTATGGTCTATTCTAAATCTCCGTTTTGGATCTTTGAATCTGAATTGTACTGCTCAGGAACTTCGAGCTCCCACATGCCATACTATCCCATATTTTGCGGACACGGGAGCAGTGAGCTCCTACCTATTCTGCTCTTCAACAGCCCGAACAACAGGCAATACCAGGGTTGGCGCAAAATTGCACACCAACCTGCAGTTCGGCCGCGTTCATACTTTGCGGTGCCGGCGGCAGGGCGTGACGCTGCTTGCCTCTGCATCTCCGTCTATGCCACCCTGTCTCGTGACCTGTGTCATCTCTGCCCTCCCATATGCCACGCTGCCTCGCTTTCTGAGAACGCAGTTACACCCTGCCGGCGCAAAGTATGAACACGGCCTTCAGGCGCCCACTGTCTTTGGCAATCCTTGCATGTGACTTTACAACCTATTGAAAGGACTCATCCGTGAGAATTTCCTTCATTCGTTAGAAGAAAAAAAAAAGAAAAATTATTTAACCGCTTACCGGCACTGCATATTCCTGCATTGGATGTTTGAGTTTATGTTTCTTCGCTGTCCGCTGACTGAAGAAACAATTTTGGCAGAGATCCAAATTGAAGCATCGCAGGCAACGATATCGTAGACCGATAATTGGGAACATTTTGCACACGTTGCACTTTGCTTGATGTTTGGCAAATTCTGCCGTGGCCAGACGATGCATCACCGGCAACCACACTACGCTTTGTGGTTCCTGTTTCATCCAGTCGAGGAACGGCCCAACACTGATCGTCGGCGCTAGGCGTACTGTCTCAAAGCAGGAGCGCACTGATGGCTCAACATTCGAGCCACCGAACGCGGCCGCTTCACCGACTAGACGGGGAATCTGAAACCGCGATATTTTTCATTACATTTTGAAAACGACTTTTGGAACATACTTTCCTACAACACTGAGTATGAAAACACAACTGAATTACATTTCGTCACGTGAGAGTTGAAATCGCGAGTTTTGGATCGCCATATTTTTTTAAAAAAGAAATAAAATGAGAACCCATTTCTTCATGCCTTTTTCAAAACGTGCAGAAAAACCAAAAAAGATAGAGTTCATTTGCCATTTCACTTCGAATAGTATTTGTCCGTGTTACGATTCTTTCGAAAGAGATCTTGGGTTCAGTGGTACACCAATCTAGGCAAAAGTACCTAACCCTAATTCCGTTTTTGGTTCTGTTTCCAACAAGGATAATCCGTACAGCTCAGTGTTTCAGAACTGGTTCGTCAATGTGAAACGTAAAATCAAGAATCGATGAAAAAGAAAAAAAAACCCAGGAGTTTCGATGAAAGCGTTCAAAAGTTATTTACCTGTATAAGATCATAGAGCAGAAGGGCGACGTGCTTTTGATCTGCCTGACCATCTTGTGCAACCAGATCGAAGATGACTGAAATTCTCTGTGGAGTTTTTCAGTACTATGGATTATAAGCGTTTTCGCCTCTCTAAGGCCATCCACGGCAGTAACTATGGACATTTGGCTCGCGGAGGCTTTCACGGAGTTGGAGACGATGGAACTACAGGTAGCCATGTTCAGATGAACTGCATTTAAAATTTCCAGTTTCCAGGGAGCTTCTTCACTCACATCGGCTGGTCAGGCGATCCAGGATTTTTTCACTTTTTTTTTTCGTCGAAGTACCTATTTGCACTCATTGAGATAGTTGAACCACCAAGACCCAAAAAAAATTTGCCGGGAAATTCAACTTTTGCGCTTTCCTCATATACAGTGGACATTTTGACGACGCAGGAATTCATCTAGTGAGAAGCTCTACGTTAAAGGCAGTGATGGAGATTATTCGGGCTGAATGTAAAAGGACTGATGAATATGAAAGCTAAGGTGCTCAGTAGCATGAATGTGAAGAAGTAACTTAATGGAACGGTCAAAACCCCGAGAAATAGGAACCTCCTTCCGCTTTCGGTTCTCGAAAGAGGCGGGCTGGGATAAAAATGTCGGCAGCCGTTGAAAAATTTGCCTTCTCCAGTGCTTGGAGGCGCTCCTCTCACCTAGAGTTTTGCCACATTTAGTTTTCCCTGACGCGTAGCTTTTATTTTAGTGAATCAAAAGTTTTCATTACCCACGATTCCCTTATCACTACCTTTAGAATAGGATTTATAAATAAGGAGATCAGGTCGTGTTTGCGTGACAAACACATAGAAAAATATTCACATCTAATTCTCTCACATTCCGGAGCTACAGCAATCAATTTTTCGAAGTGGACAATTCACTGACTTCACGAGAAAAGTTTTTTCTTGCGATGTCGACTGAATCGAAGAATGGGAAAAATTGGATGCCGTCCAGACGAACCTTCGTTTTGAAGGGAACCTGCACTACTGCTAGAAACATTATTCACTCACATCTGTACTTGTCTTCTAATGGTGCACTGGACATCACAACCAATGCTGTTTTGAATGACAGCACTCGAAGAATTCCATCACGTGATCTGAAGGAAAATGGTAGCACTTAAGTTTTCAAGTTCCTATTTCAGAAACTTCAAACACCAACAAATACTCACGGATCAAAGAGATTCAGCAGGAAATTTATACACAGGTCGACTGCTAACGCTACACTTCGGACCATTTGAGGATGTTTCGCGTTGAGTTGTTCAAACAGGGGCAAAATGCTCGTGACCATACCCTCAAGGCCTGGTAACTCTTCGTTCGACAAACCAGCTAAGCGTGAGAAGCACTAAACATAAGGACATTACCAATATACACAAGTTTACATCTTTACGTACAGATAAGCGCTATAGGGCACCGGTCAGGCCGGAGCTGGTAGGACATTCAAATACAGCACCGGCCAAACAAGCCTCACTTATCCCTTCGGAAGTTTTTTTGTATCAAGATTTCCTGTTAAAACCATAAAACCATGCTGATGGTAAGAGTAGCAATGTCCACAGCAGGCTAACCACCACAAGATCATGTAAAGGCATAATAAAGTCACAACCGTAAAAATTAAAAAAAAATCCATGGCGCATTGCAGGAAATAAGTCCATCTTCGAGAATTACTCGGTGTTGAACATACATGATGATTTAAAGGATCAGGATGACGCGTTTGGCGTCAATCAATCCTTTCCGAGGGATGAGCAACGCATTCAAGTTCCATTCGGAATCGCGGTAGCAAGTGAATGCGATTTGACCTATACAATAGCTTGCGGAGCCAGCCGATAGACAAGTCAGTACTATTATCCACCCAGACGAGTCTGGTACCAATTCACCTACTCTGGAGGGATGGAAAGCTTGGTTGACCTGGATGAGCATTGATGAGATTTCATCCCCGTACCATGAGAGTGCGAGAGCGCGCTACCTTTCACTACACCACTTCTGCTCATGATGGCTATTGTTATTATTGATCAGAGATCCCTGCACACCCTGCGTCGTCTCCATCTCCCACTACAGTACCCAAACCAGTAAAACGCCCACCGTCAGCAATTATGTGATCGAGCATGAAATCCATTCAACTGTCTAACAACACGCTCAAAACCGGTTCATCTAATCGCGCTAGGTCACCTGCTATGGGTATCAATAACAGAACCAGCCCTATTCGCTGGTCCCTTGTACTGTCTTGCTGTAGCCACATACTCAAAGACACAAAATTCTCTGTAGTTTCCCCAACCCACCTTTTCCAGCATCGGAATATCGACAAGATCCAAACAAAGTCTCTTTTGAAGTGCTCGAAGTTTCATCGCTGTTCTGTAGGCGATGAATTTCACACGGTTGAACTGTGACAGCTCTTTAGCCATTTCCACCCACACTGGATGTTCCCACTGAGTTTTCTCAGTGGTATGACTGAAATATTTTGAGAACATTAATTTTATAACCGTTAAAAATACAACAGAAGTTATCTTACTCGATGTAGTACGGTAGCTGGTTGGTTTTGGAGATGGCACGTTGCCAGGGTAATGAGACACTTTGGTTAAGGAAGTGCTCTGATGACGGTCCAAAGTCGGCGAGAGCATTTCGTAAAGCGGCCGTCCGTACACGAAGAGCCGTCTTTAGCGCCATGAACCTTAAATGAGGGTATACTATAAAAGCACTACTTTTTCGTCCTTTGATTCGGATGGCATGGCACTGATCGTAATCGCAATCGCTCTAATGGAGGGCAACAAATTTTCGAGTTCACGGTCCTATAGGTTACATTAAGTCTGATGACAATTAACCAGTCCTAGGGGAATGAAAATTTCGATCCGACGGAGTTTTATTTGAGCAAGCTTGCGTCGTTAGCCATAGTACTACTTCCTCCCACGTTTACTGAAGCTTGTGATTCATATGGTCCTGCTCTAATACGCAAAAGAGGTCTCGAAATACTTCGTTAAAGGAATAGAAAACGAATGTGTGGGGAGGGTGGTGTGTACAGCACACTTGGGCTGGACAGCACACATACCTTCACTCACTCAGTAATTCATATATGTAAATATATACGACAGGGCTCTTTGGTAAACAGTAAACAATCGTACAATATCGTATAATGCTGACGGAAAAACATAATGAGGCTATTCATACAAAGGCATTAAATCGTTCAGCAAGAGCATAATTTCACAATTGCTTCATTGAAGGCTTGCTGTATTAATTACCCCATAGGATTGCCCTTTTTACGGTATCTGGTTCCGAACTGCCGCCGCTAACGCTGTTTATCAAGTATACCGTCCCGCATAAAAAAAGCTCAAGCGGATAGTTCATATGCCCTTTTAATCCTTACGGTATATTTGACAGTAGGCTGCGGCCAGAATGCTCCATAGCTTGTGCAAGGTTATTGAGATCGGATCTAACGCAAACCAACTAATCGCTTGGTTCCTACGGAGCCAACGGAGCCACTTACTTGGTGTCAGCTTTGCATGCGGTAGTAGGCAGAAGTCCATTTCTAGAGCACTCCGTTCCACAACACTTGTAAACGATCCAACATATGGAATTTAAAGACACCAGGAGGGGCAGTGCTGGCTTACGGTACACGTTACGGTGGCCTGCAGTTTGCTACTTTGCACACACGACGCCTTACCAAGACGCCTAGTGTGAATTCATTGGGTTCTTTTTTTAATATTATAACCACACTTTTTCCCACTCTTTCGCTTATTCTCCCTTTCATTATTTCACTTGTTTGTTGCAGTGTGCTGTTTCAAATCACATTGAATGGAATCAATTTTGTCCTACGCGACATCAAATGACAATGGCGTTGGCTCGCCTGAAGCTTGCAGTCAAAGGTGAAGCGCGCTAAAATCGCGACAGCGCTCCAAAGGCGCGTTTTTCAACGCGGTTTTCGCTACCCATTATCTTTTCTGAGTTCTAAGTATTTTAAAATACGCTTCCCATCCTTGCCTTCCCCCTCCCTTCTGGTGCCTTCCAATCTTCTTCTAAAAGGTGGTGGAAAAGACGATGCTATGTGGCGATTCCGACTATTCTTCAACACCGCATCGGCCCCTTTTTGCTACATACATTCCACTAATACGAATGCGAAATTCAAAGTATACTTCAGGGAAAACTGTCACTATCTATTGATTTCCTGTTAGTGATACGAAATTGATGATCAGTATTTTGAGATTATCTCGCAAAAGTAACAATCAGTGGTGTGACTTTTAAGGAAACCCTGGTTACGGTATTGGTGAGCACATAGTCGGATAACTAACCGTTCATTGACAGAATCTAGCTGATTACGTGGGTACTGATCGAGCGGCGTGTCGGCTGCCAGTACTCGTCCACACGCATCATTCGCGTCATCGACATGGATTCGTAGATCGGCGACGCGATTTGCAAGTGATTCACAGTGACGTCGGGCGTCCTTCAGTTCTTCGAGACGCAACCGCTCAACAGGTCGAAGTTGTTCCATCTCCGACTCGACCGCACTGAAAACCATACGTATCTTTCACATTCAATAACTCTTCCAGTTGTAGGGGCACGAAAAACCGAAGCCAAACAACAAAGGTCAACACCACCGGTTCCGTACTGATTTCAACAAAGACATCTGAAAAAACCAACCTGAGATGTAGTTGGCACTCAGCCAATGCTCGTTCCAATTCCTGTAGACGCAGGGCAGCTGCGTGTATCGCACGATCCCAGTCGGCAAACTGAACGCCAAGTTCAGCCCATTTTTCTTTCAGCTTCTCACAGTCGACATGAATCTGGAGACCACAACGCCGCTGCTCGACGTCTCTTTGTTCTGAAGCGAATCGCATTTCAAAAGATTCTACGGCTGTTCCTGCATGGATTCTGAAATCTGTGGAATCACCTTCTTCATCATCATCGGCCAGCACTCCTGGGCGATGAAGCTTGGGTCGGAGATCGTGCTGCATCAGGAACGAATGAGCGCTCGTAACAGCTTCTCGGACTTGGATTCCCTGAGAGATATTGATTTATCGATCCCTTAGGGACTGATTGCGCTTCGGATTTAATTTGATGCTTCAACAATTTCTATGGATGTTCACTTGAAGAGCAGAATTGCATCACACACCTCGACAGAAAATTCGAAAAATCCATAGCTACCCCGAAAAAAAAAAATGATATTTCATACCTTCTGTTCCATTTCCTTCTCAGTGTTTTTCATCCATGCACTTTGTGCCATAACAGCCGACAGACTACCACCGACCGGTTGTTGCCCGAGCATCTATACCAATGAAACTTTTACTCAAAAATAATACAAAGAATATTAAAAAGAAAAAAAAACAGAAGCAAAAACCATCGGAAATTTTCAAAATAGAGCTCTCTAGTGGACATGGAATTAGTTGAACTCATTTACCTCTATACTTTTATCCTCAATCCAACCAAGTAGCGATGAGAGCGTATTGGTGAGCTTTTCCCATTCCTGTTCAGCTGCCGCTAATCGTTCCCTGGAATATTCAGATTTGTGTGTTTTAATCGATTCACACAGGACACTTCACGCGCATTCGATTGAACGTGCAATTTTCTTTTTCACAAATTCCGGCTGTCCCCGCACAAAGTGGTTGTTTCTTCACGTACTACTGCTGTTTTTGTTCGATGTCGCCTATTATCGCTTGGTGTCGCTCACCGCTGTCACTAATGTTGCTTGGAATACAAATTCATTCATTAGCGCTTGTTGTAGTGTTAAAGGCACACTCCACCATAACCACGTGAGTCTACTTACCTTCTTGGCCAGTAGTTCCTTGAACAACTCTCTAGGCTGATCTGTGGCGTCGGAGTGGATTCGAGCAGGTGTGCGATAGCTCACCGTGGTGGGGAGAAAAAGGTAAAGCCTGGATAGTCACTTAAGGATCTACTCCCATAACTTGTTAAGTTGTCAGCCAGCCCCAGTACGTTTACATATTGCGCTCTGGGTATGGGACCAGGATCTCGCTTCGGGCCCATTTACGCACAGTGAACGGAAAAAAGCCCCTTTCCCTTGCCATACCTCGGTTTAATTTCTAGCTTTCTGTGTGTGAAGCGGTTCGTCGTACATGTAGATCAGCTTGTTGTGATATTTTCTTTTCTTTTACAAGTTCAATGGATTTCCAAGTTCGCTGTTCTGTTTATTTTTTGTGTGGCGCACCATGTAGATAAATAAATGAATAAATAAATAAGCAGGTAAGCCAACTTAACAGGCTATCGTGGAGTGTGCCTTTAAAACATTGCAACTGATGTCGCTTACTGCTTATCGCAGAAGGTCACCAACTCGATAGCAACGACTGTCTATGATTAATTACTGATCTTTCCTTTCTATGATGTCTAATGTGAGTCTTAATGTCGCTTTTGGTAAATTTTTTCTCCAAGTGCCGCTCACCCGATATAAATCGCTATCGACTATCGCCCTATGTCGCCTAAAACGTTACTGCTCTCGCTCGTACCCGCTACCTTTTTTTCTACTGATCTTTTCACGGTATAACATAGAGCAGGATATGAAATTAAGAAATTACGCACTTGACAATAGCCTCAGTCTGACGCACATCATTCCATCGTCGGGACATCGCATCAAGTCGAGACTGGATCTCAGTCCGATCCTTACTGGAATCAAGTCCAGCGCCGAGTTTTCGTCCCATTTCGTCCACTGCTTTCAAAACCTCCTCATGTGCATTTAGTTCGGCCTCCAACGACTGGAATCGTGGAAAATAGAAAGAGAAATGGAAGTCGAAATTAGAAGAAATTAAGGGGTTTTTCAGAAGTTGTAATTATTCAACTCTTCAAACCCTCGAACACTTTGAGGAAAGAGATTGTTTCATTTCTTGGAACTCAACAACACACCTAAAGGAATCGTTCACGAAAAAAAAGGTTCTTGTCACCCTTCATGCTGTAGTTGCTAATTCACGAAAAAAAGGTCCTTGTCACCCTTCATGCTGTAGTTGCTAATAAGGGCCGTGTGCGAAGCTTCACACGAAAATGTGAGAATTCGGCTAAGATACCCAAGTCCTTGAACGTGCGGGCGCGGCTTCCATGTAAAAGCCCCGCCTCGTCGTCCACCGTGGTTAGGAACCGAGAGTGGGACTGTCTACGTAACTTTCTGTGCCTACAATGCGTCTCCACCGCGGCGGACGACCGGTTGGCCACTTGCTCGTAGGCCCGCCCACCTGGCCAAGACTTTGTGGTGCTGTATCTTGGCCGGATTCACATTTTTCGCGTGAAACTTTGCATGCCGCCAAATTCTGCAAACGCAACATAAATGTATAAGTAACATGAAAACTCATATTTCCGTGGACGATTCCTCTAATCTATACCATTGTCCCTGATAAAGTCACCTATTAGCACAGACCATCAACAAATAAGTATTTCTTGGACCTTTGAAATGTTACCTTGTGCTGCTGGATCCACTCTCGTCGTTTGGCAGTATCCTTTAGCGATTGTGTGTTTGCGGTCAACGTTTCCAGTTCACCAACACTTTCACCGATTCGTTCAAGCCATTCTTCAAAATCAGCGAAAGCGGTGTGGAAGTCACTTCGCGACCGTTGTGTTGCCTCCAGAACGGCACGTCGGATTCGAAGACTGCAAACATTGAAATAGACATTTCAGTTGAGGACAAATGACCCTCAAGTTCCGAAAGAAAGTTGATTTCCAATGGATGCGCCACGCACTCGGCGTCAATCCAGGGTTATGGAAGCACTTAACGCATATTTGAGAAATGTTACAATGAAATGCAGGCTACGCAGTTCGGGTCATCAGCCACGCTCCTTCACTCCTCCGCTTATCCCTTCAAACGAGCCTGAAGCGAATTTTGAACCAGAAAGAGGGAGAACTGGGCTGGTGAGTGGGTTTGATCACCAGCGCCGTGCTGCATTGACACGATTAATCTAGCGCTTTTTCTTTTCAAAAGAGTAATTGTTAAACCATTCAGTAAAAGCAGAAAACTCTATACAACTACTCGTTCTAAATGAAAATGGGTGGTCAATAATTTTTGGATTTACAATAATGTAAGGGCCATTAGAATGGGTCTAAGGCAGAGAAGACAGGATAGAAACCTGCATTGCTGAGCCACTCGTTCCACGACTTCTCGGAGTAATTCAGCATAAATTGTATTTTTGAGGCGACACACCGTTTTTCGGATAGCCTCCCCCCCCCCCCATTCTTAATAGGCCATATGGTGAGAACCGAGGCTTCTTTTTCTAATAAATTCAAAACTCAAAAAGACTGTTTGGAAAGAAGGATATGGAGGACAGAAATAAAAAGACACAGCAGCAGAAACGACACCAATGACGAATGTGAGGTGAGGTGACCGTACTTCAAGGATAATGAGAACATTACCGGCCTTCGTGTACACGCATATATGGCGCCTGAACGCCGTTGAAGTTTGCCGAGGATTAAAAGAACAAATTGGGCGCCACTGCCGCGCGTGCGAATATCGTCGCTGCTCGCCGCGAACAACCGGATGATTCGATTGCGTGTGAGACGAGGTGATTGAGATTGTTGCCGACGACCTCATGCTCACACCACGTAAACGTAGTTGGCCGGCCATGATTGTCAATGTGATTATCGTGAATGTGACTTGGTTCAGTTTCATGGATACTCCTCCCTCCACACACAGAAAATTGCCAAAATCTTCCTCTAGCTAAAATCACTTTCCATTGTCAGCTCCTCGTTCCCCTTCATCACCACTTGAAGAAAAAATCCCTGGCAATAAAAAAAAAAGATCGAGGATCGCTTTAATGGGTCAGAAGCCAGAGCACTTTTCTCTTTAGTCCATCTGCTTGGTACTTTATGAAAAAGCGTCCGAGATTCCCACCCTTTTCTTTCACTTCCTTGTGAGCACATCCGCACTTATCCTTCTGCTTTACCTAAGCCTCTCTTTCACAGAATTCGAGATTCATTTCCAAAACTGTGCAGAAGAGAAAAGCTTCGCATAAGAGGAGTGTGGTGCCCCATGGCACCGATCAAAGGAATCATCCACGAAAGAACTAGTTTCTTTGTTACCCTTATATTTATGTTGTATTCACCTAATAAGGGCCCCATGCAAAGTTTCACGCGAAAAATGTGAATTCGGCCAAGATACAGCACCACAAAGCCTTGGCCGGGTGGGCGAGGCCTCCGAACAAAAGCCTCGTCTCGCCGTTTGGACGGAGAGTGGGAATGTTTACGTATATTTCTGTTCCTACAATGCGGGCACTTGTTTGGAGGCTCCGCCCACGCGTCCAAGACTTTGTGATGCTGTATCTTATCAAATTCATATTTTTGCGCGTGAAACTGCGTGCGGCCCACATTAGGCAAATACAACATAAATATATGAGTAACACAAAAACTCATTTTTCCATGGACGATTCCTTCAAAAACACCAGGAGCAGCACGGTAGAGTATTCAGGAATTGGGAAAATACATTCACTGCAAATGAAGGCAACAAGACCAAGGAGACGATGTGCGCTGAAAGGCGTGCTTTATGCTTCTTATTTGGCTCTGTTGGGACGCTCGTAGTGCGGATAGCCGTGAAATCATGGCCTCGGCTTGGCCATTGCCCCATCCTCTTCAATGATGGACAGGACGTGACGTTGATGAGAATAATCGGGAGAGCGTCCTGTATTCTGGCCATTTAGTTCCAGTCTTTCCCGACTGCGCTCGCATCTATGGTTCATATTCCACAATCGACCAATAAACACCTGCCTTGGGTCAGAATTCCTACATTGGTGAAGGTTAGCAAGAAAGCATCAGATCACGTGAACCTCATAAAAGAATGGAAGGTATGAAAACAGTGTGATTGACTCGCAGGAAGAACTTGTAACCGTCAAGGGCACATGAGGGAAATTACGCTACGCAGAGAAAGCTGGTAATGATCAGCTCCGAATTCCGGAACTAGTTAACCATCAATAGCCATTATTAATTGTGTAGCAGCATATGAAAGTGTTAGGTTGTTCCAAAAGTCTTGTAGTATTTTTTTCGATCATCACTTCTTATTTTTTTTGTCCAACAAATAACAATGAGGCAACAACGCATTGACATTGTTATCGGCAACCCTGTGCCACTTTATAGGAAAATCTTTGATTCCCTTCTCCCAAAACTTTGGGTTCTGAGAGTCGAAGAAGTCAGCGATCGCCTTCGCAAGCAAGTCATAATCAACGAATTTTCTCTTGGCCAGGAAGCATTCGAGAGGATGGGTAAGGTGATAGCCAGAAGGGGCAATATCTGGAGAGTACGGCGGGTGGGGCAGCACATCCCAGCCGAGCTCCTATAACTTGGCCTGGGAACTTTTCGCGAAATGGGAGCGGGCGTCGTCATGAAGAAGGGTGACCGTGGACCTTTTCCGGCACTTTTCTCGAACAGCGACGGCGAGCTGCTGGAGCTGGTGGGTGCATACGGTAGCGGTGACTGTCTCGCCTTACCAGCACCTCGCGGAAAAGCATTCCTTCCGCGTCCCAGAACCAGCACAGTCCCAAGCGTGGTTTGTCTTTCATGTCAATCTCGCCGTTGCTGAAGCTGATGAACCAGCGGCGCACGGTCACGTAGCTCACACATCCCTTGCCCAATGCAGCGCTGATGGAGTGGCAAGCTTCCGTCGTTTTGGTGCCGCAAGACCGCTCATAATAGATGACACCGCGAGTTGGGTGGGTATCGACAACGGGCATTGTAGCTCTCTCCACGGGATCTGGTGGGTCAATGTATATTTTCCTAGAAAGCCTAGAGAACGTTCTACCATATTCCTGAACTCCCTGGACCTGCTTCGAGTGAACAAGAGTTACTGATTCTTTTGGAAAAATACTACAAGACTTTTGGAACAACCTAATATAAAACCATAATACTCAACACCACATTATTCTGGGGTCGTGCACTAAAAAAACTGTTGAGATCCGTTTATGATTCCCCGAAATAGCTGGGGATGTGGAACGTTGCGTTGTAGAGCGAACGAAAAAATAAACTTAAATAAAAATTAGAAGCTAAAGTTGCAAAAACTGACTTATCATTGAATTTACTCCATCGCATATTAAGCTTGCTTAGTTCGTGGCTAAGAGTATGAGCTTCATCTCGGGTGTAGGTGTCCAACATAGCATTTCCCTAAAATATAGTACTTAATTTACATTTCAAAAACTATTACCATTTTTTTGCAAATAGGAATCTGGTTCAAACAATGCTTTCACTAGGCTCTCAAGTCATGCTAGTAGTGCGGGAGGCACGATAAATACGGTTTTCTCCGAAGAGGATGTCACCGAGACGCTTCTAAACCCTTGTACAACTTTATTAACCCGGACGGCTGTCCCTTCCCTCACAATCCCAGCATTCAGACTCGATTTAAATCAAAACTCAATCACTTGGCCACTCCAATCAGGACCGATGTCAATCAAAATACCACCAGAAATTACGGTAGTGTCGAACTCGGAGCAAACAAGGCAAAAAAACAGGGCCCATATGACCTTCACGTAATATGTCTAATGAGTTTGAGGTAGTTATGTCGTACCTTCGCGTTCACGTCCTTGATTGCGGCCTTTTTATCGTCGAGTTCCGCGATGATATTCTCAATGGCCTTCAGTTCATCATGTACTGCCTCATCCGTCGTCTCATCGGAACGTTTATGGCCTGAAATTCAAGGCATGACGCATTTGGAACGACCTTTCATTTCCGATGGGTAGCAGGATAATAATTATCAGAAATTCTGGGGTGGAGCGCAGTGGCTGTGAGGACACCCCTTATTTGGACAACTGAACCCAACCGAAAATAAGCTCAGTCGAATTTTGGGTGAGCAGCTGCACAGCTCTGGAAATTGGAAACAGTGAACTGCACATAGGCTGAGCTCTCTACCACGGTAAATCCTTGAAGGAAAGATAAGCGCACAAAGTCTTCAGTGACTTAGAATGGAAAAGAATCCATGGCGAATTCCAAACATCTCGGGCCGTCCAAAAACGTCGGGCCTATTTTATTGAGTGGAAGTACTATGATGTCTGGAACAGAAATGGGAGAGTCCGATGCGAAGGTATCTTAGAAAAAATCCAGGACAGCCTTTCTCTGGCTATACAGTAAGTTCCTTAGCACGAACTTTCTCAGAACAATAATAAATGTTGGAAAGTAGAGCTTATTCACTATATGCGTACAAAAGAAATACTTCTCAATAAAAATTCCTCGTAAAGTCGCGCTGCGAGCATGGGCGTGGTGATCTGGGGCGAGTCTGGACGGCCACGCCCATCAGGGCAGGGAGAGGTACAATGAACGAGGCAAATTCCGCCGGATTTTACCTATCACAGAATCAGCCTCCTGCATCCATAGTTCAACGGAATCGCGAGCCGCACACCACACACGGCTCTGCTCTCCGAGCTGTTGTAATGTGGAGCGACGTTTCTCGCACTGCCTTGCAACTCGCTCCATGTCCTCAATCTGGAAGGCGTTCCTCAATTTAAGGTACATAGCACATGTAGAATACCCGACCATCAATTGATCGAAGAAGCACTTACCAAATCTTTCGCTTTCTGTTTCACTATGTTTGCGCTACTAACGTCCATTATACCGGCCACATCCATGGTTTTCATTCGAATATGATCCATGATTCCCTGAAAGGAAAATTCTCGAATACCTGCAACGATCTTTTTCTCATGTTCAAGTTTAACTGCAGATCTTGACCATAAAAAGAGCTCCAGGCTGAAACCCCAATCTTAAAAACACCAGAAGGGGTAGATTTGGCATACTGTGAAATATAAAAGTAGGGATGCTCAGCAGCAGGCAAAGAACAAAATAAAGCGGCTAATGCAAAAACTCGCACCCCTCTGCGTCACTAGCCGGGTGTAGGCTGCAGACGGGCGGGGAGGCTGAATCAGCCAGCCGCGAAGGTTGTGCCGCCTTCGTCGACAACTCGCCTGGCTGAAGGACTACAGCCCGACACGTCGTGCTGCGTGCTCGTGATACAGCCGCGATTTTTCAGTGCGTGTTTCGCCACACACGCATTGGAAAAGTGGGAGGTTTGTTTTTAAAGAACATTTATTCACAGTTCCCAGTTTTCCCTTACGTCTCCCGGTGCCTTTAAGAAAGTGGGAGCGCCTAACAGTATAGCCAAACCAATATTTTATCCTCTTGTTCGTGTCCAAAACAGGCAACACGCTCTCGGGTGTGTGCACTTATGTCAGAAAATTCGCTTCGCGGCGTCACACTCGCGGCCCCATCAGCACGACTTGCGGCATCGATTGCCCTTGGGAGCCCGGCAGAGCGTGGCTGCGTCCCCGCTGCACTTTCATCCATGTCACACTGCCTCCTCCACCAGTGCCACACTGCCTCGCTTGAAGGCTACCATGCCCTGCCACCGCTACTCGCACCCGCCGGGCCGCTAGTCGCGAGCGGCCACGCGATTTTCCGTCATAACTGCACACACCCCACGCTCTCTGTGCCAATGTTGAATTAGGTTTCCGCAAGGCGCGTGCGAGCTAGAGGCATCGAATGTAGTTAGGTTCTAAAGGAAGTGCTGTGTCTTATGACTGGAACAAGACAGAGGACACGTCAGTCGCTTTACTCCTAGGTAAACACAGCGCCCGTTGCTCAGTCGCAACGCGTCGCACGTCGCGTTGCGAAATCATGTCCTAACAGATACACATGGGCACTAACTCGATAAAGGCAAGCTACTCACCTGTACCGTACTGGTCATTTCACGAATTCCTGTCCGATCACACAGATCTACCGTGAGGCTCGCATCCCTTTCCAATTCATTGAGCCAATGCCGCAATTGCGTCAACGACTGCCAGTTGCCTGCGTCACGCGGGTTAAGATGAGGCATTCCACTGAAAAAAAATTCTTTACGATTATTCTGCACTCGAAAAAACGGGCACTACAACGAAGTGCGGCACAGCCATTTTTCATCGAAAACTTACTGCTTTTCTTCATTCTTTGCTGAACCGCTCACAGAATCGAGAGTACCCTGATATTCAGGTTCGATAGTTTCCTCTTCACTGAGCGCTCCTTCCTCTTCTTCGATCATTTCCTTTGAACAAAATCATTTACGGCTGAAGGTCCGAGAGGAATTCCTTAATACTCACTGCTGTTGACGCCTGAGTAATAGCACCATCGCGATGCGAGGCATCTATTACCGTACTCTGTGAATGGGAGGAGTCCTGAAGCGATTCATCGGTAGACATTGGTGGTTCAGGTAACGCGCTTGCAAGAGAGATGGCTGTGTTGCACGACGTTATCACAGTGATTATCTTCTGAAATGAATTAATGAATTATTTAACGTAGTGATGTTCATAGTTTAGTTAGCGAAAAAATCAATAAAAGACGCTTGAGCGCTCACTTTCTCACTCTTGCCGCCAAGTTTCACATGCTCAGCGTTAGCGCGCTGTACGCGTTCCTTAATAGTGGCAATGTCGTTCTTGAGCGTTGCCGCATCGTTACGACACGCCAGCACGTGGTCTGGAGATGGCGTGAAAATTACGGCGTCGTTGATGGCTTGGCATCGCCGCTGCAGATCCACGCCACGTTGCGCCATATCGTCCACCATTCGCCAGAACGATTCACAGTCACGTTTACACTTGGCGAGCGATTGTAGCCGATCGACCAGGTCGCTACGCAGCTGAACCACAAGGTATTATTGGAAATCGATAAATCGATACATGAACAGTTCCAAACACCCACATCAGCAATTCGTTTTGCGACTTCACTAACACCTCTTCGTACATCATGTTTGGCTGCTGGATCAACACTGACTTGCGCTATCAAGCGCTCTTTGGCATTTTCCAAAGCTATTAGTGCTGCTTTCCTGGGAAATTAAGTATTTTCCACTTATTGATTACTAATGTATGTCACGGCAATGTCGTCAACGCGCAACCTATCAATCGATAGTTTAAAAAACCAACTTTTCAGCAATTTGCGCACTTTTGGCCGTTGCCACCTTTATTGCTTCCTCGATTGCTTTCAAGTCGTACGGATTGAAATCCACATCGAGTTCAACCGCTGTTTCGTCGAACCTTCAAAGGAATCGATAACCGATTGATTACGGAACAAAATAATTAACGATTCCTACCAAAACTGTAGATTTTCGAGATCGTGTTTGAGTTGGCTCTGGTCAACTGCTCTCGCATCAAGCCGAACTCTAGCCTCACGAACCGCCCGCACCAGCTCACGGAATCGCGTCTCCACATCGCGAGTGCGATTTCGGATCGATTTTCCTCGCTGGCTGTCGTCTTTGAGTCGCTTCAAAATAAGTCCAAGGCGTCGTATAGCATCAATAACGAGTGCATCTATTTTTGGTAGCATCTGAAACGTTTGTACGCATTCAGTAACATGAATGTATAAACTGTTACAAAGTGTCGCGCGCGGCGTGACGCGATGCAAGACACAGAGATCGCGTGATAATTTACAATAGGACGTCTGCGACACTTAAAAGCTAACAGCTCCCCTCTGACCGTAGGAGTCATATAATCAAGGCGAATGAGGCACAATGATTCAAACCTCTTCCACATTTTTCTGTCGCTCTTCGAGTTCTTCTAAACGGGGACTGGCTTGTCGTCCATTGAAACGATCCATCGCTTTGTCACCCATCGCGACACCTTTTTCCGCTTCAAACAGCACCTGCAATGCTTTAATGCTTCCATGAAGTTCCTAAAAACCAAAGCAGATGTCTTTCAGAAGCCTCATTTCAGCCCAAGCGTGCAAAAGTCGTGTTACACAACCAGCATGATGCTACAATACGCTCTTGCAGGTTCCGTCTTTACAAATCCCTGTGGGAGGCGAGCAAGCAACAGAACTTTTACTTGGAAGTAGTAGAATACCATTGCAAGAGATAAATGTAGATTAGCTGTACTGTGACAGTAAAGAATAAAAAAACGAAGTGGAAACATCCCGAAAAATAAAATTTCTACCCTCCTCCCATCCCGCGTCAACACCTGTGGCGGATTTATTTTAAGGCGCGTCGCTCTAGTAAGGTATCGATATGAGTCATGCCGACCTGTGACGTGTAGCGGTTGATGCGTGTGGCCCGCTCATACGTGTGAGAAAGAGGCTACGGGGGAAGAGTTTTGTTGCCGCATAAAGCTTTTTCAGGAAGGTAAGATATGCCCACGCCACACAGTCCTCTCAAATCCATAGTATTAATTTCATAATAAACATACATTCCCTTTCTAAACATCAAACTTATACCTTTTGCTCCCTTAAAGACACCGAAAATGCGGGAAATCTGACCTACGGCAAGACTTGCCGTAACGTTTGCAGTTGGTTAGGTTGCAGACATTGCGCACACGATACCTTGCTAGGACGTCCAGTGTTAATTCAATGGCTTTTTTTTTTACCACGAACTCCTTTTTCTTATCCTGTCGCTTATTATCATTCACGGTTTTACCTGATTGCTGTTGTGTGCTGTTTCACAAGTTTAACATCATCATGAGTGGATGAAATCCACCCTACGAGACAACAAATAACGTCTTCTACAGCGAGCAACTCGGAAAGATGATGTTGCAGTTCAAAGAGATGCGTGGGCCATGTACGGATCACAACGTCGCACTTTCGAATCAGGGTTTCTCTACCGATTTCCGCTTTTATCCTCGATGTTCGTTTAAAACGATCATTTTCTCCCATATTCCCCTTTCTCCCGATCTCTTCCGCTTAATTTAAAGGCTTTTGCGCAGTAATCAAAATGGTAATCACGAAGCAACACGAAGTTCGGATTCAGAACAATTCCAAGAATGCTCACTGAGGAGACCTCTTAATTTTACGCTGAAGATGTTCTCTGATTATCGTGAAACCAGTTGGAACCTCATAAGAAAAGCCATTCGTCCAACTGTGGCGCCAATTGCATAAAGGAACAAAATACGTCATGGACGTCCAACCATGCAAGTGGTAATACAATCACTTACACTTTGCAGCTTCCTCCATTCTTCACGATCATTTGCCGCTTTTTGCTTTCTCGTTTCCAAGTCTTTTCTTAACGCCTCCACTCGTTCCTGTGTATGCGACACTTCGAGCACATCCATTGTCATCTGATGCTCGTCCACTTTTCGTAGTGCTTTGTCGAGATCATCAGACATTTTCTACAATAATAACTATTAAAAACATTATAAAGTAGAAAAAAAAACAGAAACAATTTGTAAATTTGTAAACAAGATATAAAAAGGGGGAAAACCGGGATAGGTACCTAAATGGATCTTTGGCGAATACTGATGGGTCCTGGTGGGTATACTTACCCAAGATGATAAATATGTTGATTGCTAGCTTCACCTGCATTTGGCTACACAGGTAACCCGAAGGATGCAGGGGTAAAGCTTTGGACACTAATTACGAAAAGGTGCCTGATAATCTAGAATATCACAGGCGATATTTTGAATAGCATACATTTCGGAATTTCCCCGGCATAGGTATATTTTCGATTATTCTTGCTATTTCGAATATATATACATACATATACATAGACATTTTGAGGAATACGTAATACATCAGACGGAAAGATATTGTAACCAGGTAATTTTATAAGTACCAAAAAAAAATAATTTGACTATTACGAACGAATATAACGAAGCAAAATGAATACTGAGCCTAATGGCACTCAATAGAGCCCAAACAATACTTTATTCCAGAGAAAGGACTGACAAAAAAAAATTCTGGAGCTCCACCGAACTGGACAGAAGCACCTCTGCACTACATTTATCGTTGGAGCATAGATTTTATGGCTGGTCATTATGACAGAATGACAACGCTTTCGTTGTTTTTTGGAACTACGACCATTCCAGACGACTTCTTACTACGGGCATTAAAACATAGCTCGCTCTACAGCTCTATAGCTAGCTATTCATCACGAACGTGATGGAAACAATGGTCGTTATTATCCGATTACATAGTGTACCTATCTGAAGCTCACTGGGCAGCTTCACAGCGTTGAAATTTTCATTTTTGTAAAAAGTAGAACATTAGAAAATTATAAAGACATGCATCGACTTTATGCCTGGCCTTGTCAAGAGAATCAGAGAAATGAATATTCCTTGATTAAGCAATTCAACAGTGTTCCTGATCGGCACGAGTCTAAGGCAACGTTCATTTGTTTTCGAATTTGTGGACAAGCATCAGATGGGTATCGATTCGGAGAACTGCGGAATTTGCGCACTTGTGGAAAGAAGAATAGTTACGTACTGATGAACTGTGGAATTTGCGGAAATGCAGACACTCATCACTTCTTATTTTCTCTAATCCTCTCGTCTCTTCGTGGCATGAAATCATTACGTATCTAATGCTTTTCCGCAAAAAAAAACCACTATTCTGCAATTCCGCAATTCTTCCAATCGATGCGTATCCCTTCCCGCAGATTCCACAATTCTGCTAATTCCAAAACCATGAGCGCTGCTCAATCCTTTCCCACGAATCCATTACGAACGCTGCCACCCTTCAGGAATGGAATAAATAAAAAATAGAAACAAATAAAAAAATAAAAAATAGAAGTAAATAAAATAAAATAAAATAAAAATAAAATTTAGACTTCAAAAATCTAAATTGTAGGAACCATGAAATAGTTACTTAAACCATGAAATTAAAAGTTTAATCAAATCTCATGAATCTCTACCGTACCGCATATCTTTCCTCGAAATCTTCAACAACTTCCATTGGATATCGCTCGTCAGTTGTCAAGGCCTCTTCAATCTGATCCAAACTTTCGTACACCTAAAGAAACTGCGATTTCCAAACATTACGGTAGTTTGACGAAACGGTAATTGTAAGCACCTCCTCCATCTCATCTGGAGACAGTGATGCTGTCTTCGCGGTAGACGGTTCAGCGGCATGACTAAGGTCCTCTTCAACGCTCATTGTGACCATCGTCGGTCGTGTGAAAGCAACAGTAATCGTTGGCTCATCGATCGCAGTTTCTTTGATACCATTGATTGAATTTTGGGCATCAACTGTCGCCCCTTGTTCTAGCGAAGAATCCGTTGGCGGCACAAGTATCTTACGGATCTTTGGTGACGGGGCACCATCTTCGGTAGGTGCAGGGATGCTCTCCCTCGGCTGAGGTTCCGGACGGTCTACAGGGATGTTCTCCCTAGGTTGAGGTTCTGGTTTAGGGCTTTTATGGTCCGGCTCACTTTCCTTAGTGGGTTTTTCTTCGGTGACCTTTGGCTGGGACTTTTCATCGGTCATCTTTGGCTTTTCATCCTCGGTAACAGCAACTTTTGAGGCATTTGCCTCGGCGTCCTCAGCTGCTTCTGACTGATCCTCCTTCATCTCGTCTTCTGTATTGTAGGTGTCAGTCACATTACCAACTTCCATCGCTGAAAATGACAACTAATCAATATATCGATTAAAACTGAGAGCTTCGAAATGTTACCTAACGGACCCATGCTGCTCATACTTGTCCTGTCAGGCGATGTTCGGATCGGTGTAGCATTGGCCATTAATCGTGTCGTCGGCTGCATCAGAAGCGCTTCGAGACGCGACAATTTCTCGCCTAGTGTCGCCAGGGTGGTGTCGCGACTCGCGCTCGACTTGCCTGGCAATGAAGCGTGAATTGCAGCTGCTCGCTGCGATAGTGCAGCGAACTGTGCATCACGATCGGCAAGGTCTTGCCTTGTGGCCTGAAACATCAGCGTGTCTGAAAAATCGATAAAACCTTTGAAAACTCGAAATCACGCACGCTAGCTATGGCAGGATCGCTCAGATTCCGAGCGGCTAGTGCGTCAACGACCTCTTCGGCTGCTTCACGGTCTTTGTCGACCGCTTCGGCTTGAGCCAAAAGTGGATCCAGGATTGATTTCTGGGCTTCCAGTTCCGTTTCGAGCTGAAAATGATTTCTGAAGAATACTTATTTACTTGGTACTGACGCTACGGACTGGTAAGTCTTTTAACGCATGTTTTGCTCGGGAACAGGTCCCGTGAGAACTCATCTCGTTGACAGCCTTCTCCCCTCACTCGAACGGCTGATGGATGCGCCACAAAATTCTCACTTTTCAGTGATATACGCCGTAAATGATTTGGCATATAAATTTATGGAAATCATTATTATGTATATTTTTGCATGAGGTTTTTATTATAGCTCTTATATAGAGAAAAGAATTCAGATAATACTGACATTATGCAGGCAACTGTGGGATACGCTACGCATCCAACTTCAGTTCAGCGATGTCAACGCATCCACGATTGCATCTGCTTGCAGCAAAAAATATCCAGAAATAAGCAAAAAATCACAAAATGTGTGATTCGAAACTTTGAAGCCCTCACTGGAGAGAGCAAGTGAGCGTTAGGCATTTCGGCGCCAACGATAACAGATTCTGAGATAAGACACGGACAAGCAGCAGATCAGAGTCACAGACTCCATTGGTAGTGTGGCAATCTCACATAGGGTGTGTACCCTTATGCCAGGATTTCGCACCGCGGCATGTCGCAAGCGAAGCAATGCGAACAAGCTAAAGGCGCTATGTTGTTGGTTCTCCGAGCGATTACAAGTCAACTGCGTCGCTAGCATTACCGTGCAATCGTTTTAAGACCCAACTACCGCGACGCGCATAGCTCGCACACACTGCGTCCCACGCCGTTCGTCGTCGTGCGAAATCCTGACGTAAGGGTACACACCTCTCACATAGAGAGGAACTACTGGCATTTATCAGTGAGTATGAAGCAATGTGAATTCCAAAAATAGGGATAGCGACTGGAAATGGTGAAAATGAAGGGTAATTCCCTATTTATATATATATATATTTATTTATTTATTACATGAGATAGACCCATGTGGTTATAACATGTTAACAAAGGAAACAAAAACCTGGACAACATAAATGGATATTTCATATAAAGAAACTCAAACAGCAACATTTCTGGCGTGCAACGAAGCTTCCTGACACTGCTCCGCATAAGTTCAGAAGTGAATGCTTTCATAGGTGTCTACGATTACATAGGAACTGGTATGACGGGTTTTATTTCTACCACTGACTTTTTACCTTTATTGAAGATTTCTCCGTTACGTAAAGTACAGCGCAGCGAATTTGTGAGGGAATGCCTAGTTCAAATCAGAAAAAAAGATTAAATATCGATAAAATCACAAAGTACGTGTGGAAGTATGAAGGAACTTGAGAAACTAGAGAGTCATTGATACGAAGACAAGAGGGATCCGGTGCAAGCTGACTAAGCAATGGGATGAGTCAGACAAGCACGGCCTCATGCAACAATGTTCGTCAATCGCCCTCCTCCACCCGGACCCACCACGAATTCAGCTGCTTTGAAGTTTAAACCACGAATACTGGAATATAGAGAAGACAAATTACAGGAAAATCAAAAAATTTCGCACGTGCATTCAAGAAGAAGTCAGTGGGAGCTTTGTGGGAAAATGTGGAGCTAGGATCTGCTTAGAAGCCTACATAGTGACGATTCACACAGTTTGCGTCACTGTCAAACGTCCTCACCCTCTTTTACCCCAGGGAGCTTGAGTTGAAAAAGACCCACCTTAAAGAATACTCACAATTTTTACCAGTTAACATGATAACGAATAACTTATTTTCAAGAATATTTCGTCCTTTTTTGGTCAAGAAATCCTTTCTCAGTAACTTTATTACACTGTCAGGCGCTGTTCTCTGTACTACCGTAACATAAAAGCACAATCATTCGCTGTAGGAACCGCTCGGCCATCAGAAAAGGATCGCATAATATAAGCCAAAGGTTCTCTCGGCAAATTTTGTAAGTCGCCATTCCAGCGATTAACTCTTGGTACAGTATTCATATACAATACCGTAGGTTTACGGTATACGAGTAGAAATCATATAGTGAAACTAAGCTTCAAATACTATGAAAGAACGTTGGTTGAAAACTGAGAAGATTCAAATGGAACATAGCGCTGAGAATCGGCTGTCCGGCTGGTCAGCTGTCTCTGGTGGGATTCGTCTTTGAAGTCGCCCATGGCAGCATTCCAGCAGTTTAAATTTCACCTCCTTTCGAGTAACAACTTACAGCATCACTCGACATGGACAATTTCAGGGTGAAGGAGGAGAAGCGAGCCCAAATTCGTGATTATGGTCCTGATCACTGACCTGATCAGCGATATCGACGATGTCGTCGAGTTTTTCGATGGCACGATGAGTGTCCAGTTCCATGCGACCACTGTTCGCCAGACTCCTCCCCTTGTCGATGACGTCATCGAGGGCAGTACGTGACTCGGTGAGAAAATGATCTACGGCCTAGAATTCTGGCCAATTAGTCGTCAGACTATGAGACCACCCTAACACCTTTTAATAACTACCTTAAGTCGCTTCTCCCATTGGGCAACATTGCTCACGGGCGATGCGTCAAAATCCAGGCTCGCCTTCGCTTTCTCAAAGGTATTTTTGAGCAAATCGATCTGAAAAAAGGATTATGTCATTATTAAGATCAGATGTCGGCTTCATTGTGGCAACAGTTTAAATCAGGTGAATTTCGGTACACAAAATTGAAAGTTCTGGAATTAGTTTTTTTTTAAAAAGTTTTTAGGTTTTATTTTTTTGCGTAATAAATTAGTTTTTTGACTTTAGTTGAGATCCCCGAATTCCTTTTTGAATTCGAAACGGAAAGATTTCGGGGATAGAGAGGAGCTTCGAAAAGTGGAAATTCTACTGTAAAATTATCTTAGCTCACCTTTTTATGGAACGGTAAGTCCACGTTCAACTCAGCTGAGTCAATCATCTCATGCGGTGCGGCTGGCGGGGCGTGTAGGCGAGACTCGAGTTGTTGCCAGCGCTCGGTCACATCGCCACATAAGTTCGAGTCCGCCATCCGTGGATTGATTGCCGCCAGTTTTCGCGCGCGCGATGACAGTCGATCGCGATCGCCGCGTAGGAATCGCAGTGAACTGGCGATCTGCAAAGAAAAGGTGACGCATTACTTTTGATCAAACCAGCACGACGTCAGCTTACTATGGTATCTGCTTACCTCTTCTGGCTCCTTGTCCTTGACCTTGTCCAGCTCATTCACCAGATAATCATGAAGTTCGTCAACTTGCATTAGCAGCGTATCTTCATCGTTGTTCATCTCCTGAAGGAAAAGATAAAAGAATGACCGAAAAAGGAAAAAAGACATCGCAGTTTGATTCCAATAAAAGGACCAAGCAACAAGACAAATCACTGCTAACGGTGACTATGATTACTGCAAACGGCTGTCACCGCAGTTTTTTTTTTCGTTTTTTTACTCATTCGTGATAAATATAAGGGCCATCCCTATGGAGTGTGCAGTGGTGAGACAATCTCCCATAAAATGACGGAATGAAATAATTGTTTCGGCTAAAAGATTTTTTGAGGGACATTGCATCATGGCTGATCCATCATACTGTCACACCAGCTCAAATGATTTCTCCATTCCAAAAACTCATGGTCAATACAATTATCACTCAACTATACACTGTTATGGGGCACCACGCCCTAATTGGCAAAGCCACGCCCTCTCACCTGCACGGTCCTGCTCCAACCATCAAGTCGCATCTTGAGTGCGTCAGCTCTGCGACGTTTTTCCAAACAAACACTTTCGCTGACTTTCACCGCGTTCTCACGAAGTAGTCTTTCGAATTCTTCAAGGTTTTTCAGTGACGCCTCGTGACGATTCCACTCGCTTACCAGCTCTTCGACGACCTCTTCATCGTTCGCCTGCAATCAATGAGTCAATAATCGTAAGAGTGTAAAAGTTTTTTTTGAATCACCTTGTCTTCTGATGCATATTTGTCAAGACGAGATTCCAACTGATCAAGGAACTCTTCTACTGCTGATGATTCTTTCATGAGTTTTTCGCACATCTCCACACAATCCTCCAAACGTTCCACTGCATCTTCGGCTCTCTGGAGTATTTAAATAATGAGGCAGAGTAGTACTGTCATGGGCCATGCATCCGATTATCATTAAAACTTCGATAAATTGGATTTTTTGAGAGCAATTACTCCTCTAGTGCAAACTGCTGGAGGAGAAGCCAATGGGGGAGCTGCGTACCCTTAATATGAGAAGTCACAACGAGGCGTGTGAGCTAGGGACGCTGTAGGTTGTTGGGTCCTAAAACAACTGCGGCGTCCTCCGCCTCGTTTCAATGATTCTGTCCCAACGATGCACTGTTATGATGCGGTTTCCACCGGCGTTACACACGGCATCCAGCCCTAGGCACAGTCTGTAGCCGTCCACGGGGAAACCGTTCAAAGTCGAATCCCACTGCTAGTTTTTCCACACAGATAATGAATGTTTGGGCGCATTGTGTCACTATCGTCCACGACGCCACATCAGCGCCTTTTGGCCTGGACTCCTACTCTACAATAGCAAAACACTGCGTATTCAAAGACACCAGTAGGGGTAAGGGAAAACTGAGAACTGGGAGTACATGTTCTCTGAAAACGAACCTTCTACTTCGAAATCGAAAAGTAAAAACGCTGCTTGGGGTCTTGTGACGACACCACAGCACGACTTGTCGTCCTGCGGCCGGACGAGTCGCCGGGGAGGGGGGAGAAAACATGGCGGCCGGCTGATTCAGCGTTTGGCCTGTCTGCGGTCCATCCCGGTTAGTGACGCAGAGGGACGCGAGAGAGAAGGAGGATTTTTGAGTTCCTGTCCTCGGTTTTTCGCAGTTTTATATCGTTCTTTCTCTACTCTTATATTGCCGAGCACCTCTACTTTCATAATTCCCTCAACTGGCCAAATTTATCCCTCCCGGTGTCTTTAAATAAACGATTTTGCCATTTCAGAATGAGCGCTGAAAGTCAATACTACCAATCAGCAGGAAGTCCTCTCTGTGCAGAAGACTGAATAGTTCACTTGAACGGCGCATCTTATATTTGTTTACCACACGAGGCAATAAAAAGTCAAAATAAAATAACTAACCAATCCGAGCTCTTTCGTCTTTTTCTTACACAATCGTATCTTCTCTGTGAATGGAGCAGCTGATTCCTTATCGAATATTCCCTCCTGAAGATGTTCTTTTCAATTTTTTAATGTAATTTTCAATCAAAACTCCATGTGGTCAAAAATAATGGGCTTTAGATGACACAAAAAGAAAAAAGTAGAGGGGTCAACCCGCATTTTCTATGGCTACTTATCCGAAGGTTAATAATGCAAGAGTCACTCCGAAAAGGGAAATTTCGAACAATTTGGAAATGGATTACAAAGAGAAAAACATGACAAACTGATAAAAAAAGGACTGAATGACCAACAAATGAAAAATGGATGGATATGTAAATGCAAATGAAACAATATAAGTTGAACAAAATCGTTTCCTTTTACAACGGATAAAACAGCAGTTGAATTTGATAAGATACGAAAGCAAAGGAATCTGGTATCAACCTGAATCAATTGCTCCTTCCCCTTTTCTAGGCTATGAACGTCTTCTTCGAGTGTTATGAGTTTCTTCACCAGGCATCGGGCTTCACCAAGCGATTCCGAACAGAAAATCGCTTCGATGCCTATAAAAAGTCCATCAAACGTGAGCCCAAAAAATATGAAATTTGAACGATTCCAAGAATCACCTGTCATATCATCCAAAGCATTCTCGATGTCATCAAGTTTGTGGACGGTCCGTTCTAGTTTTTCAACGAATGACTTCGGATGTTTGAAATCGGCGAATTTCTGACTGAGCTCCGAAAGGGTGTTCTGGAATATAGGAAAATCGTGGAAATTTCTGGACGGAAAGTATTCGTTGTGAAAAGTCATAGCGAAGGACAGAAAGAAGAGCAGCATTCCAATACAATGTAGTGCTAAGCTTCTAGAAAAAGACGACGAGGAGAATGGGAATGATTTATCAGAATTTTTTTATGAAAACGAAAGAGCAGATTCAAGCAGAAAATATTAAAAGTGAATTCATTGTGGTACCAGGGAAAACATTAGAAAAATGATAAGATAAACCATGAATATGCCCACCTTTGCATGAGTGAATTGATCATGGAATCGTTCGTTGTTTTTACGTTCACCTTCCTCAAGCCATTCACCGACATCGTTCAATGTCTTTGACCATGTGGAGAATTCCTTTGATAGTTCCTGAAATTCGGTTTCAGTCACGTTTATTCTGAATATGAATCCTCTTTTATATAACTGAGAAATCACAAAAACTGTAAGGACAGCACGCTGTATCGTCAAATCACATGCACTTGAAGAAAATCACAGAGGAATTATCGGAAAATACTCTTCTGTTTATTGAACACCAGCTGTATGTTGATTGTTAAGACACTTTCAAATGCAATCACATATCTATAACCGCTGTAGAAAATAATCTGATTAAAATTATCCCCAAATCCTTTGTCTGAAATTTCATAAAATGTAACGCAAAAACGGCAGCATTTTTTTTTTCGAATGAAGCTGTCACAATGTATCGGTACATGAAGGGTTTTTTGAATAAATCTAGCGGCAGTTCACCGGCTCGAATATTTGTCAGTGCTTAACTGGTGCAAGATAAGTGCGTCACAATCACCACCACAGGCAAAGCAAACCGACGTGTCGAGGGAAGTGACCGCTTCAGTACGATCCTCCCCACTTCCCTCAATGGGGCCCCAAGTACGACCCCCCCCCCCCTTCCAACATGTACATATACTATATGTCTCTACAGCATTAGTAACTGTTGCCGACTGCAGATTACTGAGTATTTTTTTCACTATTCCTTATATTTTTTACTATTATTTCTGTATTGATCACCCAAATTCAATCATATTTTCTTAAATAATCGGATCTGCTCACGGTACCTTGCACTAACATCAAAACTGTGAACATGAGTGGCCCCTGCCATTACGACCCCCACTCCCCTTCGAATGAGTCCCCCTGTCGAAAATCCAAGATTTCCGGGACATTCTGGTTATATTATTCTCAATGCGAGCAGTGGGAATGGCTATGAAACACCCCCAACTTTCCACTTTACATCAGCACCCAACCGGAAAGAGGGCAGGCTCAAAATCTGCAGGCGATTCAGGGACTAATGGTGGAAATTCTTTATAAATACAAGCCTAAGTCAAGCGGAATGGATAGGCCACTTAATGCCGACGAGAGCAAAAAAGTACATGCATGGTTGCGTATAAGTTTACAGTCAACTTTTGGTTTCTCATACTGTACGAAAAAGTCCGTGATGAGCGACGTTGTTGACTGGTATATCCGCACAACCAACGCATAGTTCATTTTTCAAAAGGTTTTTCTTATTAATCAGCACGTGTGCGTACAATAGTTAGGTAAGCTAACCGGTAATGAGAGGGGGTTAGAAGAAAGAAAAAAGGTCATAGTGGAAACGAACTCTTGAAAGAGATATGTAATAAAGCGAAAGAATCAGTGTATATGAAGCCGGACTATCAGGCAGAAAAGCATATACTTTTGTATGAGCTACGAAAAATGAAGGGTGAGGCTAGGGATTTCGAAGAAAGAAACGCTAGCATTTTCGAAATGCCAGAAGCATCTCCCAAATATAAGCAGCAAGTATTAGTTCAGCATTTGTCGGCTTAAGCATTTTTGAGAAGTGAAACTGGGGAGGAAATGCTATGAGGGGTGCTAGTCCCAAACGACTGCTGAGGAATTATCGCAGAAGTAGCACCGCAATTCGTGTTGAAAAAGATAACGGCCAACGACCTACATCCATGTTTTTGTGTACTTTTTAGAGCGGTCAAGTGCAAAAAACGTCAGTCGATAATCACGGTTCGTGATAGAACTGGGTAATGCTACTATTTTTCTGATCATCTTAATCAACGACCTCTCGACCTCATCGAAACATAAATAAAATAAGAGCGCTTTTGAATCGGTGCAGAGGAGAGCCCTATTTTCCACTCAAATATTTTCTAAGAAATCACGTAGGTCTCGCCCACTCTAATCTACTCGTAAATCACTGAAGCTTCGGGGAAGAACAAGCATATAGAAGAGACTCTAGGATGCCGCTCGAACGTAGAATGCATGGCGCATCCCACATGAACAAACAAGGGTAGGATGTTAGTAACGTAGAGGGCAATGTTAAACTGGAGATTCGATCGATTTTTGACTTTCCACTTGGACCATTGACACCACGTAAATCAATCACAACATCACGGCTTATTTTCATCTTTTTAGCTGAAAAAGCAGCTGGGAACCTTTTGAAAAACCTGATGACTCTGTGACGCAAAGGCTGACAGCCGCTCCCTAATTGTTATCGATTTGTAATCGATCACTAAAATTTTAACAAACCGCATGCAAACAAGCCAACAAACATGCCATTACATGCACAAACTGAACTCACTTGAACTAGAGTTCCGGACTCAAAAGCAGACTGGAAGAAGCGGAAAATATAACTTATTATTACACATATTAAATAGTGACTATCGATCTGTATCGATCGGGGAAAAATAGAGAGAGGAAAGAGACAGAGAAGGGGAAAACTTATCTATGCTGTTGAATAAAACCTCACAAGTTTGGAACAACTATTAAGGCGACATTCAGCGAAAGAACGCGACAAACCTTATACTCGTCTGGTACGTCGAGTGCGGAGACATCACCGGATTTCCTGAGGTCGAGCAATGATGAGACATGTGAAGACCATTGCTGCATATCAGCCATTTGTTTCTCGAACCGTTCACAGTCGGCGACAGCTCGCGACAACTCCGCGATCCGCTCGCGTGTCGTATCGGCCAGTCGTCTCCGCGATTCATTCAGACGGGCATATGAATCACGCACGAACGACTCATCCATTGATGCCGTCGCTTCGTCGGGTTCCAATGATGTGCTGATTTTTTCCAGAAGATTCTCCAGATTCTGTAGCAAAATATTGATCGAAACCTCCAAACTCTTCAGAACACTTGGGGAGGACAAGAAATTTCCGCTCACATCTAGATGCTCACAACATTCCTCCGCATCACAGGCACGTTCACTGTCAACTAGGCGTTTTTCCAATTGTTCCAAAAGGCGTTCCTCGTTATTTATCGACTCTAAAAATGAAAAAATACAGCCGCTAATCAAACAAAAGTATTGAAGTAAATGGAAAAATATAGGATTAAAAATGTGGAAAACACTTTTCGGATAAGAGACTCAAAATAGGAAATGTGAAGAAAGGAAACACGGCAAATTAAAAGATAATAAAAATAATTTCATTATGTCATTACATAATGAACGTCATTGCATTGTGTCAGCATCGAACAATTGGCTCGAAGTGGAGAACAGAAGTGAGAAGAAAGCAAAACTGGAGGGATTTATAAGAACAGAGTATGAGAAAGTATTCTTCAGAAAGGAACACGAAGCCGAACAATGACCAAAACTATGAAAAACTCATACCCGATCACTCATTAGTAATAGGAACAAGCAGAAAGCAACGACTGATTGACAGATAGCGAAAGAGGGCAGAAAGAAGCAGTGCTACACAAAGCTAAAAATGAAAGATCACCTAAGAATGACTGATAGAAGGTGCAGAAGTAAGTGAGAGGAAACAGTGAAAGGAAGATTGTAAGGGATTGTCCTCCTTGTAAACAACAATAGTAAGCAGGAGGACAAGAGTGATGAAAAGATTGATACTATGAGAAATACATAAATACAAATGAAATGTAGAAAAAATAGAAGAAGAACAGTTATGGAAGAAGATATAAGACGAAAGGTGGAAGGAGATAAAAGGGAAAGAGAAAATGAGAAAAATAGGGAGAGGAAATGAAAAAAATAGAAAAAAAGAAAAATAGAAAGAGGAAAAGAGGAAAAGAGGAAAAGAGGAAAAGAGAAAAAAGAGGAAAAAAGGAAAAGTGGAAAAGAGGAAAAGAGAAAAAAGAGGAAAAAAGGAGAAGAGGAAAAGAGGAAAAGAGGAAAAGAGGAAAGTGAGAAAAAGGAAGAGAACGAGACAGAGAAAGAGAAAGATGTAGAGAAAGAAAGAGAGAAAGATAAAGAAAATAGAAGAGGAAAAAAAGAAAGAGATTGAGAGAGAGAGCTAGAGTAAGAAAGGGGAAGAGAAACGTAAAGGAAAAGGAAGTGGGAAGGACAAAGGAAAAAGAAAAGGGAAATAGGGAGAAAAAACAGATAGAAAAAAAGCGAAGGAGAACGAAGGAAGAAAGGAGAAAGAAAAAAAAATAAAAAGAGGAAAGACTGTAGTCACAGGATTGCAAGCATGGGTACGAGTATGAGAAAAGAGAATAGGAAGTAAGAGAGAGAGATCTGAGATAAAGGGGCAAGAGAACGAAAAACAATGAAAGAACCGGAAAAAGGTATAAAAAAGAATAAAGAATGCACTAAAGCAAAAGACCAAAAGCAGCCCGAAAGAAGCCATGGGTGATTGCATAAGAAACAGCAAACGGTATAGAAGGTAGAGTAGAATGAAGAAAAAGGGTGAAAAAGCAGAGCGTAAAGGATAAAATGAAAAGGAAAGCGGAGGAAATAAAATGAACAAGACTTAAAAGAGCTAAAGACGAGTTTCATGTATATCCACGAAAAAATGACTGGCAGGATTACGGTGGCTGGCAGAAAATTAGGAAGCGTTGGAAGTGAAAGCAAAATAATTTGCCCATGTAAAAGGATAATAAAAACATGAAAGGATATGATGAAATGAAAGTAAGGCGGTCGGCGAAAACAGCAATCTGTTCGGAAAGAAAAAAGAAGTTCAATGAAAACTGCTCGAGCGGAGATCTGTACAATATTGACGGAATGAGTGAGTGACTGGAGGAAGGAGAGACAGCTGAGCGACGAGTGGGATACAAGCGGTTATCCTTCTGCCAGGTTAGCTGTCATCATAGAAAAGCTGACAAGGGTGCAGCAAGTATATGCATCGCACTGCTACTGACTCACTTTGTATGGCTCGTCGATGTTCCTTTTGGGCACAGCTCAAATGATCCTCGATCACATTTTCCAGTTCATGCCATTGTTCGCCCAGTTTACGAATACGATTACGAGTTGCCGTTAAGACCTGAAATTCATACTGAACTAGGTGCTATCACAATGAAGGGAGGGACAAGTTGTTGAATAATAAACAGCATCATGTCTTTAGATAGCACTAGTTTTACACACGGGTGCGCGCCATTAGGACAAAAAACCGCGCTGCGACATTCAACGTGTGGCGCACTGGTTAATCGGGTCTCAAAGAGATGACAACGTCCTACGTCTACTTCAAAGGAATTTTGCACGAAAAATTGAGTTTTTGTATTACCCCATATATTCATGTCGTATTTGCTTCATAAAGGCTGCATGCAAAATTCCACGCGTAAAAGTGAGGTCCGGCTAAGATACAGCACACACCACGAAGTCCCGGCCGGGCGGGCGGGGCTCCTGGGCAAGTGCCCACCCTGTCGTCCTCCGCGGTCGCAGACGTATGGTGGGAACAGAAAGTTACGTAAACAGTCTCATTTTTCGTCTCCGACATTTGCTCTGAAGCCACGTTCCGTCGGCTACCAATTTGAGGATGTATACTGGTCAGATTCTCACTTTTTACACGTGAAATTCTGCATGCGGCCCTTCCTAGGCAAATACAACATAAATACATGGGTAACCGAAAAATTCATTTTTCCGTTCACGATTCCTTTAAACGCAATCGCTTGAGAGCCCAACTATTATGGCGCTTCCAGCTCGCATTCATTGCTTTACGCGCAGCACGCGAATTTTCTGCATGTATTTGCACGTTCTTGTCCAACTCAGCATCTTGTACCCCCTTCCCCTGCCCACACTTGGGACTGCACATTCAATTGTCCTAAACTGTCACGAAAACTGAACAAGGGTGATTCAGTTGTTAGAGGCGTGGTACCACATTGGCAAGATTGATATGATCAACTCCCAGCCACCAACGCTTGCACTGGTTAGCTCGTCAAGCACCTGTTTGAACGAGTAAAAAACACAATGGTGCATGTTGCAAGCTGTTTTGTCCTGTCAAGTGCTCTGTTTTTACAATTCGCGATGCAAATGTTTTCGAAAAGCTGGCATAGGTGGGGGGGGGTGTATGGTTTAATGAGTAAGTGAGTTGTACAGAGATTTTTAGTGCGGGTCCAGATCTAACAAGTACCAAAGTTCCAACACGTATACAGGACAAGATGAATGCTTTCCTATGGCTTGCTGTCACCCAGTAACACTTTAAAATTCCCATATGCCAACCAGGGTAAGTATCGCTCCGACAAAATCGGCTGCGTGAGTATGACTCCCTTCATCCAAAGGGTTTTAATACGAGCAGTCTAGGAGAGATGCTCACCGTACGACCCTCTTTCCACCAAAAATCCGATCTAGTTCCCATGTCCCGATTTCACTCATCTCTTCACACTCTCGCCTCGTCGGCAACCGAGAATAGCTTTCTCAAAGGGAGTGCTTCTCTCCCTTCGAGAAGGCTTATAAGAATAAACCGTTCCGAGCACTCCTCGATTACCGCTTCACCGTGCTGCATCTGATATCGACTAATATCCTGACCTTCTATCTTTTTCTGTTCTATCTCTTTTTCCTAATGCAGTTCATATATTTCACAAATAATGCGGTTGACTTCCAGCAAATTCAAAGTGATATCGTCTACCGCCATTCATTTTCCTCCCTTCACCCAGTAATCACTCACCATCACTCTTTCGGTTCTCAACCATTCAAGAGAAACTATGTGGCAGCATGGGTAGGCCAGGACACTCCAGATGGGTCACGGACGCCAGAGCTCGCAGTGGCAGAAGCCTGCTTGCAGCGATTCCGCAATGGCACAGCTAGTAAGTAGCTCTTCGCGCGTGGTTACTCTATTTACGACTCCGGAGCTATACTATGAGACAAGATTGCGAATCTGATTCAGTCTTGCCGAGATTCGATTTCACGGACGACGAAAGACAGACACCTGCCGCCATTTCTCCACTGACTTCGGGTGAGCTATATGTGAAGGGGGGGGGGAGTACTTGTTGAATCTTAAAATGTTGGAAACAACTTGCCTTTACATGACTGACGCGCCAATAAAAAATTCAATACGAATATGTATTATCTTGTAAGTCTAATGCTACCATGCAACGGCAAGTTAACGTTCAACATTTAACAATTTGTCCCCATCTCTATCAATTAGTACTACACCGCCATCAGCATCCCTACTACTTATAAAACCATCGTCCGTCTGTACGTCCGTCTGTCATGAAATTAGGTATTATATAAAGAATGACTTATGGAGATGGGGCGAAGTTGCGGATGGGTAGAGTAAGGGACAAGAAGTAGGGAACATACACGGAACGAGTTAATCTCCGCCCACGGTGGGCGGAGCGTGCACTAGAATATTCCGTTTTCAGACCGAAAATTGTTAATTGAGTTCTAATATGGCCCAAACGTGGGGGAACGATGGATTGAGATCAGGGATGACTCTCTGAAAGGCATGAAAGAAGCCTGGGCCAATGGGCTGAGCGCATCTCGTTGGGCGCATCTTATAACAAGAACTCATAACTAGATCATAATGCAGCCTTGGGACCAGAAAAAAAAATCGGTAGAAATAACCAGTGTCTCAATTTCGATCGAACTTTTAACGCCCATGATATTACGCGCACGGTAGTGTGCGCCAGCCAACTGGTACAAGTATCGACACATACCTCTTGCGGTACATTGTCGTCCATCGCCAACATTTTCTCCGCAGCTCGTTCAGCCTCCTTTTTCAGCGTCTCATAGGAAGCCAGACGTTCTCGTGATTTCCGCAATTCCACAATCGCACCACATAGCGATATATCGCTGCTGCTTGTTGCCTCCAACGATGTTGCAATACTAAAAAAAAATGCTCGACTGATCGATAAGCATCTTTTGCATTAAACTTCACAATTACGGCTATATCAAGAGAACATTACCTATTCAGACCATCCTCTGCTGCTTTCATCTTTTCCAATGCTGATATAGTCGATCGCCGCCGCTCCATCATTTCAGCTTTTCTGTAGGCGCCACTTTTTATTTGTTTATTTTTTATTTGTATACAAGGTGCTCTTCGAATGCATTTCACCTGGTCTCCGCTTTTTCCACTGTCTCACTACTCATGTTTCCATTGCGAGCCGTTTCTACAGCTCGCTCGGCCCGTTCCACTTCCTTATCGAGCAACTCCACGTTGCCTACCGTACACCAATCACCTTCAAGTTCTCGATTCAGATCCTCCTCAGCTTTCGACGACGCTGATGTTGACGGCGGTTCGCCTTCCTGAAAGATTTAATTAGGAGGGAACAAAAATTGACAAATCAATAAACTCTCTGGAAATCACCTCTGATATAGCACTCATTCGTTTACGGACAATGTCCAATCCTTTTTTCAGAATTGCTTTTTTCAACGGATCTTTTTCGATAAAAGATAGATTGTTGTCCTGAAATAGGCTTCATCTGGATCAATAGCTAATCATTCTGTATAACCCCCAATGACGTACCTGTAACTGAAGCTGTTGATTCAATTTTGTCAGCCGTTTCGTACGCTCTTCTTTCGACAGCTTTATCAGATCAGTCAAAACCCTGAACAAAAATTACTTACTACTAAAATTTTCAGTAAACTTTAGATTTCCGAATGTATGTCTCCTAGAGGATCAGGCAGTTCGGCTGGATAAGCCGTGAAGATCACCCAGTGGAGATATATGAGAATCTACTTAATCTCGAAGAATGCGTAATAGTCATTCAGGAACTATTTTGGAGCGCGGCCGTCACTATAGTCCAAAGACTTTATTGGGTCCCAGAGCCACAAAACTATCCTTTCGACACTCTGTGAACTTCATTTCACCCTAGGATAACCCACTAACTTGTCACAGCCTTCGATCCACTGCTCGATGCCTTTAGCAACCAAAGATTCTTCATCGGTCTCATCATGTCCGGTCAGTACGTTCATAGCCTCACTGATCTTTGTGACAATTCTTGCCCAACCCTAAAAGATTACAAATTGGACTTCCAAGAAAAAAAATAAAAAATATCTCAACGTATAAATAAGCCGTAAGGTAGCCATAAACCAATTTTCATTAAAAAAATATTTCACTAACTGATAAGTTACGACTTTCCTGTGGGTAGAGCATGTGCGGTAGCGGGCGCGATCATGTATGACACAAAGCTAACAGCACGATTCACATAAACTTCGATTTTATTATTTCTATTATATTTTCCGCTGCGCTTATAGAAATCGTCTACGGAAGAACGAGCTTTCCTTCAACCAGATATTTGTGTTGTATTTGCCTAATAAAGGCCGCAGGCAAAGTTTCACGCGGAAAAGTGGGAATTCGGCTGAGATGCAGCTCCCCAAATTCTTGGTCGGGCGAGCGGGGCCTCCGAGTAAGAGCCCCGTCCCGGTCCGCTACGGTTGGGAACGGAGAGCGGGACTGTTCCCGTAACTTTCTCTGCCTACAATGCGTCCCCAACCGCAGTGGACGACGGGGTGAGCACTTGCTCGGAGGCCCCGCCTACCCGACCTAGAGTTTGTGGAACTGTATCTCAGCCGGATTCACATTTTTTGCGTGAAACTTTGCATGCGGCCCACATTAGGCAAATACAATAAAAATATATGAGTAACAAATAAACTCATTTTTCCGTGGACGATTCCTTTGAATTGCGAACTCTGAACAATGCTTATCCCCAGGAGTATCAGTTTCATACAAGTACTCCTAGTTATTTGGGTTATGCCTACATAATTTCAACTATCACACATGGTGTAACGTGCTAAAGTGGTAATAATACGCAGACATTCGCGAGCGAAGTGCCAATGGGCTGGTATCAATCAGCCCAACAAAGTGGGTGAAAAAAGGGGAAGGGTGGCACAACAACAACGCAGATTCAGAGGCCATGAATTTTATCACAAACTTTGAGTTAATTGAACTTGCCTTCGCAAATTTCTCGAATGCGTCGTTAGCCTTTTTCATTTGTGCTGCCGTGAGATTTGAACTGATATGCATGTGTTCCAACTCCAATTGCAGACGATTCACTTTCGCTTCTTGATCTTTGATTTGAAGTAGTTTTTCTTGACAAACACTGATCATCTTCCGCACCTACAGATAAGTATTAACGTCTGAGGAATCAATAATGGGCCAGAAAATCAATACCTGATCGGGTTTCTTTGAAACGGTAAAAGTGGCCGACCACGCACGTAATGGTTCCATTTCAGCTGTCAGTTTTGCCACATGGCGAAGGAACCGTTCGACTACCTGAATAGTCTTGAGAATTTGTACGGAAACTTCATGCAGCAGTAAAAATTGTAAATTCAAAGTTCCTTCGCAAGAATAATTACACGTTGTCATGTGTAAATAGATAAGTATACGTGCGCATAGGAGAATAATACGCCTGAGTGGTCTAATTGCCTGATTGCCTGATCGATATGTATCTTTTTCATTCCTCCCCAATCGCCTCAAGTACCAAATTATCAAGGATTTTGTAGCTTCGCAAACAACTTCAGTCTTAACTTTCCCTTGGATGCCAAGTATGAACGCAACCTCAAGCTTTGGAAGCGTGGAATAACGTTAGAAAGTGCGAAGAATAGCTCTATTTAGTTCACTTCATTTTGAGCGCATGGAATCCGCAAACTGTCCCTACAGGTGAAATTCAGTCGCCGAAGATTTTCTGATTTAAGACACGAAATTGAGGAAAGCGGGCGACACATGCCGACGAAAAAGCAAAAAATGTTATAGTCATTCTTCGCTACACTATAGCCAGTGTATTAGGTGGTAAGGAAAGTTCTGGCCAGTTTTGCACGTTCACATGGCGAATTCAAATATGATAGCGCGTCAACATGAGTCAACTTACATATTGCACCCCTTAAATAGAGGAAAACTTGCTCTTTCTGAATATATGCTTTCCTTAGAATGCCACAAGGTTTTCGAATTACTAGGGAAATTTCAAAGTCTTTCTGGATGATTTCACTTCACGAGTTATTGTTTAGTCGAGTCCAAGCAAAGACAGCCTCAAATGTGAGTACGTCGAGGGAGGGGGGTGAAGCATTGGGCGATGGTCGTCTACACTTGCAGGGGATTTCCAAAAGTATTGGCCTTCTCCACAGACCCTGATATAAGCAAATCTAAAAAATGGGTGCCGCGCAACCACTTTAAGCAGCCCTGCGCGAGCGCATTTCCACAAAATGAACTAGAGTATGTACCAAGATGTCTGATAAATAAACATTAAATAAAAACAAGTAGTCAAAAGTAAACCTGATTATTAGGCTCCTCGGGTTCAGTTTCGCTAGTCGTTTCGCTTTCAGCTGCCAACGCTTCGAGTGTAGTCACTTTTAGTGAAGTCTGTAGAAAAAAAAAAAAGATTTTTTTTGAATCAACCTGTTAGTGCAGTGTCAGTTCAGAAAAAGAATATGTTCTCAGGTCAAAAGAGAGGTTTTGATAGCTCATCTAGGGCTGTTTCATCTTAATACCGATTCCAAAGGAATCTACATGAGTCCATGGAACTGACGCATTTCCATAGTTTATCTGTTTGCGTTATCGCCAGCTGGGTAGAGATGGAAACCAGAGGATACAAGTAAGCCAGCGAGACCCCTTTTCAAACTATATAGGAACAGCCAGCAAGATTGACTAAGGAGCTATTGCTATGTACCGGATGCTTCAAACTTATAATGAATCTCATTTTATTTCGGCATGACGAGTTTATAGAGAAATCTATTCTAGTATCATATAGGATCGGATAACCGGTCATAGTCCCAAGCCCACTCTTGGAGAGCCTGAAGGCACGACAAAAAAGAACACTTTTCGGATTTCATTCATGAATACACCTATCTGTAAAGGATTGCTTAGCCCTCCAGTCGCTGCTGGCCGATTCGATGCGCCCCAGATAGTTCCACCCACATCAGACACCACCTCGAAATTCATTGGTGCGCGTGATATCAGACAGCTACCGTGCAATGCTTTACGAAGCGGGTACAGTCTCGGACGGACGATGCACCATCATACCTTTCTAGCCCAAAAACGACAAAAAAATGTCCAACACGGAAAAATAATTACCGTACCTCATAGGGTTTCACAACCCGATCCGTCTTTGTTCCATGTTCAATGTTCCCCAATGAACTGGTACGCGGCTCAACTATGTCCTTCAGCTGACGCACATCCGCTTTGCCACTTTGGACAAGCTGGAAAACAATGGTTGAATTGACAAAAATCACAAAACTAAATTTGAAAAACATAAAAGCATACAGCAACATAAAAACATAAAAGTCCGAATTTTACCTGTAAAACGAGGAGTAAGCATACGTGAACATAATTAAAAAAATGGCAACAAATCAAATGACGTCACAAAGTCCGCACCAGTGACAAGTGAACGCGGCCCAGAGCTATCCACTTGCGCTTTAGCGTCACCAATAGGAAGAGAGGCATAGCTGAGAATGTGTCAGCGCGCATATTATAGCGTGACGCCGGCTCTGACCATTGCTCGTGCCTTTTCCGCGCGATTTCTGTTCACACTCAGCGGAGAGGAACAAAGTGGAAATAGAAGAACTAACCAATCGATGTCACCGCAAAAATGATTCCAATAAAATCGATTCAGCCCCGCTCACTAACCAGAAAAGAGTTTCAACTTTCCGTGGAACTTTGATAGGAGACCTAGCTGGATCGATAGGTCTTGAGTGCTGATAGTCAATATCCATTGATTGGTTCTTGATTACAATGATAGGAACCAAAACTGCAAAATGCGGCTGCCATGCGAGTTAGGATATAGTTGAAATTCGCCTGCGATAACATACTGACCGGATACTTTGCTCGGCGTGACTCACAAAAAGGTTTAATTGAGAAGCAAACCTACCCATCACCACATTTACTGCAATGGTCAAGGTACTCCCAGGCGTCGACGATAATGGCCGCTTCGGTACGAACCCCCCCCCCCCCTTTTCGGAGCCCAGATACGAATCCCCTTCAACTTTCACAGTATCAGTATGTAGCTACAGCCGGATTATGAAGTTGCTGAAAACTCCGGAACAATGTATTTTTGTGTTGATTGCCGTGTACAACTGAATCTTCCAAGTAATGCTTGATTTAACTACCTAATTTAATTTTCATATTATATTCAATCAGATAGTTGGGTCAGGTAACGGCACGTTCCGCTTTTCGTATAACCTAGGATTATTGCTGGCCTCAGTGATTACGACCACCCTTCCCTCCGACCCGGTAACACCCCCGTTGAGGAATCCTCGACTACCGGAGAACACTTGTAAGACTGGGCCACGACGATTGTTGCTGCGCACCTTCCCAGCTCGCTTCGGAGTGGCATTTTGGCATTCCTGATGGTAATCAGTGGTCGAGACCTTATCACTCCACCCAGCCTCATTTCGAAGCACTATGGGAAGGTGAAACCCCCTTCCCCGGTGAGTATTTAAGGGATGGGAGAACACACCCAGTCCCAGAACCATCAATCAATTGCTTTATTTTTTGTAATCACAATATGAACAAATATAATTTACTAAATATTGACTATTCCATTAAAAATTACAGCTATATAATATTTTTCTGTATTCTGTAGGTAGCAATTTTCAAATGTGAGGCGGCACAAGCTTCTCGCCGATTTCCCAACTCTCCGTCTACATTTCGTGCTGACTATGAACGTAAAATTAGCATAAATTTTAGGTTATGAAAAAGTTAATTATTGGATGAATCTTTGGTAGAATGTTAGGTATAAATTTAGTACTTTAGATTTAACAACTGGAAAACCCATTTGAAATATTATCTTAGAGCTACAACTCTTTTATAGCTTCTTCTATTATAGCCGGGCTGATTTGACTAATGAATTTTAATTATATGCCGAGAAGACCCCAGATTGCACCGTAGCCGAAAACTTCACGGAAGGGCACTCTCTATTTATTGTTAATGTGAAGAAGAAAATCGCAAACGTTCCCTATCTGATGATTGGCCAGACAAGCACCTTCTAGAAGCAAAAAAAGAAAAAGAAAAATCTCACCATTCTGCTGTGTTCCTCGATTCTTGCGACTAAATTATCCCATCGTTGCGTTACAGTGTCAAGACGTCGACGTACGTCATTTGCGGCTGCGCCGTTGCTTTTCTCCAGACGAGCCACCAGCTCGCAACTCAACTGTGATAGCCGCACAAACGAGCCGTGTTCGGCTTCCAAGGCTGCTTCTGCACGTTGCAGTTTATGCACCTGAAAGCAGGGAAATAAAAAATATAAACTGAATACAAATGAAGGTGGTTTTTATGACGCAGTTAGCAAAATGGGGGCGCCATAAGGGTACCGAAGTGATAATTGCATTCCGTGCCTTATAGTAATCGCCACAGAACCCTACCACATACGGCTCCTCCAGTTTGAACGCACCGCGTCGCATGTCGCACTACATATACGTTGCAAATCCTGCCCATTCGATAAGCGCTGAGTTATGCACGCCGCTGGAAAAAGGATAACGCCCTCTCGAAGAGTGCAAAGCCTCACAAAAAGGATCGGAGAAATCAGCAGCATGTGGTTACGACATATGGCACAATATGTTGTGATATCATATATTTACAATTTGTAGAGGGAAGCCACTGTTAGGTGAACCCTTAATTTTTCGGTAAAATTCCAGTTTGAAATTGGCGAGGAGAAGTCCCTAATATGACAGAAATGCTTGCTCAATCCTTCAAATGGTACAGTGACATTACCACAAATTGAAGAGTGGCTAAAGAACAAGAGCCATCAAATATGTTCGCCAGGTGCGAACGGATTTGAAAACGCTATAAGAGGAGGTCGACGTGTGTAAATGCAATACATAAAACTCCTAGGAAGGAACAGTGACATGATATCGAAGCTTCATCCTGCCTTACTTCGGCTACAACTTTACCGTAAAGTCAGCGGGAGAGGGCAACTTTGGTCTACGGTCAGACCTACCGTAACGCTTCCAGTTCGTTAGGTTGCACACGTTGCACACACGACACCTTGCTAAGACGACGAGAGTGAATTCAGCGGGTTTTTCACATCACGAGTACCTTTATTCCGAGCGTTTCGTTTACTTTACCCATCATTTTTTTCACTTGAATGCTGTTATTTGTTGTTTCACTTATTTCACATCACCAAGAGTCAATGAAATTCACCCTACGAGACAACAAGTGACGTTTTCTTAAGCGAGCAACTCGGAAAAGTGATGTAGCAGCTTAAAGAGATGCGCGGGAGATGTGAATGCAATACACGGCGTCGCGCTTTTGGACCCGGGTTCTTCAATCAATTACCGCTTCTCACATCAATTGTTCTTTTGAAGGCATATTCCAGGATTATTGGGATATTACATCACTTGCTGTGGATGGATAGTTTGACCCAAGCCACGTAGACTGTACCTCTACCGAGGTGTGGGGGTCAGTTTCTGGAGCGTGCAGAGCCAAAGAATCAGCGCAACAGCTCGGCCGCGCCCACCCCAGTCGGGGGTCTGCCTTTACTCTTCGACTCTTATTTTTGACATAGGTAGACCAGCTACGTGGTCAAGATCTTGAAACTGGCAGTCAAGCAATCGTCTCTTGAAGTAAACTCACTACTGAGTGACCTGACCCCACACTAAGCACCGGAATACTTGCAACACACTCCCGGCTGGGATGGGCGGGGCCGAGCTGTTGCGCTAGATTCTTTGGCTCTGCACGCTCCAGGAACTGACGCCCACGCCTCGGTAAAGGTACAGCCTACGTGTCTTGGGTCGAACTCTCCATCCACGGCAGGAGATGTGATATCCCAATAATCCTGGAATCTGCCTTTAAAGACGATCGTTTCCTCCATCTTCCCTTTTCTGCGGACCCCTCCCGGTGCCTTTCAACTTCTTAACAAAATATGACGCACTATGACATTGCGGGGACCAAAACCACCAGTGTGTGGGAGACCGCAAGCAGCAGCCATCTTCACAATTCTGGCAAAGGTGAAGTGCATGGCGCATTCTACGACAACCAGCAGTTCACTATGCGCGTGTTTTAGCAAATAGAGTAAAATAAATGTGGAAAATGTCCCAAACTCCCTCTGATTGGCCTCTAGTTGAAGTCTCGGAACCCAATGCTTTTCACTGCTTTTCAAGATACGATACTTTTGGTGATGAAAATAAACAGAAATATCAGTGGAAAACGATTTACGTCTTAAAAATTAAAAAAGTCATAATGTAGGGTGCTACTGGAGGTCACTCCAGTGGATCGGTAGTAGTAGCGAAACAACGGACCTGTTCAGCAACTTGGTCAGGGTCTTCGAGATGATGTGCAGACTTCAGCCCTAGTAGCTCCTAGAAATATATTTTCTTTCTTTCATTTTGTAAAAAACTGTAACTATATATTACTATGAGAATTTCGTTTCTATCTACTAATTTGAAGTGTCAAAATGATAGAAAAAAAATATGTACGTGTTCTCTCTCTTTGAGCCATTCGTTGAGTGTCTCGAACACCTCGGCCGTATGACCACAGAGTTCAGCAAGGCCATCCAATTGTGCTGCTCTAAAATGATTGGAAAGATTACGAGTCAATCACATTGGACGAGAAATCACGGCTCCTGCTACGGCTCAAAAATATACATATTTTGATCCGATTATTTTAAATAATTTTGATAGGGGGTTCGCAAATTCCCAATACTCTACCTCACTTCCGCCCATTCACACACCGTCCTCCATCGTTCCCCGATTGATTGAAGAGTTTGTTCGAGAGCACCGACCCGCTCATCGGATGATTCACCTCCATCCACCTAAATAACATCGGTAAAGTATACAAAAAACCATTCAGCACTCATTTGAGATAACAATGGGAAATTTATAGTTACAACATCTAATCACTTAAGTAAGTAATGAAGATATAAGAAGGGAAAACAGATGCATAAAATAAAAAGGATGCAAGACAATATAGTTGTATAATAGTTATATAGTATGTAGTATAGTAATATAGTATGCATTTTTTGTGCATCGTGTTATTTTAATTTGATGAGGTTCTTGAAGGATTGAATTCAGAAGATCACACTTCCTATCATGTACGAAGTAAATATTACTCCAAAATTCCGTTTATAGAAACAATCGAACCCTGTTCTTATGCCATATTCTTGTGAGACAAGGTGTTAGCCACCGCAAGACTCCGCGATTTTGGGGCGGTGTCGCAGCTGCGCACGCGAAGTCGCGGCATTGCACAATCTCAGGGTCGTAGTGTCGCGTGCGAAACGCCGCAAAATGGCGACGTCTGAGGACGGCCTATGCGTGTAGATCACGCAAAAATCCACTTAGTGCACCGGCATGTACTACGTTAAGTAATATTAGTATTACGTAGACGAAAAACAACATTGTTGTGCGTGTAGTTCAGGACCTTCAAACTGGGTCGCCGCCCGCGTAATGCGTAACCGCATGCGGCAAGCAAGTGCCTTGTTGTTTCCTGTGTGGATTACCTCTTTGGGTTAAAAAGTGGAGAAATTACCGACGCGGACCCCAGTATAGAAAAAATGAAACCGCCCAACAAGGCAAGTATTATATAATGACAAAGAGACAAATATAAAAATAGACACACATCAGGAGCTTTTGAGCACTGATTTTTCACCGAAATTTGGTTTTTTAAAGACGAATGTGTTCAACTGACCACGACGACGAATGCGCTGAGATCATTAATCGTCTCCTGGAATCCGTGAATCTTCGCTTGAAGACGTGTATGTGATTCAATTTGGCGAAGTGCAGCATCCTGAGTAGCTGCAAGTGGTTCACAAGATGCCATTTCATATTCCACACCAGTCAGCCATTTATCGATCGCTGCCAGTTGTCTGAAAAGATCATATGGATGTTATCGATATCATATGGATGTTATCGATAACGATGTTAAGAAAACAGGCCAGTGTACGGTATCACCGAGCCTTCAGCCTTCGGGGAGCCGGTACTTATGGACTCGTTCCCATCCATGGCTAACCCATTGCCAGGGTGAGCATCAGAACACTCCAAGCGGATCACCGCAATAAGCGAAGTGCGTCGTCGCGCACGCCTATTTGCTGCTCCCGTTCTCAATCATCTTCGCGTTAAAAACCATCGACCACAACCACCGCTTCCTTGCGTGATCCGATCCAATCGGAATTCCTGGCGCTCACCCCTCCCCCCCTCCCTCCGCAACATACATGAAACTATCGTATTCAACATAGTTTTTTACCTACGACAGCAACTGGACGTGTTCCATTGGGAAAGAAAGTTCGCGTTACGGCGTCCGACATGCTACGCGATGATGCGAGCTATGTGCGCCGTACTATTAGGTTGTCCCGAAAGTTCCGGAACACCTCGACCACTTTTTTTTCAAATTTATTTCTTTACAACATAAACACGTTTCAGCTAACAAGATATTCATCATTACAATTATCACTTTCTGTCATCTATCCGGAAGCTTGCCAATCCCATCCGCTCAGAACTGTGGAGACTGCCTCGCGAAGAAACGCTCGACCTCCATCTCGATGTCGCGCTGCTTCGCGAACTGTTTCCCCTTTAGAAAGTTCTGTAGAGGAGCGAACAGGTGGTAGTCAGACGGTGCGAAGTCGGGGCTATATGGAGGATGTGGTAGCACTTCCCAGCCTAGCGTCGCCAAGGTGTCCCGGGGGAATGTTGCCAGATGTCGGCTGTCGGATAAGGCATGGGGTGTCCAAGTCGAGAGCACTTTCCGGTATCCTAGCCGAGTGAGATGCTGATCGACTGTGGTGTTCACACAACCGAGTAGCAGGGCTACTTCACGTGTGCTTGCCGTGGGGTTCTCCTGCACAGTTCTCCTGAAAAGCTGATCGTCAGCTCAGATGGACGGCCACTGCGTTGCTGATCTTTCAGGGCTATATCTCCAGAACGGAAGCGGGTGAACCAGCGGTGGATACTCCGCATGCGACGCTGATTATTTGGACCGCTTCCCTTATGGAACTCCCTCGGTAGAACTCGTAGAGGTACAATGCTCGGAGTGACGTCTCGTCCATTTCGAGCTCTATTCCTTTTGTGGATAGGCGCGAATCCTTATATACCTATGGTATGGAACGTTTCTCAAAGTCAATCGATAAATGCCCTGGCTATCCATCGTGGGAAGGCCCGAAAACCCTTGTCCGCCAAGGTGTTCCGGAACTTTCGGGACAGCCTAATAGATGGATCCTGAGGCGATGGCGGTGCTCCAGGCTTATCCTAGGCGTGATCGCTTCAGAACTCAACTAATACGGCGCCCCTATCACGCACCATCTCGTCCCGCGCTAAACGCAACCATGCGAATTTCCTGTTTTGATGCCACACACCTACAGTTACAGGTAATCCAACATGGTTGCTTACATCTTCGGGACAAAAATATCGCGTGCCCCTTCCTTCATACCTTACGATTATCAATGAATTCGAACACTCATCATGTAGATCACAGTACACCTGATCAAATCTCCTTCTGAACTTTGCAGATAAGCGGCTCCAGGATTGATAAAAGTAAAGGATAAAGTTTTTGGCGTCAATCAATCCCTTTGTGGGATGCGCCGCACATTCTAGTTCCATTCAGAATCGTGATGGCAGGTGAATGTGATGTGGCCTATACAATGACTTGCGGTGGCCAGCCGATGTACAAGTCAGTGCTTTTATCCTCCCAGACGATTCTGGTACCAATTTGCCGACGCCGGAGGGATGGAAGGCTTGGTTGGCCTGGGCGGGTGTTGATGAGGGATTTGATCCCGGCACCATGAGAGTGGGGTGCGCGCCACCTGTCACTACACCACCTCCGCCCCTCCAGGATTGATAATACGAATTCATTATAGAATTTTGAAGAAGGTTATTTCTGAGTTTAGCCTCCGTCTAAGCGCACGTGCGAGACGGAGACTAAACTACTTCTCAGTTTTCCCCCCTCAAATCTTTTAAACACAGTCTCTTCGTTAACAATTAGTTAATTCTTAAGATGAATTGAGCAATTTTCGAACTATCATTCTCCTCATATAGTTCTGAGATTATGCCCTACGAAGTAATCAATTCTTCGATATATGTCTTAACTGAATAAAAACATACTGATTTTGCAGTTTATTAATGCTCGTTTGAAGGGAATTTTGCCGTTGCATTGATAATTCTCGCAACTCTTCCCATCGACCATTCACCAGCCTCAATTGGCCTTCGATAGCAGCTCGTTCTTCCTCGTTATCTGCCTTTCCACACAGTATTTGACCTCTAAAATTGCTCCAATTTATTAATGCACTTATCAATCAACACTGATAGGTGCTTATTTTATAAATTCCACAGAAAATTGTTCTAAAGAATGAATAAATCAGGAGGCTCTGAAAGACTGACCTGTGTAGCACTCGTCCTACAGTGTCTTGACTTTCTGTGAGGGACGACATAAACAGTTCGAAATCTCTAAATTGCTTTCGAACCACTTGTAGGTCATCCCGGTCTATCTCTTCCAGAAGACTTAATTCCTCTTCGGCTTCCAAAAGCCATGTTAGCACCTGTCAAGTAAATCAGTGATATGATCAATAAAACAATGGATAGGAAAACCACCCGGTGGGCTGGAGCACCTGTTCAAGACAGTTTTCAAATTCCCTGGTAAGTTCTTCTTTCCTTGCTCGTTTACTTTTACTGGACTTTTGACTAGATGATGATGATTTTCTTGACCGCATTTCAGCCTAGATCAATAAAACTTGGGGGACAAATCAACGATCAATAAAGTCAATAGGCCAACCTCTGTAGGTCCGTCCACAGTGCTCTGCGCAGTGTTCTTCTTGGTTCGAGGTGAACCTCTACCGGTGACTGCATGAGAACTCGACGTCGATGGTGCTACTGCTGAAAAAATGCTGCCAAAATGGAATACGCCATGTAAATGTCTGTAGTTAAGAGAACACAGAGCAATTTAGAGCAAATAAGAAGTAGGAGAAACGGTAAAAAAATATGTCAGCATGTCATTTTTTTTGTGCTTTTGGCAATCAGAAAAAGAGCATTTGGGCAAAATGAACCAACGAAAATAGAACGTACAGCATTGTTGTTGTTGTTGTTGTTGCTGTTGTTGCTGTTGTTGCTGTTGTTGCTGCTGCTGCTGTACAGGAGGTACTGGAACGGGTTCTGCTGGTGGCGGAGGCCGTGGTGGTTGACTGGCGACTATTGATGAAGCTGGAACTCAGCAAAAATTATGTTTCCACGCGTGTAGTTCCATTCCATGCAATTTAAGAGAATCGTGCATGGAAAACGAGTTTTTTCTATTATCCATATATTCATGTTGTATTTGTCTAATAAGAGCTGCATCAACCACGCGAAAAAATGAGAGACTGGCTAAGGTACAGTTCTTCAGGCTGGTGGCCGAGGAGAAGGAGTCTAAGAGTGAATGTTCGCCCCTTCGTCCGCCGCGGTTGGAGGCACATAGTGGGAAAGTTACGTAGACGGTCCCACTCTTCTTTGCCGACAGCGGCAAACGACGGGACGGAGACCTTCTCTAAGGGCCCAGCCGCTACTTTGAGGAGCTTTGCCTTGGCCAGATTCGATTATTTCACGTTAAATGTTAGATCCTTTGCATACGGCCCTTATTAGGCAAATACAACATAAATATTGGGTAGTCTAAAAAGTTTTTTCGTATTTTCAAATACCGGTTTCTCCCTCCAAGCAGCTTTCCAGCAATCTCTTCTGTACATACACATGTAGTACAAGTCCACACGCATCTATAGGTATTATTGTCTTCCATCTCCGGATAACCCTTTTCGGCAAAATAAACATATCAACGGTCAACCTCATTTTCAATACAAAAATTATAAAAATTTTTTTCTTTGAATGGCGTTAGACTGGGAAACGAAAAGGTGATAAGCCGATGGAGCAAGATGAGGGCTATAGGGTGGATGGGGCAGCAATTTTTATCCAAGCTCGAGAATTTTTTGGCGAGTCATTTTTTCACTAGTGGTAGAAATTTTTTTGAATTTTTTCTTTCAAAAGATTTTCGAGCTTGGATAAAAATTGCTGCCTTATAGCCCTGATCTTGCTCCATCGGATTATCACCTTTTCCTTTCCCTGTCTAACGCCATTCAAAGAAAAAAAATTGGAATTGAAATTGAAGTGACTTTTGATAATTTTATTTTGCCGAAAAGGGTTATCCGGGAGATGGATGACAATAATACCTATAGATGCGTGTGGACTTGTACTACATATATATGTACAGAAGAAATTTTGTGAAAAGCAGTTTTGAGGGAAAAAGCGGTATTTAAAAATACGAAAAGACTTTTTAGACTACTTAATATACGGATAACAGAGAAATTTTTTCCGAGCACGATAACTTTGATGGCAATCGCAGATGGTGGCAACTGATTATTTCCATCAGAAGTAGATTCTCCACTTATCATTCATAGAGAAAACCACAAAGTTATAAAAATCAGAGCAAAGACAATTCGTAAAAGAAAAAGTAACTTCTCGCCTCGAGACGCTATTTTTCATAATTCAAGCAATCGTCCTTTACAATGCCTGGAACTCACCTTCGACGACCGCAAGGGGTATGGCTGGCGACTGCTGCTGCGTGTGATATTCCAGCTGCGCGAAATCAGAAGTCGAAGATGGCTTTGACAAGTCATCTGAGAGCAGTGCTCTTTGTGAATCTCGACGTGAAGATCCTATGCCTAAAAGAAGAGAAAATTCGGAAAAATTAGAAGCAAAAAATGAGGAAGCAGTCTACAAAACGCTCTACTCAGTGAGATATAAAAAGCCATAAACACTGACTTGATTGTGATCGTGAATCCTGAGACGCATTGGTCATATACACGTCCTGAAAAAAATATTTCTGAAAAAATATTTAAATTTCCAGGATTGAAAAAGGAATTCTTTCCAGTATCCAAAATCGTTGCCCTTCTCATTTTCTTCAAAAGATATTGTACTTTTTCATCGCAACAGATAATTTGAAAGTGCATTTACCAAAAATAAAGGTCTTAAGAAACTCGTGATCGGCGTTATTTGAAACCAAAAAAGTACCCACGTATGGATCGCAATGCACTGACCAGTTTCTGAGAAGAAAATTGAAAAAAAAAACCTGAGCAGACAGAATAATTTACGAAAAAAACCAAAAAACATTTGTAAAAATTGAATTTGACCTTCAGACCCTTAAACATGTATATGTAAGCGAAGAGCGCAAAATTCATAGCTTTGAAGATGATTGTGGTACTTTAAGTATATCATAACTGTGTAGCCCAATTGGGCTTCTTCGATCCATTCACTTGTTAATCGAAAGAAATGCGTGAGTGAGGCACTAATCTTGCGGCCGTGAACGTGCCGATACGCGGCACTAGCCACTGAGCTTTCCAACGCCTCTTTACAGGTACTATTGGAAAGAAATGTGCAAAAAGCTTTCCATCTAACATGCCGTTAAGTTTGGTGATTTTAACGATCTGTATTTTATTGTTCCCCACCTTCTTTTTGCACTTTAATAAATCTATTGCTTCAAAAAAGAAAACAAATAAATTCTCATGTGTAAAATCGATAATACAAGTCTAGAAGAATCGCGCAAATCTGAGCAAATCAATATTAATCAATATCAACGAATCACATGGGAACGGTGTGTATGTAATGGAAGGAAGGAAGGCAGTAGAACAGCTTTGTTGGTGTTCAAATGTCGTCGCCCGGTAACATTCATCAAATTGAACTTCAAACATCAAAGGAACCGACAGGTGTTGAATGCGGTTGTGTAGAGCTATCAAATCGCTTATCTAACGAGCCTCATAGCAAAGGAATTTGAAAAGAACTGAAGCTTGACGGACTGCCGTAACTTTCATTTGATAAAAAAAACACTGGTGAAAAACAATGAAAAAATAGAATAAGAAAATTAAGAAAATCGATAACAAGTTACAAATGAATGCTACCGCGGAGCTGATGCGTGATGTGGCCCCGGTAGAACCGGCTAATGGCAGGCATTAAAGTATCACGGCACAGCCGATGGGCGCTTTAATGATTTCGACAAACGAAACTATTTTAATATTCCGTTATTTCTAGTACCGTGAAGGGTCTCTGAAATTCTACTTATTAGGTTGTCCCAAAAGTCTTGTCATATTTTTTTCGATCATCACTTTTTATTTTTTTCTTCGTCCAACAAATGATAATTAGGCAACAAAGTATTGACCATTGTTATCGGCAACCCTCTGCCACTTTATAGGAAAATCGTTGATTCCCTTCTCCCAGAACTCTGGGTTCTGAGAGTCGAAGATGTCAGCGATCGCCTTCGCAAGCAAGTCATAATCAACGAATTTTCTCTTGGCCAGGAAGGATTCGAGAGGATGGGTAAGGTGATAGCCAGAAGTGGCAATGTCTGTAGAGTACGGTGGGTGGGGCAGCACATCCCAGCCGAGCTCTTATAACTTAGCCTGGGTACTTTTCGCGAAATGGGAGCGGGCGTCGTCATGAAGAAGGGTGACCGCGGACCTTTTCCGGCGCTTTTCTCGAACAGCGACGGCGAGCTGCTGGAGCTAGTGGGTGCATACGGTAGCGGTGACTGTCTCGCCTTGTACCAGCACTTCAAGGAAAAGCATTCCTTCCGCGTTCCAGAACCAGCACAGTCCCAAGCGTGGTTTGTCCTTCATGTCAATCTCGCCGTTGCTGAAGCTGATGTACCAGCGGCGCACGGTCACGTAGCTCACACATCCCTTGCCCAATGCAGCGCTGATGGAGTGGCAAGCTTACGTCGTTTTGGTGCCGCAAGACCGCTCATAATAGATGACACCGCGACTTGGGTGGGTATCGACAACGGGCATTGTAGCTCTCTTCACGGGATCTGGTGGGTCAATATATATTTTCCTAGAAAGCCTAGAGAACGTTCTACCATATTCCTGAACTCCCTGGACCTGCCTCGAGTGAACAAGAGTTACTGATTTTTTTGGGAAAATATGACAAGGCTTTTGGGACAACCTAATATTATATCAAAGATCCTGTAACATTATATGTTTTCACGCTTTACTCATGAGACAATAAATGTATAGTAAATAAATGAATTTTGTGTTGATTCATAAATTCTGTCCCACGTATAATATTAGAGCTTATTATTTTCTTACTTATTAACAATTGATATTTAACAATATAATCACCCATTACTGTCTGCAATGTACGTCATTTGCGGGGCAGGACCTAAATGAACCTGCTCCAGAAAGACGTAAACTTCAAAAAGAAAAATTCAAAAATGTTATAAGTGGGACAGTACTCGCTAACCAACGCAAGAAGAAAAATGTGTAAATATCAGTAGGCACTGTAAAATGAAAACGAGAATTACAATAAGAAACGAAAATAAGATAAACAATAGTTAAACTATTTAGATAAGCGAATTTCTTTTCCTCATGTTTGTACATAAAATAAATCGATGCATCTCTCCTCTCCGACAAACTGAGCCTTTCTACTTCTTCAGATGCACCTTGTTAGCCCCGATGGGAGGGAATCGTGGCGAGACCCATGCCTTTCAATATCTACACACCTATACAATATCAGCAACTATTGCCGATTGCATAATATTGCAATGTTTATCATTATAGTTTTGTGTTGGTCACTTAAATCCAGCCTATTTTCTTACATGACCGAACCAGCTGGCACGTTCCGCTTATCATCTAGCCTTGGACCATTGCGGACCTCCGCAATTACGACCCCCCATCCCGCCTGCCAAATTCTACCCCACTCCCTGCACAGGGGGATTCTCGATTCCCGCTATACCCTGACGTGAACATAAAAGCCGTTGCGTGCATTTTAAACTCGAGACGGGCGCGGACGTACGCGGATGAAAAATAACAATTAATTAAACATCTAATGGTAGATTTTCACTAAAACTATAAATAACTCTAGGCCATGATGGTGTAGGCGGTAGAGGTCGTACACAAGAGTAGAAAAATGAACACGGGGCGAGAATTTTAAATCAAATTCGAGATGTCCGTAAGCCTGCAGGTGTAATAGCCGTCAGTGATCTATGTATTAAAAAAAGTGCGTGGCCTTTTTCACTGAAACGTTCTGTAACAGTACCGTCATCCCTGTCGTTTTTGATCAAAATTCAATAAAAATATTTGAACCCAAAAGGAACAAGATATGTACTTTGTACCAAATCGAATACAAGTGTAGATAGCAGGACGTGAAAAAAGCTATATAACTTACACTGTGCATACTTTCCGCGCAAAAGATAGAACAAGGTACGAACATTTTGGGTGTGTACCGTTACGTCCAAAAATCGCGCGGCCGCAAGCGGCGAGCGACACGGCGAGTGTGCTGCTCCACGCGTGCGATTGCGTACACGCCGTTTAAAGGTTCACGCGCGAACAAATTACATACTTTCTAATCAAGATTTCCTGATCTGAAGTAAACTACAAATAATACCCCGAAACGTTCATAACATCATAGAAAACAAAAACGGAAACTGAGAAGCAGCTATTTTTTGAAGGGACCCAATGGTATCTGATTATGGCGTTCTGAGCGGAACTCCACACCGACTGCGGCAAGTCGTACTAATGGCGACGCCGCAACACGATTTTCAGACGTAAGGTCCACACCCGAACACTTTACTCTACGTGGGTCCTGCCACGATTCCCTTCCAGGGTAGCATATCTGTCTGGTTGTTATGCTGACATAGGTAGGATCAGTAGCCAGAGGAAGTGATTTATCAGAGCGTAGAAAGTAAAGGAAATCATGATTAAAACACGCAAATACTCCATGTAAATTCAAAAAATAAAAAGGAAATAATGTCGGTTAGTCTTTAACAACAATCGATAAAATTTGGAGCTTTCCAAACCGAAGATTTCGAAAACTGAACTCACGCGAATGTTTTCTTTCCCCATCATTTTGACTATAGGTTTCGCAGTCATATAATTATGCACTGTTACTACTAGAATAATCAATGAGGACAGATAAGGAGGACCGGTCGTGCTTGAGACTCATCGGACCTGGATGGAAGACCGTCAAACGTTCATGTTGGCATGGATCTCGTGAAGGAGATGGCTGGAATGTGGGCTGGGGAAGGGGGATAACTGAGGGGCGGACGGCTGCGGAATTTATCCACTCACGTGCTAACACCTGACTGCAGTCATAAACCTTTACAATAACATCAGCATTAGTACTCAGGCGCATATTTCACGATTTTTTCATGATTACTCAGGTTTGAGTTACCCCTCATCACAAATAATAGTGGAGCTGTCATGTGGTACATAACGAAAAAAGTGGGAGAAGCTGCTGTGAAACTGCGAAACAAAACCCCAGTTTCACATGGAACTTCATGAATTACATGAGAACAACGAGAGGATGCTGAACATGCATGTGGATGAAGTAGCAGGGTGAAGTGAATGATGGATGGGCGTAGGTCAAAAATTAGGTCGCATACATGAGCTAAGCTAAGCCCCGCCCATGAGCAATAGGTGAGTACAAACACGGAAACATCCGCAAAGAGAAAGTTCCCATTCACAGGAAATTTCATAAAGCTGGTGAAAACAAAGAGAAAAAGCTGAGTGTGCATATGAATGGGAAGTCGAGTGAACTTCGGAATGGGTAAGCATAGATCAAAGAATAGGTCGCACACTTGAGCTAAGCTGAGCCCCGCCCGCGACCAATGGGTGAGTATAGGTACAGAGGTAGGTCTTTGTAGATTCTATAAAATCATGAGCACAACGAGAGGTAGCTGAGCGCACATGTGGATGAAGAAGTTGGGTGAAGTGTACGATAGGTGGGCATAAGTCAAAAGGTAGGCAGCATACACGAGTTAAGCTGAGCCCCGCCCATCACAAATAGGTCTATGGATCCTCAGCACACCCATCAATTTCGCCTAATTACTGGCAAAATTCAGGAATGGGCACTGACGGCAAAAAGATTTTTGTAATTTCAGCGAATATGGATATATTGTAATCCGATTCAGTTCAATGGAAGATGCTGTATCGCAAAACAGCGGGTTTTAAAAAAAAAGGTCTGCAACAACACTGTTTCTCTATTCCTCCCACCACAGTATCATTTCCTTGGACAGCGTTCATGGTGACGAAATCTGCGGTTTTTTGGAAAAGCAGTATCACAGGATCTTCGTTCCTCTAAATCTCCCAACCTGGCGGAGTCTCAAAAATCGATATGCATCTAATCCTTTTCCGCGCACAACAATTTCACATTTAAACAAAAGCTCTAACTTCGCGATTCTCTCAATCGATACGTATCTTTATTATTTCCAGAAGATTCCACAATTTTACAAAATGCAAACTCCACTACTAAGATGTTGTCAAAAGTATAAGCTAATTGAAAATTTTCATTGAAAACCACTCACTGTACTTGTTGTGCCCTGTAAGGCACCAATGGAACTCTTTCCGATTAATGATAGATACAGTGTCATGAGATAGCACACCACTGAGTGCGAGTCCAAATGCTCGCTGTGCAAATCTGAAATAAATGATATTAATGTAAAGTGTGTGTAATTTATTCAATTTACTTCCACTGGGAATGATAGAATTCAAATGCAGACAGAAATATAGCAGTTCTTGGAATTTATGAATTCGCAAAGAGCGGTCCCGAAAAAAAGAAAATGTCCGGAGGAGAGATAATGAACTGTGCGAAAAAAATATGAAGCAACTAAAATTAAAGTTCAACGTTTATCCCCTCGGCCGTCTCTGCACATTCATATCATGTACTTATTAGGAGGTGGTGTAGTGACGGGTGGCGCGCACCCTACTCTCATGGTGCGGAGGTCAAATCCAGCATCAATGCTTGTCCAGGCCAACCAAACCTTTTCCCCAAACGGTGAATTGGTACCGGACTCGCCCACAAGTAATTGTATAGGCCAGATCACATTCACCTGCCACCACGATTCCAAATGGAACTAGAATGCGCGGCCCATCCCGCAGAAAAGACTGAATAACGCCAAAAACTCAAAAATTTGCCTCTCTTTGTTAATATGCGCCTTGTCTGGTTAATAACTGAACCATAAAGTGTCCGTCACTTCAGAGACCCTGTGTGTGCGACACAAGCGCTCCCACCTTAACCATAAACAGTTCCGAGGAATACCCTTGCGATTACCGCAATTCCAACCTTTAGGATGGCTTCCAGACAAGATTGCACCAATGAACGAGATTCGGAAATTTGGATTCGCATCAATCTCTGTTTTATTCTATTAGAAACTATGGAGAGATTGCAATCACGGCTCTCTCGTTCGAGTTCAAAATCCGCCTACACCCTCAAGAACAATACTATTGACGCGGCAAGCTAATAAAACGCATCTATAAAATGACAAAAGGGAAACATTGGGAGATGACTAGAAAACCATCGAAAAAATCATCTGAAAAGATCATGAATGGAATCAAATGTGAAATGGTTAGCGCTATACACAAGTGTTGCGTCTCATATCATCTTGAAGGCTCGGTTCCAACTCCTTGAAGTGAGAGCCCTCAAGCGCTATAATGGTTTAAAAGCTAAAACTTTTCGAGACTATTGGATTGTAGGCTGAATCGAATCATCTTTCACTCCAGCGTGACTACTTAGTAGAATTACAGTCTCTCTCATAAAGTTACAACTTTATTGAATAGCTTATGGGACGCCGAGCGTTTATACTCGGTGACTGATAAGATTGCTGCAATAGTAGCGATCGTGCTATCGATCGCCTCGAACGCTTTCGCATCTTATGGGCAATGAGAAAACGGGCTAGCACAAACAATAATAAAGAAAAGCAAAAAATGTAATCTGCAAGAAACTGTATTTAACACAGTATGAACGATGAGCGCTCCCTCGTATGGGATACGTAACACACCTTGATTTAGAATCGATTGACAAGGCCTTCATTTACAATAAAGATAGAGGATCGGGCAAGGAACTAGCAAGGGCAAACTACAGGGCTTCCAGGGTTTCTAAAATACAAATGGGTAACCCAACTCCCAGAAATGGATATAACTTCAATAAAAGAAAATCGTAATGCTGACAGCGCAAAATGTGTCTTAAGAACGGGCGTCGGAATCAAGTCACCGGCAAGGATAAATCTAGCAGATCGTGGAATGTGAAGGTAGGAATGCCCAGCAGTTTAACGCTATAGAAAAAAACAAAATAAAACAGCGAAAACGCAAAAAATAGGAACCTGCACTTCACCCCCCCCCTCCCTTATTTCTTTCGCGCCCCTTTGCGTCATTAACCAGGGGTAGATTGCAGATGGGCGAGCGGACGGAGTCCCGCCCTCGCCCGCTACTCGCCCCACTGATGACTGCAGAACGACGTCGAAACGATCTGAACCTTTCTTGCTTCAGCTGAGAGCTTACCGCACTTCACACAAGTTCACCATATGTTATCAACATAAGTTTACCATATGTTATAAATTAAGAGATTTATGATGAAAACAATGCCAAGCATCGCTACATGAAACGAGCAGGGAGAAAACCCTTGGAAAGTAATCGACCAGTCAATGTGTTAAAAATTATTTCACGTCGATTTCAGAAAATTACTTTCTTCTGGGGATAAAATGGAGCGGTCACGGTGATCATGCCATTTTTGTGGTTTGACTTGATAGGAACAGAGCTAGAGATCAATCTCGCAGTTGATAAGCGACGCTGCTACAGCTAACATAACCCGGGGATCAATCCTATATTTTCATTCACTTATTTATTTATGCGTGCACTAGAAGCACCAGAATATTAACAGAAACTAAACAACCACTTTAGTTTGTCAACAAGGTAGAGCAAATCTACAACTTCTTACAAAATTTAAAACAAAGCATCCAAAGGCATATTGTCGCCCAAAACCACCAAGCGTTTCCAAATCGTACCACTACATTTTGAACCAAAGCGGAATGCATGCCCCATTCAAAAAAGGATTATCAGCATCAAGGACAGTCCTTTCCATGAAACAAGGAAGAACCTGCTTCACAGCTGAGCAATCGATACGGCGAGATAGGTCAGGAAGTCATTAACACCATCAGAAGCACTATCACAAATCAGCCGACAAACGAGAGGTTGTCAATCCTAGCCAACACTCATCGGACAATAGCATGTGTAAACAAAAACATGCCGGCTGAGCAGGCAAAAACGGACATTCGCTGGCTCTAAAAGTGAAAGAGCCAGCCACAACAGTCAAAACTGACCTCACCACTTGAAAAGCAAGAAAATGCAAACAGAACAAATACGGATAATACTAGTACTTACCGGCAAGATAACTTAGTGGAGTCGTGCACGGAGAAATGCTTCTATGTTACCCATGCATTTATGTTGTATCCGCTCAATAAGGGCCGGATGCACAGTTTCACGCGAAAAAGTGACATATGTACAGCTCCTCAAACGGTGGGAAAAAAAATTACGTAGAGAGTTCCATCTTCGCCTACAACCACGACGGACGAAAGGGCGGGAATTTACCCCGAAGGCTCTCTTCCTCGACCACCACTATGAGGAGCTTCATCTTAGCCGGACTCTCACTTTTTCACGTGAAACATTGCATGCAGCTCTTATTAAACAAGTTTAACATAAATATATGGGTAACAGAGAAACTCATTTTCCCGTGCACGATTTCTTCAATCGCAAGGAAACCCTTGTAGAAGGAGCGCTACCAGCTTTGACGACCATTCACGTCAGAATTGGATGTCACAACAGCCAGATGGATGTCGGTTGTCCAGGTTTTGATGACGCCCGGATTCCAGTCAAGTTGAGTCGTTATACACGAATGGCTCATCATTGACAAAAAATAAAACAGGAAAGGGGAAACTGAAGAGATTGGCTGTGGAACCACCGTTGAATCGTTAATTACTGACTGAATAATTATAGCCATGCCAATTATATTTCAGCCACTGAACCTACAAAAATTTAGCGAAAGAATTTGTAGCACTGAGAGTCTGGCATGGGGGGGGAGGATTTAAGAAAAGCACGACCCTCGGTCGGCCTCCGGTCCCCGGTTTCCCCGACCCTCCCGGTTTCCCCGGTTATCGTGCCATCGCCACATGATACGAGTTATGGTTAACAGATACGGTTAACAGTTGACAACCTTTTCAGAAATGTGCTCGCCAGCCCAAAACCTCCTCAAGGTGTGTAGATATTAAGGAGTCGCCAAAATTTCAAAAAAAGGAAACGCTTGCCCTGACCTTCCAACCCAAAATATGACTCAACGATAAGGCGCCCTCGACAGAAGACTAACATGGTTCGGAACTGATCTTTCCGTTTGCGATACGCCACGTATGCCACATACCATTCAAACATTTTTGAAACATTTTCACAACCCAGGCGATCAAATGTGAACATAAAGAGATATCCTCTACTTCGTTGAAACTATATTCCTTCACAAGTGCAGTAAATTGGGAACGTGTGGAGCAAGCCTTTGGATTGAAAAACATGTTTCGCAGGAGATATTTATTCAGTACAAATTTTCCACACGTCTTGCTATAAATAAATAATATAAATGAATGAATAAATAAACAAGTAAAGACAATTAAATGAAAAAATAATTAAAATAAACAAGATGGTAGCTAACTCCTTGAAATCCAGCACCTTAAAGACAGTGTTAGGGGTAATGTAGGTGATGAGAATTCCTAAGAGGAGTCATTCACTCGAAAACTACGGGTTTGGAAAGCCTATTTGCGGCGAAATCCCCCACGAAGGGCGCGCCCCCGACTGTGGCAGAGGCGGCCTTTTCAGCTCGAGCCGCCTTACTGTGCTCGGTCTGCCCCCTAACGACTGATTGGCTGGGGTGGGAAGGCATCGCGGCCCGCTCTCTCAGTTTTTAGCTTGAAGCTCACTCCAGAAAAGGGATGCTTACTCATTCTCGAACATCTCTTCGTGTTTACAACATGGCAACACTCCAATGGAACACTCGTCCGGACCACCCGCCTCTTCACGTAATGCTCCACATCGAGGATCAACGGTGGAGAGAGGTCCTATTTCTCGGGTTTTTGGCCATTTCCACTCGTCTTTTCTCCACTATCCTGTCACTAGGCATTTCGACTTTCACATTCACTACTTCTTTTAGTTTTCTGCCGAATTTCCCCAAACACTGCCTTTAAAACAGCGATGGAATGGAAGGGTTACTACTTGCTCCAAAATTATTGCTGAACTCAAAGTTAAGAAAGCATTATCATATGTATTTACATCATATAAAGGGGTCTTACATCAAAGGATCAGCTTAATCTAAGTCGCACACGGGCTCTTGAAACCTATAGCACTTGTCCAGCTAGACCCCAGACTCGTAGGGACTCGTTCGCAAGGCTGCACTAATGGTGGCGGCACGTCCTGTCACTACATCATGTCTGTCTTTATACAAATCAAAAAACTTTCATTTTTACGATTCGAAGAAATATGTTGTTCGAAATTACAAACAGTTTTTCAAACAGTGGCACAATTGGGTGACTCAATGGTGGGGCCCACACAGTGAGGTGATCTAATAAGTAATGTAGGTGACTGATGTTCGACGCATTTTCCCAAAACAAGTCTGCTGCTGTTTATTCACATTTGTGGACTGAGGGTATTTATTTGCTTGTATGGAGAGGACCTGATACTGCAAATCATGTAAATACCGTGTAGCGCCTCTTAGTACTACGCCAACATCGCCCACGGAAATAAATAGGGGAAAATCACATGAATGCACAATGATGCCTTAAAAAATCGTTGTAAGGAGATAGAACTGAATAACTGAGGCATCGCTTGCATGAAATTTTTGGAAATATTCAGTTTTAGTTGAATTTTGAAAGATTCTTCACAGAAGTATGGTTTTCTGCAAAAAAAAAAAAAAAAAAATAAACGAGGAGCGATAAACAGAGACGTTGGGAATCTCAGCGTGAGGGTTTTCAGCCTTCATTAGAAGCATCCTATTTTGGTGCAATGACTTTGAAAAGCTGAGTCAGCCAGACGCTTCACCGTTGTACCCCTGAATTCCCCCAAGAGTACGAATGACGGACGTAGCTTAGCGAGCGAGATATGTACCGAATGAGTGATTGACCGCAGCTGTCGGAAACGCATATCAAAGCGATGACGATATCAAACGGAAATTAGTGTTTGTACAAGCAGACAGCAGAGATGCCAATGAAAGACCTTTACGATTTTTTTGACCGTCCGACAAGAACGGACAACTGTACGAATTCAGTGGAGCCGGGTAATGCTGGGAATTCTGAGTCATAGAAAAGGTGATTCGATTGAGAAGAAACTTGAACGATTCATGTGATCCATGAGAAAGATGACGAGAGCAGTAGTTCTTCTGGAGACATAGAACACCTAAACTATGTAGGAATAGTTGGGAGGGAAGAATGGGTAAAATGACGACAGAACATCGATTTGACTAGTAAGTCTGGAACAATAAATTTCAACGTACGTGAAATTTACGGGGCCCATAACTCGATTGAGGTACACTTGAAGTGATCATTATGTAGTTGCATGAATCAAAATGCAGGCCTACTTTGACTACTATATGGTGGGAGAACAAGTACCCATTAAATCAGAGAGTTGAAAAGCAGTATGTCGCTAATTAAAAACTGGGAGCAAAAAGTTGGGGTAAGATGCACGATAAGGATCGACAGCATGAACTACTGAACTTACATATTTATTCGATACACGCGAAGGTATGCCATTATTCCGGAAGAAAACAATGACATAAAGAAAAAAAGAACTAAAAAGAAAAAGGAAAATAATCAACACAATTAAAAATCGAGAGAAGTCAATGGGCTCACGAATATGAGCTCGTGGGGCAATACTGGATGTATTTGCCCATGAGGTAAAAATAAATAGGTAAAAAGGTAAAAAGATAGAAAGGTACAATAGGTAAAAAGGCCTGAATATAAGTTTTGGATCACCCTGAGTCACATGAGTTGCCGAGTTGGCTAGTCTTCTCGATTCTGAACCTAATAACTAAAATATTCACGAAGCTTTTTACAGCCAAAAAAAAGCTCCTAAGTGAGACGGAGACGGTAGTAAGAGCTAGTGGAGCTATACTAAAGATAATGAAATTTCGTATTAAAAATAGACCCTTCAAACGCGAGGTCAGTATACTGTAATATGATGCTGGTTTAAGGGGATGGCAACGCTGACGGGTGCCCTGACAAGCCGAACTACGGTAAACCTGGATCGTATTCAAACGTACGATTCCGAACGGAGGTAAAGTGCGTGAGGCATCCCGAGAAGGGAATAATCAGTGTGGAATACTCTTATTCTTTGTGATTCTAGGTGAGAATTTTTACGGATTTAATAGATTTCTCTCATTATTGCTCTGGATTGCTACGGGAAAACAGACAGAAAAGTTGAGTTCTAAAATCCATCTGGAATACGCCATGCAATAGACAGCCTTGAAATTCAATATTGTGCTGTTCCGGAGTCTCATGATTATCTGAAGTTTAAGAACAGTTGCGACTCCAAAATATTTATTCAAAAGATTCAGAAGACCCCTCAAAGGTCTCGAAAGTCTTGAAAATATCTTTGCAATATTTCGACGTTTAACGCCTTCTTCAGGCCCTGCCAGAGATGAATGGTGCAGGAAATCCCAGAAAAGCCTTGAAATTGTGCAATCTTGTGAGGGTTCGAAAATGACCCAGTCAGCTCGATTGATTATCAGAAATGCCGTGTAACAACTAGCCGATTCCGATTGATGGAAGGGTAGGTCGATTTTAATGGGATCCCATCTCATTAATCAATCACATAATGATGAATCTCTGACACTTATAGCGCCCTCCCATCTCTCAGACTGGTAGCAAGTAGCCTGATACGTTATGGAGCATATTAAATTTATTGCATGTGTAGGTACACATGAAACAACACTACTAAGATAAATCAAACCACAACACATTTAACAAATGGGTATTGGAACAGAGGTAACTCAAATAAAAAGGCAGACAATAAGTTGAGCGAGTTGAAATAACTTGAAAAAAAACAAGAATAAGAGAACTAGACACCCTGAATGTCCGAAAAATGAAAATATTGAAAATAAATAATAAATAGTATGAAGTGCTGATGCATATAGTAATGCACGTCATTTGTGAATTCGCAGTTATGAGTTCCAAGGAGATCTTTCGATTCAATTTTCTTTTTTTGAGTTGTTAAGCCTAACTTACTTGGAAATTCTTCACTTAAAATCCCCATCCTGGAAATGAACTGTGAATTGTGCAGATTTCTAAGAACAAATCTTATGAAACAGGTGTATAAGTGACAAAAACGATGGCCAGCTAAATGAGGACATGAGAAATCGGATCTCTTGAAAAACGACAAGGTCCGTTATTCTTCGAACGACCTTAATTCGAATCATGAACATGAGATTATTGACCCGGTAGATAAGATCTGTCACGCAGGTTGATGAACTAATAAAAAGAAAACCACAAAAAAGCCTCCGACGAGCTCATCTTCAAATCTGAGGTCACTTTCGCTGAGGATTATGAAAGAGTCCATGACGCCGGGATAAGAATCCACCTTGGAACTATCACAAAGATACCAATATCAGATCCCACTGGGGATATGAACGTAGATAGCGCAGCGGAAAAGCGTAACGATACGCTTCACGAGCTCTAAGATCGAATTTTATCTCGATCAATCAAACGTGCTTTTCTGAACAAAAGGTTTATCCGAATAATAGAAATTCTGGTGAGGTTCTTTATAAATTGCTTTTCAATTACAACTAAATCGTCGACCACGCCGATTTTGAAGATAATCGCATACGTGGCACAATCTAGAGTATTTAAATATAAGCAACAGCAGACGACCTTGATCCGTCCCTTTTCGAACGCGCCACGCATTTTAATTCCAATCGAAATCGCAAGAGGCAATTAAATGAGATTCGCCTCATACGACGAATTGCGGTGCCAACAGAAGTGCAAGCCAGGACTTATTACGTTTCAGCCAGATCTGCTACCAATTTATTAGATTTATGCAGAATAAATGGCCAAAACAGACTACTTTTTTCAAAACGCCGTAACTTCGCTCAGACACAACTTTATTTGTCGGAATGAAAACCATTCCAATCTACACAGCTTTTCCAACGATCTGGCAAAGAAAATATCCATCATGACAAAATCCCGGCTTGCGAGAATTAATAAAGTCAAGAATGGCCTTTTCACCGTGCATAGTATCGGCACTTTTTTCTGACACAGGTTTGCATCGAGAACCATCATCATTTTGCATCGAAAATGGTAATTCGTTGGGGATAGGACTGAGGAATAAGTGGGGTAAGGGGGAGTCTCGATGCCTAATTGCATCAGTTTTTCCCGGGTGCGCAAAACAACGCAAAACCCCACACTTCCCAAGTCACCCGGCAGAAACTGATGCAGTTAGGCATCGAGACTCTTCCTCACCCCCTTATTCCCCAGACCTATCCCTGACGGATTACCACTTTTTCCGGGTTCTCGATGCAAACCTGTGTCAGGAGTTCGCCGATACGATGCAGGTTGAGAATGCCATTGTTGACTTTATCAATTCTCGCAATTCGGAATTTCATCACGATGGGATATTTTCCTTAAAAGATCGATGGCAAAGTTGTGTAGATTCAAATGGATTTTATTTCGACAAAGTTGTGTCGTAGCAAAGTTATAGCAAGTTATGTTTTGGCCATTTGTTCTGCAGACACCTAATATCATCACTGAAGCAATGAAAAGCAAGATTACCCTGAGCAAGCACTAATCCGGAATCTGATCCCTTACTACGCAAGCAAGAGCAGCGCCAACTGTCGCTACACCACCTCCAATTAACCAACGCTGGATGGTTTTATAAAAAGACTTTTGTAATTTTCAAAACGAAAATAGATTGTGGCATACATGAAATGCGCCCTACAAACAGCTGAATAGCATCGAAAAGACGAAGAACATGCAAATCGTCTCTGTCGACTTTCGAAAATCGAGGGCAAGCGAGTGTGTCACCGGGAATCCCACAGCAGTTCCACTGATCGACATCAAGGTTGCAATAGATATATTACGTGAAATGCAGTGAGCCGAGGTCATTTGCTGAAAAACTAAGGGTACAAAGGCGAAGATCGTTTGTGAAATTTTCCAAACACAGCCTCAAATTATCATAGGCAATTCACAGAGTCATAAATCACTGACTGTGAATGTGAGCTTCAAGACAAACGTCGCCATTTCAAAATAAACCGAAAAAATAGTCACCTCCACTCTATCAGTGGACATTATTCTTAATGTGTCGTATCACCGACGTATCGATAGGCGTGTGGACCTGTGATGTGTGACTGTCACACGCAGCACATGACACCGCCGCTTACAGGTTCGCTATCCGCGAATTCTGTGTAGAAACTTGTAGTCCTCCATGTGCGTCTTTCACCGCAATCATAAATGGTTCTCCTCGACTCTAAGGTTCATTTATGGTGAACATCCTTATCCTTCTTGAACCCAAATTATTGAACCTACTATTTCCATGAACAGAACAAAGTCACAGTCCACTGCCTTTGTCAAACTAAAAATGTGAGGTGAAACACCATCGTCGACGAGCACAAGGAGTCTTTCGATAGTTACCTTGTCAGTATGAAGCAACTTGGTAAATTTTTTTTATTCAAGAGGGTGGCTTTGTGAGGTTACAACCAAGTTATGTAAAACCCCTGACCATTTGCAGCTCGAACAACGTCGTTCGTCCCACAGCACTTTCTTTTGTAAGGCAACCCGTACAGTCAAGGGTATGGTTATGCGTAGTGGGATCCCGAACTCGTTAGTTACATGCATTCCAATCAGGACACTCCCAGGTGTCGAGGAAAATAGCCGCTTGAGTACAAGCCCACCCCCTCTCTACGGCTACCAAATACGACCCCACCTTTTTTTGACCTCTACAATACCAGTAACTGTTGCCGGATTGCATAGTTACAATGTGTTTTAATGCTATATATCCTTTCCTGAGGCAAAAATATATTTATACTACATTTCGTCACATGGATTTGATGTGAAATACCCTTTGCTTCTCATCCGCTTATTGAAAGTTTCGATTTTAGTGCTTATTGCTGACCTCTAAAGGTAAGAACCCCCACCGTCCTATTCGGTCAAATGCGACCATCTGATGAGGAATCCTCGACTCTCGGTGTACCCTGATTCCAATGCATGAGTTTCAAGGACTTTATTTTACAGGACTGGTTATTAGTAACTTGAAGAGGAACCGAAGCAACGAATGAGCTGGCTGTCTGAAAAAGAAATGGAATTTCAAGAATTAGGTTCTATGAAGAAAATGAAGATTGCCGAAAGCGAGGCAACGAAAAAACGAAAAAATGAAGTTGAATGGTGTAGCCTATGATATCACTAGATCAATAGCTTGCAATATCACATCATGTAATAGCCTATCAACGTAAAGCATGCAATTTGGAGAGCAACTGATGAGTGTTTCGACTCTCGACCAGGTCATTCTGCTGTTTCCCACCTCCGAGGCGATTAATTTATGCCAGATGTCTGGGAGAATAGCAAATGGAATCGTATAGGTAGTGAAGACATTTAATCGCTACCATAAGGCTCACACTGGCACTGCAATCAAAATGCGTGGCACATCTAGACGTGAAATAACTTTTCTGTCTGGTTTACTGGCCATAAAAACTGCGATCAGTACGGTTGTCATTTTTGCCAAGGTAAAAATATAATGACTTTATTCAGTAAGTACCGAATAAAAACCTAGAGGGATTGGTGTAGGGACTGGTGGAGCCCACTGCCACTCGTATGGTGCTGGGAAGAAACCCTGGGTAGCTCCGCTCTTAGGTCAGCCAAGTCTTCCAGTATTCCAGTATTAGTGAATTCATACCAAGTTAGTTTGGTAGGGCAAAAACAACTTCCACGTCGCATGGTCACCGCAATCGTTACGTAAAACAAATTGCATTCAAACCCCGTACGACCCTGAGTAAGACCCCATTGCGTGGCACACCCTGCAAGAAAAAAAACTTAGAGATAAGCTTAGGTTATTGTATACAGTTCCGGAATAAATTGTTTTCATAAAAGAAAGCCACTTCTATGAAACAAAAACAAACAAATTCGCTTTTCATCAATTTCTATTTCCATCAAAATGAAACCATACAATGCTGCAATCTCAGGTACAAACCAAATTTACAAAAAGTAAGGATTATATCTAAGCTATGAAACAGGAAATTTCAGGGAAAATAGTTGGAATCGCCATCGTTCCAGTATTTCGATGACAGAACGAAGCAGTGCACTGCAGGGACGGGTTTGGGTCGATTCGGGGATTTTTCCTTACATCGAGAAATCGACAGTGTAATAGGACGAATTACAGGACGATATCGATGTCGACGTCACATACGGCTTGATAGCGGGTCAAAGGTGGTTCCCCAAGCTGGTTGGACTGATAGTAGATGATCAGTGATAGGTTTTCAAGTTGCATCGAAACGATCTAGGGAAATGAGAAATGCCTTGGAAGAGTAAAGCACTGAACAAAAAGGATAAAGGATATAGTTTTCGGTTTAATGCCTTCTGCGGGATGCGCCACACATTCTTATTCCATTCAAAATCGTGGTGCAGGTAGATATGATTTAACCTATACAATTATATATGTATATGTATAGTAGAGATGACTTCCGCGAGCTAGTATCAGTCCATCCACCCCGGAGGATGGAAGGCTTGGATGGCCTGAGCGGGCAGTGATGTGGAATGATCCCAGTACCGTACAGGTGTCAATGCACCCAAAGCAATGGATAGTGAATATAAATGGTAACCAAGTAATGAAAAACAAAAACCATGAAATAAATAAAGCAGTGACTGAGTAAATAGCAGTATTTATTAAAGGCTTGAGATTATATATTCGGCACAATAGATTACGCTTTGGACAGGCATCCTTCGAAAAAAAAACAGAGAAACAAATAAAATAAGTAAATAAGATTGATGGGTAAAGCAAATAAGCAACTAAATTTAAAAAGTAGCATAAGCAGATCTGATCATCAAAGAGTGAATGGTGTAGGAACAAGCGAAATCGCCTTGAGAAAAATTAAATTAAAAACATTAGAACTACAACGATAGGCAGATTTTCCCTTTATTGATCGGGCAAACAATTCCCAAATCCCAGCAATCATCGATCGACGGCTAGAGATCGCCGATAAGGCCATATCAGACAAGTCAGAAGCGGACAGACCGCTAATCCCCCAGTGGCGCCTGATTGCTGATAAGTATCCGCCTTCCTCACAATGGTTACAGTACCACTATTACTTCTAGTAAGTTTATATCATTTCTGTGATCACAAAAAATCGTGATTCAAAAAAATTGAAAGAGTTGTAATGAAAAAATCATGATCCAAAGAAATTGGATGAAATTGCTCTAACGAAAATTCATTCACGTAGATTTAAAATTGATTAAAATGAAATAAATATATAACTGAAAAATGGTGATTCGAAGAATAGAAGAGGCAATTAACCGCCTCTGGTGTTCTGCTTATGGACTGTTAGATCATGTCGAACCCAAAAATGGACAAGTACTAATCGATAATTTAAAAACTTAGTCAAAAAGATCAGGATATAAAACATGAAACGAACTAATATTGAAAATAACATAATACATAAATACAGATATAAAAAATTTTCTTTAAGATCCAATCAATGAAGCAGTCGATTACACTCCTCAACTTTTTCGAGGGTAATCAACTGAAATGACTTTGTCGCGATGAATTAGGCGACCTGATTAGTGGGGCTCGATCGATAATTCACAGGTGGCTGAAGTAACCTATCGATCGACAGATAACTACCCAAAAGGTAATGATGTTACAATGTTTTATATGCATTCGAAAAATCATGAAAATTTAAAATGAACGGAAATTTGTACCGATCGATAATTGACTGAAGCTAAACCTTCGAGATCGACCACTAAAAGACAGCTTTCACAATGACTCATTGAAAAGGTCAACCGTCCGTTCAGCTTTTCGCTACTTTTTCCACAAGAAGTAAGACGAGCGTGCTATTGATTAGTTGTAATTCGAGAAACAAATACATAGTTACCGATCCAAGCAATTCACATCAAAATTAACAAAATAGTAAAAACAGTTATCGGTGATAGATTTATAGAATTCTATCGGACGTATACCAGAGAAGCATGAGAAAAAATGGTTTTCAAAGGAAGAAACCAATTTTTCGAAATTCGGAGCAAAAATACTATCAATCAATCAATATTAATAACAGATTAGTACCAAAGTTCTTCCTTCGGACGGTTTTTGAGGATAGAAAATAGTTTTTTGTTCAAAGTTGGGGCTAAAAATACAATAGTTTGATTATTTTGAAATATTTCCCTATCGGACGTATAGGATTGAAAATTGACATATACCCAATTTAGTCATTTAGGCGGTACTTGACCGTTAGTATTTGCAAACATGATAATGGATTGTTATTATTGATCACGCAAAATCAATATTATTCATGAGTAAGAAAGATCGTGAAGCACTGGAAACAAAATTGGGGAAATTGAAAAAGTAAACAGAAATGAAAAGAGGAAAAGAGCAGAAGGAAAGAATTAGGGCGTCTAATGATGAGGATTGGACCGGTCTCATGCCGTCAGCGCAAGGGTCATCAAGAGGTTACGTGTGGAGTGAGGGATAAGAGCCGTATGTACGGACAGAGAGTGGGAGAGTGTATGATGGAGCAGATGGGAAAGCCTCGCCGTTCGCCAGTAGAGTCGCCGAGAAGGTCACTACTAATTGGTATAATATTAGCTATAATTTTAATCTATAACTATAAAATATTTATAAATCACCAATATACTCCCTGTCCGACTTTCCATAAATCTCGGCATTTAACATAATCAGTGATACGCTTGTGCTGAACCCCCGAAATTGTTGATTTTTATTATACGGCTAACGTTTCGGCAAATCGCCTTCTTCAGAGCCTGTAAGTGATACAAAACGTTGACTACCCTTTTTTCATAATAAAAGGAAAACCAAAGGTGAATCAATCCTAAGAGATAAAATGAAACCCGCTGACCTCATGGAATTGCGCACCACATAGCACCTAATTAAAAAGAATTGGCAATGCGATTAAGGTAACCAGCTTTTCTGGTATACGCCATGCGTGTGACTTCGATTAGATTTCACTAACTTATTTACGACTTATATGGAACACCTTTCTATACGATATAATGGTTTTGCAGGGGTCAGCCAAGGTTAAAGTTACGCTTTGATTTTCTCAGTAGTTCTGGTACCAATTTGTTCACTCTTAGGGAATGGACCTTTTGGCTGTAGTGGACGCATTGGGATTCCTAGCGATACCCCCCCCCCCCTCAACCACTGCACTTCGAGAAGAAATACATAGTTACCGATCTAAGCAACTTACTATAAAAAACAAAATAATAAAAACAATGATCGGCGATAGATTTATAGAATCCTATCAGACGTCAGAAAGGCATGAAGTGCTGAAACTCGGAAAAATCGGTTTTTGAAGGCAGAAATTACTTTTTCGAGCTTGACAGCGAAAATCCTACTAACCAATCACTATGAAAAGTAGACAAATACCAAATTTGTTCCTTTTGAGGTTTTTGTAGGTATGATTAGTCATTATTTTTTGTTCAAAGTTGGTGAATTTTTTGAATATTGATACGCATACTCGTAGCCACTCTACTACAGTACTTACTAAAAATGTTGAAAAATCTCAGCAATTATTATGACTTGGTGAGACCTGAAACTGTTTCTTACCAAACCCCGTCCACTTGTCAGTCAAAGTTCAGACGATTGACGCTTTTTATGGAATTGGCAAATAATACAATCTGCACTTTGTTCTGGACACACCTTTCTACGTGAATTCCAGAAAGACGATAAAAGGCGACAAAAAAGTGACTTCTGAACGGGGAACGAAGCCTTCCAGACCAACTATCTTCGGGTGTGTACCCTTATGTCAGGATCGTCGCACGACGACTAGCGGCGTGCGACACAGTCTGTGCGAGCGTCGCGGTTGTTGGGTCTTAGAACGATTACACGGTGATGCTATGGGCGCGATACGCAGTTGACTTGTAATCGCTCCGGGACCCAACAGCATGGTGCCTTGGCTCGTCCGCCTCGATTCGCTTGCGACATGCCGCGGTACGGCAATCCTGACATAAGGGTACACACCCACCATCTTCAGACGTACTCCTCATACATGTTTAAAGCTGGTGTTCGTATTTTTCTACATAGCTACCATGCACAACTTATGCTCTAACCTTCGGCCACCACAAATAGGATTGTTCCTGCAGCCACTCATAGACTCATCACTTTTGGCTTCAAACGATTTGTTGTATATCGTGACCAGAGCACCCCTAGGTGTCGAGGAAAATGGGCGCTCCAGTACTACCCTACCCCCTCAGCGGGGACCTACAACCTTTCCTCCTCCTTTCCGACAACTACATCACCTCTATAGTATCAGTAACTATTGCCGATTGCATAGTATTATTGAGATTTTTATTACTGTAATTTTTCTGTCGAATTCAAGCGTATTTCTTTCCATAACCGAGTCAGCCGACTGCACGTTCCTTCTATCACCTAGCCTGGAACCTTTGCTGACTTCTGCAACTATGCCCCCCTCCACCTCATCCCGCCCATCGAATATGATCCCCTCCCTGTCGTGAAATCTTTGACTCTCTCGTGACGCTCTCTGCTCTGCTCTACGAAACAGTAAAATTGAACATCGTCAGAGGAGGACGTCGGCTATTTTCAGTTCGTCTTTCCCCGTCACTTTTGTCGCTGCCCTCACGGACAGACGGAACTTATTAAGTGTACGCGTATCTCGCCCAGTCAAATTTGCACGAAAAAAGCCACGAAATATCCCTAAGCCTTTCGGCAATACTGAATAAAATACATCTTTCACATCAGTTAGCATTGATTACACAATTTCTAAATACTGACACTAATCATAAGCCTCTTTAGCTTTGCTTAGGAGAACAGTAACCATCGAGCTTCAAATCATGAATGAGGTTAAAACCTCGAGAAAGCTCGAGTAAGCAACCTTCAACCACATAGTTTGGCAAGGAAATCCACGATAGAGTGATTTACTTGAAAATTTAGAAAAAAGAAAAAAGGGTAAGTGTTGAAAAATGCTTCCTATGGCTCTATCTTTCTTATACTTCTGTAACCGAGAAAGAAAAAAACTTTAGAAAATAATGGTCATGTGTTGAATATGCAAAATTCGTAAAAATAAAAAAAAGTAAAGACAGCTTTTGGAAGGTTAGCATATGAGCAAGTACACATTCGCAATGCAGAATGGGGATAATTATAACCTACATGTAATTATGCTCAATCATGTAAGCTGGGGTTTATCGAAGAGTATGAAAGGATAATAGGTCTAAAGTGGCTCTTTTGAAATGCCTCGAAACGTCTTGAGAAAATGGTGTTTATCAAGTAGTGGTGAAACGGCAATTACAGCACAAGAAAGAGCAGAAGATCCTCTCCAGGATGTACTACTGTGACGTAAGGGAAAATGAGCTTTAGAGGCACCAGTAAGGGTAAGGGAAACTGAGATCTGAGAGTACATGTTCTCTGAAAACGAACCTTCTACTTCAGAGGAGGTCATATGTGGCGAAAATCGCATCAAAGAAACGCGGCTTGGGGTCTTATGGCGACCCCGCAGCATGGCATGTCGTTATGCGGTTATGCGGCCGGGGGAGTCGCGGTGGAAGGGCGGGACAACGGTCACGGCCGGCTGGTTTAGACTCTGACCTGTCTTCAGTCCACTCCGGCTAGTGACGCAGAGGACGAGAGAGAAGGGGATTTTCGGGCTGCTATCCCTCGGTTTTTTCGCGGTTTTATGCCGTTCTTTCTCCACTATTACATTGCTGAGCGCATCTACTATTATATTCCACAGTCTGCCGAATTTACCCCTTCTGGTGTCTTTAAATCAGCAATGAATGTACAAGAAATACTAACACAAAATGCTGAGAACGCCGGACAACCTAATACTTACCACTATGCCATCATTAACTTTCCATCTAGTCGAAAGAGTTTTCAACCCAAGTAGGTTATTGCGGGAGAATGAGTCCGGTACTGAATGTAGGAGAAACCGAGGCAACGTAAAAATACAATAGTAAAAACTTGGTGCAACGAAACGATACGAAACTGGGCTGAACATGAACTGATAAGGAAATCAATGCCCCAACCGTGGATCTTATATCTGCTCTTTGAAGATAGATGACCAAAGTAGTACCAATAGGGTGTGATACTTTTATGTTTATATGGGTGACAATAGTACTACCTTTTTATTTTTGTCTTCAACTGTACTGAAAGGTCACTGAAATTAGATGAAAATGAAACTAGGTGGATACCCTGCAAGTGTTTATTCAGAGCACACCAGGAGTCATGGATTCCTCGACAGGGGTCGTATTTGATCAGAGGCAGGGGGGGGGGGACGCTCCTACCTGCAGAGGTCAGCGATAAGCACTGAAATTTAAACTTTCAAGGAGCAGTTGAGAAGCGAAGAGATATTTCACAACGAACCCGAGTGAGAAAACGTGAAATAAATATCTTTTTACTTCAGGTAAGAATACATAGTAGCAATAAAACACATTGCACCTATACAATCCGACAACAGTTACTGGCATTTTAGAGGTCAAAAAAAGGAGGGGTCGTATTTGGTACCCGTGGAGGAGGTGGGGTCGTGCTGAAGCGGCTATTTTCCTCGACACCTCGAAGTGTCCTGATATATTACACTGGGAAACGTTTGCGCTACGAAACGCAATCGCATTCTAGTCGTGCGTTTGCGCGACGTTTGCAACACCTGAACAATTGGACATTGAATGAAACGTGTTCCATGGAAAAACTACAGACAAAGTATGCAGCGAAAACGTTCAGCAATGGATCTTGTACAGATAAAATTTCTTGCTAAGGGAAGTGTCAGTGAAGGACGTCAAGTGGAATCCCGAAATGTGAGCAGAATGATCTGCATCGTCAGTAAAACTACCTGGGGCACAGGATAAGCCCGCGTTCATGCTCACCACCAGCAGGGCGTGGCTACGTTCACAGGCAACGAGGCAGAGTGGTAGGGGGAAGGTGCAGAGACGACGTAGGTAACGAGGCAGGATGGCAGAGGCGGAGACGCAGTGAAGCCACGCCCAGTCGCCAGAACCGCATAGTATGAACGCGGTCTAAAACAATGGGAGTAAATGTAGCTTTGAGTAGTAAGGAGTCGAAGTTTGTACAACCCTCGCGTATTGTGCACCATTGCACCACACACCCGCCAGGGACCTATCACGAGTTCACTGCCGAGGCATGTAATAGCAACGAAGGCTTGTTTCATGTGGAGGAAGGGAAAATGTGACAAATCAGAGAGCGAACTCGAGAAGCAACCATTCTGGATATCTCCGCGTTAATGTCGATATGGCATTAAATGTACACAATACAAGAAATGCTCATGTTATCCTTCGGCACCGTCCACCGTGGGTTATGGGTTGTATCATTAGCATAAAGCGAGGTAGTAAAAACCGCAGGAAGATTCGCGCTGTTACTTTTTATGATTCGAATTTATTTCGAAATCAGTCTTGAACTGAAAAGGGGTGCCCCCGAGCACCACGACTATCAAGAGTTATCTAAGACAGTAAGCCTGAAATGTCATTTTAGGAGTGAGTTTCAATGTAAAGAACGAGCAGGGTTTAATGAAAGGATCTGTTGCACAAATGTTGTTGAAAGGGCGACTTCAGCTCTTTATAATGCATTGGCGTACATAGTGGAGCAGCTTCAGCAGAAGTGGTGGGCGGTGCCTAACTGCAGCTCGGCCTGGTTCTTGCCCCACCTACTTCAGTGATGCAAAGGGCGCGAGAACCCTTCCTTAACGAGAATCAGTGAGAAAACGGGCTTATTGTTCACATTTTTAGCCGTCGCGTCCTCCCTTCATTGTGACACTACATGACATCTGCACTTTCATATTTATCAATTGAAGAGTACTCCTCGTGGTGTCTTCGAGGGAAAAGTTCGAAACGAACTGCGCGACCTTTGGCCAGGGGGCGTGGTCAGTTTTCGTTTTGCGTGGAACATGTTTGAACATCGAGGCTAAGTTTCAGAGGTGCCATTGGAACTATTCATTGCCACACTAATTCGCTTCTACGACTTGCCGCCCTGTGGGAAAACCCCTATAATTTTCCATCAATTGATTTTTCGAGATTTTTCTCGAAATTTTTGTCAACTTTCGGACGAAGGAAGTCGTTTCATTTTCAAGAATACAGATTCACTGTGCTGAAATGAATGAAAAAGGACGTAGCTCCCAGTGAATGATGTCTTTAACCTTATTTCACCGAACCGCAGCGCACATATCCTTATGGGGCCATCTCCCAGTAATCTTATGGCGTACTATCTTACGGAATGTCATTACCATGCAATGGAAGATGAGGTATAGATGCACATTAGACGTCTGAACAGCGGACGATATAGGAGAGATCCGGAATCAGCTGATATCTGTCTCTTAACATGACACATCAAACGATATCAATTTCGGACAGAACGTGTCAGGCGAAGAGAGGAACGCAGGCGGTAGTAATTCATCAGAAATGGGGAATCAGGAACAGCGATTGGATAGTGGTGATTTCGACATAGTGGATTAGTGATTCACTAGCAGTAGAACATACTCAAAACGGAACTAATAAATGCAGTTTTAATGAAACTATGCCAATGTCGAAGTCCGAATTTAAGCTATAACGTTGTAAATCTCGATTGAATCTATCAGCAAAATGAATTCTATCAATTAGCAGAATGCTATTGCAAATACGCTCAAAACCTGAACTGTTACTTTGTGGTGACAATTCCACGGAAAGCCTTCATTTGAGAAGCCCACGGAAAGCCTTCATTTGAGAAGCACATCAAGGTCAAGCATGGGTCGAGAAATGCGCAGGGAAGTCATATTCTTGGATAAAAAGCGGAAAGGGTCGGATTTTTCAACAACCTGAAGCGCATCTTTACTCCATTGTGTATTGCGGGTATGGATTAGATTTGGATTTCCAGTTTGTTTATGATATGATCAAAAAATAACATTTTCCGGAAAACTTTAAATCTGATTATTTGAAATGCAGACAAATTCCGAGAGCCGATTACTATTAGTGGCAGCACATGATATGTATTGCATTTTGCTTTTCAAAATACTCTTTATAAAAAGGTCCCGTGACATTTCACAAAGTAAATTTAGATTTATAGAGCGATCCATAAAGAGGCCTCCGAGTAAGTTTTTGCTGAAACCCGCATAGTCCCTGTGGTAGAATCCTCCACTTTGTGCTACCTTTGAGGTCTACACGTATCTTTCACCATTCCTCTCTTCAGGGCCAGTGCCGAAGAAAGTGTGAGCTGCTCAACCTCTGAGGAGAAGCGATATTCACGAAAGGAATTTCAGTCGTGCTCAGCCACATATGTATAGCCAATGTAGTTGGGTCCTGAGCTGCTATGCAAAAAATGAGTTATGAAAATTGGTGATTATATCCCAAAGACATTGTATTAGGCCCTGATACACCGGACCTTTGTGAATCTTGAATAGCCTGACAGAAATAGGGTGTGGTGCACAATTTGTTGCATGCATTATGGATCACTCTGTATATGGCTATGAACATGTGACGATAACCAAAGAAACATAAAAACTGAGAAAGTTCAGGAAAAATGTGTAATGATTGATAATGCTGAGCAGATTAATTTCCCGTTTCGAAAAAAAACAGTGATTTCGATTCGCTCTGAATTCCTATCATTTTACAGATGGCACACAAATAATACCGAATATTTCGTACATATTTATGCTTAGATCATTAACATATATGGTAATATGAATGAATAATTTGGCGTAGATCCTTTCCAATAACAGAGAATCCGATACTAGAACATTTTTGATGACTTACGTAATTAAACAGAAAAACACTATCATGTATGACCGAATGGTGTAATGATCTAGCCCTAATCAAGCCTACATAGGCTCAATCCTTGCTAAGGAGAAACCATGTCCAGGGAAATTTCCAAAAAGTGAAGTGTCATGCTGTGAACCAAACTGCTGGGTAATTCTGTGAAGCGCTGGGTAATTCTGTGAAGCACATGAGTAGAAAATTACACTGTAAATTTATTTGTTTTGTTTATTACTAATGTTTATATTTTGTATTATAAATATGTACATTACACTACACATTTCATCATTTATATTATTGCATTTATGCCCGTAAAAATGTTAGCAAAGACTCGAGACAAGACTCGATATCGCTAATCATTGCTCAGTTATAATGAGCTTTATCAGGGCATTAATTTTATTTTGATTTTTTTGTTTTTCTCAGGCATTATACTGCTTTTATTCATTTGTTTATTATTCATTCATTTATTTATTTGCTAGGCACTATGCTGTTAAAAAAAATGCTAAAACTTGAAAGCTAAGAGGCATGAGAGGCGTAAGAATGGTCATATCAGGCAGGGAATTCTGAAAAGTATCAGCTGAGCGAGTGAAAACGATAAACGAACAGATCTTTCGGCAATTGATTGAGGTCTTTTCATTGGAAAGTGCGCTGCGCAAGCCACCAGCCGAGAATAGAGCGGTTGGGGTGTTGCGCAGTGGGTGGCGCGACTGACGGCGTGGTGACTGACGACGATGACTGACAGATCGTCGAGAAATGCGCTGCGCGCTACTGGAAAAGGACCGAGGAGACAGGGGAGTCGCGCAAGCGTGACATAACTAGAAAACGGCCATTGAGAGCTTCGGACACGGAAAAATCACGACGCCGATCACCGGCGCCTTTTAGAGCCAGCTGGCGCCCAACTCCGTTCTTCATTCGGGGAACAAAGAACTTGCGCCGACGAAGTAAACACCCACGAAAACCCCCCGAAAACGCGGAACATTGTTTTCTGTTTGAGTAACGCTGTATGGGATTCTAACTGTCCCGCAACTCTAAGAAGTTGCTGATACGTGCTGAATAAAATCGATTTTCAGAGAACAAGTTCATTGAAACAGCTCATAAATCGATTTAGCACTTCGTCAAGCACATGTAGCATTGATCCCAAGCAATTTATAAGATCTCCTATCGGGGCAACTTGCTCTACTTCTAGTTAAAATCAGGGAAAGCCTACGTTCTCACCGATGGATTGATTAGTGAGGGAAAAAAAAACAAAACGAAACTGTAAGCTAAATTAGGTTTTCCGAGCCCACAAAAACAACAACATCTGTCCAATACCAGTCCCCAAGGATATATTACTGAAAATAGTTGTGGGCGAAGAAGATTTATGAATGCCATTTCTAGCTCCATGGTAAGCTTTCGTTGTTGCTATTACGGCTTTGCCCTATGTAAGACCGCCGCCAGACTTTGCGATTTTGCGGTGGCGCGGCTCCGCATGCGAAGTTGCGGTACTACACTATCTTAAGGTCGTAGTATCGCGCGCGAAAGTGTGACGTCGCAAAATCACAGAATCGCAAAGTCTGGCGGCGGCCTCACAATAAGAGTTCTAACAATAAGAATACGTTGTCCGAAGATAGATAAGATTTCGATACAACCGGTGTTTGCCATGAAACAGTAATGAATGTCGTCGGCAATTTTTGTTGGCCGGCAGCTTTATTCAGTGATTTTGAGGTGACCTCATAAGTGAATTGGTAAGTCGAGTGGAAGAGAGTAATTAAGCGTGAGCAAAAGCACTTAGTGTTTGCAGAAAATACTTGGCCGGCTTAGTAAGGCGGAGCCCATACAAGAGCAACCAGTGCCTGATATGTGAAATTAGAGCTATAAAATAGTAGAAATGTAGGTGGTGCCGCTATCATACTCACATATGTATGCGTGTTCTACGAGTCGAATACCCTCAGGTACGAACAAGAGATCAACATATCGTCCAGACAAGTCAGGATTTCACTTCCTTAAAAGCTTTTCGTGGGTTTCCCTGGGACCATGGGAACCTCGGCTTGAATAAGAAAACTCGACACTCAGCACGGTGAATTTGACAAGTTTTGAAGTTTTACTTATTGAACTTTTTGAAGTTTTACTTATTGGCACAGGGAGTAGAAAAAGAGAGGAAACTGTACCTTATAACACCGTCCTCTGTAGAAGAACATTTGAACTCAACAATGATAATGTGTAGCAAAAATCGCGTTGAAAACGCGCCTTTAGGGCACTATTGCGATTTTAACGCGCTTCATTTCGAACTGCACGCTTGCACGGGCCGATGGCACTGTCATTTGGTATCGCGTAGGGCGTATTGATTTCATTCATAATCATGTTAATTTGTGAAACAGCACGCACTAACAAACAAGGGAAACAATGAAAAGGAGAGCAAACGAAAAAGTGAGAAAAAAGTGTGAAAAAAAACCCGTGGATTCACAATCGACATCTTGATAAGGCGTCGGGTGTGCGTAATGAATTGCAGGCAACCGTAACCCATACCGTAAGCCAAAACTGTCACTCCTAGGGTCATTAAGGCAACTCCACAAGCTTGAAGCTAAATAGACGGGATGACAATGACAAGGTGATTTTCGAGGAATATTCCGATTTAACTAGGAACGAATTATACTCACTTGGCGCTAAATCCCCTGGCGCCCGCGCCAAATGGAGTAAATTTTTTGATTTCTGTGGCGCAAGTGCAGCGCTTTCGGTGCGAAAGGGTGTGGTATTTTTTCCATACAAGGTAAAACTGAGAGTACTAGTTTAACATACTATCAACATGGACACGTTTTGAGCAACCCTACAAATTAGTAATCCCCCAGCTGACGCCAAGGATATGTTGCGCCGTTTGTGTTCTACGAGTGGAATAGCCTCAGCCTCTGGAGTTTTACGCTCGAATAGATTATTTCTCGATTAAGATTGTTATCATACAATGTTATTGTTATATAAGCTTCCGGTCAAATCAGAATGTTCCCAAAAACCTTGCAACTGCATCAAAATAAGAAGCGTTAGGGTTGCTTGAGAAGATAAATAGCGGCTGAGCGGCATCGATTCATCAGTTTAGCATTTTTTGGGTCAGAAAGAAAAAATCGAGCAAAAATGAGATCTACGAAAGAAAAGTTTGTTTTGCAGACATGAAAGTGCATATCACAAACATCGAAGATTAGGTGAACAGTTGTCGGCTGGAATACGCTTTCTCACAAGGGAAGGATTCTAGGTCGAAGTGGCCATTCGTAATGGGATACATATTGTCTGACTTATTTTCGGACGCTGATCTCGAACCTGCATTCCAAATTTGCTGTCCGATTCTCTGAGCGGAGTTATGGGGGTTTTTTGAAAAAACAATGCTATCTTATGGTAGGTTTGGAAGTCCGTAGCACGCGAGCCAGACGTTCTCGCGCAAAACTAGTGCGATTTTCGTGTTCAGGGGACCAAACTGCCCTATGGAACATGTTTTTAGCCAAGTCGAGAATTTGACCGAATTTCGGAAAATTCTTGGCTTACCGAGAATTCGACCAAATTTCGGAAAAACTCCTGGCCTACCCAATAGGCCTCAAATTGGCTAAAAACATGTTCCCTGGGCAGTTTGGTCCTCTGAACACGAAAATCGCACTAGTTTTGCGCGAGAACGTCTGGCTCGCGTGCTACGAGCTTCCAAACCTACCATATAATAGCATTGTTTTTTTTAAAAAAAACCTCCATAACTCCGCTCAGAGAATCGGACAGCAAATTTGGAATGCAGGTTCGAGATCAGCGTCCAAAAATACGTCAGACAATATACATCCCATTCCGAATGGCCACTTCGACCTAAAATCCTTCCCTTGTCAGCTTTGATGCCGTCAGACAAATGCTGCCCAGCCGGCTGCCGACCATCTTCGTTGAAGCACGGAATAATGGTCAAGGTAAAGCAAACAATAAAGGGCAACAACCGGATCAAAAGAAAAAAAGCAAACAAAATTTCGTTTAGTGGATTTCGTGAGTTTTCAAATATAAACTGGATAGAAAATGAGGACATACAAAGGAGAGATGATTCCAAAATACACCTGTACGATGGCTGGTCGCGTTATGCGCATAAAGTAGTAAAAATGGTGTGGTGCAGTGCTAGTCATTCAATTTTCCATCTACACAGCCCTCGTAAGATCAAATAATGCTCACCGTCAGATTTCACGATTTAGCGTTTTTTGCAAAATTGCGATTCCGCCATTTTGCGATTTTGCGATGTCTCGGCTCCGCACGGAAAGCTACGGCAGTGCAAAATCTCAAGATCGTAGTAACGCGTGCGAAAGTGCGACACCAAAAAAATCACAGAGCGGCAAAATCGCAAAATCACGAAGTCTGACTGCGACCTTACTACTTTTTATGTCAAATGCAAATGAAATTGATGATGAATAGAGGTAAAAGCTTGTCTACCACAAATAGTGAAGGGATCTGATCTTTTCAGACACGTGCAGGGGAGGAGCAGTACACCTACTCACGGTACTTCGAATACTGGAATCCCAATTTGTTTGAAGGATCAGGAACAAAGTTTTCAACGTTAGTCAATCTTTCCTATGGGACGGGCCACGCACTCTAGTTCCATTCAGAATCGCAAAGGTAGCTGAATTCGATTCGGCCTATACAAGGCTTGCAGGGACCAGCCGATGCATGAGTTAATATTTTTACCCTCCTAGACGAGTGTGGTATGAACTCGTCTACCCCGGAGCTATGAAGGGCTTGATTGGCGTGGAAAGGCGGTGATGCGGTGTTTGTTCCCCGTACGACAAGGGACGTGCGCGCCGCATACCACTATACCATCTTTGTCCCCAAATTCTATTATTCGGCTGCAGTATGTTTTCGTACCAATATGCACATAATTGCCAACATGCAAGGTGGGAGTGGCGGGCGCAAAGAAGGCGGAGCATACCATACATCAAATTGTAGCAGATACATTGAGAACAGTTGCACTACTCAAAAACAATTTCTCCGAACCGTCTTCCAATTGAAGAATGGAGAAAGAGAAAGAGAAATCGAAAAAATGACGGAATCGAGTTTAATTTTAAATACAGCAAGATACTAGTAAAGTAAAGTGAACTTGAAATCGCTCCTGATGAGCTTCTGCGTCAACTGACCTTTCACGTTTAACAGTCGAGCCACTTGGAACTTATGTTCAGCCGTCGCAAACGCATTTTCCAAACGTTCCGCCGATGTGCTTTCTGCGACTTTCTCCATGTCCACCAAACTTTGGCTAAAAAATTAGGAAAATTTAATTGAATAATATTCTCAAATACATGACTGCCTATCATCTCAATCGCTTATCGCTTAGTTTAAATACGACAACGCAGTTCCCATCGGTGGATCTCCGTAGGGACAAGAAGGACAGACTTTGTGTGGGCACATTTTCGTTGTGTCTGGCAGCTCCAATTTCAACTTCCCTTCTGAACTACCCTTCCCCGAACGCCGGTAGAGGGGGGGGGGGAAGGGGGGTTGTGCCGCACTTTATGAAAATATCGCAGAAAACGTGTGTTTGTGCCCCGTCTCAACCGAGCTATTGACCGAAATACGACTCCCCTCCCACCGAGACAACCTCTATCATGTTCAACACTTGGCGAAGTGTTCCAGCCACAATGGAGTGGTCTTTTTGGCGAAGAATCTATTAAGGTGCAGTTTACCGTATAAGGACCCTATCATCCGTGTTTGAAGGACGCCAGTCAATGACGGGGCCCATTCATTGACGTCGACGTCACAATTTCTCTTTTTTTATCGCTTTTTATCGCTTTGACTCGGTAGTCCTACCAGCCATGTGCTACGGATGCGAAACGTGGGCGCTTACGAAATCCAACGAAGACGAACTCAGAACACTCCAGGCTTCTCTAGAGCGTCGGCTTGTCGGACTTACTCTTTCACGTCAGCGCGAACTCGGCCTTCATAACGCCGACGTGAGGCTAAGATCTAAAGTACGAGATGTGGTTCAACACTGCGACGAGGCGAAACACAGGTTTGCCGGACATCTGATGAGGCGAGACGACGGCCGATGGAGCACAAAAACTATGTTGTGGTACCCTCGTCACCACAAACGTCCACCTGGTCGTCCGCCCACGAAATGGTCCGATTCGCTTGCTTTCCGAAACAACGTCCGAGATCCCGTTTCGTTTAAGACTGTCGTGCACTGGACGATGATTGCGAAGGACCGTTCAATGTGGAAGAGAAGTTGGGACTCGCGCAAGGCCAACCGCCGTGCTGAAGGAAGGGTCGCTTAAGTAACCTAAGTAAGTAAGTTTATCGCTTTTTTCCGCCTATTCACTGATATCAGTCAACTTTTCCATTGAAAAACTCTACACTTTATTAATGTCTCCCTATTTGCCTCTCCCTCTTCATTATTTGCAATCTTCACTACTCCTCTCATTTTCCCTCAACCTCCTAGAATACGAATCCCATTCAGAATCCTGCTTGTCAATAAGATCCGGCCTTAAAAGCGATTGAAGGCTTCTTTCCTTCTTTTTTCTTTTATTTATCTTGCTTTTGAGCTCCACCCGAGTGTGACGGAAGGAGATTAAAAAGGAAAGGACGAGTTCAGATAAACTGAAAATCAAGACATACTCAAAGCTATGCAGGAGAATGTTGAACGCGTAACCATCTCGCCATGATGACGTAAAATCGCAGACAGAAACTTCATCATAGTCCCTGGTCACCTCTGTGCACCATTGTTTCATTGCCTCTGTCAACTACAAAAATCGATACATCGATTTACGCGTGAGGACGGATTACTGTAACGTCCACGAACCTTATCATCTTTGATTGGTTCCGGGCCAAATTTCTTCCAAAAGGCCTGTACGAGATTCCACCATGTCTGCAGTACGGCTTTTTGTTGATTGTCGGCCAAATCATACGGGGACGTTTTTGTGTCACCAATACATGCCAGAATTGACGTACAATCATCGAGCCGATTACCGGTCAACGTCTGGAATAGAGCTATTTTTTCGGAAATTGGGATTTTTCGGGGATTTTCTGGGATTTACGGAATCCAAGTTATTTCGTGTTCCGTTCTTGACTACGAGGAATTCTTTTCGACCGCATTATTATCAACAATATTTTTTCATTTCAGTTTACTGAATTTAATTTCAGATTCAACCGACTCAATTTTAGGATGAATTCGAATTCATCTCTTGCAAGGAATTAAAGAATTTTCGAGAAATATAATCTGTAAGAACAAAGAAGAACGTTCTGCTTTGAGGGATAATCCCATAATTCTTCATGTAAACACCTTCCGACCTCAATTCGCTCACCTTCCAAATCGCTGCCGAAAACATAGATTATTCATGAGGCTGCAAAGTGCATAAAATGAAAAATCGCCTTCCCACCAGGGGAAAATCCCACCTTTTGATCGCTATTCATATGAGCAGAACACCGAGAAAAAAGGTGACACTAACTAAATGGACCAAATGAGCCAGTGTTAAGCAAGACTCTAACTTTTTGAAGTAGATTTGATTTTTTCTAATTTCTGGGAAAGAAGTGAAACTTCGGAATCAATATCGGTTTGGATATGTGATCCAGTACTGTGTAGATCTCATTCAAATACTTTGATGAGTTGAACTGGAGTCGAATGCATGGTGCAGCAAGAAATAACTGAGCAGCGCTATATATTCCGAATGTTGTTCTGTGTCGAAGCCTCATGCTATCTTATTATGTAAAAAAGATATGAGACCAGAAATTTTATTCCAAAAGTCGCAAAAAGGTTCCACAACATACTCCCAAAGCGCGCCGATATGCTCACAATTGGTTACCAATATTTTTGGTATTCACCAAAAAACATTAATCTATGACGATTCTGATCACGGAGAAAAGACTGATTATCCTCTCCTTGATTTTTGATAGCTGGTGTTTTTAGCCGCAGTCCGCGATGCGAAAGTTGTTACAAATATGTATGCTGACTATGGGCAAAAGCTTTGATCTCGGACGGGACTCGAACCCGCACCGTGCTTTCCGGGCACATGTGCTAATCCATTGCCCAAAAGACATGGAGCTTTCCACTTCACGGTTCGATGCCAGTATCGGCCAGCCGGTTTAGCACGTTATGCGTGTGAATGCTGATAAGCAGTGGCAAATAAAAAAAGGATAAAGTTTTTGGTGTTAACCAATTCCTTCTCTGGGATGCGCCGCACATTTTAGTTCCATTCAGAATCGTGATGGCAGGTGAATGTGATGTGGCCTATACAACGACTTGCGGTGGCCAGCCGACGTACAGATCAGTGCTTTTATCCCTCAGACGAGTCTGGTACCAACTGGCCGACCCCGAAGGGATAGAAGGGTTGGTTGGCTTGTGCGGACGTTCATGCGGGATTTGATCCCCGCACCATGACAGTAGAATGTGCGCCACCTGTCACTACACCACCAGGTGAATATACCATTCAGAAGCTGAGTTAAGCTGAAAGGAGTGTGGGTAGTGTTATGGATTAGCACATATGCCCAGAAAGCATGGAGTGCGGGTTCGAGTCCTGTCCGAGACCGAAGCTTTTGCCCACAACTCAGCATACTTGTAACAATTAAATATCACATCTATCATTCTTTGGGTTTGAAACAGTGTCGTAAAGAATCAGGTCATGTCAATCATGACATTTTATTAAAAACACGAAGCAGAGGCGTGACAGCTGGCTTACAGCAGCAGGTATCCACCGAGGAACACAAGTTCGCGGTGGTTACCTTGCCATGAGGAATCTCGAAAATTCTCAAAATGTTTTTGAACCTCTCATGAGTGCATGATGTACGTAATACGATACGTAACTTTGATGTTGAGTCAAGCCACGTGCTAAAAAAATTTTTTTTGTTAATACGACCCCTTCGTAGATGACGCAGGGCAATACGATTATCGATTCACGATTCCTTTTTATCGATTTTTTTTTTGAGAAATTTAGAGATCGCCTCATAGCCCAAGAATAACTCAAAAAGGAAGGGTCGTCGACCAATCCTCAAAGGCTTTTTGAAAACACGTCTTAACCCACTTTCTAGCTTGAAATACGACCCCCAGGATCTCTGGACCCGATTTCACCCTGTATATAGCCCTGTTGAAGTGAGATCCTGAATATAATGGGCTACACACGATCATGCCATGACTTTAACTGATGTAAGGTGAGATAGGTATACTTCTATAGAAGTATAATAAATATCAGTTGGGCTGGCGCACACAACTGCGCGTGTCACACATGGAAGCATGCTAATTAGGCTTGATCGAATCGATCGATCAGTATCATAACTCGAACGGTTTCAGAAACGGGGAATTCGCAAAAACGGAAAAGGGAAACCAAATTCCTCCTATCAATCTTGTCTTTGTACCACTTTAGGAATTGAGAGTCCCAGCTTTGCTGCGACGCGAGATATAAATTTCCCGCCATTCACCTTTCGGAGCTCCTTATCAGCCCTTACCAGTTGCTATCACTTCCGCTCCCTCACCAGTGATGTCCCCTTATCACCCCCTATAACACTTTAAAAATTCAGAATCCCAGCTCTACTGCGACGCGAGATATGAGTTTCGTAACAGACGGCGGGACAAAGGGAAGGAGGGACAGACAGACGAAGCGTTTTATATAGTAGGGATAATAAATTCAATAAATACAGAGTCCAATTCATGATACTTCTTTTCCCCGGCTTTGTGTTCTATGCAAAAAACGTGACGCTGTTAGATTGACGATGATGGATGTGTAAAGTAGCTCAGAAACAGATTGCTCAATGCTAACGATTCATTACCATTTCTTCAAGGTTATAATCTATTCTTTTGGATGTAAAAGTAATTAAAAGTAGAAAACGAGAAATTACATTTTCTCAAAATCAATCAAAACTCGCCCAGCCTACAGAAAGTGTAGGTCCGAAAAATTCATCACATTCATTGTAATCTCTTGCTTAATCACCCTTTCTTGCTTCACTGATCGCTGATCGATAGCCATCTCTAAGCTGCCCATAGCAGCTGTGTAAAACCCCCCGACGAATACGACAGCTAGTAGCTCTGATGTGATCAAATGAATGTTTCGCGAAGGATCACTGCCAACTTAGACGCAGCACACCGATCAATAAACAGTTATTATTGATTTATACCGAAAATCTGGATAGCAGCGGCCAATCAAACCGGACGTAGGATTGAATTGAAGGCATTTCAAAACACCATTTTTACAGACCAGAATAGAATGTGAAACAGAATTGTAGAATTAGAATAAATGATTTGGAAGTTTCGAATTTGATAAATTCGGACATACATACTGTCCACAAAACAATAATACTGAGAGATTTGTTTTTATAATTTGAAAAATGAATTGATCCAGCAGCAAGGAATATGAGAAAAAACAGCGAACTGAAGAAGACGAAAGTTTTGGGAATTGCAAAAAAGAAGATAAGTCACGAAGAAAACAAATAAAGTTAAAGAAAAGGAAAATTGTAATCTTATCGATTTGTTGCCTTTAAGATGTCTCTTAATAAAAAAAAATCAAAGGAAGTATCAAATTCAGACTACCAGCTCGAACTAGATGAGTTCATGACCTTGAGACGCTCTTCTGCTTTATTAAACACACTTAGAAAGCCACACGGTGTGAATGGGAATTATTCCAATTTACATTTTTACTTATAATTATAAAAAGATTACTACGGTTGGTACCAATTCAATCTAGAAAGGTTGGAGCGCAGAGAAGCAGACGAACGTTTAGGTCGCTTTTGTACTCCGCGGCGGCCGTACATGGTTGCGTTCACAAGCAACGAGGCAAAGTGACACAGGTGGAGACTCAGAGAACGCAACCACGTCCCGCCTCCGGCACCGCAGGGTATGAACGCAGCCTTGAGGATACACAGTTCACAGTACATCTCTGCACTTACTTTTCATTTTCTCCTGGCTTTCATCTGCTAAAGAACTTATTACTTTACGAATTTCAACAAGAATACAGAAAGCAAAGACAATTAGGAAGGTAACGAACTTACCGGTGTATTAGACGTTGCTATTTGGGTAACAGAACATAAATATTTTACATCGCATAGATCTTTGAAATCTTTCAGTGGTTCATTTGCCAATAACGAATTACCCCAACGTACGTACACACTTTCTTGAATCTCGTATATGTTATCTGAAATTAGAATGATTCACTGAATGTATGTTTTTTCATTGACTCTACTTCACCCTACATAGAATAAAAGAAACTTTCCTACTATGCAGTTATTAGTTTTGACTCACTCTAAATTTTAATAACCATCAAAGACAGGCTTAAATGCGTTATCTTCATTTTAGTTCACTGATTGAAAAACTTACAAAAATTTCAAAGATAATAAATACTCGAAGCGAACATGGTTCAACTTTCTTTCCAATTACAGTTCTTGCACGAATATTGTACGTTACAAGAAAATCAACTGAACGGTTTATAAAAAGAACACATCGTCATATTTTGCCTTGCCGACTTTCCAATATACTTTGCGGCACCGGCCCCGGTGACGCAAAGTATAAAAGCAGCCCAAGAAATTCGGCAGGGCGACATATTGACCTACTATGAGAGCCAAATTAGTAACTCCAAAAACAGTAGTCGCTCAAGCTTCATGCTCCCGCAGCAAAGAGGAAAAATCGCTATCCAGCCGAGTTTCTTTGGTGAACAAGGGAAGTATACGTGAATCAGGGAATCCACAAGAAGCGATGAAAAGTTTTCGAGAAAAGAAGAACTGACGGGTAAATAACTTTTTTGTTGCAATAAAGTATTCAATCTTCCCCATATATTTTTTGTCAAACTTCACCCCCTTCCCAGTCACTTTTATCCCTTCTGCTTTTTCTAGCAGCTAAAGAATGGAAGGCTCTAAAGAAATTTTTCCGAATGGCTCTCCAACGTTATACGAAAAAACAGCGCAATCCTCGGAGAATCACACCCAGAATTTCTAAGGACCCTTCCCTTCTTTCTGTGATATCCCTCGACAGACTAAATTACGTACTTAACTCACACCACTGCCGTTCAACACATTTACCTATTCAATTCTAGCTGTGACTTACAAAAGTTTTCATAACTAATTAATCGCAATTTGAACCAAAAGTCGAAGTAAAAAGTGCCCTGCTAGGTAGAAATAAACGTGATTTCCACAGACAGAGCCTGAAACCCTGTTAAGCACTTTTAGGATACATAAGTCGAGAGGAACGTTCGAGTTTGTATTGGGAAGTCCTCGATAGGCCTTATTTTTAACGGTTGGCAACGGAATCGTATTCTTGCAGTTCAGAAAGAGTTTGTAGTAACTCTTGCTTGACAGTTTTTACCTCTTGTCACACGCCACTTTCGGGTAAGTGAAATGTGACAAGTGTCACATCTGTCGAGATGAGATCGTATTACAATTTTAAAGTGGGAAGCTGTGAAATATCAAAAAAATTCCCGTCTTCATGTTTCATACAGCTTGACTATGTCTGCTAACCCTTAAACTACAACAAATGACATTCCTTCCAATTTTAATTGCTCTAAGCGCGTTCCAAAAAGTTCCAACGTCATACAAACACGCCCACAAATTCAACGAGGACCTTGGAGAAACACGCCCACAAATTCCGAGGAAGCCAAAGAAATTTGTGGGCGTGGTTCTATAGGATTGTGACGATTTTTCTGATTTTTCCTCGATGCTTCACTACCACAAAGAGTTCAACATCAAGGTATTGATTCTGATATTTTTGATTTTTGAACGGCACAATCCTTGGAGAACCACGCCCACAAATTTCCTTTCAGAGCATGAAGTGCGGGTTCGAGTCCTGTCCGAGACCGAAGCTTTTACCCATAACTCAGCTTACTTGTAATCCACTTCAAGGGATATTTCTAAGGAGATTCGAGTAAAATTCATTTTACAGCTGTCACATATTGTCCCTCGTAACATTCACATAACACGTTGTGATCACATTGTCAGTGCAGTGCTTTCCTTGGTCATCACTCAGATAGACTGACTTTTCAAAAACGCACAAAACATTGTCGAACCTCGCTCGTATTTCTTCTCCTTTTTGTCATCACGTTTCGATTTCGAAGACGTGCCACCAGTGAAAAGCATTTTTTTTTCGGGGAATATATCGAATTACTAGGTATAAACTAAATCATAAATAACGAAGCTAGAAGATCATCTCGGCAACTCGTCGTCTATGCCCTGGAATCAGTATTGGACGACGAAATCACCGAAACGCCTGTTGGGTGACGACTTTACTACGAGCCAGACACTGAATCACGAGGGGACACAACAAAATTCTAACGATAACATCAGCCTGAAACCCTTGGTCAAAACAGCTGAACGCCTCGAAGTGCAGTACTATAAGTCGCTGGTTGAAACTATAAGAAGGCACATTAGCAATTTCAAAAATCACGGGAAGAAAATTCGAGAAAATGTAGGAATGACGGGTTCCGCGAGATTACCCAACTCCGGTATACTAAAGAAAATCTCAAGTGAAGTCAAGAGAGAGCCGTAAAATTGCGAAATACAATAATCGCCATCTTAAAAAAAAACTGGTGAAAACTGATAAATGCTTCTACATAAATTGGCAAAACAACAAAGGAGTAGCGAGAGCTCGAAGTACAGGAAAAGTTTCCCATACAGGACCGACCAGTTCGTGAATACGGTAGTTGGCGAGTAGATAAATTGATAGGCCAATTATAAGTAACAAGCATGATTTCTTGTGGGTAGTTGTTGCAACTGGTGGACGCGCCGGAGTCGGAAAGCAGGGGCGTGACAGCATTGCCAGATATCAGCTGTTCATAGCCGTCAGAAATTCCGATCAGGCACCGTCGCTGCCAGGTTGCAGCGACCAGCGCTGCTTCCGCCAGTCGGATTCGAAGTGAAGTGATTGAGTTGAGTGAAATTCAGATTTTGTACAGATATGGGACGGATACAAACAAATAAATAAATATTAGAAACAAAAAATTCAAGAAATGATTTCACAGCGAATAAAATTCGTAAAAGATCGTTCTCTCCCTTGGGCGCCATACATTCGTCATCTGCCCGATTCATTATGTTTTTTCACTCTACTGAACCTGAGCAGATGCAACAACTGGTGAGAGTTGTTCAGAGCAATTTTCGTCTGTCAGGGATGTTTGAACCTTATTATGTGATCCCAGAGGAATGATACCTTTTTGCGTGCGGTGGGTTCCATCTTCTGAACCACTTAAAGGAACCGGGAGGGGTTAGGAGAAAGTGAGAACTGTGAGTACATGTTCTCTGGAAACAAACCTCCCACTTCAAAAGAGGTGATTTGTAGCGAAACTCGCATCGAAAAAGCACGGCTAGGGGTCTTATCATGAACCTGCAGCACGGTGCGTCGTTCTGTAATTCATCAGCAAGGCGCTCTGCCGGCTGATTCACCCTCTCGCCCGTCTGCAGTCTACCCTCGACTAGTGACGCAGAGAGACGCGAAAGAGGAAGGGTTTTTAAGGTTCCTCTTTCGTGTTTTTTTTTTCGCTATTTTATTCTGTTCTTCCTCTACTATTACACTTCTACCAGCAACCCTACCTTCACAGGGAGTTAGATGCAAACGGCGCGGGGCTCAGTGGCAGCTACGCGGTTGGCAGCCCTGCGAACTTGCGACAAAGATTAAAATGGATGTTTTAGTGAGAGTTGCGCCACAGATCATCTCTTCCGGACTGGAATGTACGTTAACAAAGAGTATGCCTTCTTCTTGTCGTCTTCCCAGTCTTCATCTCCTCCTTACCCATACAGTAAGCTTAGTAAGCCTCCTCAACAGTAAGCTTGTAGAATAGCAGAGGATGCGGGCCAGCAAACAGCAGAGGTCATGAATCACTATGTGCACGTTTGTTCTTTGCTGCATTGCTGTTATTACAAATAAATATAAATAAAATTTAAGGGGTTGCTTTCACGAAGCTATTAGCATCAACTTGAGGGCCGATAATGAGGCACTTACCATTATACGACTATTACAGCTCCAGCAACTCTGACAAGTCAATCAGAACAGAAATGATTTTGAGCTCTTCCTCTGCACTGCAGATCACAGTATATCATAAACGAGTCAACCCATGCAGTTTCGCCAGGGATGAAGCCTAACGTTGAGGGAAATTTTGAAAAAAATACTACCCCCTCCCGATTGACACTAACTGTTCTTACAATTAGAATAGCTCTCTCAGGCCGCCGTCAGACTTTGCGATCTTGCGGCATAGCATTTTCGCACACGCGATACCACGACCTCGAATGGTGCAATGCCGCAACTTCGCGTGCGGAAGTGCGATGTCGCAAAATCGTAGAATCGCAAAATCGCAGTATCGCAAAGTCTGACGGCGGCCTTAGAGACACCCGAAGGAGACGATTTTGGCTTACGGTGTCCTGCAACTCATTACTTCGCACACACGACTACTTCGCACACACGACGCCTTACCAAGACATCGAATGTAAATTCATTGTAGCTTTTTTGTTACATGCCCACTTTTTTCTCCCTCTTTCGCTAATTTTCCCTTTCATTGCCTCACTTATTTGTTGCTGTGTGCGTTGCCTCACTTATTTGTTACTGTGTGCTGTTTCACTTATTTAATATCACATGAATGAAATCAAGTTCGCCCTGCGTGACATTAAATGACAGTCGCGCTGGCCCGTCTGAAGCGTGCAGTTAGCGGTGAAGCGCCTTAAAATCGCGATAGATCCTCAAAGGTGGGTGGGTGTTTCAACGCGATTTCCGCTACACATTATCCTTCTTGAGTTGAGATGTTTTCTCACACAGGACAGTGTTCTAAGCAACGCTTTCCTTCCCTTCCCGCTCCCGGTGCTTTTAAGAAAGGGATCGTCAATCGATAGGCATGCCTTTACTAGGTACTTAAGAAAAATACAATTATTATATTTACGACCTAGTCGGTTCAAAAATCTCTCAAGGGAAGGTGGTCGTCGAGAATCTCAGGGGAATTTTCAAAAATACGGCTCGTTCCACTTTCCTACCCAAAACAGTACCTCTCTGAGAATTCGACCCATGCTTAACTCTGGTGCAACTTGAAGTTTGAAAGTTCGTTCCTCCTGGCCCAAAAGTGGTAGTAGGGAAGTGGGTAGTAGCGATATTTCTATTACCGTAATCCAGGAATCTAACCTCAGAGTGGACCCCTTTCCCCTCACATACGTGCTACTATTCCACCCTCCGGACCACTCTCATACACTACTCTGTTGGGAGAATAGGAAAAAGACAAGCTTGTGATTGGTTTGTAGAGAACTTCCACACATTTTTCAAAGTTTTATAGTTAACTGTGTATTATTGCTCGATGTGCATACTATTCAAAAGAGCTCGTACGCTGTACAAGACTACTGCGATTGGTTTTTTTAGTAATTCGAGATTCAATGTGAGATATCCTCGCTCTCCGCTATCGTCGAAGGATCTACTCGAAGTGGAATACCATGGAGGCAAGAATCGGAACTTTCAACACTCGATAATCATCGTTTTTTACCGAACAGCCAAAAAGCGGGTGTGTGCATTACGACGCGAGCGGCTCATCGGGTGCGAGTACCACTGGCAGGGCATGGCGGTCTCCAAGAGAGGCGGTGTGGCATGGGTGGAGGAGGCAGGGTGGCATGGGTACAGGAGGCAGTGTGGCATGGATGGAAGTGCAGAGGTGAAGCAGCCACGCTCTGCCGGGCTCCCAAGGGCAATCGATTCGGTAAGTCGCACTGATGGCGCCGCGAGTGCCACGCCGCGAAGCGATTTTCCGTCATTCCGTCAAGTGCACACGCCCTCAAAAGCTTCTGAGGGCGAAATCGCAGACCTCAAAAAGCACTGCGCTCAGACGAGGTGCGCATTCAACCATTACTGCAATTCGAATGGAAGTCAAATAAATGGCCATCTTACAAGGGATTTATCAAAGCGGAAGTGAATTCTGTTTTTCATAATATTTGATCAAACGAACGACGAGCACTTACAAAATGCACTCGGATCAACTGATCTTAGAGAATGAAAAGCTATGTCGAGGTCTTATGCTACCGCTCGTAGCTGCATGAGATCGGACGTCGGTCTTGCTGACCAACCTTAGTGTTTCATTTTAGTCATTCTTCCCGTTCTCTGGCGCGCCTTCTGGCTACAAAAAATGAATAAAAAAGTAAATAAATATCTTCATCATTCAATACAATGATTCTAGTATAGGTGCAGTGGGTACAATTTGGAACCTGAACTTGTAAGTATCAAGAATAAAAGGACACATTGGTCACTCTATCTGGAATGCGCCTGCTCTGAACATTTACCAGGTTTAGGTTAGATGGCGCAGCATGCCTCTACAGGGATTAGCAAGCAGCATCCTCATAATAAAATCCAAGCTCTGGCGAGTGTATTCTGAATGAAAATAAGTGGCAGAGGTAAAACAGACTCGAAAACTAATCTTGATAGCTTAAAACCTTATTAAAAACGTCTCGAAAGGTATTTCAAAAAATTGTCGTGATTCGAAAAATGTAAAGTCGAAAATGTAAAACGAAAAACTGCTTCAACACCATCTTTGTGAGCAAGGACTGTTATGGTGGGTAAAAACAACTCTGCAGTTGTTGAGTGAATTTGTGGGGGTACCATCGCAATGAGAGGAGCCTTATCTTATACAAAGTTGCACATATAAGAATTTGGAGAGATCTTGGAAAGGTCAATCTGCACACTTAGTCGTATATTTTTGTCTAAGCCATATTGTTAGTGGAAGGGAGGTGTTCATATCCCCTTCCAGGCTTAGATCAAGTAACGTCCATCTATAGTGGGATGTCCTCCTCCCTCATTGCGATAGCACCTTTGCGAGCTGGCATTTAAATAGTCAAAACCTTAAAAGTCGTAACTCACCTATGGAAGGTCTGCTGAAGTGATCTCGGTTTGCTTGTAGAAATACTTCCAAAATTGTGTAATATTCCACCAAACCGGCACTTCAGTCTCGGCGACAAAGAATCTGGAAAACGAACACTAAATGAATATAAATAAATAAATGAATAAATAAATAAATAAGTGTTTGTGGACTATATATTTATCACGGCGAGCCTCAAAACAGGTCCCGAAGAGATTTCCAAAAGACCTGAGGAACTAGAAACTGAGTAATTTGTAGCAATTTGACCCATCTTCATGTAAACGGCATAAATTTCTTATGGAACCCATCATGGAATTGACGTACTCCCAATGTCTACGGAGGTCAGGGAATGTACCACAAAGTGCAGTTGCTATAGTATCGACTTTGTATTGATCGTGTGCGTCCATTTTACGAATGTTAGCGCTAATCCAAAAAAGCTCTAAAGTTCCAGACGTTATGTTTTTGGATGCCGCGGAGAAGATCCTTTTTCTCCGGGAATTGCCGATAGAGTAGGATCACAGAGAGCTAATCAAAAGTGATATGTTTTCTATACATACAAAATGTAACACGGAATTCACTAGATCCGGTATTTATTAAGAACTCTCTCACCAAGCATTATAGCCTAGGATAGATGAGATTAGCCTGACCCATGATGTAGCTAATGAATTTTCCTTGCCGCTCCCATCACACAACATCTTCCAATTTAGGCATCCTTCCATCAATGGCTTTACGAGATTGAGGTGATCATAGGTCCGATGCAAATGCTGATTGGTGACCAATGTCTCGAAACGTTGCACCACTTCACCCTTCCTTCTAGTCAGTGCACCGATTGAAGCAGATAGTAAATCTGATGTAAATACTGGCGCTATGTGGTAATATGTACATTCATAGGTGGGAGGGAAAAAATAGAACCGCGTTCATACTTGGCGGTGAGAGCGGCAGCACGTGGCTACGTGTCTGTGAATCTCCGCCTGTGCCACTCTGCCTCGCTACCTGTGAACGCAGCTACGCCCTGCCGACGCAAAGTATAAACGCGGCCTGAACGGTACATGTACTCCGTGACTCTCTCACTCCTGCGCTTAAGAGAAGCCGATAACTCCGAGCTCACAATCCTTTCGCCGCACTGTTCCCCAACTTCATTTTCTTTGAACTTAGGTCTGCGGCATGCGCACTCTCAGCGAGTGCTGATTTTCATCCACAGAGCCGTGCGTTGCGCTAGGAAAATAGCACGCTGAGCTGAGCGCGTGTAACGATAGATGTGATGGCACGGCTGAGCGAATGATAGTTTCTTAAACCACAATCGCAACATTATGGCTTATTTCAAATGTGCAGCTATGCGGATTCACATGCACTGAATTGGAACGCTTTTCCCATCCACTCTGCACAGGAATTTGTACTTGGTGTCGATTGCTGGTTGAATTTCGAAAAACCTCTTACAACATTTATTTCTGAAAAGAACTCTTCATTTATTCCCCAGGCTGAACATTCCTCGATGTGTTTTCTGATATCATGTTCCTTATACCAAATGTTCCTGATTCAGGAATAATCGAGTGTACGTTGTTATAAGATGACTTTTGGGTGCACCATTAAAAAGTGCGCGCGTCAAGCGACATATTCGGCCGCGTTCATACTCTGTGCTCATACGGCAGAGTGTGGCTGCGTCATCTTTACGTCTCCGCCTGTACCACTCTGCCCCGTTGCCTGTGAACGCAGCCACGCCCGGCATCACCACAGGTTATGGAAGTGGCATTACTTTTTTCGACAAATGTGGAGGGGAAAGTGAAGCATAACAATGAGAACTGGGAGTGATGTCCATTTTGTCTGGATGCGCCACGCATTTTAACGATCAGAACGTATCCGCACTCGTATGCGATTTTTCCTATTTAATGATTTACGGAGACCATCCAATGTGCCAGTCAGTTTTATATTCCACCAGATGAATCTGTTACCAATTCGGTCATCGTCAACGGGTCTGGGAGGCTTGGTCAGCGTAGGCGATATTTACCGGGACGTGAGATGCGAGTGGAAACCAAAGGGACGGTAGCTACAGTTCATTTCAGGCGCTAGATAGGGTGTGGCCTACGGACCTGGGTGAGAGTGTGTCAAACTCTCTCACCCTGCCACACACCCTCACTCTCGCCACTCAGGCCACGCCCTATCAAGCGCACCGAAATGCACTGTACATCGTGCAGTCTCACAGTAATATTTATGACTTCAGAATTTTCGAGTACATAGTTATGTGGTCCAATAGGACTAAAGTTTAGTACTTCTGACAACAATCACCCAGCTGATATGCTCTAAAAGAGGAATATACGCATTTAAATTTACATTAATGTATAGAAGGTACGAGGCTTTCAAAAATACTGCAGCGCAAGAGCTCTAGCGAATAGGTATACCACATTAATCACAATTTTTTATAAGATATCCAGATTTTTGTCCTACAACGCGACGTGACGATAATGGTGTGAGCACTGCCTGACAGTGTCAGCTAACCTGTACCCATTGCGCCCAGTAGATCGGATTATGGGTTATATCACAGATGGATAGAAGCGCTCAAATGGCAACCAGCAATTCCGTACATGTCCAACCACACCAAAACTTCTTAGCAACTTCAAACGAATTTTTCTTCCATAATTCAAAAATTTTTTTTCGCAGCAACGTACATGTTCATGCAAAAGCACCTGGTTCTGCATCTGTTCAAACATTGCAATATGAGCTGCAAAACCCATGCATATGTCCGACGTTAATGGATCGACGAAGTTTTTCGAGAGCTTCATTAAACTTTTCCGACATTTCATTCCGTCATTCTTTTGAGTCTACACTTATAAAAGGTCTCATTCTTCCTATTTCTCACTTCCTGCCTCTCTATTTTCTCTACAATATATCACTTTATCGATAATGAATGAATAACTGCTCATTATTCATTCAGTGCCTCGCTTATCTCGTCTCTGCCTCCACCACACCGAACCATAAGAAAAAATTGTTGCACATCTTCATCTGCACAATTTGAGACCACGCTAGTCTCAACGCCCTCAGGTGTAAATCGTACCGAATAACAGTCAGGGCACTCCCAGGCGTTTGAGAAAAATGGCTTCGGTTCGACCTCTCCCTCTTCGAAGACCCAAAAACGACGCCCCCCCCCCCCTTTAACTTAAAGACACCAGAAGGAGGTAATTTTGGCCTACGGTAGAACAGACGTAGTGTGGACGAGTTCAAGTGGCCGCCATTGCACAAACTCCCCAATTTGACGCCGTGGCATGGTGCCAAGAGATGTTTTTTTATAAGTTTGCTTTTTCCTTTTACTTTTTCCTTTATTCTTTCTTACACTGTTTCTAGATGTACTTACATGAATGCTAATGTAGTTGGGAATGGCCACTCCACTGCGCTGAGAGTCAGGTGCTACAACTAACGTTGGCCCGCGGCCCGTCTCCTACAGCGGACAGCTCGGAAAGTCAGTGTGTTGGATGCGAATGGGATGCGAGCACACACCGCAGCGATGCACTTTTCAATTCGGGTTTTTTCACCGATTATCGCTTCTAACCTTCTGCGTTCGTCACAAAATGCTCATTTCTTTGTATTTTTCTCTTGTTTCGGACCCCTTCCGGTTCCTTTAACTACAACCGGATTATACAGTTGCTAAGTACTCTGTTACTATGTATTTTTGTGTTGATTGCTATTTACGAAGGAATCTTCCAAGCGCTCTTCAATTTAACTAATTCTTTAACTATATTTAATCAAATAGCTGTGCCAGCAAACGGCACATTCCGCCTCTCTTATCACCTAGGATTTCGCTAATCTCAGCGATAACGACCCCCCTGCCTTCTCCCGTCAAATACGACCCCCTGTCGGAAAATCCTCGGCTCCTGAAGTACCCTGAAGACAGTACAGTGACAATAGGAGCGTTCGGGCTATACGTGAGTTCACTAATATCCTGATTCATCAGGCCTTCCGCAATCTATGATGGTAGTTTAATGAGACTTGTTTGAAGAATAGAGCAATGACTCGAGTGCTGGCAGCTCTGCACAATTCTTCCTAGACAAAAATCGCATACAAAAACGAAGTTTCCAATCTGTGGTCTTAATGTAAGTCACACAACAAACAAGTTCAATGCTGGCAGTTGCTTTAGTACTTTCACCTCTGGCACTTTTAGGTTGCGTTCATACCAAATCGAATGAGAGTTTTGGCGCATCGGCGCATCCGCGATTTGAGAGAATTGGCGTGCCACGTCACCCTTTTGAACGCGGCACGTGCCAACGTGCGGTTGATTTCTTTTTCTTCTCTTTTCATTTCTTGATCTTTTTCTGTTATGGCAAATATCCAAAATCGCGGATGCGCCAATACTCTCATTTTTCAGTCGATATGTATCCTATCCATCACGCGAATGCGCCAATTCTCTCAAATCGCGGATGCGCGGATGCGCCGATACGCCAATGCGCCGATGCGCCAATACTCTCATTTTCTAGATCGATACGTATCTCATGCATGACGCGAATGCGCCGATACGCCAATGCGCCGATGCGCCAATACTCTCATTTTCTGATCGATACGTATCTCATGCATGACGCGAATGCGCCAAAACTCTCATTCAATTTGGTATGAACGCAGCCTTATACGTCGCAGGTATACCTCGAGAAAGTGAACTGGGCAAAATCGCAGAAAAGCATTTCCCTCGACGCGTAAGGCACGTAATCGACCCGCAAATCTATTTTTGGTTTCCCTCCATGAGGTGTCGCGTTCATACTTTGCGTACGCCAGTACAGGCAGCGACGGCGTCAAAACCGTGTCTCCGCCGCCGAACACGACGACACGCTGGTTGCGCGCTCCAGTTGCAAAACGCTTGACTCAACCACGTTACAGTATGATGATCGTGGCAAGAGCATACAAATCCAATTTCAAATATTGGCATAGTTTGGCCCCAGGCTAATATTCGAATTCGAAGGCCTTCGCCACGACTATCGTACTGTAGAGTGGCAGGGTCGAGCGTTTCGCAAACGGAGCACGTCACCAAAGTGCCGCCGTGGTCGGCGGCAGGGCACATGACTTTGACGCCGCCGGTGCGCAAAGCATGAACGGCCTATCGTTGCTCTGTGACACTAAAACGAAAATCGGAGGCTCACGAAAAACGCCTCGCACTTTATGCGTCCCATGAAAATTCAGGAAAGTTGGTTCAATACGTACCTACTGCTTATCCAAACTGCAGATTAGTAGACTGCAAATTACAGGCGTACATCATTAGGTCAAAACTTCGCGCGGCCGCACGCGACAAACGGCGTGGCGAATGCGGGTTGTTTTCTTCGCGTGAAATTGCGTACATTGCCTCACTGTTATTTTTTACTGTTGTTATGATATCTTTCTTGAAGGACGTAACAATATCAACCCATGGAGTCCCGATCGGAATCCCAATCAGCTGAAGCAACTCGCGCTGGAGACGTCGCTATGCGATACTCTGACCTAATGAAATACGGCCTCAAATTACACTGGGACTAACTGCGACATCAAGGTAAACTTTTCCCGAATAAGGACAGCAGTTAAGAGACGAGCGATTCTGATAGAACACGTGCGATTCTGATAAAAAAAAAACGTGCCGAAAAATGAGTCGGAAACCGTTTCAGAACTGAGGCACGGGATATTTATCACCCAGAATGCGGCATGGCGGTCATCCCTCCAGAATAACGGGCAAAATTACAGCCACATAGATTGTTTTGCAGTCAAAAACGTAAATAAAGGGAATAAACTGCTAGAAACTTTGACTTATAGACACACCTTTTACACCAGTCACGACGCTGAGTAAATGAAGCGGTCATGATGACATGACTCGCACATACTCCCTGTCGGTAACTGCCTCAGATATAGTCAAATACTAATCATAGTATTCAAAACCTATGCATGAAAATACTTCTGGCTTCATATCACATCTACGGACCTCTTATTTAACACAGACAAGACCTAACATTTATCGATCAAAACATTTTCGATGAAAAAACATCAAGAGGTTGTTATAAAGGCTATAGATAGACTACCCAAACAGCTGCGCACCAATAAACTTTAAAATACATGCAAAGCCTTCTACAAGTAATAAGGGAAATGAGGAAACAGGTAATCTAAATGGCATACAAAAACTATAGAACTATACTTAGAGGCGGAAAAACAAGTGGTCATAAGGGAATTGAACATGAGGTCACAATCGGGGGATAACACACACCGATTATTATGAAACGTTCGACTATGGTCCATTTCATTCCAAATGTTTGTCGATGACATCATTCGCGGCATTTTTCATGGCTGAAACGACTATGATATGAACTACCAATACAAATGCGTAGTCAAGTTAGCGTAACGGTCAACATTCCGTAATCCTAGTTGGCAATTCATTTGATCTTCATCACCTATAATTTTATTTTTATAAAAATCCATCAAATGGCGTTTCAACTGAGAAGTTACTCCCAGGAACTTATAATAAATGGTAAATCGCTCTACTGACAGGTTACCAGTATTCTACATGATCGTATTATTATCATTCAAAGGACTTTCGACCGTATGCAAAGAAGACTAATCCAAATTGCACTCATATTCTGCGATACGATTGACATGCTCAACGCAAGCAATAAGCTATGCAGTTCCGCCCGCGTAGTGTAATTTTTACCATTTCTCCAAAAAAAAAAAAAAAAAAAACTATCCGGTGACTTCTCACTTTCGAAATCTACCGCTAGTATGACAGCATATTCCAAATTTCGGCACTATTCCACTATCACTACCCCAGATACCGCGAGTTGGTCAAAAAAATGATTTTCGCTGAAACTTTGCCCAGGGGGGTTATTTGGGGTGCTGATCACGAATATGACATCCGTTTTTGGTGTTTGCGCCAATTTGGTGCAATTGCACTAAATTGGCGCAAACACCAGAAACGGATGTCATATCCGTGATCAGCACCCCAAATAACCCCCCTGGGCAAAGTTTCAGCGAAAATTATTTTTTTGACCAACTCGCCGTATCTGGGGTAGTGATAGTGGGATAGTGCCCAAATTTCTTATGTACTTCGATACTTCTAGCCTCGATCGCACCTAATACTGATTTTACTACAAATATGAAACAGAATCCTCTTTTACAAAATTGATTAAGCGATGAAATTTACCATCTCTAGCTTTGTCGGCGATGTGACCCAAACGGTGATCGACAGAGGCATGGTGCTTCATAAAGACCGGCTTGATGGCTCTTGAATGGATGTAGTAAAAGTGCTTATCATTTGAATTTTCAGACGGTAGACATAGACACGTACTTGTGATAGACCTTAGTTGCTCCCATGGTGGACGGAAGGTAAAGCCAAAGAAGGAAGAGAGACTTGAAGAGCCAGTATACGGGGAACACGGCAAGAATTTGGTGGGAGAAGAATTCGGCGACGGAAAGGACAGCAAATACAACCCTAAACAAAAAAAAGCTGAAATGGAATAGTAATAAAGCGTGCATGTACTTTCTGACATAAGAAAAACAATTACAATGGCAAGCAGCGGAACAATGAAGGAGCATTGACCTATGCATGCAAACAAGCCCGTGATCATGATTTATAATGTATAAAAAAATGCTGCAGCATGAGGATTACCTCGATTAATGCGAAAACCAAAAAAATGAACCAAACAATCTATCAAAAGATCAAAAGTAAAACCAGTAGCATAGCGGCGATGGGAAAATATGGATGGAAGTCATGAGCCTGGGATAGCATAGAGCAATCTGCTACTTCATTCCGAGATATAAACAAGTAGAAGAACAGAACAACACGTAGCTGTGTAATCCTAATTTTGCAAAACTTTAGTCGAAAGCTCCTTTGAGATACCTGCTGATACTATGTGCTACTATGGTATGACAGATATCACTTTCTGATGCAAACTTACGACTTTTGATTTTTTGATCTCTACCTCCACTCTGTCTCGCAAAAAATGTACAAAAAAGTGGCGCAAAATGTTAACATGAATATCGTCTGAGACCAAGTGAATATTCACAACTATTCACGATGAGAATTAATTATACATACCAATAAGTGAGCCACTGAGTGTCATCGTCTTTCGTTGCCGTTTCAATTGCTTTTATACTAAAAAATGATTTACTCATTAAGAAAAAGCTTCCATGTAATGCGTAGACAATAGTACTCACCTTACATAAGCCGGGTAAATGAATCCCATGAAGTTGCAAACAAGCTCTGCGAAGTGGCCAAAGATTAGGTAGAGACCTTGCATGGCAGCCACCGCTAAATAAAAACCTGTGAATTGTAGATAGGTGTGACATACTGCTGTTCAGAGTCGCCTTTGCAGATTTAATAAACAATCGTTACACTCCTCGACTACTCAAATTGTTCCATTATCTACTTCTTGAGAAATCCTAGGGGTTCAAATTGATGGCATCTGATCCTACTTTCTCCATATCAGTTTCTACGTTGTGCTTCACCAAATGTATCAGTCATTGAGAACGGTAAAACGCTTTAAGAGGGTTAAGGTTGTTTTCATGATAAATTTCACCTCTGACGACATAGTAAGTAAGTAAAACAGGAGAACCAGTTCCGCTAGAATTCAATTTAATGATAGAAGACATCACTCCCACAACGTTCCACGCGTTGTAAAAATAAAGGACACGGCATTTTGTGGCACCTGATTACTCCCAAGGAACGCTATAAGTGTTGGCTGCTGTAATAAAATTATAATGGGGTGTGTTGTAGTAAACTTATGATGGGGTCAACCTCTGAGCAGCGGTACTAGGACCGAAATTTTTTTTCCCGCCCCGGAGGATTCTTCTGAAGGCATTCACTACAAAAAAATCATGAACATAAGATAAATTCCAGTTTCACTCTGATTAAAAAAGTTAAGATAAATGAAAATGCTTGCATTAAGGGATTTACTATCTCTCTAGGTTCTACAGGGAAAACTCAATAAGACACAATGTAGTTTTGAAGAGAAGGGACCATTAGCAACTTCACTCATCAACACCTCCTAGCTTACAATAATTGCATCATATACCCTCCTCCTCTTTTCGATATTCAAAAATGTTAATACTATGCAAAAAATAAAACATCAAAGAGCTGTACCAAGGACAATGTGAAGTCTTCGGACGCCGGATTTCTGCTCGATCGTAGCCAAAACATTGTTAATTGGACCATCACCATGAAGTTGCTTGTCGACATCGTCTAGGACCTTCTGAACTTGTGGTGGCATGGACATTTTTCTGAAATTTTAACGATTGTGTTTCAGTGTTGCCGTTTCGATTCACGGAATAACAATTTCTGCTTTTCAAGAGGGCTTCTTCGTACACAACAAGAGGGCGAGGAACGACGAAAAGAAGGAAGAAGTGCGAGAAAAACACAGAGTAAGACGACAACTGACGGCAATTACATCGCGAACTAAAGAACGCGAAATCGCAAAAAAAAAAACTGTGGTCAAAGTCAAAGTAGTATTAGCGACGAGAGAAACAAAACAACAAGAAAAAGAAAGAAAGAAAAAGTGAAAATGATCTTGCTAGTTTCCGGACTTTTATAAAGAGAAAGAGAAACGATGAAAAACACCGACATGACTGAGTCAACCTTCAAAAATGAGCGCGAAGCGCTAACTCCCCGAACTGATACGGGCTAGCAGTTCGAAAATCAATAAAAGGATAAGTCTGAAGGGAAACCCGCCTAACGCATCTATTCGCAGGTTCCTTCTCAGTATTTAATTACTCGTGTAAGTCACAGCCGAAACCAACGGGAAATAGCATTTGAAAATGCTCCAATAACCCAGGTCTTACACTAAGCCTTAGCTTAGCTTATGGGGGAGACCCTACCTCTCTCAAGATGAGGCTTAGGTAAAAATATACATTTGGTGTTAGACCGATGACTGTAGAACTGTATCGGATGAGGAACGACAGCACAACAACGACTGCCCCCCCCCCACCCCCCACATTGACACCCTAGTATGTGTATTAACTTCCTATATCAATAATCACACATTGGGAGTGACACGTCATTAGCCGCCGGCAGACTTTCCGTTTCTGCGACTTGCAATATTGCAATTTTACAGAGTCGCGGCTCCGCACGCGAAGTTGCGGCTATGCAGAATCTCAAGGTAACAGTATCGCGTGCGGAAGTGCGACGCCGTAAAATCGCAAAGTTGACGGCGGCCGTACACTGAAGCGGGACCGTTCAAACTATAGCAGTTATGTCGATGTAGGCTCATGACGCCTGACCTACTTTCAGCTCGTTTCTAGGAAAAATGCGAGATACTTGCACCGAATGCGGCAGTTCGTCGTAAGGCATAGCCACCTGTTCTGCAAACATGGTAGTCGAAGGACGTCATTGAGGGGGTTCATAGCGGGAAAAGCGACAAGAAGATACTTTTGAAAGCAGTAGCCACTACGCATGTAAGAAGCGGAAAGCGACTCGTCGAGAGCTTCCACGCAGCGTCGGCCACCAGTTAGGCCGCTTTCATACTCTGCGGCACCAGCGTCATCGACGGTACTGGCGACGCGATATGTTTATAACACTAGAACGAACTATACTACAGTATGATGATCGTAGCGTAAATCTATGTCAAAAGGGCGCGAATTTCTACCGCAGTTTGGCACAATGCCAAAATTCAAATCTCGCCACAGATTCGCGCGGGCTCTCGCCTCGATCATCATACTGTAATATGGTTCGGTCAAACGTTAAAAGCCGAGCGTCGCCGAAGTGCAGCGGTGGTCGGGGCCGGCACATTATTTTGCCGCCCTCGACGCGCTGCAAAGTATGAAAGCGACCTTAGATCTGGCAACGACGGCGCAAAATTGCGAATCTGACGGCAGCTTCAGGTCATAACACAGCATCGCACATATGTCTTAGGTGTCTGCGCAGCACATTCGCCCAATCCTACGGGCGTTTCTTACGCTACGAGCCACAGAGAGACGCTTTAAGGAATCGTCTACGGAAAAATCCGGGTCTTGGCCAGGTAGGCGGGGCCTCCTAGCAAGTGCGCACCCCGTAGTTCGCCGCGGTCGAAAACGCGTTGTAGGAACAAAAGGTTATGCAAACAGTGCCACTCTCCGTTCCCAACCGCGGCAGACGACGGGACGAGGCTTCTACTCGGAGGCCCCGCCCACCCGGCCAAGTCTCCGATTTTTCCGTGGACGATTTCTTTAACCAGGCATGCCTTCACCCGAAGTCTGCTCTATCGCAATTGTTACAAGCAAGCGATGAACTCTGGTAGTATTGCAGGAAACTCGTCCATGAAAAGAAACCTCGGAAAATGGCGCTTCCCGGCTCGAATCGACCCTGTGATATGTATGAACTTACACGAATGAGTTCACATGCAATGCGGAATTTAAAGACAATGGTAGGGTAGTTTGGGCAATGAGGAACTCCTGGGAGTCATTCAAATGAAAAAAGATGTCTAGGAAGCTATATGGGGCACAGTTCCCGACAAAAGGCGAGCTTCTAACAGGCTCCGCCTTCCCTGACAGACCCCGCCTCCCGAGGGCGGTTTTGCTGAAGAATGAGTGAGCTGTAGAGTAATAAGAATGATAGTAGGTTGATACTAATCGTATCGTATTACTGCCGTGTTGATCGAAATAACGTGTTGTTTGACGTGTCGGTTTGGGTGGTGAAAACGTCCAACGGTCAATATCAAAGATTGGAATGGATGTGCAATTGAATTACCCCTAACATTGCCTTTGAGAATTGAATAATCATGTATAAATGAATGTGTAAACGACACGTGAAAAAGCAGTAATCTATGATGAAGAGTATTAAATCAATGAAAGGTGGTCCCATTGTAAGTAAGCAAGAAAATGTCCAACAAAAAGTAGCTACAGAGGGTCAGTAGACTGCATGTGTTTGATGTGTGATACGAAAAAGCGGACGTCCACCTACGACAGCTTTAAGAAATGCAATTGGCTACTCGGGCCGAATGAATAAGCGATCGTTATTGCTTGCACCGAGCCGAGACGAACGACAGTTGTTCATGGACCAGGCGGCTGCAACGACAATTTGAAAAAGTGACAGCAGTAGTTACAAAAGAAATGCCCTTGAAAATCGCACATCACTAACTGACAACATATTGGGAATGAATTATATACGTATATATTATACTCATAATTTTATATACTACATGATTTTACATACATAATTTTATACCTTTTTTATTTGTGGAAGCCTTTTTGAGTCTTTTGGGACGAATTTTGCGAGTCTCACATTGTTCAGTACATACTTACATAATTCTATATAATATGTATTATGTATGGTATTACTGATCCCTCGGGTGCTTTTTTTTTATAAAAACATCTTCTGACAATTAATGGACAATTAAACCTTAATAAGAACAAACAGGCAACACTGTCTTCGTCGGCAATAAGCCCTGCACCATTCCTCGACTACAAATAGCACAGACGATTGGCAGGTATTGATTTGCACTCAAAGACAATAACCATGCAAGTAAACATGTGCTCGTTCTTGAAAGTTCAATGAGCAGCAGGTCACCACGAAGAGGATGCCCATTACACCTCATCGATCCGTCCGACACTCACCCATTTCATTCATCGACGTCGTTGCTGAATGATAGCCATTCAGCTTCAGACAATTCAACCGACTGACATTCGTACTTCTAAGTCACCTCAAATGGGGGAAGGATTGACTTGCAATAGTTATCATGGAGTAATACGTACTCCATGTCCTATAAACCACTTCAATTCTGTGGAAGGTTGAATGCACGGCGCATACTGAAAGTGTCTATCAACGCAAGCGTTTCAATTTCTATATGAGCATATAGTTAGTGCGATGATGGTCCTTGCTTCGGAATACCAAAAAATGCATCGCTTGAAACACTGTTGCACGAGAAATTCCCCCCGTCGGTGACAACCTGCCTTCATACTTTGCGCTGTTGGCGCCAAGGCGTGGCTGTGTGTCTCTGCGTCTCCGCCTATGCCACTCTGCCTCGTTGCTTGTGTAATCTCTGCATCTCTGACGTGCCACTCTGCCTTGCAGCCTGTGAACGCAGTCGCGCCTTGCCGGCGCAGAGTATTTCTCTCGCCTGATGTCTTGGAATTATTGAGAAATTTCTTTAAAACAACAGAGAACAAGTAACATGGTCCTTCACACTAGGAGGGATTTCGCGTTTCGTGTGAAATGATTTAGCTATTCTAGCCCTGTTCTCCTAGGCTTAAGCAAGAATCCTGATACTCGTGGCTCACAATGCCGACACTTTTCCAAAATGCACCCAAACCTTCTACCCTGCTTTCACACTGCGGTGCCAGCGGAAAGTATTCGTTAACGTAGCCACGCTTTGTCGCCGGCAGCACCACCGCAAGGTATGAAGGCTGCCTTACTGAAGGGGCGTCTAACCTGACGCTGGCGCCAAAATGGAGGTCATATTCGTGGAAATAGGCCTGGGCTATCCTCTTTTCATGGCACTCCAATAAAGAAATATGTTATATCAAATTGGCGCAACTGGCATACATTTGCCGTCAGATTCGAAAAAAAGGAGATCACATTCGTGCTGAATGCCCCGAAAAATTGCCCTTCAGAGAAAAAATTAACCATTCCCAACCCAAGTTCTGCTACCTCATTTGTTTCTCCCAAAGAGAAGGAAAATTTCTTTATTAGGTTAGATCTCGGAGACCCACGACCTTCGTTCTATACACAAGGCTGGTGAAAGGAGTACAAAGGGTTCTTATGACGAATTTATCGCTCTGCTTCATTTCTAAGCTGTTGTTTAACACCTGTTTCCCTTCCCCCTCACCATTTTGTCTGCATTGGACTTGTTTTCTATCCACAACTCAAGAGAATTATTAGAAAGAACAGGTACATACACTCACCTCAAAGGACACAGTTGACATTCTTGAGCGAAAAACGTTCGAGAAGGACAAATTTCCCTTAATTTTGTCTGTTTGTGTTACAGTGACTCAGGAAGCCGACGTCTGGTTGTAGGGTCCGAGAAAGGACAACAAAAGAAAGCATAGCAAGCGGTGGAGAAATGTACAGTGACGAGAATATCTGTTATGTTATAAATGTGCTGACAATGAGTTATTGGCAAAACCTTTGTCTCCGGACGGGACTCCAACCCACACTTCATGCTCTGCGAGCATGCGTACCGATCCTACATTACCAAGACCTCTCTCATCTTGAAGCCAGTGATAATATGATGGATAATGTGATAATGTGGGTGATGAGAATTTCCAAAGTAAGTGGTCAAAATATTTATAAAGTAAGATTTAAGATACATGACGCAGATCCCTGTAAAAGGCGCGTCCCTAAAAATACGAGGCGTTGCCTTGAACATGGGCCGCCTTTCCTAACGTAGTCCGCCTCCCAGGGCCGGGTTTGCCGAATAATGACAGAGCTGTAGAAAACGAAAAAGAGTTTTTGAGCAGATAAATTCGAAGGTATACCACGCCTCATAGGAGCATTTTGTTTTATACTGGCCCAAAAATGAAAGTAAAAATCGCAATTTGTGACATACAGGCGACGTAATTTTGAGTCCAAAATTAGGCTTCAATGACTGAGGTAATGATGGAAAGTCCACCGTCATTCAGAAGATATCTACGTGAAATACAATATGAGAAAAGAGTGCTCGATATAGAAAGGCACTATTTGACAGACAAACTGAGATAAAATAATGTGATTAAAGCCCTCGCGTGAAGTGCTTCTGCCGATGTTGGACATTCGAATACTGCCTTACAAATGAAGCGTAAATAAGTTTTCAAAGACAAAATACAGTCTCTCTCATTCTTCCACAATCTTCAAAATTAAACACTCATATTTCGACACTGAAGTTACAGTCCAGTCCCCGAAGGCTGGCAGGGCGTGGCCTACAGACTTGGGTGAGAGGGTGTGACGGGGTGAGAGAGATCGATACGCGTTCATCCAAGTCCGTAGGCCTCGCCCTGCCAGCCGTCGGGAAATGGACTGTACCACCCATTGAATGGAATAAAATTTGAATTATGATCAAAGGATAGAAGGTGCGCTGTGAAAAGGCCAGCTGCCAATTAACGCACTCAGGTAAAAATAGACAGTCATCGAAATCATCAATTCGACAGCCACTAGCGACACAAAAACACGTACACAACTGAACGTTGTGGAAAAACAACTAACAGTTGATATGAGCAGACATCAAAAACCTTGAACACCTTTGGGTCTTCTGAAAATTGCAAAAAAAGGAGGAAAGCAGAAAAAAATCAAAAGAAGCGCACTCCAAGTTTTTTTTCTTACAAACAAACTACAGAGTATTCCTAGTAGTTCTTTAGGATTCCAGTTAACCGACAGTCTGAAGACACACCAATCACTCACGTCACTAAACATACAAAGAGTTTTGAAAAGGTAGAGCTGGTAGCAGTAGTTTGAATACGTATTGATTGGGCAAGTGACAAGCCTTAGATGATTTTGTAAAAAACTTGATACCTGGTGTTTACATGAACTATACAAGTGGATGTACGGTCCTGAGCTTCTACGGGTCTCACACAGAATAACAAAAAACTGCCCATTGTATGACCCCCACATATTCTTCGAAAAAAAGAAAAATGACCTCTATAAGAAGTTTTCGATACCACATAAGGGCTTGGTTTCAGCCCCCACCCCCTCTTCCACCCAGCACACACCTTTCGACATGTAAACGACCATCTCCTGTACAGACTACATAGAATTTTGCCGAGATTTCTTCAATGCTTGACCCTGGTTCCAACCCCGTGCCATTAATGAGCCTCACTAGCTTAGAGAGAATATCGCTCTTTTTCAATTTTTCTTATGCTCCGAGTTTTTATTATTCAGGAAAAAAGGAACCGCGGAGATTGTCTTCGCCCTATCACTATAAAGCAAGAAAACGAGAACTACATCAGAAAATTAGTTCGGAATAGAAGTTTTCGCTAGTACTGACAAATTTGGATTTTAAAAAGGAAAGTTTCGAAATGGATGCAATATTGAGAGAGCCGAGCGAAAGAAAACGTCTACAAAATCGATCAGTGCAGAAGTGGCCGTCAAAACAACCACATAGGCCCATGTCAGCCTCCGTGATTTTGCGATTTTGCGCCGTCGCGCTTTCGTACATGGTAATGCTGCGATCTTGCTTGCATTGCCACGACTTCGCGTGTGAAACCGCGATACCGTATCGCAAAATCGCGGTCTGACGGCGGCCATAGAGGGAGCAACTGCAGCACAAACGAAACAATGGACGCAACAAGGGAAGTATTGGTAAGCAAATTCGTAATCGCAATGAAAACATCGAAGAGCACGAGACGATCCAGTCATAATGTTTTGAATACATCAGTGCAGAATTTCAAAATAGAAAGTAATTCGATTGGAATAAATCAATAATAAAAGCTGATGCCTGTATATTTATGGCGATATCTCGCTAATGCCAACGGATCGCTGAAATAGAATAATATGTTCTTTAGGGTTTGCTGAATATTCTAAATACAAAAGAAAAAAAAACAAAGCAGTGAACAATAAGTGGTCATGTGGCACAGGGCAAATGGGCGGCGCTATTCGTGTTTCGATTCCAGCTTTTTCTAAGTTCACACTTGATGGTACCACTAGACCTTGCCGGATCCTTCGCATCCGACCGATTCCTCAATATGATTTGATACCAACAGCCATGACCTCCACCTAGCCTTCTTCAAGCCCACAAAATCATTAATAAGCAATCCATAGAAGTTTTTAGAAATCGGCTACATTCATGCGAAAGATTGTCATAAAAGCCAATGTGCTGACAATCAGTAGCTATCCAACTGGTAATAATTTTAATTGTTCGAAGGCACCAGGAGGGGTGAGGAGAAAAGAAAACTCGGGAGACACGTCCACTCCGTCCAAAGATTTCAGTTCAGAAGGGTGATGCGGTCATTGAAAAGACGCGGTTGGGGTCTTATCACGATCACGCAGAACTGCGATTTGCGCTGCCATGCATCCGTCGTGGGTTGTCGTTATGTGTATGGCGGGACAACTTTCGCGAACGGCTGGCTTAGCTCCAATCGGTCTGCATCTACCCCACCGGCTAGTGATGCAAAGGGAGGCGAAAAGGAAGGAGTGAGCAGGAAGATTTTCCACGCTGTTACACAGCTAAGCACCCTACTTTCATATTCTCCAATTATTCCACAATCTGCCGAATTTACCCCGTTCGTTCAATGGGCACACGCCTATTTCACTGAGCCCCCACACCAACTGTTGAAAGAACTGTCCAAACGTTATGCGGCAGTGCCGCTTCAGAGTAGTCGGCAACAGCCACTAGATGTTTGTATTGGGTTGGTGCACAATTAATGAGGCTTCCTTCAAGAAGCCTATTTAGCAAAAATGATGATAATTAGCGAAAACGTGTTTAAATGATTATTCGGAAGCGTTTTCACCACCGGAATTAGGGATTGCTTGCCATTTCGGTGTCGGAACGTCAATTTCCACTATAAAAAAATGCAAAATTTAAAAGCCGCATAAATTATGCACCTACCTAATATGCGTAGACCTTCTCCTGAATTAGATTCCAAAAATGAAGGCGACGCTGAGCATGACCATACTTAGAATTAGCACATTTATCCAACTATTTTATGTTGCCAATACATTTTGTTACTAGACTGAACTGTAACAGTGATGACGATCATGTCCCTTAGCTTATCAACTCATTTGAAAAATCGAAAATATGAACCAGTAGGCCGATAAGGGCAGGTCCTCAATTGCGATAGAGAACTAAGAATGCAAAAACATAAATACAATGAATCAGAAATGAAACTTTACGATGCAAAATTTGATGGCAACATCAAGGCTCAATCGATTCACAGACGGTATCACATCATCTACGTTATCGCGATCGCTGCCTTAAAAAGATAGGCGGGCGGATATCTGATTAAAAGTTCGTCAAATTAATAATAGATTCTCAAATAAATAAATAAACACCAATTAATACACCAACTAATACTACTGTTTAATGGTCTCAACCATTAGTAATCATAAATAGTTATCAGCAGGTTAATAGGTAAGCCATAAAATGATTGCCTTAAAAAAGAACATGATCAAAGCTTCGAACAAGAGGAGGTGCACAATTGTCTGATTCGTCACGTTGCTCGCGGCTCACAACCATTCCGCCCCTCCCCTTTTTTCCTATCGATTCGTATCGATTGTATGGTATGTGATTTAAAGGAATCGGAAGGGGGTCCGAAACAAGAGAAAGATGCAAAGAAATGAGCATTTTGTAACGAACACTCAAGGTTAGAAGCGATAATAGGCGAAAAAACCCGGACTCAAAAGCGCTTCGCTGCTGTGTGTATTCGCATCCCATTCGCATCAGCGCATCCATTCCGAGTTGTCCGCTGTAGGAGACGGGCCGTGGGCCAACGTTAGTTGTAGCACCTGACTCCCATCGCAGTGGAGTGGCCATTCCCAACTATTATACATTAGCATTCATCTAAGTACATCTAGAAACAATATAAGAAAGAACAAAGTAAAAAGTAAAGGGAAAACAAAATTATAGTAGAAACATCTTCTTTTAGCACCATGCCAAGGCGTCCAATTGGCGAGTTGGTGCAATGGCGGCCACTTGAACTCGTCCACACTACGTCCTACCGTAAGCCAAAATTACCCCCTTCTGGTGTCTTTAAGTGCACCGTTCAGAAACGCTTCCCATCCATATAATGCTCAGACGAATAATGAATAGAAAATATTATTTTCAATGATCAATAAACATCACTAGTCCAAGATCTTTACGACGTGATCCAGTATGCGGGTGTACGTCATTAGATCGGAAAATTGGCGTCGCGACACGCATGGCATGCGACGGAATGCGCGCGAGCTGGGAAGCCATTTGTACGTGGGCTGTGAGCGACTATGCCGCCGCCCAACCTCATGATTTTGAAGTTCCGTTGCATCGCGCTTCCGCACGCGACACTGCGATCCAGGCCGCGATACCGCAAAATCACAGAATCGCAGAATTGTGAGGTCTGACGGGGGCCCTACCTGTCCTACACCTTATTTTACACGTAGAACACGGTAGCGTTTTAAGACCCAAGTACAAACAGCATCACTAGTTCGCACGCATCGCGTCGCGCACCACCTGCGGCGACAGGTTCTTTCTTTCCCAATGACAATCCCATATTTTTTCAAGGAAACAAGGAATATGAATGAACACTTTTGACGCAGTATGAAAACTTGCCATTTTCGTCTTTTTTCTTCAATTGTTATTTCATCAATTAGAATCCAATACTTTGAAAAAAATTACGTTTTTTTGCCAGACTTGGAATATCAAAGCAGTGCATAACCAGTATGAAACTAAGATTCAGCTATAAAAGCATGTGCCGAAGCGTAGGACAATGATGGGAACGCCAGGACGTTGATGGGAATAGGACAACCAACGAATCCCGATGCAATATGTCAATGGAAATTAAACACAGCAAGGATCAATAACTCTATTGTTCGTCGTTCTAAAACTGTTTTGGTATGCACGACTACCTCGATAGGCATTGAGGTCAGATTACACTTTGCAAATATGCGCCTCCAATCATGAGGACAGCAATCTAATTGTAAATGTAAAGATCCAAGTAATACATGAGAGAGAAAAATATTAAAAGAGCAGAAGAAGCGGTTGGCCGGTACTCTGAGGTCAAAAACAAAAAAAAAAATAGGAAAAAGCAGAAAGTAGAACAAGACAACGTATGAATAGAAACAAAAATAAAAAACAGAAAAATAATAGAAAACAGTCGCGACAGGCTAAATATCTGTTAATAGATGAAATATATCTCTGAATGGATTGAACCGGCTTGCTTTACGCCTCTGCACACTTTCGAATTAGGAAAATGAGGTCCAAAGGGCCTCTGTCCTGTCGGCCACAGGCCACGCCCAACAACGACATGGACCTTCGCATGAATCTTAAAGCGCATGCATCTGCACGCAAGTCACTCCAATAATCACCAATTTCGAAAAAGAGAGAAGAGCTGGAAAACATTGCTCCGTATTGACAGGAAGACGACCTTACTTCCGTCACTTTTTCGTTTCCTCACGACTCCTTTAGCCGCAGTTACATCAGGCACATTCATTGTCAATTTATACAGCTGAACTCAGTCGTTACCGTAATCTTTATAGTTGTCCTTGAGTGTCGCGAAAAACGCGTCGGAAAGCGTGTCTTGGGGCGCATTGCGATTCTAGCGCGCTTCACCTCGAACTGCAGCTTTAGTGGCCGAGTTGCCTGCTGGCAGAGTGCCGACACCACTGTCATTTGATGCTGCGTAGGCCGAAATTAATTTCGTTGATGATAATGCTGCTGCAAACTAGTGAAATTGTAAACACCCGTTTACTTCGGACATACAGAAAATTCGCGACTTGTTCAAATTGTTCGAGTTGTCTTGTCCATTGCCTTCATAATTCAAACAGCCGAAACCAGTCATACCCGTATACTTGCCCTTTATAAGCCATGGAGGGACCTCGACTCAGTGCATCTGAATGAAACAAAGAAACCGCATAGAAACGAAGCAAAATGTCCAGAAATAGAGTAATGAACCCGCATTCTCCTCGACGCACGGACAAGCTTGGTAGCGCGCTCGCTGAGTATTGGCGAAGCCACGCGGATCTGCGATACGTGGCGATGACACGCAGATAAGACGCTCGCTAGTAGGCGGAGCGTGCCCTCGCGAAATCACGCCAAACACCGATTCTTTGGAGCACTAACGTTCATTTACAGTTAACATATCCTCCTCCTCAGGCAACCATATTGCTGCCCATGCTTTGAAGTTTTTCCATTTTTTTTTATTGAGCAGATTATTCCGGCAGTGTTCACTAAGCGTAAAAGTGCATCTCACATGAATACAATGCATAATCAATGCGAAAATGATTTAGCTTCAGCCATATTTTGCCACAATTCCTGAGTATTATGACCAACAAATTTCAAAAGAAAAAAGAAAATAGGATTTGTGCCAAAGACCGTCTCGCACCATTGAACATAGAAATATCGGAAATGAAATGTCTCAACGAAATAAGAAATACTGGGCGACTAGGAAGCCTAATAAGCCTTAGAAATATTTGAAATTATAAAACACCTGCCCATACCTGGTGCTGGAACGGTGGGTTGTCAAACAAACGGAGACAGAAAAAAGGAAAAGGAAAAAAAGTCGAAAAAAGGCAGGGGGATGAGACAGGATTTTTTTGAAAAAAAAATTCAGCGACGAACGCCGTTCAAAATTTTCCACAGTGGAATCATCGATGATTGCTCATGTGTTTAGCAGAGAGACTGGAACATCATTATTATGGTCACTGTTGCTGTTGGAATTGAGCCTTGAGCCTACAATTTTCTTTGAAGGATAAAAGAGCTAAGGAACAGCGCCAATATTAGCACGGTAGACAACGTATCATAAACGACGCTCATGTCTGGGAACTCTTATCAGAGGAAAACCTCGATACATATTCCAACAAGCTATTTGGGCAAACAATTCGACGACCTGAATGACATGAAACGGGAAATTTCCAGGAAAAAAAACAGCTTCCAACGGCAATAATCGATGACAAAAGCCGGGATGATGATGTATGTGGTGAGTGCCTTTCGGAATGACTTCTCGGAGAACGTAATTAAACATTCCTCGAAGTACTTCTTTGGACGCTTAATCGTGAACCCATTAATTCACCGGGTCCATTGAGCCGCAGACATAAACACTTTCGAATGCTCCATTAGAAATAAAGCATAAAGAAAGCAAAGAGAATTCCAGAGGAAAGAACTTTGAAAAAGATTCTCTTCATTTCTACCTCTCTCTTTCTCTATTCTCCCTTTTTCTTTCTCCCTCTTTCTGCCGAACTCCATGGGGTTTTTTAAACGCACAATGGAGCAAAAAGAATAGAGGAGTTGAAGACATCGATTAAAACGATTGAAAAGCATGGCTATAATAACATCCTCGAGGTAATTTGTGTGAGAGGACGGAATGAGGGTATTTGACGGATCGCTGATTCGATGTTTCCGCCCGATGGGTGGCACTCGTTGATGATGTCGGTGTTGTGGCAGTGTCCTGGGACCTGCCCGACTCGGTAGGCTTCGTCGCTGAAAACACCCGTCTCGCACAGATCGATACGAGACCCCGGTCAACATACAGGCACTTTGTTGCTCTCCTCGCCGCTCCTCCCACAAGGGTGGGTCGCGTTGAAAATCTGTTAACAGAAAGATCTCGAGATTGGGACAAGTGTTCAGAACGTCACTTGAAAAGCAGCACGCGAACACTTGGCTTTATAATACGACGGCAAGAAAGTGCCAAGTGGGGGAACGGGTTTCAGGAAGAAAATGCAGAAAATGAAAACTATATGTCCGCGTAGTTGAATAGTTGTATGATGACAGCAATGGGCGCTGTGTGCCCCAGTGGGGAGAGGGAGGACATTTTAAAACTCCAAAAAAAAACAAAAATTACATACATACCACGCACCTCACAGAGAACTGTTCAGAGAGACTGCCAAGGATAACTTTGGTCGATTACGGAACATGAAATGAGAGATGCCAAGTAGTGCAGCAGTAAAAAAGAATGGAATAAAAACGATCACTGACAGGGGTGATGCCAACGGCAAACTATGCCAACCAACCGTGAGTCTTGCCATTCACTGCTACTCAGTCATCGAAGGGCGTGAACCGAAATGCGCCCATAAAGACGGCGATAAGAAATTCAAAGCGTGCTTTTTAATTCAAGTGACGTCATAGGTCATCTTTTTGAAACTCGTCGTCTCATTTACACGGCACGTATTTCTATTTTTGATCTCTCTCATTCCCTCTGAATCTCCACGGGAATTTAAATCTTCGTTAGTCATATATTTGTTGTATTCGTTTAATTAAGAATGCATGCAAAGCTTAAAACTTTTAAACAGGAATCCGACCGAGATAGAGCTCTTGAAAGCGACGTCCGACGAGGTGGGACGTCAAATGAGGCGCAGCCATGGCTCGAGGACAAGGAGGACGGCCACACAGTCAGGGATGCAGAGTAATAAGCAAGTAAAAAAGGGGGGATGAAAATTTGAGCTGCTCATACCCTGCGTCTAGCAAAGTTATTTTAAGAGGAGTAACAAGTATGGAATTTCCGTGCACGATTCCGTTGAGATTTGCACAAATTTTTTGCCGTGCATCAGAATACATATATAGTTAAGAGCAATTTAGGTCCTACCTAGAAAAAGAAAAATAGGGAAACAATGAAAATAAAATAAAAAATTTTTCTCCATGACAAGTTGCCAATATTGTGGAGTTCACCACATTGTTTAGCTTATTGGACGATAAACAATGTAATGATAGCAACAATAATAATAGACATATAATAGAAATCATGTGAATTAGAGGTTGGATGTAAAAGAACCGTTTAACAGTGACGATTAAACACCCGCTGCAATGGAAATAGAATCACCGGATAGAGTCGACAAAAAACGGCAAACACCAGCGCACATAAAAAAAGCGAAATTGATTACAGTGTGTCTCCTCACCTTCAACTAACTACAAAGCCGGAGCCACAAATTCTCAGAAATAAATGAACTGCATAAAAAAGGCCTAACAATAAGTCAAAGGGTTTTTGGAACATTGGATTTGAGCGAGTAGGGGAGCAGGTCGAAACCAAGGGAATCCAAGGCGATTCGGAACTCGAGAGCCTATTGAACAGAAAACGACAAAGAATGAACACCAGCTCAAAGATTACCCATGGAAATTACATGTAACCGTGTAATTTACAGTCAGTTGTACATAGGCAAACTGATATGATGACAGCGAAGGACCCTCGTGCTTGGGTTGGGGGGGGGGGGGGTGGACATTTCAGGACAATGCATTTATATCTACATCAAAGCATAACCAAGATCAGCCGATAAATGAAGAGTGGGGTGGGTACAAAGTGGTACGAATGGAAATTTTCTCACATATGGTGCGAACCCTTCGCACCTATGGTGCGAGGAAACAATTACGAGGTGCGAGAATCAAGAGGTCATCTGTTGCCCAAAACTTGCATTAAGGTCAAGCAATTAAGGAATAAACTGACTGGAAAAGGGAAGTATTAAGCAGAAAAAACTCATATTAATTACATATTCATAACATATTCACATATGATACGTGAATATTTGTTAATATTATATATTTATTACACAGAAATGCAAGAAGTAAACATGCAAATATACTTACATGATATTTACGTAGTAAACGTAATGTAATGTTGTAAACGGTCTACAACAACCCTACCTCGAAATCAAAACTTTTCTGATAAAGAAGGCTTCCATCTCTGATCTTTTAAGTAAAACAGACCTTTCGTTCTGATTGTTCTAGACCTGACTGCGCTAAGCTTGGAAGGCAAATACCGTGGAGGAAGCAGTGTTATAGTATAATAGTAGTATTAAAAACACGAAACCAGAAATGCTTGATTGGTCAATGCTGGCTGGGGGTATTATGCTTGACTATGATCATTTTCAGATTAATTTAGATTAATGGAAATGGTAAAATCAGGGCTACGACCTCTGAAGTTAACACCGATTTCAGGTATCCAAAGAACGACTGAAAATCAGAAATTTTTGAGCCGAGCCATGCCCTCTCACTTTCGTGTCAACAGATCATGCTATACATAATCGGTTAACTCTTCTGAATGTTTGCCTCTTCGATTATTGTCTTTGTTTGGGGGAAGTTTTAGACGCGTGGGGCATGGACCTGAGCTAATCCAAGCTCACAGTGGGCTATGCATGCGCCGAAACATTTGTAGCTCGAGCTGAAAATTCTTCCTTCGCTCCCGAAACAACCTAGCCACGCGAAAAAGTAAAAAAGAGTATAAGCACCGAGTTTCTGAACAGGATGAGACGCAGCTCCCCACAATGTGCGGGACGTAATCTCAATGAGCGGTGCTACCAGATGAAATCACAACTTAACTCCTGATATATCTTAGAAATCGAAAAATAGTGGGCATGAGCAATGTCCAAGCTCCACTATGCATACACCATATATCAAATAATGAATTATTATAAAATTAACATTATTATCAATAGCAAAAGCTATATTGAAATCATTCGATCCTTTCTTCTATTTGATACTTCCCTTTTCTAGTCAGTTTATTCCTTAATTGTATATTATAATATAATTATTATATGTAATTATATATTATAATTATTATATTATAATTATATTAATTTAGACATTACTTGACCTTTCTTGCTGTTAATGCAAGTTTTGGGCAACAGATGACCTCTTGATTCTCGCACCTCGTAATTGTTTTCTCGCACCATATGTGCGAAAATTTCCATTCGTACCACTTTGTACACACCCATGAAGAGTGTAATGAGGGTGATACAGTAAATGATTGTAAGGCCGCTTCCATACCCTGCGGTGCCGGCGGCAGGGCGTGGCTGCGTGTTTCTGCATCACCGCCTATTCCATATTGCCTCGTTGCCTGCCTCGCCTTTGCTACCCCCCGTGCCACTCTGCCTCGCTGCCTGTGAACGCAGACACGCCCAGCTGGCAATGAGTATGAACCAGGGTCAAGCGTCCAGTTGAGGAAATTTTTCAGAAAATACGACCCCCCCCCCAAAACGGGGTCTCAATACGACCCCCTCCCTTCTTCAGGTTCCGCTTCTTCTGTGGTTTCTACCAAACCAGCGCGATCTACTAGGAAAATTAAGAACCCATGGTAAAAAAAAAACACTGACGCCAAACCACTTCTGACAAAAGAGAGAAATAAGAACCTAACAAAACTCAGTACTCATATCCCTAAATGAAATCGTCTGAGATAAGAAGCCAACAATTCCAATATTTGTAATCTGAAACGAAAGCGTTGCCCACCACTAGTAATGTGCTCGTGTTGTGATAACAAAGGAGAAGGCTTAATAGTCGTGCAAGTTATGGGACAGAGATAAAGGAAGAAAAAATAAGAATGGAAAAGTTAGAAGTTAAAAGAAAAGTTGAATAGGAGCCATGTAATACGCTCCACAGCGCCGCATCTGATCGTGGTTCGCTACTGCGGCTGCGACGCGGCCATCATGATGGTGCGCCTTATTTTCCCCATACTAAATTCCGTCATTTTTAAAATACTTTAAACTTTACCTAGAGCCCATCTTTCAAACAGCTGTGAATCTTTTCCACATAACTCCCTCAGACCTATCTATTGGCCGCTTGCTTTTCCTAATGGTTGCTTAGTTCTCGATATGGGTTTCCAGTTGAGGATCAGATGAGGAAAATTTCGAAGTGTTTCTCTTTAAACGGTCATAACTTCCTTCAAACTTAACCATATAAGTGCGTTTTGGTGAGTCGGGGTCTGCTAGGTTGTCGCTTTCGAATGACCTGCTGATCAACGTTCACGACCCCCCCCCCCCCCGTTGAGGACTCCTCAACGGAGGCTTGACCCTGATTATCACTAGATACATTATATCCTACTATATATAATTCGCTTAGTATGTCTGTCCGTGTGTGTGTGTTTGTCCGTCTGTCTGTCACGAAATTCATATCTCGCGTCGCAGTGAAGCAGGGACCATGAATTTTATAAGTGATGTAGGGGGTGGCAAGGGGACACTAATGGTGGTGGACCGAAAGTGATAGCAACTGATAAGGGCTGATAAGGAGCCTCGGAAGACAAATGTCGCCAAATCCGTTTCGCCTTTCGCGTTGATCCAAGAGCGCTGACTCTCACAGGTATTCAGCAGGGTAGGCCAGAGACATTAACGGGGGTGACTCGCAGTGATAACGGCTGATAAGATTCGATAAGGAGCCCAAAAAGGCTGCAGTCGTCGAATTCGTTTTACTTTTCGCATTGATCCTGGAGCGCTCACACTCACAGGTCTCTTGCGGAATGGGACGGGGACATTGATGGTGGGTGATCCACATTGATAACGGTTGATAAGATTCGATAAGGAGCATAAAAAGGCTAGAGTCGTCAAATCTGTCTCGCTTTTCGCATTGGTCCCGGAGCGTTCATACTCACAGTTGTTGTGCGGGGTAAGACGGGGACATTAATGGTGGGTGATCCAGCTTGATAACGGTTGATAAGATTTGATAAGGAGCATGAGAAGGCGAATGTCGTCAAACTCGTTTCGTCTTTCGCGTTGATCCAAGAGCGCTGACACTCATGGGTGTTTAGCAGAGTGGGATGGGGACATTGATAGTGGGTGATCCAAACTGATAATAGTTGATAAGATTCGATAAGGAGCGTGAGAAGGAAAATGTCACCAAGGCCGGTACACCTTTGCGGCTAACAGTGCAATGTTCACATTCGCAGGTGTTGTAGGGTACGGGGACCTCAATGATATTGTTGGGCACAGGGGTCTCAGTGAAATGGTAACGGCTTACAGAGGCTGAGAAGAACCGTTAGGAATTGGATGGGATGAAATCTTTTATGTCGCTAGATACTACTATACGACCGCTTTAGCAAAAGCGTCTGATGCTCAGTGCCATTGGATGAACATATTGCTTATGTTCTGATATAACTGGCCGATGTATCGACCGCTGAATTGCCTAACGTTCCAAAAAATAGTGCATTTCTTCTGATACTGCGATCTACATTGATAACCATGATGCGACCTATATTTGTGATAGCAAAGCAAGCGACTCACTCGGAATCATTTTCTAATGTGGTACTGGCAGCAACACTGGGTATCGACCGCTAAACTATGCAAAATTCCAAATAGTAAAGCATGTTTTCGAAAACGATATACGTCGATAATCGGGATCATGATCTACTATCAATGTGTAGGAAATAATGCTCAGGAAATGAACAAGCTGTTACAAATCGATGCAATTGAATATAAAACTATCGATGTCTAAACTATTCAAACTCCCAATGTGACCTGAACCAGCTGGCTCGCGCACACTACTGCGCGCGATTCGTGTCGGTGACGTGTAAAACGGACTCGATACAGAGCGACTGAAGTATCATAACACCGAAATGCTTTTTTATCACGCCATCTTCTCTGCTTTTTTTTCAGTTCAATAGCTCAGCTGAAAGCAGAGGGAAAAAATTTTCACTTGGTCCCATACTCAACTACGGTCGTGCCGATCGACCATTTTGCACAACATCGCCACGAACCGCGCGCAGTAGTGTGCGCGAGCCAGCTGGTGTACACATATTTTGCTAATGGCGCCAGCAATTATTCGAAATTTCGGATTGGTCACAATTTCTGTACTAATCCCATACCTATGGGTGGGTTTCACGATTTACGGAGTTCAAGCATACGAGGCAAGAAAAAATCTATAAAAGCAACAAGCAGCAGTTCGCAAGTTACAAAACGGGTAACGACAATATCGATCATGGCGTGCTCGCAGCGCCAAATATCAAATGAGACCCCCTGGTGACCTAGGTTCAGGAACGATCTATGATAAGATCATAATATAAAAGCTCAAAGAAGAGAGAAGAGGCAATTCCTTTACCTATTTTATATAGCGAACAATTATGCCGAAAATTCACCAGTCCAAACTCTCTCCGTGGGACGGTGTTAAAAGAATTTGAAAATTTTGGAACAGAACCTCACGGCACGATGACAAAGGGGAATAAACGGGAACGGATTGCTGTCCGAAGCGCCGTTAAGGGCAAAACGCAAGTGAAGGCCACTAATGGTAAACGGCAAAAAAGGAATCGCCAATGACATCGACATTTCATTTGAAATCGACGTCGCCGCGAGGATGAGCTTTCAGCATCTGACATAAGAACTTTCGAGAGCTGAGGTTCTTTGTATTCCTATGGAAGTTGATATTTTGTGAAAAATACCCCATCATCGTTGCTCTAAACAGTCCAAGAATTTCGATCAATTTAAAATACTAGTAGCTGAAGTGGAAACGCTTTGGATGAGCTAACGATAAGATCAACTACGAATGGAGCATGATAGCACCGAAAAAGTACGTCTGTATTACTGATGCTCATGAGCCTGGATAAAGGCAGCGGTATCGTCACTAAATAAAAATAACAAGTGCGTGAAGATGAGAATAAAAGACACGTAACTGACATTAAAAATTATGATTATGATTTATTATGGTGAAGTCCGCTGTGGGCCTCAAGGCCATTAGCTCTTGGAATAAGGATAAATAAATATGCAGAAACACAAAAACAAACAAATTGACAAACTGACACGCAAAAAAGCAGCAACACCAAATTATCTTACATAAAACAATACCACAATTAGTCCGGATAGATCGCTTCTTCGCTCAATTATTCGATCAGTATTTTTGCTTTCTTCCCTAAGAAACGTGGAAAACGTCAGACTTCGCTCAGATGTCATCACCATATTAATAAGTATCTTTAGTAAGGTACTGAACTATGGTAGTAGTTTCAACACATCATGGCCTTTATTTCTGGCGACGGTGTTTTCTTTAAGAAAAGTACTTTCGACTAGTAAAAGGTGGTCTCACACTAGAAACTGGACATGCACAAGAATTTTACACTTTTAGGCAGATGGCATCTTCAGTGCTTACCGTCCTTCCAGTCCTCTACAAAGGCCCATATTCCATTGATGTGTGGAAACGAACTAACTCGGATCTTCTATCGTAATTTTCGGTATGACCGCATCAAAAGATATATAATTAATTCTAGCCATAATCAGACAATCATGCTTAAGAACTTCCGAGTAATTATGAAACTCGAAACGATGAAAGCGACAACTGAGAACTAGCACGGAAGGTAGGATGTGACACGAACGAAACATTGCTAGATAGAAAATGCAGAACGAGTGCCCTCACGAGGCTGTCGTGGCAAAACCGTCGATAGCCGTTATCGTAATTGGCAACTGATTCATCCGACATTAGAGGATACTTCGAAGTATATTGGCAGATGCTTCTGATGACACTACACAGATGTCAAAACTCTGCTTCATGTGATGTTTCTTTCTCAAAACAGCTTCCCTTTGCAGTATGTATTGGTGGTATGATGATAAACTGCTAGTGATATGAAACTCAAAAAGTCCTCTTAACTTCGATAACTAGAAAATGCCAACCGTGCGCCAGTTTCAACAGTGAGAAGAGTCCACGCAAAAAGTATTTAATTCTTACACAAGATAGCAAAACGTAACATTCAAGATGCAACAGCCCAGCAAAGCAACAAAAACCCATAACGTTTGAATCGTTTCAAGAGATCCGCTCCTTCGGCTCCATAATAACAACAGAATTGCCACGAATTACGACCATACCAAGCGAAATCGGATCACCATTCTTCGGGTATTCAATTGCGTCCTAGAAAGGAAAGATTGTTGCTGAATTTTTCCTCATGAAGTTTCGAAGTGAGGAGACATCACTAGATATTTGTAGACAGCTACTGAGTCAATCACAACAAAACGCATCTTTTATATTTGATGCAAGAACAAAAGGAAAAGCCAACATCGCTTGAACCGTCGTCAGACTTCGCGGTTTTGCAGTGTCGCGCCTCCACACACGAAGTTGCGACACGCAAGATCTCAAGGTCGTACCGCGTCCAAAAGTCGCAGAATCGCAAGATCGCGCAGTCTGACGGCGACCTCACACTTCCTACAGCTTTCACTGTTCGGAGAGGGGTAAGCTTTTAACAAGAAAGCCTAAATCGAGTTCCAGGAAGCACTACCAGATCATGATGTAAAAAAATGTATTCTATTCTTTACGAATATCAGTCGAAAAATCAGGAGACTTCCTCAGATAGCACAACTCTCGCTATACAAGAGGTATTCCAATGAAAGTTCTAGGGCCTTGAATCTAAGAGAAAGATGTCATTTCTCAATAGCTTCAATTCCATTACTACCGATTTCCCGTATAGGGCATATGCTTTGGGAAGCTCACGATTGAAAAATGCCATTTATCTAAGGAAAACAAGCATTTACGTCAGGCTTTTTTAAAACGAACATTATACAAAAGCCACCTATTAATGAATTAGTTCATACAGGATTGTAAGTTTGCAAATATACATTCGAAATGGGTAGGAAAATGGTAAACGTGGTAAGGTAAAGTAATCTGAGTAGGAGAACAAGATACCTCAATAACCATGTTCATGAAAGGATCAAATCCTCGGAGAACACCGGACACACGACGATTTCCGTTCAACTTCAGCTCCATTTCTTTATCCATGTATTTCTTCAATTCTGGGGGATGTGTCTTACTCATATTCTGAAAGCAATGATGAAAGATGTGGAGCGTGAAACTATTACAGAAAACTGCAGCAGGCTAATAATAATGAGGTAATAGTGTGAGAATGAGTAATACTAGTAGCATCAATATGTGGAATTGTAGACATCCAACGACAAAATGAGAAAGAAATGGCGCAACACATGTATATGAGGGTAAGCAAAAGCACAGCACGGTGAAAAATTGCAAAAGAACCAAATCAGTGGTGGTTCGTGTGAATGAATACGAAATCGTTCAAAATCATGATGCCTCCGCCGCGATTCGTATTGGCGCACACGCGACAACTCGTTCGCGCGAATGTGGGCGTGCGTCGATGGCGGCATGAGTGTGCGGCAGTTGAGGCGTGCAACTGAGTGGTTGGTATCATAACGTGAGCTCGTATTATCTTGTTTCTTGCGGATATGAGCTTGAGTCTGTGGTGCTAATGTCATTGGGCGGGGCACACCCCTATGGTCGGCGTACCGCACTGTTTTTTCCTAAGTTTTTAGCCTAAGCCCTAGTTCAGGAAGAAGCTCCTCTCCCTACCCCCAAGCAAGGCTTATATAAGGATGCGAAACAAAAATCAGAAGAACTTTTCATTACAATGCCCCCCAAAAATTTCTTTTCAATTATTACCTAATTTATTGGAATTCAGTATTTCGAAAAAAAGAATTACGACATCTTGTTCTATTTTTCTCACTTAAGTGAACAAACCCGTGATTATAGAATGGTATCGGATGAACGACGACAGCGCGACATTGAGTGCTTCCCCAACTACTGAGACTAACATGAATACGCGATGCTTAGCGACTCCTTTATGCTCTCCACTGAGGCTGGAAATGGGTGCGGTAGAAAGTTGGACCCGTGAAGCCTTATATGTGAAGATTATACAGATATAGAAAGCAACAAAAGTTTTTAGCAATTAATGTTCTATGGTATACCTATTTGTTCTTGCGTTTCTGCATATAACAGAACGCTGTATCAATCAAACGTTCGGATTGTTTGATACAGTTACTACTCTTCCTCATAGCAACGTATCACGTGTTAATTCTTTGGAATACAATAAATAGAAAAAGAACATCTTATTCTGAAAGGACGGCATGCGATAGTATAACATTTAGCGGCCACCTCTTATTCCTTATTGGAAAGGTGATGAGACAGCGATTCAAACTGATGACAGAAAAGAAACAAAGCAGACACAACAACACCAAATGATCGCCCTCTATCATATCACAACAGACACAGGTAACTATTGGAACCAATCGTAAAACTTACTGAAGTACGTAAGTCTACTCCTATATACACTTCTGGAAGAACTGTTCAAGGACAACATCACAACCACAAAGATTACTGAACCACTGAAATGCTCCTGCGATGTCGGCCCCATCTCCTAAGCTTCCAAGCTTTTTGGTTCGCCGATGCTCACCCGATAGATGAGTAACCTTCACTCAAAAATTGCCCACTCTGTTGGACGACTGCCAACTTTGCACAATACTTCACCACCCCTTCCATTTACGGCGTGGTTCCTGCGTCACGTTTAACTACTCGATCCGCTTCGCAATATACTCACTCGACCATGAAATTTCTCTTCATGATGTTCATATATTTATTTATATCAGATCGGAGCAAATACACACATCAACTAATTCGGAAAAAGAAGGAGATCTTCACCATGAAACACGGTTTAGGTGATACCCAAACCGCATTTTTTTTTGTTTCTCGTTCATAATTCTGTGTTCTATACGGCTATTTAACAAAAGCAATAAACAGCATAGAACCAGATGGAACGAACTAAAATCTGCGAAATAATGACGGAATGTACACATGTTATGTTAATAGTGGTGTGACTGCAAATATTCAAGCATTATTACTATACTATGATAGCATAAGACTGCACCGTAGCAAAGCATCAAAACTAACAAGACTCTAGTGAACAACGCATATTACAGCGGAATCAGTATCATCGTATTAGAACTCGTATAACACAAAAGTAAAATCACCACTTGCAAAGTAATAGCACGTTAAGGTGGCGCTTCCATCGGATCAAAGAATTGACTTGTTGTTGCGTACAAATGACGAAGGGTTGGTTTGCAACTCGGCTGATCTTTTACCAGCTTCACCACTGTTCGGAACGTCGATACAGCTCTGTTCAGCATCCACGCCGGATTATGCCGGCCTTCCACTGCTTGCTAAATTAGGTCAAAATTGTTTATCTGTTTTCAGGGAGTGATGGGAGCAAAGTTGATAAACTAAAACATAACAACACCATCATTATTCGAATGAGCAAACTTATACTCACGGTTATAAAGTTGATAAAGTACGAATTGAACTCTGAGATTCCACCTCGCATTTCATGTGGTATCTGCGGTAGCAGATCTTCAAGAGCTTTTTTCAGATATGTAACCTGTAATAGAAATATGCTACTGTGATTTAAATAATGATAATACCTTGTTGTAGATCACAAAAACCACCTTCATAGCCGTATCATTGTCCATCAGTGGAATTTGGAAACAATTCATGTACACCACATCACGATTTAATGATTGAATAGCCTAAAAAATTAATGAATAAACGTGAACAAGCATCTACAACAACACTATTCACGTTAACTGCAGAAAGACGCCTACGGAAATACTACAGCTGAAATCAAAATTGGAAAATGGTTTTGAATTACCTGAGCTCTCATCATTTGATTCTGCGCATGTTGCAATAATCCTATTTGATTAACTCCCATTCCACTTCCAGGTACTCCAGGCATGGCTGCTGAAGCTGATCGACCAATCCCGCTCATGTTCTACAACGAAACTGTCAAAGTACCTACATACAAAAATGTGCTCCTATATTTAAATTCGACTTTCTTATTTCAATTCGACTTTCTCTTTTCGCTTTCCGAAGTAGGTATTAGAGCAAATAGTGGACATTGATAACCAAGTCACAGTACAAAGTGAGGTGAAAACAGTTCAAAGGAGTACGAGGCGGTGTCATTTAGTTCAAAGGAGCACGATGCAGTGTCAGTTAATGCCAACCTTATCACGTTCGTAGTCATTCCATGCTTCTTTCAATTCCTCTTCTGACAGCTTCTCTTCTTCAACGTGTGCGAACAGAGTATCGTGTTGGAAATAGTCAACAACCGCATCCTTCTTTGACAGTAAAATCTCAGCCAGAAGGCGATCCTAAATTACCAATACAATAAAATAACTGCGACATATAAAATTGGGAAATTATACAACGAACTAGCATTAGGTCGCGCTCATAGCTAATGTTTCGGGCACCTGACGATTCGCGAAAAAGAAAAGCTGTGTACAGATTAGAGAAACAGGATCCGCGATGCGATGTTTGAGTGACCGCGATTCGGCGGAATGAGGATTCGGTGGAGGGGGGGGGGCGGACTAGGGGAAGCGGCGGTGGAGATGTGATTAAAACCGATCCGATTATGTGACTCCATCTCCACCATCTCTTCCTGAATACAGGGCAGCGCTAAGTAATCTATTCCTTTGAACTTTTTCGATAAATCACCGATTCACTCAACCGTAGATTCTCTGAAACGCTGACTATGCACACAACCTCAGTATTCAGGTATTTCTTACCTTAGGTGGAGCAAAACTCGGTCGACTATCGGCGTCATCCGGATCCAGCTCTTTTGGGTCAAATCTGCAACTTTTATGTTTGAAATGCGATCGCGAACCAATATGGAGCAGGCAACTACTATTCACTAAATAGCCAGTGCCAGCTGCAAGCACCTACAGATAGAGCTCCTCGAGATCGTGGCCATCATAATGTCGTTGTATCTGAGCTTCATCAACAACCCTCAAAGAAGTAGACTCTTTCGTAACCTGTCGCTTATAGATTCGTTCCTCCATAGTGCCCTGAATGTTTCGCAAGAACAATTAAATCACTAAGATAACGTATAGGGACAACGTTACTCAGAAGCAGATTAGGATCTAGGACAAATGTCTCACGAAGAGCTGACGGCTCTCAAAAAGGCCCCCATATCGTTGTCCACTTGTACTCATGATACTTTTCAAGCAATCCACCTCAACTTAGGCAACAGTAGCAGAGGGATGCATAAAGAACGAACTGCAAACGTCAAAGATTCCACTCACCTGAGCGATAAATCGATAGATATACACCGGCTTCGTTTGACCAAATCGATAAACCCGGAAGAGCGATTGAGTGTCATGGGAAGGGTTCCAGCAAGCATCGAATATTATGACACGATTAGCGGCGACCATATTGGTGCCTAAGGAACCAGCTCGCGTAGATATTAACATTAACCTAAAACACATCAAAAATAAAAATAAAACAACATCCTCATAGAAAGAACACAAAGTTGAATCTATCTACTGAGCGTAAATAACAGTCGGTAACAGATTTGTTTACATCTTTCAATATAATGGCCAAAAACAGGCAAGTGAGTGACCACCACCGCAAATTACACCTCTTCTATAACATCATCATACCCTTGTTTCCACATGTTTGTTAGACTATCAGCAAGTAACAAATTGGAGCACTCACCGAGCACGCAAATTCAGAGGATTGTTGAATTTCATTTGCACCGCATCTCTCTTGCCAGACTGTACAGACCCGTCGATGACCATGTAATCTTTACCCTCCTTCCAAGCCCACTTCTAGAAACATATTTTGTAAGCATTCTTCATCAAAACTTTGAAAATGGTCTAACCTCGCCATCAGCTTTCACAGCATCATGACCATCGGAGAACCATTGTCCCGTTTGATCGAGGAATTCTAACATCCTTTTTATTAAACCCAACGACTCAAGTGACTGAGAAAATACCAGTCTGAAGGCAATAACATTCACAAAACGAATGGCCAACTAAAACAAAATTTCTGCTTTAGCAGCTCGGACTCACAGTTTATCGCCAATTTCCTCACATTTCTTCAGAATATGCACGAGAAGGACGAGCTTATTGCTGAGCGTATAATCGTCCCTATCAGCTGGAGAAACAAGGCCAGACTTAGTAAACCTAGAAAAGATTATTGGGAGAAAATAAAAAATTTTGGTCATGAAACATAGTTTGGGTCGGATTATTATATCTCACTGTGCCAAAAGTAGAAGTTTCTGGTAAGGTAGCATCGAAACCTTCTAATTAGGTCTCTTGCGCAACACATGACAAAATCTTCAAGTAAAAGTTCATTCACCATCCACTGTATTCTGGTGGTGTCTCGACATCACGGCCTTCCATTTCTGGGTCTTCTCCATTTAAGCGCTTTGACTTCCTTGTATCTCCCGTCTGGTTGGATACTGAAGGGTTTTCATCGTCTGATGTGCTGAAAATAAGAGAAATCTATAAAAGAGGAGAAAGATGTAGGAAAGCTGGACTTCTGAGATGCAAAGTATTTCATTTCAAAATGCTAATCTGAAATGCAAACTTACAGCACAATCACATCGCTGTCACTGTCATCCGACTGCGCTTTTCTTCCTTTCTTTTTCTTAGACTTTTTTACGACAACCACCTCATCGTCGTCATCATCATCATCATCCGACTCGGGATCACTACACGACTCGTCATCGTTAATAAATTTCTCATCCTCCGAATATTCATCACGTAGCATGCGCTGCAAAACACTACCCATCAACAATGGGAAGCAAAAGACGAGAATATCACTTAGGTGATTCCCATAAACAACTTAAGATTAAGCAGTTGGCTGGCGCACACTACTGTGTGCGAAACACCATGTGCGTCAGTAGGTGGATCAAAGTTGCCCTGTTTCTTGAGTACAAAGTCTCACTGCACGCTCCGCTCACGGTGGGAGAAGCTTAACTTGGTGCACGGGTGCTCCTTACTTCTTGTCCCATGCCCTACCCATCCCACACTTGCCCCATTTCACAGGTCGTTTTTCATGTAACGTCAAAGCTCTACCCACCACTACGAAGTTCCGCCCATTGTGACTAGGATTCTTTTTTAACCTTCAAAACTCATCGCTGATCAAAAACCCATCTTCTCCTCACGTTTGGGGCACATTCGAGCCCAATAAACTATTTTCGGAGTGAAAAAGGAACGTTCCATTGCACGCGCCGCCCACCGTGGGCGGAGCTTATCTTGATCCATGCGTGGTCTTTACCGTGTCCCATACCCCACCCATACCACACTTGTCCCCATCTCCATAGGTCGTTTTTCATGTAATGTCTAAGCTCCGCCCACAACCAAATGCTCAACGTACTTTGCCCAAAATTCTTTCGTGACCTTAAAAAACTCATCGCTGACCTAAATCCATCTTCTCCCCATGCCTGGGTCACATTCGAACACAACCAACAATTTTCGGGCCGAGAACGAAACATTTCCGTGCACGTCCCGCCCAGCGTGGGCGGAGCTTAACTTCCATGTGTGCTCTTTACTTCTTGTCCCATGCCCTACCCATATCACACTTGAACCCATCTCCACGTCGTTTTCCAAGTAATACCTAATTTCGTGACAGATGGACGGACCAAGGGACGGACGGAGGGACGTACAGACAGATGAAGCATTATATATAGTAGGGATTTCGGTTTTTCATACGCTGCTGATTTAACCATGTGCACAACCTTAGGACACAAAAAACCTAACTTAAATGCCAACGAGGTACACATTAGGTACTCATTCTTACGACCACAGCAGCTTCTTATCAACGATTTGCAGGATGGCGTGATATCGTAATTGCAAAATCGCACGCGTCAAAATACATAAAGCAGGGACGCATCGTTGAGCCGCAAGCGATATGTTCGAACGCGCCTAAGTGAGAACAGACACCTCGTAATCGACAGCGTCGCTAGACCCAAGGAGATGCGGTTAATGCATCGCACAAGGTATAACTGAGATCTGACTTGAAATGCAGAACAAGGGCAAGAAATTATTCCACCGACCTCTCTCTCCTGCTTCTGCTCGTGCAGAATTAGCATATATGGATGAGTCCATACACGTGCCAGCACGTGGTAATCTGGCAAAAGTCTCTTGGATAACCGACCACCATCACTGGCCACACCAGCCAAAAAAGCTCTGCAAAATGGATGCTGTTCCAAGGCTTTCTAACTGCATGGGGATACCAATGAGAGATTCGAACAAAGCTATCTTTTCCAAGGAGCACACAAATTTCGCAAAGGCGATGCGTGTCAAGGAACGTCAATACGAAGGTTCTTACCGGTACAATTCACACTGTCGTGGTGTTAATCGAACGTTTATCACATATTCTTGCTTTGGCGGGATCGCTTCCATTAGCACACGATAATCCTTGCGCTAAAATTGAAACTTATTATATGAGCATTATCCATGAATCACAAACGGATCACCAATTATAATTTGATGAGCACTAGAATAACTATGATGCTAACCACAAGGGAAGGGGATGAAACTCACGTCAACACATCGCTTGAGATGCTCGAAAAGTACGTGACATCTTCTTTTCATGAACTTTACTTCTAGAGGTGAAGCATCCTTCAGTCGGCCACTGAAGGAAAACTGTCTCAATTAGGCTAAGCCCCAACAATTATTAACATGACGTACCGCGTGATGATATTCGCAAAACGATTAGAAAACTCCAATTTTGTACCGAGTAAGCCGGGTTTCACAAAGTTTACCATGCAATGATCTGAACACTGATGAATTACAAACAAACAAAATGGCAAAAAAGGATTTTCTAAATTCGATTCTGCTAAGGTGCAAATGGCATAAGGCCCGTTCAAACGCCCATGGCCTTTGACACTAATTTGATCGCATAATAACGATCACTTCAAATTGTACCTCGATCTCCCGCATGTCACACCGCGTACCTACCACCATCTTCAACGACATGCGTTGCACACTCCGATGTATAACCCAAAAAAAAAGTAAGCAAACAAATATTATCCTCTTACATTCCATCAAATTATTCTGAAGAGGAGTTCCAGTGAGACAAATTCGTCGCTTCGTACGAATCTTCACCATCGTCTTGGATAGCGCGGATTCGTCATTCTTTAATTTATGGGCTTCATCACATACAACCAAATCGGGACCTAAAACGAAAATCCTACTGATTTTCTGCTCTACTCGTACTTTTCTTTGCTTAACACTTACCCGGATCTTGCAGGAATGCTCTGAACTGTTCTTGCAGTTTTAGAAGCCGCTTATTTCGTTTAGACGGTGGCTTTTTTGGTTGGCCACGTTTCTTTTTAGTCTCCTCATCATCATGGGTTAGTATACGAAACATATCATAGCCTATTATCATCACAGAGGGAACTGAAAGAGTATAACTAACTGTAAACACAACTGTTTAAATATCAAACATACCTTCACAGTTATACCAGTTCTCGAGCGCTGCATGCCTGTCACTATACGTTTTGAACGAATCTAACTCAAGGACCTGAACAAAAGCGCAAATTTGGAAAATACCGTGGAACACCTGCAGTAATACACTTACCTCAATAGTAGCCAGATCAGGATCATTGTCGTCAAGCCACTTTTGGAACTCTTTATACCAATTTAACACGACATTCTTGGGAACCACAATTAAAACTCTTTTCGCGTATTTTTGGATTTTCGGATGAAGCATTACCGTATGCAGAAAGGCGATAACCTGGAACGTAACTTATTGTATAACAAATTGTAACTCTTGTTCTTGTTCTCCTTTTCTTTAGAAGTAGTATGTAAAACTCCTTTTTTTCATACAATAATAATGATAATATAATAATAATGATTCGCACCTGTAAAGTCTTTCCCAAACCCATGCAATGAGCCAAGATACCTCCACCGCCTGGTTCCTCTAGCCTATCGGTAGACTCAAAGGCACTGTCATACATGAATTGAATACCCTGACCTTGATGAGGCTTCAACACGCGCACCTAAAATTGAAGACCGTATAGAAAGCTAATTTTCAATTTACAGTGCAGCTAAATCACAATCGAACAGCAATAACTTGATAATCAAACAGAATATGCTCACCAGCGATGGATGCACAGAGACCGGTATAGGAGGATCACCATTCTTATCAGGATCTACGACCACAGACTAAAAACCTTGGTAGCAATTCTAGCGAGAAAAATACTTCTACACAATTACATTCACAAAAAATATTCATTCCAATACCTTGAGTTTCTGCACAATTTTACTTCCACCAACAAGCGCTGATGCAATATCAACCCCTTCCACAAGTTCGATACCATTGAATTCCTTCTGTTTCTGCTCCAGACGCTTTCGACGTTCCTGAAAGCAGAAGGTGTCAGCAACAAAATATTAACCACATTCCAAAATCTTCTGACCTTTTCGGCTTTCTCTGCGTCCAAAGTCTCCTGTTTCAACTTGTCTTTACCCATAATTGTTTTCGGTGCTCGACTCCCTTTGCCACCTTTTGCCTTCTTCACCGATTCATCGCTGTCAGAATCCTCCGTCGTAGCCTGCGTTAGAAACCGATCGATAACTCGCTCCTTGGCCGCGATAATCTCCAACTACAGAACAAAGCCTATTCACACACAGCACGTATCATGAGAGAAAAAGAAGCTAAAGCGAAGGATCATAAAATGTATGAAATGAGTAATTTAATAGGTTTAAACTGAAGAAAGTAAGAGACTTTATTTCAGTTTGAAAGACATCCGCAGGAGGCTTGAGCATAAACCTCGTTTACTTGCAGAACTTACAGGAATTTCGTTGTCATCCCGCACCAAAAAATGCCTCACCTAGTACGGTCGCACCAAGGAGGCAAGATAACAATCAAATTTTTCGGAAGGTTAAAAAATTGAAAGAAGTATAGCTACGGTCAAAACATCATGATGCCCAGAGGGTGCTGATTTTTGCCACCTGCTCAGAGGGTAAGAAATGTCTCACCTTCTTCCTTTTCGATTTCGGTCTCGCAATGATAATTTCATCTTCCTCATCATCTACTTCCGATTTCACTTCGTCATCCGAGTTAGACTGTTCCCCAACACTTGCATCGGAGTCAGATGCCACAACTCGACGCCTGAGCGATAAAACAAACCTCTTAATAACAATGAATGCAGAGAAAATTCACATTTAGGCTAAGACTAAAACCTCTTCCTCTTCGTTTGATTTTCTTTCTTCACAGGGACATCATTACTAGCTGAAGATTTCTCATCATCACTAGAAGATCCCTCTAGAAGCTTCTGCGCTGAAGCAGCCAATTTAGCAAGCTCCTTCTAAACAAATCACTATGCACGCTGTTTATAACCCATTAGAAATCAGTTCCAACAGTTAAGAAAATGAGCAAGTGATAACCCCCTCTTACCTCTGCTTTAGTTAAAGGTCTTCCTGATGCCACAGGTTCCTCATCCTCCTCCTCCTCCTCATTATCATCACCGTCATCAGTGTTCTCTCGAACTGCCTTGTCTTTGGATGACTTTCCTTTGGCACTGAAAAAAAATTCAAAAGACAGGCTAAAGAGAATTTTCATTAAGATCTTCAGAGCAACAGGCAAATGGATACCTGTCTTTGTTCGGCTTCTCTTCACTATTCGATTTCTTTGAATTCAACCTTTTCAAGAACGCACTACCATTGGGTTTGCTCGTAGCACTCCTAAGCTTGCGTTGAGATTTTCCAGCAGCTTTGCCATTCTGAAAGATAAAGAATCCTTTTCCATGATGAAATGAAAAAAAGTGGCGCAATGGTATGCACACCGCAATCTCTTCGGGGTCAGAAACGTCATCCAAGTCTTCGTTGCCTTCATCAGACGAAAAATCAGGCATCTCTTCATTTAGGGCAGCATTGGCCATTCGGAGGATGCGATCATCCTCATCCTCTTCTTTATCATCGTTTCCTTTCTTGCCTTTCCGTTCTTTCGATGAACGCGCCTAGAAATCAAATAACTCAAAGGACGTTGGCATGAGAAATTCTACTATTCAACTCCATAAGAGAGAAACAACTGTTTAACGTAATTTTTTCCGTGCGCCAGTCACACAACTTGTGGTACGGTTTGAACCGCCGAAGAAGTAGATACACTCAGCAATTCTTCAACCTCAAACTACCTCCTCAGCAAGAACAGACTTTTCAAACAGCTCATATTTTACGGAATACTTGACTGACAAAGTGAGAAATGTCTTAACTATTAGGTCTCATAGAGGGTTTTGGCCGCTTTTTGAAACTCCACCTTCGGAAGATATAACCTGGCTCCGACAGCATCTGTTGCCTATTCAAGCTGCACAAGCTACAAGTTGATCTAAGTTGACGTGAATTGGAAATTAATTTTATCTTGTAAACGCGCAAATCAAGCCACAACTTTCATTCAATAACGTCTGGACCCACACCTGCTTTTCCTTCTTCGGTGGTTTCCCGGCTTTTTTACGTTTCTCCTGCCTGATCAATTCTTGCATCTCAAGATCCTCGTCGCTCACAACATCGCTGATGTCGCCACTGAAAACAGCCCATTGTTCAAAATATCGGAAAACCATGTCAACAGCAACCACTAAATGGTTCCTACACTCTTGCTACCTTCACGAAAAACCAGGTTGATGGGAAAGGATGCACTACGCCATCAATAAACGACAGACGCATGACCCCAAGAGCCTTCTACTTATGGGTTGATGTCAAAACGTAATCAACACGAAATTTACAAGCTAGCACGAAATGTAGAAAATCATTAGAGCTTATTCTTAATCACATTGTTTGAACACAAATAATTGGCTGAAATTTACGTACTCTGATTTTTCCTCATCTTTGTTGTTCGTCTGTTCATCAGCGACAACCATCTTCGCTTTTTTAGACGTATTCTTCGAACCAGTCTTTTCTGATACTGTCTTATTCAGAATAAGTTCTCCGCGGAAGAGGATTTCACCCGTTCTCAGAATGCGTACGTCCGTCTCATCAACACTATCAACAACTATCTGTAATGAAAGGATAGTTGTTGATAGTGATAAACTATTCACTATGAACTGAAAAAAGCTGCTGTACGGATCTAGACTGACGGGTTTCGGACGGAATGATCCAGTGCTTCGGATGAGTTCCTCACTGGACAAAGACGATGAGGAGTTATGACGAGACAACGGAGGTGGTGGAGAATTTCTGTCCAGTGAACCATGAAACGGGATAAATTTTCACAAATAAATTAATTTGACCAGCGATTTCAATCAGCATGGCAGACCAGAACGATATGATGCTTAAAAAATTCCATAACTATCCTAAATGAGCAGCAATGAGCCATGAGCAGGTCAAGTTATTCCGAGGCACCGCGCCAAAACCTATTCGAATCAGACACGACAGACGCAGGTCGACATAGCACTGAAGGCTAGGAGTGTGTCAGCGAACGCGAACATCGCTGACACACAGACATTAGGCTGAGGTTATACCGTGCGGACCGTCCGGACCGGTCGGACCGGTCCGGACGGTCCGCACGGTATAACCTCAGCCTTATGTCGGCCACGGCAGCGATCCTGCTGCTCTTACTGCAGCTGGTGTTGCTGCAGCGCAGCCCCCACTCAAAAATACCAACACGATCACATATCGCGCACATCAACCACATTCAGCTACTGATCCTTACAATGCCTAATTCGGATTCAGAACATGGATTCCACAGGGAAGCAATTACGGAATTCTCCCAATAAATCGTTACCGCATCACAGCATCACAGTGCGAGTTCAAGTGATGAAAGAAAATTACGTAAATCAAAACATCCTTCTCAACAGGAAAAATTGAAGTCAAAAAATATACGGTTTGCATAGGATTGAGCCATATATTAGCGAAAGAATAATAAATATTTTTGCGGAACAACTACAAGAAACAAGGAAGGAAAGAGAGATCATCGGGCAAGCCAACTGAAGTTAATTGAATGATGGACTCCACAGCTTATCAAACTGGGGGGGGGGGGGGGGGTGAGGGGAAGTGAAAGGCTCGGAATGTCCCCTGGAGTTCTCTCCTCAGGTCTTACACATATGATCCCTACCGGGAAGGCTTACCCCATGATAGAAAGCAGCAATTATTTCGAAAGGTATGCACTCGAGGGCTGAAAGCGAAGCCATTTGGGAAAATTGTCAACTACTTGTGAATAGGGCGTTTTGAGGATCAGGGAGTGCGCTGGAGAATAGTAGAACCTTTTTTTTGAAATTCTTTGACAGCTACTACGATTGCGTTTTCATCTATGAGAAATCATAAACAACCCCCCCCCCCCCTCCCCTCAGCCCCCCAGGAGAACTGTAATGAATGAAACGTCCATAACCAAGAAAGTCACCCGAAAGTGATGATCGTCGCGTCTCATGCCAATAAATTCAACGACACCTGTCAATGCTCCATTCCTGTTCACTTCCGCTAAAATCAAAGAACATACTGATAAACGAGCACCACGCTAACCTCCTACGTACCTTCTACGCCTAATCGATCTTGCAAATTTGCAATTTTTTAAGTTAGTGACGTCCGCATGTTCCTAATACGTATTTGCTGAGACCGCAACTCTTTCAGAAAATCATCTTGTTTCAGCAACAGTTACGGTTGCAAATAAAGTATCTAGCACAGCAAAACCTCCGCAAACGACCATGACATGGTAGGTATCGTCGCCGCCTACATATTTTGTGAATAAGATTTACACTGCCAGCACAGCCCCTACACCTCAGAAATCGGTTAGTTGCAGGAGAATCATCTGAGAGGAAATAGAATGAACTGCATATCACTTGGCCCACATAAGTGATATTATCACAGAGTAAATACGCATCAAGAAGAGACTGTGATCAGGAAAGAAAATCTAGGGCATGGCGCATATGAGAAAGAGATTGTTGGGCTCGTAGATTTTGTATTTATACTCAAACCTCTGTGACTCAAAATTTGCAGCATTCAAGGCATTTGGAGATTCAAACTACATGAAATATTACATTGGAAACAAATGAAAGATAGAAACAACGATGGTTCCTTCAGAGCTTTTGAACTAACTCCGAGCAATCCAGTATTCAATATTCAATAGTGCAATCAGAATACGAAACGATAGCGAAAACCTTAAGAAAAAGTTAACTTACTTGCACTACCTGTTCCTGAGAATGATCTGTTTCGACAACCACATCACTGACAGTACTGCCATCACCACCATTGCAGTGAGCAGCAGTGACATCTATCGCTGTTTGATCGTTATTGGACTGAGCAAGCAAGCTTGCAAAGAAACCCTCCGATTCAATGTGTGAATTTTCGTTGTCAAGAATGCGCACACCATATGGAAGATCATTCTCCGCGGTAGATGGTCTTCTGCTGGATTCACCTTCCTGAATAAAGGAGAAAATAACCACAGTCGATCACCCTTTAGCAAAAAAAGACTCTCATCAACATTTCAAGGTTATTAACATATTCAGCCGACGGTTAGAAAACTTTTCAGATTACTATTCTACTTCAAAGAAATCATTGTATACTAACTAAAGGAAAATGTACCAGGCACATTGTTGTTTTCCCCAAAAAGCTCATCTTAGAGCTCGTAAAAATCCGAGAAATCTGGCAGGGATGTCATCGTCATGTCTTCAAGCCACACTAGTAACAGGCTTTCTGTCAGTTTCTGCTTTCCCAGTATTTTTCTTTTTTCGAATCAGGTACCAGAAAGGGAAATTGAGCATCAGCAATGGCAGCGACATTCATCAAAGGAGAAAGACATTTAGAGGAGAGATGAACCAGAATTGATCAATTGTGGCGCGTTGATTCGGATTCAAAGAGTCCCAGTCGACAGCTTTCTTTTCCAGAGCGCTTTCTAGTTTTCAATTTAGCCACCTAATTTGTCTTTTGATGTCTTGTATATTTTGGTCTAGATTTTCCTTCAAATTTACTCAAAGATCAAAAGTTTTTCACCATCAGTTCAAATCTGATGATCTGGATATATCAGCGCGAAGCAAAGCAATTCACTAGTTACAGATAAACCTGGAATCAAAACAAACCCAAACTTTTCTGGCAAAGGCAAGATTTTCAGCATCCAGCATACCGGAAAGAGTTTCTATATTTCCATTAGATATCGACGCCTCAAAAAAAGGATTAGTTTGTTTTCGTATGTGAAAGGGGAGAACAAACGAAAGTTTTATCTGACATACCTTGCAAACCACGTCATTCGGAATTTCGATCATATCCACGTCACCCTCACGAGCAGAACGTGCTGATTCTGTTGCGTATTCTCCGTTTTCATCTAACACAATTATGTCGTCATCTTCTTGACTTCGATAAGTTGGACAAGTTTCACCACTGGGTGGAGAATTCACTCTGAAACATAATCTGGATAGAGCTGCTTATATCCCCTTCTGCATTGCTGATACTATATGCATTTTCTTTCATGAAGAGAGGACACGAAGACTAACGCGTAACGACTACGTTGATCGTATCCAGCCGCTTTCCAGTGTTCGATTAATGAAGAAAACTTCCGCTCAATCTGTGCACGACACAAATCCATGGAATTAATAGCTTCAACGTTTCTTGTCATAAGAGACCATGTACCGTGGCCTTTAGCACCGATGCGACGCCTTGCTTTTTCTACGCTTTTACGAACCTGATAAAAATCCTGCTAAGTTTGAGCACAGATTTTTATTATGTTGAAAACGACTATAAACAAACCGCGACTATTCCTCTCAGATGATTATTCAAGGTTCTTTCCAGGGCTAATAAACCGCTGACTAAATCATCACTTGCCACTGTTACGTCATTTCTTGCTTCCATCCTAAGAAAGAAGAGCATGAGGCATCCACCTTTACTCACAAAATGCATCACCTTTATTCGCAAAATGCAGACTGAAAAATACTGATCATTGATCAGTGGCTAATCCTAAAAAATCATTTACATTATTTTTCGGAACATTATTCACAGTGTTGTCGCATAATTCTGAAGCAGCCCAACCTTTCACGATACAATTTCGCGCTTCCTTTTATGAGAAGTTAGGCGCACACTACTATGAGCTAAGCACTCAAGAAAATGTGAGCACTGAAATGTGTGCATCAATCCAAAAGGAATAAGGATCACACAAAAGTACCGATAAACTCACTGGAAAGTTTAGAACATTGCGTTTTGAATCATATATTGCTGATACTACATATTAAACATGTACATCTTATTAGCAAAAAGACAAGTGATTATGTATGTTTCGAATGTTTATGACAAAACCAATCTATACTGTTTTCATGAGCCTTTTGAAAACGAACGAACGCCAAAGTGTGACGTTCTGTTTCACACTTTCTTTATCATTTATCTTACAAAACGGTAAGCTGAACTGTATTTGTAAGGACCGGTCTCTCAACTGCTGCCCGAAAAATTTCGATCGGATTTCTGAACTCTCTTCAGAGCTATAAAGATATTCTTCAGTTTGCAAAGTTATTAATGATAGCAGTTTTATTCTCTTGTAATTTTTCTTTAGATCCTTCCCATGAGTGTCCACTCTGCTAAACATAATCATCTAAATAGGGGACCGCAGATTCAGTAATTATCCTTTATCACGCCACCTTTCGTTGCTGGAATGCTGCCCGCGGCTCGTGGAATTGTACAAGAAAAAAATGCGGCGGTCATCCTCCATTGATACGACTCCGGGTCACTATTGCACCATGCAACGAAAGAGCATAAAGAGGCTTGTCAAATACTAACTCCAGCAATAATCCTGTTAGCATTTTGCCCTGTCTAACGTGCTGAACCCTCTTACAATATTAGCAAGCACCTTGGTTTTAATGCAACGATGCACAAATCCACATTCTTCCATAAAAACCATTAGAAAATAAAAACCATAAAATCCATGAAAAAAAAAGCCAAAAAACAGTGGTAGTAGAAAAATATACGGAAGTGTAACTCACGAAACTGCTCCATTTGAGAGTAGCCCTGCACAATCGACAGGACTGCCTTCTACCTCAGCTACCAAGTTTGGACAACTCATGGAATTTTCTCCTCTTTCTTCTTCTTCTAGTAAATCGACCGTGGCACCGTTTTCACTTAACTGACTTCTGACCATTTTCATAACCATATCAAGTGACGACATTGCGACTATAAAGATATTATTAAAACCAACTGGTCAGTAAGCTTGAACGATCAAGAAATTTCACCTTCTCGAGTATTCGGTTAGCATTTCACGAGTAACCTGAATAAGAGCGTATTGTTCACATCTCACAAAGGAGAAAAGCACTTTCACGTCCTGATAGTACAATATTAGTCAACGACACTATTCAACGATCACGATACCTGGAACAGCCACGTGGGCAAACAAATATTTTTGCTAGGGCTGTTGCTATGGGGTTCATTCAGGATCACGGACAAGATATCCATGTTGATGCCGGTGTCACTTCGAACCCATAATCTCTTTCATCACATCGGATAGAAACTTGCGCAAAGGAGTTGTACACACCGTATCCTCACCGCAAGTATTACATTTGCTCCTGACAGCTATTATCATTACATTTCGCACCTTGCGACTGCCAGGGACGGAAGAATATAAATTACGGAGAGCTAAATGCATACTATTTTTGGGAGGAGAGGGGCGAGCATAGGAAAACTTGAGGAAGTAAGGCGTAAGTTGGCTGAACGTGGCTGATCAGATCACCGGCTAAACTTCTATTTTTACAGTGTTCGACGGAGCTACCAAGTCGCAGCCGCGGGATTCATGTTAATGAACTGGACATACTGCTAACGATATTGTTCTATCCACCACTACTACAACTCTAGAAAATGTCAAATGGGGAAAGGTCCCTTTTCAACTCTACCTCCCTCCCCCCCCTCCCCCCCCCCCTTCCCCAGGAGATCCGCGTACTGATATCTTTGATAGATAGAACCTTCGATTTTGGCAACCCATTTAGCGCCGTTCTTTCATCACAAGCCCGGTAGAGTTTCCACAAGTGATGATTCAAGTCCGTAATTGCGAAAATGGCCGTCATTCTCTTCATCGAACTAACCGAAAAATTATAAGGGGTTAATCAACATCCTGCTAACGGAATATATCATTCATTTTAACATAGGGCGCCCTTAGCGGCGGTAGCATGTTTTATCCGTGCTCAGCGCTCTGTATAACCTCTGCAAAATGTCGAATTAAGATAGGCTGCCGCCAGACTCTGCGGTTTTGCGGCATCGCACTTTCGCACGCGCTACCACGACCCTTGTGCAATGCCGCATTTGACGGCCGCCTTATCTGGCGTTTTCTGGATTGTACAAATAGAATATTTCCCAGCCAGAAGCTTATAGAATATAAATAAAATATGAAAAAAGGCAACCAACCTTAGCACGCGTTTACACGCTTGAAATGGCGCTCTTAGTTATTGGCAACGTACACAAAAGCCGGAGGTCGAGCTTACAGGAAGCTTCCCTACAAAATGATGAGAGATTACCATGTGTTAGGCTTTTTCACATTATTATTTTCGACTCAGCGGCAATAATTTACTGACCAACGAATAAGTAAACATTCACGATATAGGAATGTTGAGACTAAGGTGAGCAGCCAGTAATGTAAAGCTCATTCGCAGAAAAGTGAAGTTCTAAATTTGCCCAGTGGTCTGCGACATTTCGGTGGGAAACACCTGCGCAATCCCCCTTCGGTTTTGTAATGTGGAGAACATAGGCTGTACTCAGAGCAGATTCAGATAATTAAGCGATTGGACAAAAAAAAACGATACGTATCGATAAAGCTGTGAAATGTCCGAATCGAATAGTTCCGTATCGATTCTTTTTTGCTACGCCTGATCGCACGAATGGCGAACTATGACTACCGATGCATAATGTGCAACTGTCTCTGTTATTGTCAGACCTGTCTTGGGTGAAGCCGTCTGGAGCCACCCAAATGGCTCTCTGTCACGATGTGAGTGCCATATCACATATCGTTACGAGCATAACGGCGAGGATAATTTTACGGCAGCACCAATATTATTTCCAATAATTTCCCTCTCGATAAGCCTGGCGTTGTAGCGACTGACTAACAATTAATTCTTTTCCTGTGATTCAAGGACCATTCCTGCGCGCAAAGTAGAATGGGACTATGAACCCCTCGACTTTTGTCCGAGCTATTTACAAAAGAGAAAAGGGAAAGGAACGTTAGTGAGAAACGTGAGAAGAAAGGAAAGGAAAAGAAAGGCATTTACAAACCCCCTTGTACCCAGCTAAGGTGGTATCTTATTGAGGGGTGGGGCATCTTACAAAATGCATCTAAGCGTCTCTGAACGCTGAGAGTGTCAATCTGCACGCTCAAACGTATTATATTTCTGCTTGAGCCTTGGTGGACGAGGGAAGGGCTTACTCCTTCATAAAGCGTTTAGGTAAAAATAGCGCGAAACGAATCATTGCGATCGCACCGCTAATCATTGTACTTTTACCCGCTGTCATATTTACTTCCAATGCAAAACTTCCCGTCTCAATTTCGTAAATAGCCTAATTAACACAATTACAGAAATAATTTGGTACTACACGTACGGTACGATGGTACCTAGAGAAACTTTCTCGTCACAGCTTTATAGCTCCCCTGCTAGTAGGATGAATTCACTGATTTTTCCGTGACACAACACAGTGGAAAGGAAAACTGCGCGATTAAAAAAAACAATTGCTGCATTTCCAAATATTAAGCAATTGAATGACATGGTCACCCTCGATTCACAACACCACAAAATTTCCTCGTCATGAACCTCGTATAGTGAAAAATAAAAGAGCAACATCGTCAAAACAAATGACGAATCCCTTTAAACATTCAAGCAGGAAAGTATGCCGAACATCCGTGCCGCGCAAAGGTGAGACGCCGCGCGCGGCATTTCGGACGAGACTTTCACGCCGATACTGCCACATTGCGACTGGGGCAGCTTGTTCGAAGCGGTTTATGAAGAAACGAAAGATTTGCGATTTGATTCGGTTGTGTTTTACTCGTGAGTGGTTGTTAACATTGAAAATAGCGTTTTGTTCAATGTCAGGAATGAAAAAGAGTGAGAAATGGCCATATTTTTTCCAGGTGCTGTACCAATACAATGGGTTTACATGATTCTATCAACGAACGGCAAAAATGGTAAATGTACCAAGTAATTTTTATATTTGATGCATTACATTTTATTACGTGTAAACAGACAAGAACAAGGGAATAAATCGTGGAATCACCAGAATTTATTGGGTTGGGGAATAAGTCCCCGCCGTTTTTTTAAACCCCGTTTTTCACATTGTTCCCTTCATCTTTCGACGAAGCTTATATATGATTTCGATAGAGCTTTTTTTGCTCTACAAAATGCTCCTATCTGTTTTCTGAATTTTTGGATTACCTAATATTTATGAGGTTTGGAAATGAAGTACGCTGAAGGCAAAAAACTGGCACTTGCGCACCTCATCTTTCTCGTTTGCCATCAAGACCAAAAAATGTATGTGTACAAGTTCCGATAGAGCTTTTTTAGCTTTACAGAATGGTACTTTAGATTATTCGAATCGCTCAATTTTTTGCTGTTTCTAATTCTCAGAAATGCAGTACTCGCAAAAGTGTGCTCTTTCGTTATCTTCTTTTCCTCGCCTACCATCGAGATTGGAGAGGATGCGCATATATGCATTCGATAGAGCTTTCTTTGCTCTACAAGATGCTACCACTATTCTTTTGTATGCTCTCACATTTTAGCATTTGAGAATTAGTTTTCACCCGTTTTTCAATTCAAAATTGCGTGATGAAAAAAATTTTTTGGCAGAGTCCTCCCTATCATTCAATAGAGCTCTTTTCGCTCTACAAGGTATTGTTTACGGCTTTTGTTAGAATTGAATTTCGTCATTTTTTAGAATATTTAAAAGTCGACAAAATCGAGCATTTTCGACTACATCTGTCAAAAATGCTCGATTTTGTCGACTTTTAAATGTTCTAAAAAATGACGAAATTTGATTCTAACAAAAGCCGTAAACACTGCCTTGTAGAGCGAAAAGAGCTCTATCGAAAGATAGGGAGGACTCTGCCAAAAAAATTTTTTTCATCACGCAATTTCGAATTGAAAAACGGGTGAAAACTAATTCTCAAATGCTAAAATGTGAGAGCATACAAAAGAATAGTGGTAGCATCTTGTAGAGCAAAGAAAGCTCTATCGAATGCATATATGCGCATCCTCTCCAATCTCGATGGTAGGCGAGGAAAAGAAGATAACGAAAGAGCTTACTTTTGCGAGTACTGCATTTCTGAGCCTTAAAAACACCAAAAAATTGAGCGATTCGAATAATCTAAGGTACCGTTCTGTAGAGCTGGAAAAGCTCTATCAAAACATATACACAAACATTTTTTGATCTTGATGGTAGGCGAGAAAAATGAGGTGCGCAAGTGCCAATTTTTTGCCTTCAGCGTACTTCATTTCCAAACCTCATAAATATTAGGTAATCAAAGGGTTCAAAAACAGATAGCAGCACTTTATAGAGCAAAAAAAGCTCTATCGAAAACATATATACGCTTTGCGGAAAGATGTAGGAAACAATGCGAAAAACGGGGTTCAAAAAAACGGCGGGGACTTATTCCCCAACCCAATACAATAAGCCATCATTAGGGATGAAGGTTGGGACAGGTCAACAGTGCCGCCAGGTATCCGGTGACCATGCCCATCCCTTTGACGCGTTCTCTGCAACGGTTTTCACCAGAGATAGTTTGACAAATTGTATTTTCTCAGAAGAAGGGAAGCTTTATTGTGATTTTCTCTCGATTAGGAAATTCGCTTTCTCTTCAAGTATCATATCGTGGTAGGGTCACCCACTCAGGAATAAAGTGTGAACAGAAATGAATAAAGTGGAATAGATTTGCACGGAGAATAGGATCTACACGAACAAATTGTTTGAATAACCTATTTGATAGGACTAAAGGCCACAGGCTGTCGCAGTGTCGCGGGTCAAGGTCAAAATCCGTGTGTCCTAATCTACTCCCCCATTCGGGGTGACGGTCGTCAGACGCGACCCCTTGCAGCTACAGTCCATTGCGGAATGCTTGATAGGGCGTGGCCAACGGACTTGGGTGAGATGATAGGGCGTGGCCTACGGACGTGGGTGACCTCAAACTCTCTCCCTATCACCCCGCCACACACTCTCACTCTCGCCACTCAGGCCACGCCCTTCCTAGCGTTGTGAAATGGACTGAATTTGTCAATGGGAAGCATGGCCGGTAGCTGCCACCCTAAGGTCGTGTTCATAGCCGACGTTTTGGGATTTTTGGCAGATCGGCGCATTTGCGATTTGCGATTTTTATGCGATGCCACATACCACCCTGTCGGATTACCATTGGCATACCATACCATTTGGCAAATAGCCGAAATCGCAATGCGCCGACCCGCCCTCCAGTTCTGTCAAATCGCCAATGCTCCCACTTTCCCGATCGACACGCATTTTATGCTTGACGCTAATGCGCTCATTTCCTCGATCGATGCCTGCTTTTTACAAGACTCCGTTTCGCCAATAGTTTCATTCATTGGCTGTGAACGCGGGCTAATGCATACCACCGAGCGCATCTTTTGACGAACGACTCGTCAACATCACTAATCCTTCAGATTTCCGTACATGATCGGCGTCCATCGTCCATAACGAACGCATTTGCGAACCTGATGTTCTCTGACTGGTGAACTAGGCGTGCATTCTGGGTATTACCCTTTTTCGTGTCCTCTACATTTTGAGTAACAGGAAACGCTGCTTAAAGGAATCGTCCACGGAAAATGAGTTTTTGTGTTACCCATATGTTTATATTGTATTTGCCTAATGTTAGCCTCATGCAAAATTTCACGCGAAAAAATGTGAATCTGGCTGAGATACAGCACCACAAAGTGCGGTCCAGGTGAGCGGGGCCTCCGTGTAAAAGCCTCGTCCTGTCGTTCGCCGTGGTCGGAGACGCATTGTAGGAACAGAAGGTAACGTAAACAGTCCCACTCTGCGTTCCCAACGGCGGCGGACGACGAGACGAGGCTTTTACACGGAGGCCCCGCCCACCTGGACCGCACTTTGTGGTGCTGTATCTCAGCCAGATCACATTTTTTCACGTGAAATTTTGCATGAGGCCAACATTAGGCAAATACAACATAAATATATGGGTAACACAAAAACTCATTTTTCGTGGACGATTCCTTTAATTGCTCCGGATGGTAGGTGGAGGGTTGTATTGCACCATTTCGGATGTGATAAAATCTGTTTCTCAGCAATTTGCAGTGTTTGCCTAAAGGAAGCGGAAAGGGTCCGAAACAATAGGAAAATGCAAAGAAATGAGCATTTTGTAACGAACACTCAAGGTTAGAAGCGATAATCGGCGGAAGAACCCGGATTCAAAAGCGCGACGCTGCGGTGTGTATTCGCATTCCGTTCGCATCAACACGACTTTCCGAGTTGTCCGGTGTAGGAGACGGGCCGCGGGTCAACGTTAGTTGTAGCAATTGACTCCCAGGACAGTGGAGTGGCTATTTCTATTAGGTCGTTGCAAAATTAATTTCGGAAATGGACCGCATACTTCAAACTACTATAACTCAGCTTAAACACAAGTTTATTAATCGAAGTAAAAACCATCAGAATCTACACACTTTTGCCAACGAAGGGGCAATAAATCTAAGCCTTCACTGTAAAAACTACTATCACGAGAATCAACGAAGTCAAGGAAGGCAAATTCAACATCGTCTAAATTAGTAAATTGTTTCTGACGCAGATGAGAATTGAGGGCTCGAAAAAAGTGATAGTCTGTTGGGGAAAGGTCGGGAGAATACGCTGGGTGAGGGAGAACTTCTATACCCAAGTGTGTCAATTTTTGCCGAGTGATTTGTGAGGTGTGTGGCCTTGCGTTGTCCTGCAACAGGATCGGCCCTCCTCTATTCACCACCGCCGGCCACAGTTTTTGCAACTTTCTATACATTTGCTCCAGATCACAACAGTAAGACTCTGCTGTGACTGGCTGACCAGGTTGCGAGAAACTGTAATGGATTGCACCTTTACAACACCACCACACAGTAATCATAACCTTTTTAGGGTGAAGGTCGGGTTTAGGAAAAGTTTTTGGAGGAGCATCCTTATCTACCCAGACTAATCCCCGCTTCCTGTTATCATAAAGAACCCATTTTTCATCTAAAGTTATAATACGGTTTACAAATGGCTCATTTTTATGGCGAACTAGGAGATTAGAGCAGGTGTCGAAACGTGCCAGACGCTGCTCATCGGTCAGGTCATGAGGCACCCACTTCGACATCTTCTTCACCTTGCCGATTGTCAGCAAATGTCTGGCCACTGTAGAGTAATGTACGCCTAGGTCTTCTGCTAACGTACGAGTATTCGTCTCCGGATTTGCTTCGACGGCTCTCCTTAAATCTTGATCATTAAGCGATGACCTGCGGCCGCGACCCGACTTCTCTTCGAGATCAAAATCGCCAGAAGTAAATTTTTTAAACCAGAGCTCCACTGTTCGTTCGCAAGGACAATTCGTCCCAAAAACACTGCTGAGACTACGAGCTGTCTCCGCTGCGGAGTGTTCCAATTCAAACTCATAAAGCATGATGACTCGATAGTCGCGTCGGTTCATGATTATACGCAGCCCTGGAAAAGGCCGGCTGGAAAACTTAGAGCGACATTCATAGAAGTTTCTGAAAGAGCAGAAAAAAACCTACCAAATGGTATGCCTGGCGTTCCTTGGGATGGAATAGTTCAGGGTAAAAAATCTACTTATTTATACATACCTTGAAACCGAAATTAATTTTGCAACAACCTAATACATTAGCATTCGTGTAAGTACATCTAGAAACAATATAAAGAAAGAACAAAGTAAAAAGTAAAAGGAAAAAACAAATTTATAAGAGAAGCATCTCCTTTTGGCACCATGCCAAGGCGTCAAATTGGCGAGTTTGTGCAGTAGTGCCACTTAAACTCGTCCACACTACGTCTGTTCTACCGTAACCAAAATTACCCCCTTCCGGTGCCCTTAACAAGGTCCTTCATGTGGTTGTCATTCATTACGAAAATCTGAGAAATCAGCTATGACCCATGCACCCCATTGGCAGTTGCCAGATCAGCCGCAAGGGGCCGTGCCTAACGACAGCCCCCCCCCCCTCCTGCCCAACCACATTAGTACCGGAATATTTGTTTTACTCACCTTACTCCATGAAGCTTCGGTTCAGGTAAAATCGAGGGGGGAGAGACGCAACCTTTCACCTAATCCCCTCATCCTATCTGAAATTAGCCTGAGCCCAAGGAGGGAAAGGAGCTTCGATGCGGTCAAAAGTTTGTGGCTTATCTACCCCCCCCCCCCCTCCCTCCCTCCCCGACTTTACTTGAACCTCGGTTTATATGAGTCAACACGATATGAACCGTGTTGGCCACTAGGGTAGAAAATTGGTGTGACCGCGTTTCGTGCGTGACGTGGTGGGTGCGAGCTGGGACGCCGTATCATTTTGCCGCCCTGGCTCGCACTCATCACGCCGTCTCATTTGGGTTCTGAAGCGATTCGCTTCAAATCGGGCATGAGACACCATGGCTTTAGGCGTCCTTAACTCGCACTCGTCGCTCAACCGCATGACAGGCACCGCAACGCGAAATTCTTACCTTATTGGCAGACCTCAGATGTGCACCCATAAATAAGGAGCCTTAAGCATTGATAGGCCGACGTCAAGCTTCTAAATTTGTGTGATTCTGCGATTTTGCGGTGTCGCACTTTGACACGCGAGTGTGTCGTTGGGCGCAGCCCAATGCAGCTAATTTGCTAACGAGACGCATGGGCTGGTTGTACCCTAACGCAAATCATCCGACGTATATTCTGCTTCAGACAACTCGTCCACGTCACCGAGCGCTCAGATTTTCTCAAGCGCTAACTACCACATTACGGGCCTTCTTAAAGGCAGCATTAGGGGAAAGTCGGACGAAAAGTAAAATAGATAGTGTGTCAGGCAGGGGCGAAGAGCCAGAAGTTGAAAGGCGACCCTTGAAGAGAAGGGCATTTTAGCTGACCTAGATCAGGTTGATCGGTTGATGGTTGATCGCGCGGGCAGGCGAGGGTATTTAGCGAGAGCTGGGTCATCTGCGATATCTATTCTCCTTTTTGGCAGCATCGGAGGAGGTGGACGGTGCTCCCCTCCGACTCTACTTCCTTGACCTTCGTGGTCAGCTTTAACAGAGGCCTCAGTGGCCGAGTTAGTTTCCAGGCCTTAGTGGCCAACTCGAGTGGCCTTAGTGGCAGGCTTTGGGCCTAAGTGGCCAAATTCTATAGGAGGGCCTTCGTGGCTATTTTTGACCCCGAGTAGGAGGGGTCGGAATATCGTGAGTACCTAGAGAAAGGGAGATAGTGAGCAGGTGGTAAAATAGAGTCTTTCCTCCGTGGGACGCCCTTCAGCGGCTCTTCGTTCTATCCGTGCGGGACACCACTTACCAGTAGCGATCTCTGTGTTCCTAGTAGTTTGATTGTTCTGTTCGTTGTTTAGTTTTGGTTTAATAAATTATTCTTGTATCCGTGTCGATTGCCTCATAGCGGTCATTTCCGCACGATATTGATCACAAGATTTATCGGGTCCTTTACATGGGGGCCGAACCGCTTGTGATCTATTGACGTGCTGGAGGGGATCGCTGTCGCTATCGATCTTCGCGCGTCGCTCGTCGCATAGGGTGCCGTTCTTCTCATTGCTCTCGGATTTTTTTTGCTCTCTTTTCTGTTTCGATATTTCGTCGGAGTTCGTTAAATATCGTACTGTTGTTAGTCGCAGACTACCGCGGGTAAGGGTGGTCGCAGTGGCACAAGCAAGAGCCAAAAAAAAGGAACCGTTGCCCACGGAAGTCGGCGACATATAACTATGGAAAAGGAATTAATTATCAGTGATTCCAGGCGGTACCTCGTAGAGTCAGGAAGGGAAGAAAACCCAATCATGGCAGAGAATGTGGACCCTTCTAAGGTGAGACTTCATTTTACACATAAGAACATACGGTCTGTGAGAGAGAAGTGTGTAGAGCAACTAGTATACATGCAGAAGGCAGTGAATGAGATTTTGGGTGAATCGCGCATGTCAAAAGAAAAAAGGAATGAGATTGAGAGGGAGTTTGAGAGAAGTATTAAGAAAGTGGAAGAAGTAGAGTCAGCAAGTAAGGATGGTATGGGTATACCCCGCGACTTAGAGGAGGAAGTTATCAAAACAGTAGAACAGAAGGGAATAGAAACAAGGGAGGATTGGAGCGAATATATAGGGACTATGGAAAGAGATGGAGAGGTCTTGACTGAAATCTGCGACCTACTTAACACAGATGTGTTGCAGGTGAAGAAGAAGATCGCCGAGATGAAGGCGTGGAACCACGATGAGGCCATGGAAGCCCAAGGTAAGGAAGAGAGCTTGCGTTATACGTTGGACGGAGGGCATAGGAATAGATTACAGATGCCTTCGACTGGACGGACGTATGTAGAACCCTCGAGGCGACGTTCGCCTTCGCTAGCATCGACGACGCCAGCACGGGAAGACGCAGGTGCGACTGTTTCGGAGCATTTTTTAACTTACCTAAGGTCTATGGCATGTACGGACCCTGGGGTGTTCAGAGGAACTAGGAGTGAGAATTTTGAGGAATTTATTAGAAGGTTTAAAAGGAAGTATGGGAAGGTCATTCGGTGTGAGGCAACTCTCGTAGAGATATTAGGAGATGACCACCTGGCAGGACGGGCAAAGAATATCTTCGCAACCCTTCCTAGGATGAAGAAAGAACAAGGACTGGATGCGGTGATTGAGGAAATGGCTAGGCTGCTGTCCCAGGATTCAACAGCAGGTAGAATGAGGGCTCTGACAGAGCTGAGAAATTTAAAAATGAGACCTAACCAGGAAGTGGCCGAATTTTGTATCGTGCTAGAGAAGCTAGGGCGGCAGGCCTACCCTCACTGCACAATTGAGGACCGATCACTAGAATACGCCCAGATCCTGTTAGACAACCTTAGTGATTGGCCAGAGCACTTCCAACTGGTAGGCGCGCTACACAAAGTGGACCCTCGTAGGGCGTACGAGGAAGTGAAACAACTAGCGCTTAGTATTGAGCAATCGAAGATAATGTTCGGATCCTCTAGGAAGACAGCCGGTTCAAACTGGAGAAATAGAGCCGCGCAGTATCACAGTGGAGGAGCCTTGACTGTGATTAATGCTGGAGAGGGGCAATCTGGTAGCTCAGACCGTGAGAGAAGGGAGCCCAACAGAAGCGAAACGCGGAAAATAGAGGGAAGCCCTCAGCAGATCTCCCAGAAGACCATTCAGTAGGCCCGTTCCAAAGCTAGTGGGCAACGAAAATAAAAAGTGCTACAGATGTGCCAGGTATGGACATGTAAGTAGGGACTGCCCACAGCGAGCAACGAGGGTGAATCAGATTGAGCACAAGGAGAGAGAACAAGTAAATGAGCAAGCCACATTGTCGCATATGATCAGGCAAGCACGCAGCCTAGGTATGGCGGTGAGAGATGAGAAGCTTATGGGAAGCGGCCTCATAGGACACCGGATTGTAGAACCAATACGTTTGCTAAATCAAACGGCCCCGGCATTGATTGACACTGGGTCAATGATAAGCATCATACCGATTGAAGTGTTGGGAAAGGCCATGGATAAAGGATATGATGTGGATGCGTTGGAAATGATAGAACAATCCAAGCTCAACCCGGTATACGATGCGTCAAACAACAGAATGAAATTTTTGGGAGCAGTGATCATAGATGTGGAGCTGGAAAGAGGAAACAAGTGTAGAGTTGCTTTCCATATTAGGCAAGGAAGGGACGAGGAAATCATAGTAGGCACCAATGCACTGGAGGACCTAGGTGTTGATGTGTCTGTAAGGAAAAAGGATACCAGACCGGCAGTTGCTGAGAGATGCATCGAGAAAGGAGGTAGGGTGGCTGTGGTAAAACGCATGTATGTACCACCGTACAGGTCGGCCCTGGTAGAGGTGAACTGTGAGGGAAACACAAAAGGGAAAACGGATAGAGTCATTTGGCCAAGTAAAGATGGTGTTGCAGCCGGAGTTTTTAGAATTCAAGATAACAGAACCAAGGTGCCCGTAGTGAATAACAGCAGCCAGCCATTAATCCTCAAGGAAGGAGAGCAACTGGGATCCTGGGGGACAGATAAATGGCATGAACGATGGGAGGAAATGAATCCTTTAATGTCGAATGAAGCAGAGTGTGAACTGCCAGAGAAGGATAGACTACAGAGGCTGTTGCAATATATAAGTGATAATATGGACGCAAATAGCATGGATAGGTGCGTCAAGGAACTACTAGGGAATTACTCAGATGTTTTTTCAATTTCGGATAATGAGTTAAGCCAGACAGATTTGGTACAGATGACCATTAACACGGGAGAGAGTGCGCCAATAAAAATGAAAGCACGGCCAGTACCACTAGGATTGCGAGCTAAGTTAAGGGAGTTGTTAGCGGATTTAGTGGAAAGAAATGTTATAGAACCCAGCAAATCGGACTGGGCGTTCCCTATTGTACTAGTGGAAAAGAAAGATGGGTCTATTCGCCTCTGTGTGGACTACAGGGAATTAAACAAAAGAATAAAGTTGGATGCATACCCACTCCCTAGCATAGAAGCAGTTCTTCAGAGCATGTCGGGGAAACGTTTCTTCTCGACTTTGGATTTAAGTAGTGGGTATTGGCAGATACCACTCGCGAAGGATGCCAAGGAGAAATCTGCTTTCACGACACCAGACGGCCTTTTTCAGTTTAGGGTGACGCCTTTCGGATTGAGCACGAGTCCAGCGGTGTTCCAGAGATTGATGGACACAGTCTTAGGAGATTTACTGGGCGGTGAAGTATTCTGTTACATTGACGACATCATGATCTGTACGAGAACTAAAGAGCGCCATCTTGAGCTACTGGAGGAAGTGTTTGCTCGCATGAGGAAAGCTGGCCTTCGGTTAAAGGCACAGAAATGCCATCTGCTGAAACATAGAGTGGCTTTCCTAGGGCACATCGTAGACGTCGAAGGGGTTCATATGGATCCGGAGAAGGTTGGCGCGATTCGAGATTACCCTGTACCCAAGAATGTGAAAGAGTTGCGTACATTTTTGGGAATGGCGTCGTTTTACAGGAAATTCTGCTTGGGATTCTCCAAGTATGTCGGATGCTTGTTCAGCTTAACGTCCACGAAGGCAAAATGGGCGTGGGAGGCAGAACATGAATTGGCATTCGAAAGGGTAAAGCGAATGATTATGACTGCCCCGGTATTAAAGCAACCCGACATAGAGGCGGCGAGGGAAGGCAGGAGACCTTTTCTCATTTGTACCGACGCTTCAACGTGCGGATTAGGAGCTGTGCTTTCGCAGGAAGGGGAGGACCAACAAGTACATCCGATCTTCTTCGCCTCTAAAAGCCTAAGTAGGGCAGAGCGGAGATATCATGTGACGGACCTCGAGGCCCTCGCTGTTGATTTTGCAGTACGGCGGTTCCATATGTTTATCTATGGTCTTCCTACGGTTGTGATGACGGATCATCAGCCGCTGACGGCACTATTCAAGCGCACTAATGTGTCGGCACGCGTGTCAAGATGGTCGTTGGAACTTCAGAGGTATAATCTCAAGAATCAGTATGTGAAAGGACGTGCCAATGTGGTAGCGGATGCGCTCAGCAGAGGAGTTCCGATGATGCCATGGAAAGAGTCACTGGAGGGAGTTGATGAGGCAGTAGTGAATGCAATTAGCACGAAAGAGGACAGTAAGTGGTTGAAGCAGCTGAGAGAGGATGGGCAACTAGGAGAACTGATACGCCTAGTAGAGGAGAAGAGTCTGGATCAGGTTGTGAGGTTAACGGGAGAGAAACGGCCATTTAGAGTAGCAGATTTTGGCATAGAGGAAGGAGAGTTGAAAATGTACCTAGAAGACGGTACTTCAGTGTACGTGGTCCCAAAAGGCGAGAGGTATGCGATATTCCATGAGGCGCATGGAGGAATATTTGCGGGCCATTTTAGTGCACGTAAACTCTTGAGCAGGCTGAGAAAAGAGGTTTATTGGCCGGGTATGACACAAGATATTTTTAAATGGACGAGCGAGTGTCAAAAATGCTTTGTGCACAACCCTCGCCAGGTGATGATACCCCCATTGAAACCAATAGTAACGTCGAAACCATACGAAATAATTGGTGTAGACGTTCTAGAATTAGGACCGACTCGAAACGGAAATAGGTACGCCGTAACTGTGGTAGATCATTTCTCGAAGTACGCGGCGGCATATCCAGTGGCGGATAAATCCGCAGAAACGATAGCAAGGGTTATCTTTGTCAGATGGATTGCGGAGGGCTGTAGATGGCCGAAGACGATCCTTTCGGATAGGGGAGGAGAATTTGTTAATCGAGTAATGGAAGAGATGACGCGAATCACGAAGATCGGCCATACAACAACGAAAGGGTACAATCCGAGGGAAAACGGCCTGACGGAGAGGCTAAACGGGACCATAGTGGCTATGTTAAGAAGGAGTACGGTGGTTCCGACAGAATGGGACACAAGGTTGCCGTTTTGTATGTTGGCGTATAACATGACCCCACATAGTGCGACAGGGGAGAGCCCGTATTTTCTTCTACATGGTGTGGATCCGGTATTCCCGTCGGAAATTATCCCCAACGCAGGAATTACTTGGTACTCCATGGACAAATCTCTGGAGGAGTACAAGACGGAAATATTACAAGCCGTAGCAGAGACACACGAGAGAGTGAAAGAGTATAACGAGCGAGTGCGTGAACAGATGAAAAAATAGTACGACAAAGAGCACAAAGTGGAGCAAAAGTCGTACCCAAAAGTAGGGGACAGAGTATACGTTCTATCCCCGAATGAGAAGGCACGAAATTCCCATCCTAAACTGGTATGCGACTGGGCAGGTCCTTTCAGAGTTATAGAAGTGAGCAGCAATTCCACCCTGGTAACTAGGATTGGAGAAAATAGTGAACCGATTAGAGTACAGTTCGATATGTTGAGAATTGTCCCGAAAAACATATCTGACGATAGACTAGACACCAAGATTAACAGAGGGCGTAAAGGTAGGAAAAGCAAAGTGAAAGTGGCAAAAATTTATTGCTATTCTTGCAGAGGAGCCGTGATTGAGAGTGCCGCCGAAAGAGGACACCTGCAATTCGAGTGCCTGGACGATTGCTTCAGCAAGACGAAGCTTGGAGATATAAAAGGGATCCCGTTTCCCGGAGCTTTTGCGCACAAACCGTTCGAGGACATATGGACGGCGTGGAGGACTGCATCCATTTTTATAAGGACCGACATCTCGACATCGGAGAAAATTAGGTTGCACAAGGGCCGCTCGGTTATGCTGGAAACGCAAGCATTGTGTGCGATTTTGAAATTGGCTTACGAGCGATGCACGGATTGGACGGAGTTCATATGTGCAAACCAGGCAATCGCGGAGCATCCACCAATCGACGGTCATGACGTGGGGAAAATGTATGAGATAGCATTCGAAAAGCTCAAGGAGGACCTAAGGGATGAGGCGCAGGCGGCGAGGCCGCGTAAACAGGGCCCAGTCGGTTTTGCAGCCCCGGAGTCAGCAGTTCTGTTGGAGAGAGACGGGCCACGAGGAGGTATCATAACGAAAGTGGCGAAATCGTTCACGGGTTTGCGAGAAACCCTCGAAGACTGGACTACTTTCGGCACCTGGATAGTAGTCATGCCGTTGGAGCGCGAATGCGAAGCAGGCATCATAGAGCAAATTATTAAGCTTGCAAAAGCTCATCTTGAAGACGGAGGTCGAATAGTCACTGTTTGGACCCCAGTGACCGCGCGGAATATTGTGGAATGGATTTCGATGTCGCAGCTGTGGAGCACAATCGACGCGATGCTGTTAAGATTCGCGGGTCCGGAGCAGATAATCACGACCGCCAGTAACAGGTTGGTCGACGGAAAACTTTTCTTGGAAGCTGGATGCCCAGAATCGGCATTGCATTTTCATAAGGCGTACCCGGGGGTGGCGGCGGCAAAGTATCTCTACGAGACCATTCGCTGTAGGGTGCCGCAGTTTCAGCTACCGCAGCTAGGCGGAGAACGGTCGATGGGGGCATCGACTCCAGCGAGGGGGGACATGTCAGGCAGGGGCGAAGAGCCAGAAGTTGAAAGGCGATCCTTGAAGAGAAGGGCATTTTAGCTGACCTAGATCAGGTTGATCGGTTGATGGTTGATCGCGCGGGCAGGCGAGGGTATTTAGCGAGAGCTGGGTCATCTGCGATATCTATTCTCCTTTTTGGCAGCATCGGAGGAGGTGGACGGTGCTCCCCTCCGACTCTACTTCCTTGACCTTCGTAGTCAGCTTTAACAGAGGCCTCAGTGGCCGAGTTAGTTTCCAGGCCTTAGTGGCCAACTCGAGTGGCCTTAGTGGCAGGCTTTGGGCCTAAGTGGCCAAATTCTATAGGAGGGCCTTCGTGGCTATTTTTGACCCCGAGTAGGAGGGGTCGGAATATCGTGAGTACCTAGAGAAAGGGAGATAGTGAGCAGGTGGTAAAATAGAGTCTTTCCTCCGTGGGACGCCCTTCAGCGGCTCTTCGTTCTATCCGTGCGGGACACCACTTACCAGTAGCGATCTCTGTGTTCCTAGTAGTTTGATTGTTCTGTTCGTTGTTTAGTTTTGGTTTAAAAAATTATTCTTGTATCCGTGTCGATTGCCTCATAGCGGTCATTTCCGCACGATATTGATCACAAGATTTATCGGGTCCTTTACAAGTGCATATGAAAGTCGAGATGCCTAGTAACAGGACAGTGGAGAAAAAACGGATGGAAATGGCCAAAAACCCGAGAAATAGGACCCCCTTTCCACTGTTGATTCTCGACGCGGACGACCTGTCCGTCATGAGTAGTCTGATCTAGTTTTCCATTGGCATGTTGCCAAGTAAACACAAGGGAATGTTTGGAAATATGACAGCATCTACTTTTTGAAGTGAGCTTCGAGCTAAAACTGCGAAAGCGCGCCGCAAAACCTTCGATCCTGCCGCATCTCCTTGGCCGCTCCCACCCCAGTCAATCGGGAATTACGTCATCGGGAGGCGGGATCAAGAAACCAAGGGAGGCGGGATCAAGAAATCAATGATCCGTTGCGCTGTTTCTACAGCTCGGAGGGGCGCTTTTTCACCGGGATTTCGCCACAGCTAGCCTTCCTAGGCCCAGGACTACCATGTGAGTTACTTCTTGTAGGGATTTCTCCAGTACCGCATTACCCCTAATGATGTCTTTAAATAAACATTGCAAATTACTGCGAAGCAACTTGTATCACAACCCCAAAATGATTGTAATACAACCACCCTAGACTGAACAAACTGTGTTTCCTATTGTTTGAAATGTAGTGGAGACGGAAAGAAGTTGAAAGAAGGGGAAATAGCCAGAGTTGACGCTTAGTTCACCAGTCGAGGAGAATCAGGTTCGCAAAAAATCAATTAGTAATTTGCAATGTTTGTTTAATAAAGTCCTCTATGTGGTACTTGTGTGAGGATACCGTAACAGATCATAGGGGAGATGTAAGGATACGGTACTAGATCTTAAGGGGAAGGGTCAAAGAGACCGTGTGTGGTTGAACTGACCACCCGAGATCGCGCGGGCTGAGAACAGTATTAAAGCAGGTCCATCAGAATCAGAACGCCTTCTCCTCGCCGTCGACCCCCCACGTTTTCAAGACTACCCTCTTATTTTGTTGTGTTTTGCTTGTCTAATAAATTCATAATTTCTTTGTCTCGTCTTCACGCATCCTACTTTGGAGAATTAAACTGGGCAGTACACTAGGATATTCAAGGAAGTGGTGCGATGCGGCCACACGAGTGCGACATGGGGGCCAAGCCACCCAAAGAGGACAGCGAGGACGAGATGGACGTCGGAGATCAGGTGAGGGATTCACTTGACCCAAAAGGAGGACGACCACCGCTTTCAGTGGAGTGGGCAGCAATAAGGAGGGCTTGCGATGAAGCCCTAGATGAGCAGATTAGAAACCTGGCGGAGAGTAAAAGGACCGCCATTCTGGATGCAGTAGAGGCTGCGGTAGCTGCAGCCAGGGCGGAAGTGGAAGATGCATTCCGCGAAGTGAGCGAATTGAGAGACTTTTTGACGGAGACAGGACTGTGCGTGGCACACCTGCGACCGATCCTCAGGGATGCGGAGGTCAAACTAGGGTTGATTGAAGCGCTGGCCGGAGAGCTTGGATGTGGACGAGCCCACCTGGTCAGGGCGGTGGTCACCCTAAAAGAGGAAAGGAGTCGGTTAATGGCTCAAATATCTGTTTTGCAGGAACAATTAGATCAAAACAGGACGGAAACGCAGCAAAGGCCTTGCGAAGAGAAGCAAAGTAAGAATTGCTCATGGAGGAGACTGGGTGAACGTTTGATGGCTTCTATCGAAGTAAAAGATGAGTTTATACAGGAAGATGGTGTTCATCAGCACGACGAGGCGCGGAAGAAATCGCGAGGACGAGTGAGTCGGAAATATCTTCTGATTCTGAAAAATATGTGGAGAACGGCCCACCGTCCAACGCGAATGCCAGTCCCTCGGATTTATGGGGCGTTTTTAAGGCCATGTGGAAGGCTCAGACAGCCGCAAGTGTGGAGAGGTATACGGGTAAAAATTCCCTGAGTGATTTTCTTAGGGGCTTCGAAATCAAGTACCCAAGGGAATCTTGGAGCAACCGAGAGCGGCGCGATATCCTGGTAACATTACTGGATGGACCCGCAAAAATGCTGTTCAGTAACTTGCCTAAGAGGATCCAGGAAGGATCATTTGAGGATGTGAACGAGGCTCTAGAAAGAGCCAGAAGAGACCCATGTAAAAAGCTAAAAAAAGTTGAGGAGTGGGATAGGCTGCGAAAAAGGGATAACGAAACAGTAGAGGAGTTCTGCTACAAAATGGAAAGGATTTCAAGGGAAATCCACGGGGATAGTGACCGAGACTTCCTTCTGGGTTCTAAGCTGCATGCCTGTCTGGCGGAATGGAGAGATTCCTACCACCTATTAGCAGCGCTAGAGGCACCTACTGGTATGGTATACCAGTCAGTGCGTCAGGCAGCCCTGAGACTGGAACGTGCCCGTGAGACATGGCAACCAAAACAGCCACAATCACAAGGGGTCCAAGAGAGGGATAAGGCGGATCGCCTTAAGTATAGAGGTCTTGGTAAGGAGAACAAGGAAGACTTAGTCAGCGGAACAACTGGGAAAAATCTTACCACGGTAGGAAGTAAGTGCTATAAATGTGGAGGCATCGGGCACTATGCGAGGAATTGTCCAAAAGCTAGGAGCCAAGAGTCATCCACACGTAACGAGGATAGGCAAAAACGGGGAGCGAGAGAGCGCAAACCGTCTGGATCGTTTTCGGCACACCTAGAAAAATGGTGCGGCGCTGTTGTCAAGGAGGACAGGAAGGATTTAGTTACTGAGGCATATGGAAAGCCTTTTACATGTAAAGTGGACATGTTAGGCATGACAGTTGATGCAATGATCGACACGGGATCGGTGGTATCCATTATTCCCCTTGGTTTGCTATTGGAGGCAAAGAGGAGGATGATCGATCTCGATAAGATGGTAACCATGATGGGAGATGGTAATTCCCAAAGAGTGGTTGATGCTTCAGGGAACGCTATGAGCTTTTTAATGCTTGTCGCCACTGAAGTGAATGTACGTGGGGCGGGCCGGGCTCGCGTACAGTTGCACATTCACAAGAGCAAGGACAATGTAGTATTGCTAGGAACGAATGCGCTGAAAGCGTTAGGCATCCACATAAAGTTCGGAGGGTCGGTAGTGGAACCAGTAAACCGTCAGCAGGACAACGTAATGGGTGGTCCAATACGTTCCATTCACAGGCACGTAATCCCGGCCGGAGGGATAACCACAGTACCAGTGTCAGGAGGAGTTGGTTCAGACGAGTGCATCTTCTGGTCCAACAACAGCCGCATAGCTTCCGGGGTGTTGAAGGTAACACATGGCGAAGCTCTAGTGTCTGTCAGGAACTGTACTAATGAGCCTTGGGTTATCCGGAAAGGGGAAACTCTAGGCACTTGGAACCGAGAGAGGTGGCACGATCCCAGAACGCGAGAGCTCGCGGGCGATATGCTGGAATTGTCTCGGAAATTTCCAGAAATACAGACGAATCGAGTCGAGGAATTGTTAGCAATGCTGGAGGGTAACCGTAAAACAGAGCGGTATACGGAAGAGTGGAAGGGCCTTATAGCTACGTATGAGGACGTGTTCGCAATGTCTGATTTGGAACTGACCCAAACCGATTTGATGCAGCACAGCATCGATGTGGCGGATAGTCCCCCTATCAAGCAGCGCGTTCGACCCGTGCCGTACGCACTGCGCAACCAGGTGTGTGAAATGCTAGATGATCTTAAAAGGAGAAACATCATTGAGGACAGCGCTTCACCTTGGGCGTCACCAATAGTGCTAGTGGCTAAGAAGGATGGGTCCATCCGACTATGTGTTGATTATAGAGAAGTTAACAAAGTGATTAAGAAGGATAGCTATCCCCTTCCGCCAGTAGACATGACACTCCAAAATCTTCGCGGAAAGCGGTATTTTACGTCTCTTGATCTAGCAAGCGGGTACTGGCAGATACCTTTGACGGAGGAAGCTAAGGAGATTAGCGCATTCACGACAATGACTGGACTCTTCCAGTTTCGAGTTCTTCCGTTTGGACTGTCCACGGCGCCAGCCGTTTTTCAGAGATTAATGGAAAAGGTCCTAGGATCACTCATGGGATCGGAGGTGTCGGTATACATTGATGATATGCTGGTTGCGACTGAGACAGTGGAGCGCCACTTAGAGGTTTTGGAGCAGGTGTTCCAGGCATTACGCAAGGCGCACTTGAAGTTGAAACCGCAGAAATGCCGAATATTGGAGACCTCTGTGGAGTTCCTAGGACACGTAATCGATCAAGAGGGGTTGCGCACTGACCCTGACAAAGTGGAGAAAATCCATGAGTACCCACAGCCAGTTACTTATGCCCAGCTCAGAACCTTTCTAGGCATGGCTGGTTACTACCGAAAATTCATTTTGCGCTACGCATCCATAGCACAGCCGTTATACGACCTCACAAGTACGAAGTCCCCATTTGTGTGGACAGAAGCGCATACAAGGGCGTTCACAACCCTAAAGGAACTCCTAACCAAGGCGCCGGTTCTAGGACAACCAGATATCGAGGGTGCACGTAAAGGTACACGTCCCTTCTACATATATACAGATGCGAGTCGCACTGGGATAGGCGCGGTATTAGCTCAAGAAGGGAACGACAAACTTATCCATCCCTTGCATTTTGCGTCTAGAGGATTATCTAAAGCGGAGCGGAACTATCACATCACTGACCAGGAGGCATTGGGTGTGATGTTTGCAGTGAAGAAATTTCACTGTTTCATTTATGGCGTTCATACAGTTGTGAGAACCGACCACGCTGCGTTGACGTCATTGTTCAAACGGACCAACGTCTCTCCACGGGTACTCAGATGGGCGTTGGAGCTTCAACGCTATGACCTAGAGATCGAGTATGTAAAAGGTGCAGCTAATAGTGTTGCAGACGCGCTTTCCAGGGGAACGGTGTCAGAGGAGGACGTGGTAGAATCCAAATACACAGAGAACGAGAAAATCGTTGCGCTAGTTAAAAACAGTGATTGGCTGGAAGAGTTAAGGAGCGATGAGGAGTTCAGGCCAATAATTGAGTCTTTGGAATTGGGAAGGGTAGACGAAGTTAGATTTGCGCAGTATGGTAAAAAGTTTACCACTGCAGACTTCGAAGTTAGCGATGGTAAACTGCGTTTGATTCGCGAGAATGGCAGCAGGGTGAATGTTGTACCCCAAAGCAGGCGAAAGGAACTTTTCACGGAGGCACACCATGGAATCATGGGCGGGCACTTTAACGCTAGGAAAATGTTCTCGCAACTGGAAAAAGTTGCATTCTGGCCAAAAATGAAGCAAGACATAGCGAAGTGGTGCCAGGAGTGCCAAAAGTGCTTCATCAACAACACGCATAAGGTTAACACCCCTCCGCTGAAGCCAGTAATGGTGTCTAAGCCATTTGAAATAATAGGCATTGACCTGCTTGAGATGGGTACATCAAGCCGAGGGAACAGGTACATAGTCACAATAATCGATCATTTCACAAAGTTTCTTGGGGCATACCCAGTGCCGAATAAAAAGGCAGAAACGGTAGCAGAAGTTTTGTTCAGTCAATGGATTTGTGGAGCAGGAAGATGGCCTGAAGTGATTCTGTCAGATCGAGGAACAGAATTTGAGAATAGCATAGTCAATGCGTTATGCGAAGTAATGAGGATTAAGCAGCAGTTTACCAAAGGATACTGCCCCAGAGAAAATGGGATAACCGAAAGGGTTAACGGAACAATTATTCGTATGTTGAGAAAAAAGACGGTGGTACCCGCTGAGTGGGATGTCATATTGCCTACAGTTGTGTATGCCTACAATGCATGCCCACACGAAGCGACCGGGGAAAGTCCCCACTTTCTTTTATACGGACAGAATCCGAAGTATCCATCGCAGATTATTCCCAGGGACCTTTTGTCGCCCTGCACAGTGGATTATGACCAGTATGAAACTTGCGCGTGAGTGTATTTCTTCCCATTCCGAGAATTACCGGGAAAAGATGAAGGAACAGTACGACAAACGTTTCAAAACTGAAAAGATTTCGAAATTCAATGAGGGAGATCGCGTTTACGTGAAAATCCCGCAGGAAAAAGGAAAAGCCTCTTTTCCGAAGTTGACTACGGATTGGTCTGGTCCCTATAGAGTCATAGAGAGCAGTGCGAACTCAGCGCTAGTGACCCTCATCGGTCAAAACAAGGAACCACTAAGAGTGCAGTTTGACCACCTGATAAAGATACCACCAGCGATAGCTGACACGCCTCTGAAGACGAAAGGCTGTCGCGGACGACGGGGTCGCAAATCCAAATTGGTATCAGGATGCTGTAAGATGATTCGTTATTCAGCGAATTTCAGAGAGAGGTCAATGACGACTGCCAATCCGTTGCACGTCGACTTCATTTGTCCAGGAGGATTATCAATTGATGGCCAAAGATTGCCGTGCTCGTCAAATATGACATGGAGTGAAATAACGGGATCAAGAGGGTCCCCAATTGATACGCTGATGTTTGATTCTGTGTATAAGTTGGCTCGCGTAGCTACCATAATGTCGCAGACACACACTACCCCCGAAATGAGGGTTGCTCGCATACTGGACTCCGAGTATGACGCGTTGTCACCCACCGGACTCGGATATGCAATATCGTTTTTTTCAGCGAAATGCTTACACGTGATGCAGGCCATGCAGGTACGAAATTCCACGGAACATCAGCACTGGGAAGCCCACCCACATCGCACTCAAGAGGATCCATACGATTTGCCGAGCCTATTCGACTACGCGTGTAGTTGGGCACAGGCCCACCCATGGAGCATGGAGTTATGGAAGAATCTTCCTCCTAAGAAGACCTTGGTATTGCTACCATGTGACTTCAAGGAGCATGTCCTGTCGATTCAATCACACTGCCAAATGGTGCGCGTGTATGCGAAGCCAGACGATGTTCAGGAGAGTTGGTGCCAAGATGAGTTCTCAGCTGTAGTACTCTTTAGCCCGTCAAGAGCTTTTAATAGCTCAGCGTGGGCCCAGGCATGGCAGCTCATTTTAGGCATGATTTCAGATGGAGTGGAGTATTTTGTTCTGGGGACTCCGAGAGACAACAAGCAGTGGCCTAAAGCAGTCGACGGATTGCGAGACTTGTGTGAGGAGACAGTGGCCCAACGCCCAAAGCTGCAAGCTCGGATCAAATGTCTGCTGATGACAAAGGCCGAAGAAAGCCTTCTTTCGCACCCTTGTAACGTCATAGCTGATAAAACAGGACCCCAGCCTCGATTTTACACAGCAAGTGCAGTGAAAAAATTCTATGAGGCCACACGCGAATTTTATATGAGCCATCTGAGACTGACACCGTACTACAGAATAAAAAGCAAGACCGAAACTTCAGAGTCTCCCGTGCAGCCAAGGCAAATCAATCATGGGAGAGCGACAACAATCCCCCATCATAGAAACTACCTCCCTCCCAGAAATCTGCACTATCAGCCGCACTTTGGAAGCGAGTATAGACGCAGTTTTAGGAAAAATGGCAGTATGGCCCGCGGACAGTGGGCCCAAACGTCGAGGAGAAGAACAAACAGAAGCTGAGTGGAGCAGCTTCTAGCGGGGAGGGGAGGCATGTGAGGATACCGTAACAGATCATAGGGGAGATGTAAGGATACGGTACTAGATCTTAGGGGGAAGGGTCAAAGAGACCGTGTGTGGTTGAACTGACCACCCGAGATCGCGCGGGCTGAGAACAGTATTAAAGCAGGTCCATTAGAATCAGAACGCCTTCTCCTCGCCGTCGACCCCCCACGTTTTCAAGACTACCATCTTATTTTGTTGTGTTTTGCTTGTCTAATAAATTCATAATTTCTTTGTCTCGTCTTCACGCATCCTACTTTGGACAATTAAACTGGGCAGTACACTAGGATATTCAAGGAAGTGGTGCGATGCGGCCACACGAGTGCGACACTTGCCAATAGCGAATATATCTGAGTACGGTGACGTGGACGAGTTGCCCGCCGCAGAAGATGCGTCGGATGGTCAGCGTTAAAGTGGCAGCTTCGGCCCATGTGCCCCATCGGCAAATTAACTGTAAGGACTGCACCTTACGACCGTCTCCCTGGTACGCGATTCCACAGGATTGGGATTCTGCAAGGGTGCGTTTTCGCTGCGGACTGCGACGATACCGCGAAATCTCAGAATCGCAAAATCGCGAAGCCTCGCGTCGGCCATACGACCAGTCCATACGCATCCGATACTTTTTGCTTAGTCATTCGTTCGTCTGTTCACTAGTTAACTCATCAGCTCTGAACAATACACCACAAATCTGATTTCGTTTATCAACTGTTTATAGAACTCGAAGCAACCAAGCTTCCACGCGAAGGGTGTCTTATTCCGTTTCACAACTGCATACTCACTGGTGAGTGTGAGAAGATATCAGGCAGCTTCTCGCGACTAACGTCAACGAGCACCTTCGTTACTCTGGACACCTTCTTGTCATGATACTCAAATGCTTCCAGATATTGACCACCTGAATTCTCACCATTTTCTGCAAACTCTGCATAAGTAAACAAGTTTCAAATGGCTAATGAACCGAATGATTACGAGATGCTTGGCCCGACGCAGGCCGCGGCCCCAACTGCTCCTGCTCCTCCACCTGCTCCAGGAGAAGAAAAACCGCAGTCACCAGCTGAAGTGAGTTTGAAGATGTTTTTGTCAGGTAACCAGAGACTTATTGGCCGCTTCCATACTTTGCGGCGCTGCCGGAGCTGCTGACGTCACCGTATGGTACTCCAAGTACGCTGCGTCTCTGTCGGCATAACCATCCACCGTTAACGACGCAGAATGGAACAGGCAGATACACAGAGTAGGGAGACAGTCACGCTTTGCCGATGACGGATGACGCCGGCAATGCCGCACAGCATGAAGGCGGCCGTAAGATATTCTGCTGTACCTCGTTATACGCTACGATAGTAACTCAGGACGCGTCATCTGAGACCCCTCACGACTATCCCCTAGTCCGATCGTAAATAATTTCAGGAGCAACAACAGAAAACGCAGGTTGATGACGATCTCGCGACGCAGAATACGGCAGCTTCGCCATTTGTGGAACCACCACCGCCTCCAAATTGGACATACAAGAAGAAAGGCCAAAAGAAGCGCCGTGTAATGGCCTTCATTGATGATGTCAGCGTTTTATGGATGACCCTGTTATCACACTCCGATCGCATTCTTCAGCACATGTACATGAAATGGGTATGACTGTACGCGCACATAATCGATACCTATGTCAAAATGTATGCGCTGCTGAAGCGGTCGGAAGTGTGAACGCAGCTCAAACGAGGGCTCCAGAACATATGTGATCAATATTTGAACATTTTAGCTTGCCACAGCTTTTGACGACACTCAACAAGACACTAAGAAAACAGAAAAAGAACAAGTACCTCTTTTCATTTAAAAAAAAGCTGCTATGTTAATAAGAAAGGAGGGGACATGAGTAATTTGGGTGTGTACCCTTACATCAGGATGCCGCACGACGACGAGCGGCGTGCGACACAGTGTGTGCGAGCTATGCGCGGCGCGGTAGTTGGGTCTCAGAACGATTACAACGCATTGCTAAGGGTGCGATACGCAGTTGACTTCTAATCGCTTCGGGACCCAACAACATGGCGCCTTTAACTCGTCTGCATTGCTTCGCTTGCGATAGGCCGCAGTGCGGCATCCTGACATAAGGGTACACACCCAAGTAATTTAATAGTAACATGACTTTACATGATTAATGTGTCAATAGCGGTGACCGTATAAGTCATATAAAAACATGTTACTGTAACACACTCAAGGAGTTGCCCCTCTCATTAGTACAGCACCTAAAAAAGATGTAATCACAATGGGGGGAGGAGGGGGGGGGAGGGGGGGGCATCCCACTATGAACATAATTTTTACCTAAAACAGGAGGGGAAGGAATCCCTTCTTCTCTACACTAAGCTTAGGCAAACATATACGTCTGAGTGTGCAGATTGACCCCTCAGAGTTCCCTCCAGGATGCTCAGATAGCAACTTTTGATAAAGTGCCCCTGGTATCCTGAAAAGATAGTGGCAAGATTAAAAGTGACATTTTCCGAGGGCCCAGGGTCATCTTGCCCGTCCCGCCCTGTCGGCGTCAGTGCCGCAGAGTATGAAGGCGATCAAGGGGTTCACCCAAAGATGCTGAGTCATACCATTGCCCTCATTCGTATGGGCCGCTGCTCGTAGGGTAGAGAGCATGAAAAGTGGTCCAAGATGTGCAGTAAAATCTTCGTGAGGGGGAAACAAACAGCCACTTTTTGAGCCAAAGTGGGCGTTACTTTTGGAATCAGAAGCGAAATTCTTTGGGGGGAGGGGGAGCTTGAAGGCGCGAGTTTTGAAACAGTGGAAATCAAGAATCAGAATCCAACACCGATAAGAACCAGACGAAAAGAAAGTCGAAATTAAAAGTACTCGATTGATGATCAACTAACTACCCATGTCCCTTGCAGAAGTCTCAAGATGTGAATGTGAAAGTTAAAAAGAAAACACCAAGTAAAGGTAGAAGTACAACGCCAAAATCGCCGAATACAGTCGACGCTAAACAGAATGTAAAAGGATCGCGGTCAAAAACTGGTCGATCACGTGTGGTTGGCTTCCTGGACTGGTGGTATGGAGAACAACCTTGCGATGTGAGTAACGTAATTAAAGGTTGTGAAGGAGCTTGTACCTTGGGGAGCCTTGGGAGGGCAGCGCTGACAGTGATATGGTTCAGGCATGTATCGTCAGAACACGTTTCACACCACAGCGTGCAACGCGATGCGTGCGAGATGGATGCGCCGTGTGCGGTTGGGTCCTGACGTGATTGCCGCGTGCCGCACTATATTTTGAGAGAAGACACAATAAGTGAGCAGCAGACACAGTCGCTATGAACCCAACCACGGAGTTCCTAGCTCGCACACACCGCGTTGCACGCCGCGTCACGGAATCGTGTCCTAACGATGCGCACTATTGCTCTGGTCACACACGTAATGCTGCGTTCATACTCATCGCAGATAGGGCGTGGCTGCGTTCACCGGCAGCGAGGCAGAGTGGCAGGTGTGAGGTGCAGAGATGACGCAGGTGACGAGGCAGGGTGGCATAGGTGGAGGCGCAGAGACAAGCAGCCAAGCCCAGCTGCCACACCGCAGAGTGCGAACGCGGCCTAAACGGGTGTGCACCCTTATGTCAGGATTTCGCACGACGACGAGCGGCGTGCGACGCAGTGTGTGCGAGCTATGCGCGTCGCGATACTTGGACCTCAAAACGATTACACGGTGATGCCAAGGGCGCAATACACAGTTGATTCGTAATCGCTGCGGGACCCAACAACATGGCGCCTTTAGCTCGGCAGCATTGCTTCCCTTGCGACATGCCTCGGTACGAAATGCTGACATAAGGGTACAAACCCGACCTGAACACCAAGGTACACTGTTGCCCACCACAAGGTACGTTGTGTCATCGTAAGATGTGACACTTAGAAATGACGATTTCAGCTGAAGACTGCGAAAGAGAGAAGTGAACCATCAGGTCAAGCACCACCACCGGCTCCGGCTCCTGAGCAGGTAAGAACAAAGGTCTGCAGTAATGAGATGCCCCCAGATGTAGATGTTGCCAGCTGGACTGTTGTCCTGAAAGAACTGAGGGGTTCAGGCGGAATCCAGTACAGAAATTACAGTGTTGGCACATCTCTATCCGTGAAGCACCTCACATCCTCTATACACCGTGTAAATTAGTGAGTTCATATCTTCAGCCTCCTCAAGAACATCGACCAAAATTAAAAGCAAAATTTTCCAAATTGGTAGGTGCTTTCCTCTGAATAGTTTTCCAGGAACTTCACGAAAAACAAAATATGTTCAACTTGAAGTAGCGTCAAATGAAAGAGATGCATCGATAACAGATCGAATATGTTCTGCTTTTAGTCCAGCAAGAGCAATTCCTTCCAAAGTCGGCAAAATGTCGAAAGGTGCAGAGATGACGCAGGCAGCAAGGCAGGGCGGCGTAGGCGGATACGCAAGATACGCAGCCACGCCCTGTCGCCAGCACCGCAAAGTATGACCGCGGCCTTAGTACTCACGTGAACACGGGTCAGTCAGGTCACGCAAACTATCTACGTTGGAGCTTAGGCCGCGGTCATACTTTGCGTTGTCTGCGGCAGGGCGTGGCCGCATATCTTGCGTCTCCACACTGCCTCGTTGCCTGCGTCATCTCTGCACCTCCCCCGTGCCACACGATTGTGTCGCAGACTATGGATATAGAATGTATGAATTAGGTCAATTTACAAAGGTACCAGCAAGAAAATTGTCACGTGGTAACCGAATTGTGACCTAACTGGATATATCTGGCGCACACTCGTGGTGTTACAGGTGATTCGTAAAAAGAAGACTAAACAGCCTAAAAATGAAAATGACTTACAACCAGGCATCCAGGACGGCGGCACTCCTGTAGCAAAGTGAAGTGATAGAAATAGTCGACAGTTAGAAGCAGTTACGTAACGCCATTTTCATTTGTACAATGAATTCCATGTTTCATCATAATAAAGTAAATGCCTATACGGACTCATGTGGATAGCGAAAAAAACATACGAGGTCGAGGTTGCGGCACACTACCTTCCTATGATTCAGTATCGTGGAAACATTCGAAAAGGAACTAAAGCTCAACTTCAACGTACTTAGTACACTCGCAGCCATTCAACGAAAGTGTCAGCACAGATGGTAGATGGGCAAATACTGAGGATATAGCGGAAACACCCCGGTAGAGAGGAGATATAGGCGAAATCACGAGGTCGTGCCTACACAAAACGATGTGAATAATGAAAGAGAAGGTTGTCGAGGCGGATAAAAATGACTGTCAGTAAAAGCCGCGAAAAGTACTGACGTGAAGCTTACTTCTTCGATTAAAGACATCATTAGGGGTAATGCGGTAATGGAAACTTCCCTACAAGAAGTCACTTACATGGTAGTCCTGGGCCTAAGAAGGCTATCTGTGGCGAAATCCCGGTGAAGAAGCGCCCATCCAAGCTGTAGAAACCCTGCAAAACGCCGCAATCATGCAGCGGTTCCGCCTCTTGGACACAGCGGTCCCGCCTCCCGATGACGTAATTCCCGATTGATTGGGGTGGGAGCGGCCAAGGAGATGGGGCAGGATCGGGGGTTTCGCGGCGCGCTTTCGCAGTTACTTGAAACACTCCAAAAAATAGATGCTGTCGTATTTCCAAACATTCCCTTGTGTTTACTTGGCGACATGCCAATGGAAAACTAGATCGGACTACTCCCCTCTGGACGGACAGGTCGTCCGCGTCGAGAATCAACAGTGGAAAAGGGGTCCTATTTCTCGGGTTTCTGGCCAATTCCATCCGTTGTTTCTTCACTGTCCTGTTACTAGGCATCTCGACTTTCACATTCACTACTTCTTTTACTTATCGTCCGACTTTCCCCTAATGCTGCCTTCAAACATCGAATCGAATTTTGCTTGATCTAGTGCTAGCATTATGGGTTTTCTTGTTCTTTGGCTCTGCTAAAGATTTGTCACTTTATTCTTGTCGTTATTATCCTACTAGCTATGCAAATCTCTGATGAAGAATAAAGTGCTCAGCTAACCGGCCTGGTTTCTTCGGGTGCGCCACGCACACGGCTTCCTTTCGTCGTCCCCAATGCAACGTCTTAAGACGGCACAGAAGCTCTTAGCTATTATCAAAAAGATGCTGAGTTATGGGGAAAAGCTGTAGCACATATGACCGAAAAGCATAGAGTAAAAATCAGCTTACGGTCGTCCAGAATATATGGTCCACAAACGCGTGTCATGGCGAGTCACCACCTCTCACCCAAACACGGAACAACCGATAGGTAAATGAAGTTCATTGTACACTTCTATGGAACAACAGGAATACTAGAAACTTTATTACAATCTGTACACTTTATCTCGTAGAGCATAGCGCAGTGCTAACCAAGCCGAGCCCAAAACGACAGCTGTGCCGATAGCGACGTAAATATTGGTGTAATTGTAGGCGCCTAAATCAGTTACGCGGATGATTTCAGCATATGGCAGAATTGACAGTAAGCTCACGAACGGTCAATTTACCTCGCCTAATCTGATCGAAGATTATTAGACGGCGAGCTCCGCACGACGCACAGTACCGATCAAGAGCCCTGAAGGAAAATTCATCGTAAACAGTAGCCAGATATTCCTTATTCTTTTTCGAGGAAGCGATGGCGCTTTTATGAGTGAGTTCTGCTTCACTTGAACACAGCATTAGAGGTAATGTGGTCAAAGCCTCTAAGAATTCAGCCACATGAAAACTGAGGCCTAGGAAGGACGAAATCCCCGTCGAGAAGCGCCTCCCGATCTGTAGAAACGGCGTAACGGGCTGTCGTACTTACAAAAACCCTTCGCTGGTACGACTTGTAACATGCGAATGGAAAATTCGTCCAGGCTACCCGCCTCTTGACGGAAAAGGTGTCCGCGTCTAGAATCAGTGGTGGGAAGGGGGTTCTATTTGTCAGGTCCTTCGCCACTTCCTTATGTTTTTTCTTAATCGTTGTATTATTAAGCACCCCGACTTTCGTCTTCACTATATTTTTCATAATTCGTCGGAATATTTCCTACCGCTGCCTTTCAAGAGGAGAAGAGATAGCATGAAACACCAAACCCAAGGCTCCCACTCTAACGCATCACCTACGCGAACAGTATGAGGGCGACCAAGTATGGTTATATACCCGGTAGCATGTACAGTTTATATGTAATAGAATACATAGAATATGTGCAGTATATGTTCAATAATTAAGTTATTCGTACTTGATTCTCGCATGACAGTGCCTACAAGTGAGATTGAGTCGGCATCCACAGCGACGACAAAACTGATCCTTCAATAAGTTGTAAATTATACTTCGAAGTATAAAGATGCATAAACCAGTGTAAAGAGAGCCACGAAAGCTATAAGCACCAGCCATACGTCCTCGTATAGGCACGTGTTATTCCATACTATTTTACGCATTATTTCTGTGAACGATGCTAGGTGCAGTTCCCACTTTTTAGATGATTCAGATTTTAGATTCACTGAAAATTGTGGTCATCATCGCCATCTACAAAAGTATCCTAGAAGCGATTATTCAGCAGAAGCTGTACAGAAAGCAAGTAATCGTCTGAATCACCCCGATAGATACTAAATACACCTTTGATTAATTCTATAGTCTCGCATGAAATCCTGTCATTATAAGGGCTCGCTCATGCTATATTGCGCTTTTTTCTATGCCAGCACCAAATCCTATTTGTATAGGTCTAACAACCCTCATAACGAACAACCTTGAGGAATAATACTCCTAACACTCAACTCAGTAAATGATGTTAAGAAGGTTGGGACCGGTGATATCACATACCGTGGGAGCAGCTGGTATTGCGTTACACACAGAACATTCAGAAGTGATGAATGGATCATTAGCAATTGACAGTTTGTCAGACATTACTGGCTGTTCACTGTAAGTAATATCTTTAGAATCTGATTATAGAACATAGAACATGCGACATGATCATTTGGCCGTATTCCGTGGGGATCGTAAAGCCACAAGGAAATAACGTTGCAAAAATTAATGAAGTTCAAAACAGTTTTTGAAATTATCAAAAATTACTTCATTATGGAGAGACCAACTCAGCTCGATGGAAATTTAATCTTCAACATCGAAATCATATTTTATTCTAAAATGAATACTATAATGCACATGATGTTAGGCATTTAATAGCAGATCTATACTAACTTTGGAAAATCCCGGAATATACTTAATAATACTTTATTCCACATTCTCACATTAAAGCACTATATCTAGATTTCACCTATACCAATAATACATATGTCTTCCTCAACATAACAAAAACAACCGTTATTGACGACTCTTTGAATATGTATAGTACAATTACACTTATTGCTGCACCTGTCTCAGAGAACATAGGACTGTAGGCCGAGAAATCGATCGACTTATCAAAAAAAGCAATAAATGGTTATACAAAGAAGCTCTCTCATAATGTGTCAAGATTCACTAAGAGATGACGACAATCAATACACGAAAGGATTTCCACTCACCAGTCACCGGAAAATTCCGACGCAGCCCCGTCGGCAATAAATTGACTGATCGCCCTTCGCCTATTGGGCTAGGAAGAACAAAAACCAAAATGCAAAAGGAGAAGAGTGTGAGCATTGAACCCGTTGAGACACTAGCGTGGATCATAGATCTTATTGATTCAGAATCGGCGCAGTAGAATACCTTGTCCAGGGAACGTCTCTCCCATTGATGAGGCCAGCGAGCGTAAGCCACCGGTCAGCGACGCACCGCCCAAGCGTTGCGGTGACGAGAGAGGTGAGATCAGCTGGAAATGACAAAGCTGAAGGCAAAATCCAGATCATCATTCAACAATTACAATAAAGAATGCTCAAGCGATGGAAGGTATCGCGGTTTACCATCCGAAGAGTCAATTAGAAACGCTATGACTTGTAAAAAAAAAGATAAAATTCACGTCCTGGGGGACTCTTTTGCCACATATGTTGGGCCAGCATTAATTTAAATGCCCTTCTAGGCCTTCTCTGCCATCCCAATGTTTGACACTGTTTTCAATTAACGAAATGTAAAAGCATGTCATGCTATAAAAGATACGTTGGGACAAGTCAGCACTATGAATCATGTGCTCATTTAATTGCTCATAACCAACTCCCAGCTGGATAGAGCACCTTGTGATCAAAGGTATTCTTTCGTTCACACTAATAGCAAGCCAGGCTTAACATTTTGAGCTTTCAGAAATCAGAAATTGAAACCCGAAATGTGGAACATGTACGTGCCTACATAAGGGATCAGGTACTGCATTTGTATAAGTAATCAAAAGGGAATAAGATGTAATCTGGAACAAGGTTCACATTTTTGGATTACTGCTGGATTATGTAGTGAAATTCTAAGTTTCAAATAGGAACTATCATTACTATACATTACCTCAGCTCTAGAGAGGACACCAGATTGTTCTGAAGATTTGAGAGATCCTAAACCGACTGATGCTGAACCGGTATATGGTCGAACCATCCTAAAATAGTTGAATAATCATAATACTTTAGAAGAATAGGAAAACGTAAGAAAAGGAAAAGGACATCGATGGAGAACTAATATCCCATGAAAATGTGGTGGTTTCGAGCTGACACATCAGAACCAGCTGCATGCGGTCGAGAATTTTTGGACAGATGGTGATGAAAACTAACCTTTGGTGGTCCTGGCCAAGAATCACGCTATAATCAGTCCACTCATCCTTTGGCTTTGAGCATTTTGCTGCCTAAAAAATTTCTTTCAAGACAAAAACAGCTTAAAACATCAAATGTTTTCTAAAAATCATATGCAAAGAATTTATTTATGGAGAAAACTTCTATACTGATGGCAGCACCAATCTATGTGCTCCTTACATATGAAGTGTCAGGACGGTCGATTTTTTGTTAGAGCGCCAGCAGCCAACCAATGCTACACTGGATCGTGACTGCAGGCGCCACAATAAGTCATCAGGCCCGTCTCTATGTGGATCATAAAGTAAAATTAACTAAGCGAGACTTGAAAGAATGCAGTGAAGCTTGAAGACCAGTTTTTCCAGAACACAAACTTTAGAAAAAAGGTGTTCTTCTTGATACTTGGCGGATAAGAAAGAATATGAGCTGTTAAGTAGCACCCGTGCCGATCCCGATGTTAGCATTTTCCAAGCGAATGAAAAACGAGAGGTGATGTTATAAAAAGAAAAGCGATATTTCATTCGAAGTAGTTTTATTTGAAGTTGAATATCAAAGAAACCTAGACGGGATACTCTTGATTTCTTATGAATTATATATTCCTACCGATGACTGCTCAGGAAAGAATGAACTAGGCGGTAGCCCTTTTCGATGTAGAAACATGGCGTAATCGTGTTCTACCTAAACGATTCACTTTGTGGATACGACATTCATGCGATCCCATCGATTACACACGAGTTACAGCACTCACACTGTCTCACAAGCAAATTGCAAGCATTAAGGCGTTCGGGATGTAATCAAAAATAGAAGCGTAAGCATCCTATCTAACACCCAGCACGGCACCAAACCCGTGGCACCGCGAAGTTCGAGTTCATACGCCGAAGACCTTGCAAAAATAAAGCAAGACCACCCATGTCTGGTGGTAAGCTGATGCCGAAATGCAATTCTGCGATTCGCGCGGAAATCACACGACCGAATCCCGAAACTGCAGAAAAGTCCGACATCGCGGCAGGGTATTTTACAGATCTCTAAACCCTTTTTCGCACACCCTTTAGCTTTACACATGCTACTCTTGAGATAGTTTAATAGGAGTACTGTTAACATGCAATGCAACATCCTGAAAGTCCGCTTAAACAGGAACAGAACAAAGTCATTCCAAAATGAAAACATTCCAAATTCATGCCATACATTCACGAATATGTAAACAATCGAAGTATGAATGAAATCTCCGGGGAACTGGCAATCATTCAGAATTCGCACGGCTGAACCCAGATGTTGGAACATTCAAAACTTGAAAGGTTAGTGCTTTCAGTTCTTTATAATTCACACTTTACAGAGAGAGTTGAATAGTCGATATAAAGTATCCCGTATCCATGAAATTGCAGATTTCTTTTTTTTTTGTCAGAAACAAGGCTCCAGTGAATAAAATATTCGCCTTTCTCTCCTGAACTGGACGAATACATAATAAAGGTACTGAGTTACATTGAAAGCGCTCCGTCTAAAACTAGAGAATTCTGAACCGAAAAGTAATGCGAAAGAAACTCGAAACATTTCATATATCTTGTGAAACTGTCTTTTCTGGCTCTTAGTGTAAAAATGCTTGCAACAGTGCATGTGGAAAGAGTTCATGCAGCATCATGCCAGTTGAAAGACGCCGATTCTGTGTTATGCTTGCGCTGATCCATTATTTCAGACTTACATTCCAGCTTTCATGAATAGAAGTTGAATTCAACGGAAAGATTCCTTGCAAAGTTTCAAAATCTAGAGTGAGGTGTATCCCCTAATCTGTTATGCATCATTTTTAGCAAAACGGCGTGAAGGAGTAGCTTGGAATTTTCAATTGTTTACTAGATAAAAACCAGAGCAGTAAGGCGTAGGCAAACCCGATTAGGAAGAGAAATAAGCTGACACAAACAAGAACCGGGAATGGCAGCATACGTGATGACTTCACCCTAGCAAGAGATGCGTGTAGCAAACGTTTTTAACCGCACAAATTTGGCGCTTGAAACCACGCAGTGCAAAAAATCTACAATTTTACATGCTTCTATTAATGATGATGTACATCATCATGATCTCGCACTGCTGACAAACATCATGGCGCTCACGCTCAATGATTTTCATTTCGCCTTGTCTATTCGATATTGAATAGATTCTGAAGAAAAAACATTGACATAAGTTATGGTAGCCCAACTTAGGTTTAGGTTTTTCAGACCCAGCAAGAATAGCAAACTATTAGTGTTCCTTAAAGGCAGCTGAGTCAGTAAAAATTACTGTAGCTAAAATGACAGACTAGCGCAGCGTAACCAGTGTTAGGTTCCTTCCACAACGACGAAAAATGCATTCCATTAGATAACATATTCTAATAATGTTTGCGTTCATAGCTGCTTTTTATAGAGGAGTCCTTGATGGCGAGTCGTCTTCCGGGTAAAAGGGTGGGCTTGGTATTTTGAGTTCGAAAGGGGAGGGGAGTCATGGTTATCAGTTATCCATTGACGACCATTTTTTGGGTTTTCTGGGGCCCCGAGTAGAGCCACAACACACCTCAGATGCGAAGAGAAGGAGGTCGACGGGGAGAACGAAGGGAGGGGAGAGTCATATCTGAGGGTCACAGCCCCTTTTAGAGGGTGTTTCTCGAAAAATTTCCCCCATTCAAACTCAACCCTGTAACCCTCTCCTCCTCTTCAGTTTATGTAGCAACTGTAATTTGAATTGCCACACGGCTGCTTCCGCATGCCAGCGGTATAGTTGCTGTTGGTTGATGACGGATTCAGATTAAAATGCCTTTTGTTGTTTGTAACAATTACAGCGGGAGGACATTTCTTAAGCTCCCAGTGTCACGGTGTAACGCTGCTGACCCACCCGGCGCTATTAATTCGTAAGTCCGGAACTTTTTTGTGTAGGAAAACACATACACCTAATTCAATTGGCTACTTAAGCGTGATGATTTTATACTCAAAAGACTTTTCGCTCAGTGCCACTTGATTTGACGACCAGGGATCTAAGCATTTTGGATTTCTAGAAACCATTTTAACTGAAAACCACGATCATGCCAATGCTACAGAAGAAGATTACTTCAAAACGTTTTTTTGCGTACCTTGAAGCATAATAGAGAGTAGGATTTGAGTTGTATAACGGTTCCCAAACACAAAAACCATGCATCGAGAAAAAAGAAAGCAAAAAAAAAGTTGAACGGAAAGGTGTTTCAGTTTGTTTGGATAAAAAACGTTAAGTGTGCAGGGGTTGGTGCAATCACGGGTATAGTCTCTGAGAAGCGATACAGTACACCAAAAGCTTGAACTACATGCGGGTGTATGCCGTTTGGCGCGGCCCTTGCAGCTAATTTGCCAATGGGGCGCATGGGCCATCTGAACTCTCCCAAATTTACCTAAGCCTTTAGGGGAGGAGCTTTGGCCGTGCCCCATTGGCAAATTAGCTCCAAGGGGTCGCGCCAAACGACCGTCTCCCCTACATGAACATGCAGCACGGAAAAGCACACAGCACCTCAGTACAGAACTCCTCGACCGGCAGAGCCTAATACGTACTGTTTCCCTGGCTCACCAAAAATGGCGCTTTAAAAGCAAAACTCTCTCATTCAAGTTATCTAAACGTCTTATAGAATTGTGGCCATCAGAAAAGCATCGGCCTTGTGCTAAAGCCGCAGATGTACTGTATTGAGGAATACTGCGTCGCACGTTCACACTTTTCACAATGCAATCCCAAAACACACGAAAATGTGAAAAGTACCTTCCGACGTGCTCTCAGCATTTTCAGTGACACGATGAGGTCACGCGTGCCTGGGACACCAGGTTCACCCATTTTAGGTGCCACGTAGTCTTCGAGTGAATCATCCGACGGGAATTTCGTCAGCGGCCGTGGGAGGGGCGATACCCGTACGGGTGGGCGGAGCGATCCTCGGAAATGATGTGAGAAAAACGAAGAATACGATCTGGGCGGAGGTGTAGACGGCGTACAACAGGTCGAACGCGGTTCAGACAACTGGAATGGTATACAAATTTTGCTTGTAGTTTTTTCATACAATCGAACGGGTTTTTTGGGTTTAAAGATAATTTTTTCAAAGTATTCATTCAGAATTCACCTGCAGAATGCCTTCGTTAGAGACCAATGATCTCTCTGGAGTCGAGGTAGCAATAGGACTGAGTGACGGTCTAAATGATGGAAGATTGTCTTTATTTTAGATAAAGTCCACTAGATTTAGCGGTATTCCTCGGTTTTGCGTCAGCTCACGCCTACATTAGTGGTCGCACGAAGAATCCTTAGGGGTACGAGCTAACACACCCGAATTAGGTAACCGCGCGCGGCTAAAAGGGTCATCACGGGCGACAAGTGCCTCCGTAGCAAACTGTAAATTTGAACGAAAATAAGAGACCCGTCGTCAACTGCGTCGCAATTGACACACTTCGAGTGTCCTAACCCACAGCCTATCATGACAGTGAAACTGATCACTGCTTCAGGGAATAAACAGAAACATACCCAGCCAATTCGGAGCAAGAAGTGCTGGCATCGCAAGTGAGCTTCCGCGTCAATTCAGCTCGTCTTCTTGGAGTTTCTGGCGTGGGTGCTACTTCGCTCAGCGGCGTCTGTGGTGGAGCAACGGGTTCAATGGAGATCTTTTTACGAACCACCTCAGCCAATACGTTCGACGGCACGTCAATCACTTCTTTCGAGGGCGATGGAATTTCGATCTGAAATAGATTTCCATCAAAGTCAATCCCTCATGACCTTGCTGTAGTCATATTGTATTCAAACACTAAGTCCAGGCATCTTAAGAGTCTCAGCCCTCACCGCCTCTGAAGCTCTCTGTAGCTCAAGTCGCAGCGAAAGTGCTTGTCCATTTCGAGCACTCATGGCCGGTGTGGTCGAGAATCCGCTGTCACTGTTCTCCAACTCAGAAGCTAGCGAATCGTAGAGAGAATCCACTGATCCAGCTCGCATCGGTGGAGCCGATCGGAATCGACACAGTTCCTCCTCGGCATCAGAAAACAGACAACTCAGTTCAGTATAACGTTCCTAAAAATGGGTGATTTAAAAGTTCAAAAACAAATTTAAAGCAATTGTAGATACAAAAACAACCCCTTGAATAGACATAAGACTAGTCTGGGATGAGCCACACATCAGTCTTCCACTTAAAATCGAGTCGAAAAGATGACCATTTAGGGTTTTCTGATTTCAAAGAGGAGCATGCTATCAATAATCGCAGCTAAAGGACAGATGCCATAGCTGGCTTGGGCGCAATTCGACCCACGGATCGCGTATGGGAGCTGCTCCGTACCGTGGTCCGCTTCTCCCTCACCCAAGGTAATTTTTGTAAACACTGAAGCTTGCAGTAAAACCTGTGCAGAAAAAAAGAAATTGCCACAAACCTGGAGCTCTTTCATCTGCATGCCAAGCTCATTCTGCCTATGTAACGCTTCATCAACTTGTCGACTCAAATCGGCATTCTCGGCAGTCAGCTGGAAATTGAAATGAATTATTTTGGATCAGGTCAATATTCAGGTTCTCCAAAATGAGTCCAACTGCCAACAGAAAGTAGGAATCGTCGGAAAAGTGTAGATAAATGTTTTCTGAAGGGAATCTGATCACCTCGCGTTCACGGCAGCACTTGAATGAGATTTCTCGTAACAGTTTTTCCACAACTATGGACTGTGCAGCATATTCCTCGCCTCTTTCCACAACTTGTGCATGCAGCGAGACGATCTGAAAATAAAGGTTCCTACTTTAATCTACAAATATTTATTTTTAGTTTAATCTACTATCCATCATATGTTAAGTTATTCGGTTAGGTATGTACCATTTTATTTTGGATTTAGGAAATTCATACTGGGCCGTGTTCAGAGAATAACCTAAATTTCAGAGAATTTAAAAAAATTTGATTTTAACAACCTGCTGTTGCGCCATTTCAAACTGCCGTGAAACTTCTTCGTATCGTTTTCGATCGCGTTCGATTTGTGCCTCCATTTCTTTTTTAATTGAAGAGACCTTTAAAGTCCATTAATAGTGAAAAGCCAATATATCGATCAGATCTGGAAATCGGGAATTCACTTACATCCTGCTTGAGCTGTAGGTTCTCCAGCTTTGTTTTTTCCAAGCGCTTTTTCAGAGAATCGTCTGTCGTCTCACTAAAACAAATGCATAAATTTATTTATGGCACTGTTAGTATTACGATATCAACTTATATGTACATGTATTTATAAATTGCCCGAGAATTTTACCTACAGGTATAATTTATTGCAATATGTCAGGGGCAAATTCATTGCAAAAATTAATGCAAAGTGAAGATGTAGTATTTGAGTACAGGATTCGAGAGACACTATTGATATAGGCTATCCCACCCACCCTTTGCCAGCCGTGATTGCGTACCGGCTTGAAGACAGAGCTTTTTTCGGCAACACTCTTCCGATCGCGACTAAACCCAAGGTGCGGCAGCGCGGGCGGTCGCGTGCGCATCGTTGCTGGGGCGCGCTTAGCGGCGTCGTTCTGAGTTGGGAGACTCGTAGGGTGCTTTCTTTGTATCTGATAACTCGCTATGATCTGCATTACTCGAGAATCACTTGTCGTATCGATTGCTAAAACAATCCTCCTCTCACAACGAATCGACATCACATATCCGACCATTTTCCCTTTACACTTGCATAACGCATAAATATAGCAAACTACATGAGAAAGAGAGAGTGCGGGCAGATCAAGGCAGATCTGTGCAGCTATGATGGAATCCTTACGGCGCCACTCGGGTCAAATAAAGTCGGGAGGGGGGGGGAGCCGCAACTTTGCGTCGACGTCGAAGCTCCTATCCCTTCCTAGGGTTAGGCTAAAATTGATATCCCCTCCTCCCACACGAAAAAGTCTGTCAAAGCATAGGTCTCATCTGCTTCAGCCTAAGCCTGGAGAGGGAAGGAAGCTTTGACGTACGTAGGCGAGAATATTGCATCCCCCCGACTTTATTTGACCCCTCCACTCCATTTCTTAGCAGATTCCCTGCATCTATGATGGACTCTCTATTGCGCCACTCCATCCCGCACTTTTCAAATCATCTGGCGCGCCCCAGCAACGATGCGCACGCGACCGCCCGCGCTGCCGCACCTTAGGTTTAACCACGATCCACTCTTCCCGCCGCGAGGTCAGACACCAGACAGGCCAGAGTACGCGACGCTGCCTGAGCTCCTTTCCTGGAAAGGCTCAGGCAAATCCAGGAGACCCCAGACGGCGAAAGACGATTCAGACACAGGGGTACGCAATCACGGCCGGCAAAGGGTGCGTGGAATAGCCTATATCGACACTATCTTGGGCGTAACCGCGAGCGGTCGCGATGCGGTTGGTACGCATTCTGGCGGGACGCACAACAAAGATCGAAGAAAGTATGCGAGAATCACCTCTCGTTGAGGAACTCAGTCAAAAGTGGGGAAAATTGAACTTTTATCTAATAAAATGTAAGTGCTTACAGTAATCAAGGCGTGTAAAACAGTGCGGTCAACAGTAAAAAGCACAGTTATTTTATTTTTAAACATGTTTCTACTAGGCATTATTTTTTATTCAACATCAACTCTTACCGAGTGAAGCCATCATCGTCGTAGCGACAATAGACTCGGAGTAACTCGGCCTTTCGGTCAAGCTCATGCTTCATCTGAACCATCTCCTCAGAGCTTTTCGCTAAGCTTTCCTCGAGGAATTCTGTTCTGAAAAAAATTTAAAGAATGATTTCAAAAGTTTCCTGAAGTCGATAATCGAAATCAGAAGGAAGAGTGGTAAAAAAAACGCGCCGTTGCTGAAGGTCTCGATTTTGTTCAAGCAACGATTGACCGATTTTAGCAGCGATCTCGAGGTCACGATCCTTCTGTGAACACTAATCAATAAATCAATAGCAATGTCTGCTTGCAATTGTACATGAAAGCTTCATTGAAAATATGTAACGGTAAAAAATACTGATATCGGATCCCAGTATAACACTAAGTGAAAAGGTCTTGAATATAGAACGCCTGATGCAGCAAACTCGAGGGATTACGGTAAGTACGCTTTCTAATACCGTCTGGAAGCTGGGAATGCTGTGCTTCGGATGAATCTAGAGAACTTAATACAGATAAGTCGACAAAAAGAAAAGTCCCACACTCATCTAAAGGGTGCTCTACGGCTAATTTCTGCTCTACCGCAACATATCACGATATCGATAAGGACTTACCTGCATGAGTTTCTCGACGATACAGTCAATCGGGGACGTCGCGGTAGTGGTCGCCGTAGCCCTCGTCGCCCCGATGGCCTCGGTTGACATCCGTGGACGACTAGCTGTCTTCTCTAAAATGAAAAGAAAACTCGAATCGCCGATTAACTACGTATGACGTCATCTCTGATGATAAAAAAGGAACGCATTACTCAGCGTACGATAAACTGGCAAAATTAATTTTGCGAAGGGTGTTCAGCATTTTTAAGACCTCACGGGAGTCACAAAAAGAAGTTCAGCGACAGAAAGTTCTAGAACCAGTTCAGAGACACATAGACAAAAAATCACCAAGGTTTTTCCTAAGAAAAAATAAGTGAATAATAAAAAGTAGAAAGCAGAAAACAGAGTAAATAAATGTATTTTATAGAAATGTGATAATTAGTGCGATATCAAAACTGCTACTTTTATGAGTAAGTGAACCGGTTCCACGGATATTCACGATCGCTGGAAACAGTACATGGGCAATTTCGATGCACCGGAAGTTCGACAATAATTCTGGTTTGGTTACCCACGTGGGTTGATGGCAATAGAGGGGATCATGGTAATACAACGGTCCCAGAAGAGAAACCATAGAAGAAGTGATTCATCGAACCTCACGTCTATAACGACTTCGTAAGATGTGCTGTTAATAAAATTCACCTGTTTTTCCGGCAGTACCCACCCCCCCCCCCCCCTCCAAAAAGTTTACAGTAAGACCCCTCAGCAGGGACTCGAAAGTTGTTGAAATTACCGCAAAATCTCTTCTTTACCCTCTTCCCATAACTAGCCAACTTGATCAGGTGAGCCGTGCTGTATCAACACTGTCCTCCACCATCGGTATAAATAAGAACGCTTCCTAGACAAGCTTTTGACCCTAATGTATGGCTTTGACCACTTTATGGTATTATAATCCTACTTTAGTAAAAGAACAGTAGGTGGCTGTCAGCAAAAAAAAATATATCAAATAAAATATAAAGTTTCCAGAGTCTTCAAATTTCTATCATAGGGACTGAAAGCGCTCGCTTTTCCTTCTTTCAGTTTAATCAAGTCATCATATTATCTTTAGTATAATACAATCAACTCCTTAATTCAATTAAGGAAGCGCGTGGGATTGAATAACGTGAAACTACAAGATTCCGTGTCCCTGTGAGTTTAAACACACTTTCTTTAAAACGGAATTTGATCACACCCCTGGGCAAAGACTACATACTCGGGGATAGAAATCAGAATATCTTAATGATACTTGGCAATCACCAGTGTGAGTCTTTTTTGAGAGAAAAAAAGGGCAAAATCAAATAAAGAACTATAAGAGCGGATGGGAACCCATGAGCCTTCGGAAATTAAAATCTGGAAACATGACTATTTTGGACAAATTTTCTTCAAAAGGAAATATTACAAACTTCTCGTTTTACCTACATTGAATGTTTAAGTAGGAAGAACCATGAGAATATATAAAAGGATATACATAAATATACTGGATAGTGGATACTGAGCTGCTTGTTCTATTGAGACATCTAAGAAGTTTGGAAACAGCGTATGATATTTCGTCATCTAGCGGGTTCTCATTGACACTATCATTGACACTTACCATCGCCAAGGACAAAACAAGTGCACGGCGTACCCGACGTACCCAGCATATGACGTCGGCGAAGTCGGACGGAGACGTTTGTCTACTTCCGTGTATTATTCATTTGGATCAAAATGATACTTATTCTTACTTGTAATAAGATGTTTGATGGAAGATTACCGTAAATTTGTATTGGAAGGGCATCTAATAGTAAATGATCACTATTACATGATAAATAAATACATGGGCAAATAAATCAACAACTAAGCAAAACTTGGGCTAGTTGGGAGCCATGAAAGAGAAAGAAGAAATTAGATGATGGAAGAACTTAATTGAACTGATCGATAATTTGCCCAAACTGTGTAGTAACTCCACCCTGTTGGTCAACGGCCAGTCACTAATTTGATTACTGCTTATTTATTTTTAAATAAGTTAACTGGAGATTCAGATTCAAAGCTTGAATGAAAGGATAAGCATACCGTAAATTTTACTATAACTGGATTCTTAATGAATAAAAGTAATGAGAATGAAGAGTCAGGTCCATTATGCGGAACAATGTCGATAATGAATCAGTGAGATGACTCAGTGGCCACTACCCCTTGCCCGTTATAGCTTTACAATCCGACCAGACCAGACCTGTATGTGCCACTCGACCCGTAATCCTAGTCATCAAGCACTTTACAATATCCCAATAAACGCCAGACCCCCGAATGGTCTGACCCAACAGGTCAAATGAATGACAATAGCGTCAGTGCACATAAGTGGAAGGGTGCATGAGACTGTTGCAATGAGATCCCTCAGATTTCTTTTAGAAGCCTCTCCAGTGATCTCCGTGGTAGGGCGAACCATCCATGCATGGTGATTCATGAATATTCCATAACTCTTAGAAATTTCAAGAGATTTCACCGACAAATAGGTCACAAAAGCAGGATTCGCCCCTGAAGCTGAACAAAAAAGAAAATCGTCCCCCTGCATCACCAGCCGGTAGGGTAAGTAGCGTTGCTCCGCCCTCGTCGGCAACTCCTCCCCTCAAGGCAGCGCGACTCGCAGTGCTGCGGGATCGTGATAATAAAAAGGACAAGGTATGTTAAAGATAAATGTAAATGATAAAAAATAAAATGGTCCGTTTCACTTCTAACTCAGACGGACCACTGTTGCTATCAGCCCTTGAAGATTGTCAATGAGTAGGGCTGATAACTAATAGTTTGTTTGTGGTGATACCGAAAAAGGGAAAAGTAGGATCGTAAAATAAAAATTAGAAAATAAGAATTACTGCGAAATAAAAATTACTCAAAATTTCGTTAAGTGGGGTGAAATAAAACACACAGAGCCACAACCCAGCCACACTTTTTCGATGCGAGTTTCGCCACATATCACCTCTTCTGATGTGGAACGTTTGTTTTCAAAATGCACGTAATTCCATTTCTATTTCTCCTTACCCCAGGCGGTACCTTAAAAGGAAATCCTCAACCTTACGCTTGCACCATCAGTACCGTACCAGCGCAGAGCATTTTATTGATCAAATATTTTATTTATTTATTTTATTTATCTGCTTGTTCTGCCCTTGCGCTGTTCTAACAGATTTCTCTATAATTTACCTTGGAAGGAAGTTTAATATAATAGCAAGGACTGTATTGAGCACACTTATCCGGAGAAAGCGCGCTGTGATCGCTGAGGTCTCACAAGTTTCACAGAACGAACATGGAACTAATCGGAAAAAATCAGTAGTCAATAAATCGGCTACTTGGGCCGTGAACAAGTTCACGAAACCAGTTCGGACTATGATTTAATGAATGTGGACGGGCAGTGTAAACTTGGACATGTCGTCGTGCAAAGTACTTCGTGAGTCAATTTATCATGCGGGGTTGTCATAGTGATAAAGAATTTGCCCAGATTCGTGGAAAATTCTAGCAAACATTAGATTGAGATGTTTTTGAGGAAATTGGTTCACATATGAATCAACTTTGTTAGCTTAGAATCATGGTTACCGTGGATACTGACCTAACGAGAGAAGCGCTAGGCAAAGTATTGGAAGTAGATATTCTTTCATAATCACTATAAATAAACAACACACAATAAAAAAAAAGTTTTGGCCAAAAATGACTTAAAAAACGGAAATCACCCATATTTTGCTTTACAAAATGAACCTCAAATTGTCGAAGGCAACCTTTGTGGGATCGGTAGGAATCACTTGGACGTCATGCCAGCCAAAATATGGAAGGAGACCCACCAAAAAGCCATATTTGTTGTACAGAGTAGCGAAAGGGGGGTGGTTAAAGAGTGGAGACAATGATGGTTCGGGGGGGGGGGGGGTGATGGGGGGGGGGACGCAATATGGCGTAAGAAAAATTCACATTTTCCCTATCTTCACGGAAAAATTTTCAGCACTTTTACACGCATCGCAAACGAAGTTGTATAGGGCGTAATATTACATCTCCACGCCAACCCATATTTAAACAAAAATTGCTTGGTCACTAAAAAACTGAAAAAAGTTCCCCAGCATGAGTACACTTTTTGCACGAAATTACCTTCAATAGTCTTTTTTAATATTTAGCTATAAAAGTTTTACACATTAAAGGCACATCTCGGAATAATAAGACTAGTCGACCTTGCTTATTGGGGCAGTAATCCTTGGACAGCTATCCAGACAGCACCCTTTTTTCACGCCACCACAGTAAGCAATGCCGGCACCACACCTGCTCGAACCCACTCCAACCACACCCATTTCGCTCAGCTCACCCATTAAGGAGCTAAGGTGGGTGTGGTCGGAGTTGGTTTCAGCCCGTGTAGCGCCGTGATCTTGTACGGAGGCGGCACAAGAAAGGTGCATCCCAAATTGTCACCCAGACGAGCTGCCTCGTGAAGGTAAGTCAACTCATGTGACTGTTCTGAGGAGCCATAAAACTTTTTATGGGTTCCTGAAAATAGCATCAAAACTCTGGTTGGGGCATACTTAAGAGATAAAACGTGCTCCAGGGATAAACTCACCATATCGGGCCATAGTGCAACCCATTGCCGAGTTAGCGAAGCTCAACCGTGAAGTCATATTCACATACGGTCACACATTTGTCTTCCCGTGGGAGGGTTTTATACCCAAACCTTCGGTGACCACGTGACCGACCATTTCAGTCGTCTTTACGTTCTGACGATTCATCTTTGCATACCACTTTTTCCTTTATTACAAACTATTTTAACTGAAATAAGTGGGAGAGAAACGGTGAAGGAACCAGTGCATTGGAATGTGATGAACAAGGTGTTTGCCCAAAATGCACGTCAGACGAAGAACATTAGGCGGGTGTTGTATTTGATTCGAGGCAAAAGGTGGTCCAAATGTGTATGAAGAGATCGCTGAACCACTGCTATATGTTCACTAATATAACACTCACTTCCTCATTCAAGTTTGATTTCATCAATTATTTTAATTTTCATTTCACTTGGATAGATAAATGAACAAATAAGTAATCAAATAAATAAGGAAAAATATGAATAAATGGATAAATAAAAAGTGAATAAATGAATGAACGAATTCTCATTTCGTTCCATTTCTAAAGTCATCTTGGTCTGTTATATCCGCTAGATCTCGTTTACAATACCAATTTTCGCGCTCAATTCTACTGGATTATTTTTTATTACAGTCGAATAGATAAATTTCGGACTTGATTTATTTTCATTTTTTCTAAATTGTCATAAAAAATCATACTCCATTTTCCAGCGTCTTTCATATTTCAGTCGAAAGACGGATGTGTGAGAGGGCTACTCGGAGGGTTACTTACTACTTTCACAAGATTACCTATCCTTTTTATAGCGATTATTTCAGGATTCAATGAGCGCTTTAGAAAACGTGACCTAAAGTTCACCATGATCGAATCATCGTCGACATCGTAACTGTGAAAGTGCCCGACCAGCTATCGATGCGCCATTACAAGGGTTTCTCGTGCTCATAAATTTTTTGTTTGTTATTTTTCGGCCACTAAACATCGTAAGCGGACATATAGCTACATATGTAGCAGCTGTTCCATTATGATGAACCGCTGCACGCGTTTTTCACGGGTTTTTGGCGGAAAATAGTATAGGAAGTAGTAATTATACGATTGATAGAGACCAAGAATTCGTGACCAAGCAACAGACAGACGTGACTCCACTAGCGACTGAAAGATAACACCGGATAACCTAAGGGGCCGGCCAACTGACTCTGATGAGTGACAATAACGGTTGTTACTTGGTGATGCTATTAATTCTCAGATAAACAACTGAATATTGCACCCGTAGATCGTGCGGGCTCTTTGAGAGAAAGAGACACTTGGAGAAATCCTGGTCAGAAAAGTCGAATACGTGGCATGTTCCAAAAAAGAAATCAGGCCGCTAAACGATTGTCGATGGTAAAAAGGCAGTGATTAATAAGGCAACAGGCAGATTCTTCCTACCATATGTCGGTCGAGTGACGATATATCAGAAGGCAGAAGACGAAGAGGCTTCCTCAAGTTTAGGTCACCGTCAGACTTCGCGACTTTATGATCTTGCGGCGTCGCCACTCCGTACGCGAACGAAACGCGGCCATTCAAGAATTCAAGGTTGGCATTGTCGCGTGCGAAAGCGACGTCGCAAAATCGCGAAGTCTGAAGACGGCCTTGGAGGAAATATGGGTGGCGAAGAGTCTCATCTTTCGTGTAGAGATGTCCTCTTGTACGCAGGTGATCGTTAACGCACTTATTAGCGCAATGTTCACACATTACATCCTAATAGCACGATGATAAGGGGGTGATAAGGATTTCATAACAGCAATAAATTTTATGAATGGCGACACGAAGCGTAGATAGGCTAGCCTTTTGTGTTTCTTCCAAAATTCTATACCGGCTAAGATGGACGAAAACTCGAAATAGAGAATCCGCTTTAGGTCAGCTATCGAAGGTTCGCGACTTCGAAAAGAAGGTTTTTATCCATCGGTAGGGCTTCCATGCCCACTTAATTTGAAACTAAAGTAGCCCAATTCAAGAATAAATAGTTCACTATTTTTCACAGTTTATATTAATAATAGTTACCTATATAGTTACCTATTTCAAAAAACTAACAAAACAATTTTATTTTGCATACGAGAATGAGATGCATTTGAGCGAATTTCGAGAAAGACAACATAAAAAACCTATTGAAATGCAAATAAAAATTTTGCAAATAAATTATTTCAAATACATACTTTTGTTTGCAGAGCTTAGTACAAACTACAGAACTCTGAAGCTACAACCTCAGTGGCTATGAACACAGAAAAGTGCTTCGTTGGAGGCTGTGATGGGATAATAATCTCGAATTTTTGAACAATTAGGATCAATTATAGTGAATTTTCACCTGGGTCTCATACAGGCCATGTGACGGAATACTATGGCTATCTTGTGAAAAGCTACATGGTGGGAGACTCGTTTGACAGCTACACGAACCTAACAAAAGAACTGGACTACACCAAATCATGGGCGGAGCGATCTGGGGCGGTACCAGTCGGCGAAAAAAAAGGGCGCTTCTCAGAAGAGATGCACAGAAGAGCATGGGGCCCGCATAGATCACTCTACCGACACTACAGTTGACTGTAGCCATTAATGATAGATGAATAATAAGTAAATGAATAAATAAAACAATTTTAAAATCATTCTTTCTTTCATTCTGTAGATTCTTGAGGTCTGGGCAATTGTTCCAGAACATAGTTCTAATTGATGACCAAAGAGAAGTCAAATTGATTACCCCAACAATTTTCAAGAAAATATGCTCTTGCAAGTCAAAGGTTTACGGTCTGTCAATGATTTTATGATTTTACAGCGTATTATAGAGCAGTGCAGCATGTGTCTGATAGGCTTATCACAAGAAAGAGCTTATCGATTGGTTGCTGCTGTAGCTCCTTTCAGTCAGAACGGAACTGGCATCACTGTATTGATCAGATGAGAAAAAAATAAGAGGTTTCCGTGAAGACTGATAGGATCGATTAATCAAAGCACATGAATCCAAACAGCAGAGAACATTGAAAAGAGAATTTTTTCGTGGAAGAAGAAACTTGTTTTAAAATCCAAATTCGTTAACCAAGTAGGGTGAACAAAGATTGGGTCAGGTTAAAAGGTTCCTAAGACAAACCCATGAAGGAAACTATGTCCTTTAGTGATTCTGCCGGAAGTTTAGTTAATCGCGGTAATGGTGGAAAATTCATGAAGTCACGTACAGCCCATTGCACGGGAAGAAAAAAGGAATGTTCAGGATCAGTTCACCCAAATGATTAATTTCAGCAGTTGAAAACACTCGTCAGCCTTCTGCTGCCTTTCACCTACAAAATGATCAAAAATTCAGATGTCGTTTGTCTAGCAAAAACTATAGACAGGATATTGTAATAGTGAAAAAAAGCGAACAGACAGTTTGGCGATAATAAGGTCATAGGAAGAATGCGCCATATATCCGACTTCTATATAGTAAATTGTAAGAATCTGTCTCATTAACCTATGCCAATTTAAAGCTACGTTATCCTCATAAGATACCCTGGGCATTATTAACCGCCAGTTCCACTTCATACATGTCATTCCTCGACAGGGAATTTCTTGGCTTCTCCAGGACACGTCGGACACAAGCACAGTTCGTACAAAACTTGGCTGTCAACAAAAATTTGGATGCAAATAGAAGCATGAACATCATTCCTTTGGAAGAAGGAACTTTTTGCACAAAAGCCGAACCCTATGGAATGTTTTTGCGATGAGGAGGACATCCCTCGCACTACATATAGGACCCGATTTTAACCTAAGCCAAGAAAAAAAGGAAAGCCCTTCCCTCCCTCCTTTGAGGCTTAGGCGAAAAAATACGACCACAAGAACCCTTAAGAGGATTCATTTACACAAAATAAACCCCTTCTTCCCCACATGAGTCTGGGGATGGGGCAAAGGTTAGAGCTGCACCCGGGGGCAGAGGTTAGAGCTGCACCCGGGGGCAGAGGTTAGAGCTGCACTGGAGGGCAAAGGTCAGAGCTGCACGGTAAATGCTTTACTGTGCGGTTTACGATCGAGGCTCCTCAAACAGTTGGCCATCTCCTCATGAGGGGGAAGGAGGGTGGGAAGGGAGGAGACAAAATACAAAATAAGGTGTCATCATTTTTTTTGAAAATATCAAATTGTGAGCAATCAAGTAATAATTGAAGTGAATTTTTGGGAGATCTTCTAAGAAGGAGTAGTTCGGTTTCTATTTCGCGCGAGCCCTTAGAAGGAAACCAAACAATAGTAAATATCCTTCCTTCATGAGGGAAGGGATAAAAAACAATGCTATTGATGTGAATATCTATTTGACTAAAAACTAAGTCTTTTAAAAACCTATAAAACCCTCAAATATAAGCCTATAAAAACAACTTCCTACGCCACCCTTCCGCCTTCGAGTTATGGTTTCGTTACAACCCTCTCAACTCCGTATCCACCCCCCTCTTCACAGATATAGGAGATTGAAAGGATTATGGAAGGATTAAGGAACCGATTTCCTGGGGTTCATCGCTTACAATCAGCTTTCTCTTAGCTCGAATACCGCGATTAAGTAAAATCGAGAAAAAAAAATCATAAAGTCGCTGTAGAAGTAACCGAGAAACCGATGGCGTAACAGCACTTAGAGATTGCCGAGCCCGAGAAATTTCAGTGGTAGCTATGGAAAATGCGAATTTTGCACTTTCCATAGCTACCATTGAAACTGGAGACGGACCGCCCCTGTCGCCAGCCTAATGGCGGGGACGACACGGATTTCTCAACAACATTAAGCCTACAACACAAGCGATAACGACCACATCGTAACTAGGACAAACACTTGCGAATCGTTGAGGGCAAAAGTTTTGAAGGGCAAAAGTGTTTCGTAAAGGACTTACAGTATTTTGAAGATTTCAGGGATACAAGTATGCCGAGTGGAGATGTTTGCTCAACTTCAAGACTTGTTAGAATGTCTCAAGTGGTCGGTGGGTTAAATATATTTAGCTCACGAGTCGCGAACTTTTTTGACCTATGGATCGAAAAACGGGTAGAGCGTTCTTTGCACTTACAATCAGAAAATATTTAGAGCCTAAAAATTCGAGACATCTCAAGTTTCTCCAAAAGAACTACTTCCGATTTCTGGTTTCCTTACATTTGACAGTCCTACTTAGCCACTTTCATGGAGCAGCCCTTATTTCCGTCCTTTCCAGAACATCCTATGGCCTCAAGCTACTCGATTGCCAGAGAGAACCCACTATGAGTCACTAAAAAGACAGAATCGTTTCTCTTGATGTGAAAATGATTATTTACTAACAATAAATAGCCTATTTATCGGAATTTTTTAAGTTTACACATCTACAGTTCATTTCGGAGTGCCTGATCGGGCGTGACCTTGGGTAAGAGTGTATCAAACACTGTCACTCCGCCACACACGCTCACTCTTGCCACGCACTCTCACTCTCGCCACTCACCCATGTCCGTTAGCCACGCCCTATCAGGCGCTCCGAAATGGAGTATACCTTATTTGCAGTTCTTCTCGAGAAATATTTTCCATAATAATACACCAATACTACATAACATTGTAACATTAGTGATAAATTAACAAGTAAATAATAAATATATAGACAACGAGCTTACACCATAGGACGAACAAGGTAAAACTTTAGGAAAATGAGCATAAGCCCATGCAAGTGAGATGTTGTGAGATAGAACAGCAAGGTATCTTTTTGAAGATTTTTCATTTAATGAGCACGATTTTCTTGAAGCACGATTTTGCCGTTGTTTTTGAAAAACACGGAAGTAAAAACATAAACTTGCAGGTAACACGGGGGCACACAAATTTCGTCTGGGCGATGCCACTTAACCTTGATAATTCCCGTCAGCGACAAGTAACCAGAACCAGACCACACAAAACTCTCGGGAAAAGGGTTTCCAGGACGATTTCTCGACATTATGAAGTGGGAGCTAAATGAAAATTGCAACGAAACAATCCGCGTCTGATGGACTTGCACTGGAAGACAATGGCATCAATTTTTTCGTAGAGAAGCAACTAAATCGTGGATGGTTAGCTGTGAATATTTATGTTTATGTTTGTTCACTATCGTTATCCACAACGATATGAGGTCATCCAGGTCGACAATAAATAAGTAAATAAATGTATCAAGTTATTTTTAACATCATAATTTCAAAATTCCTCGCTTCAGACCAGAATGGGCCACAAGCACAGTGATGCCGTAGAAGAATGCAACCCGTACAAGAAAGAAGAGAATCGGTTCTTCTTGAATGCCAAGAAAAAGTAGTGCAGGAGTTAATTGAAAAGGACACAACAACCACTAACTGAGAAATAGTCGACGAAAAGAAAATGGGAACAAAAATCGGAGAAAATTGAAAATTCAAAAAACAAAAGCTTAATTATATCGTAGCAATAATCCCATGTAATACGTAATAGAACTGCAAAGTAATTGGATAATAACTGAAAATTCCTAATCAATAATCTATAAAATCCCACGGGTGACCTCGCGTTAATTGCTGGCCATTGAAGTGCAGAGCTGGAGCAACAGGTTTATCCTAATGAGGAGGGGGGGGGGGGGGGGGTATTTTATAGAATAGATGAAATTGGAGGCATGTTAGCGACCCATTCGTTAATGCATTGATGTCAACACACTATAAAATGCCCCCCCCCCCTCCCTTCCCTCATTAGGATGGCACCTGAGTGACTTTTCCAAACAGACTACTGCTCACTATTAGTCAAGACTGATTGACAAATGACGACGGTACGGCCGGATGACACCATTATCCGGCCAGCAAGTTTGGGGGGATCGGATTACCCGCAGTGTTACGTAAGTACTAGGCGCCCGGCTGCTTAGAGCAGACATCTCGCATTTCTCTTCCGCAGCACAGCTCGATTCTTGGTCCATTCCCGTCCACATATCTTTCTGCCGTTCTCAAAACAAAGCAGCCCCCTTTCAGTGCTGCGGTTATTGATCACAGAAACACGACAAAGCAGCTCTTCGTCGAGCGGATTACAACAGCCAACCGGCGGCAGCACAGCACAGCCGGACGGCAACGGTCCAACACAGTTCACCGAATATGTACATATGGGGAAGTCAACGTATACTGCGTGGGAAAACGAGTTATTCCACTGAATTGCATCGCAGCCCGGTGGTGGGTGGAGTGAGGGGATTAGCAAACAACGAAACGAAAAGACTCTTGGGCAGGAAAAGTTCCACATGCCTGGCTGATTGCACGTTGCAGTTGCATTGAAGAACCGATCAATGAGAGCATTACACGTTTTTTACAACCGCACCGGAAGAATGTAAATGACGCACGGGTGTTTGATTACGGGAGCGGGGATGAGGTGACGCCGTCGGGAGGAGGTGTTTCGGTGTCTTTGCGGGCGCAGATCTTGAGGCTAAACCATAACAGCCGGCTGTCAGAGCAATGAGATTAATTGCACATCGAGGGGGGAACGTCTTGCGACGACAAACGGCGACAACGACAAACAATAGAAATGAACTCCATCGGGTAACGGGAGAAGGGGGTTCCCAGGGGATTCCTTGGGAACGAGGAGTGTCGTCTATTCAATCAGGATTCCAGCAGAGGCACGTTTAATCGATCTAAAAACTGCGGAAAATCACTTAATGTTGCAGGAAATATAAGAAAACTACGGACAAGCTTGTCCGACTTTAACGGGTAACGGGACTTTGGTGAATAGAATGGAACGCAGAGAACATCATCTCGAAACGGGTTCAGCGTCGTCTAAATCGGTAAGATGGACAGCAGAAACGCTGAGAATCCTTGAGAAAATAATTCATGCATTCTAAAGACCACCATCATCATCTACGACTCTTTCTCCCATTTCACCTTCGCTTTTCTACGACGATGTCGGAAAGTTCCACAGACGAAAAGTGAGTTTCCACAAAAAATGACATGATTTTCAGAAGCAAATATTCGAACATGATAAAATGATATAAGCAACTGTTCGCAGTAATGCTGATTTGTAGTAAACAATAAACTTTAGTAAATATATAATTGAAAAGCTTGAATTCCGATCCAAACATACATATGACTAATTTTTGACGTTCGCGTACATAACTCCGAAATGAAATTAGAAGGAAGAAGTTCTTTTCAACAGTTTAAATGAACGTCGCTCATCATTCTGTTGCTTATTGTTGATTGATTGTTTTATACTGCCTTTATTTTTCTCTTACATCTTATTGCCAGCACTTCTCAATGAATAAAAAAAAATGACACATGAAATATTTTTTGTACTTTAAAAGCCTTGCTAGACGGCCAATGAAATGGTCCCTCTTTCTTATGGGAAACAAAACAACAGACTCCGAAGAATGAGATTTTTTCTGAAAAATATTCAGAATCAAATGGATTCCCGTTGAAAGGAAAGGTCAGTTAGCAGTTGAGGGATATGAAACGATGGAAATCCAGTACAAACTAAAAATTAATTTTTTTGGGAAATCAAGCAAAAATCGTTTATTATAAGTTTCACTGAATAGATAGACCGCTAGCGGCCAACACTGATGGAAACAAGTCATCAAAAGGGCGAAAATTACAGCCCAAATGAGCCATACAAAGCCACCGCCCAGTATTTGCCCTCGAAATGAACCAATTAAAGTGTACTCGGCATAAGTGATGGGTTCCAAACCTCGTTTACCTCAGTAATTATAGAGGGTAGCTGCTTAAAAAATCGATGTGTTCCAATAATAGGATTACGCGAGCGAAAACCTTCCGCCAAAGTGGTATTGCCTCAGCAAGAAGTAAGCGGCCTGTTTTAATGGCCATGTTTCCCCATGGTTCAATTGCAGTTTTTCACATTTTCCCATTAAGTGGTCCTTGAAAGGAGGAAATGTAGGCTAATCGCGGGGCTGGGTAGAGCGTAATCACTTTCCCAACCAGCATTTTATTTGTATGGCGATTTAAACATCAACATAAAATATCCACATAAAAACCTTTCTGTCACAGAAATTTTACATTGAAGTGATAGTTCTTTGATCTCAAATAACTCGATTTTTTCTCACATATTAAAATTACCAATACTTGAGTACGAATGAAGCTAAGCAAATGCAGTAAACTTAGTAGAATTTTGATTATCATTCCATTAGGTATAAAGTACAATATATTGCTATTTGAATATAATTAATACGGGATGCCAACAAACTTTCCTCAGCAGGTCTGGAAAAACTGAGGTTCAGTTCAGTTTTCTAGAAACTTCAGGAAACAACGATAGATGCAAGATTTTGAAGCATCTTCAGCCCCGGGACAGAAGGCAAAGGTCGAAACCGAAGGTCAAGCAATAATATCTGCATCATTATCTGACCATTTTCGTGCAAACCGCCTCCGTGGTGCAGGAGGAGCCGCAACGACGTTTTGCAAGGCGCCCATCCTAAACGCGTTCGTGACACCGCATCGGCACCTTCTCTTCTGAAGCGAAAGGGAACGAAAACTAAATTATTGATCTATCAGACAGCCTCTACTACCTTACAATGGAATAGAATGAGTTTAAAAATTGTGGTGATTATTACTTCAAATTGTTTTTGCGGGCAATTTGGAAGTGAGACAGGGTCCACTGTTTGGGTCGGTGCACGACAGGAATGACACCAGCGGCCGAAAAACTGCCTTGGAAAAAAACCATAGCAACATTAAAAATTCCATTCCCACAGTCTCGAAGGGTCCGAATTCTCAGATGAGGCCAAGGTTAACGCGTTGCATTGCTCAGATGATGAGACCAAGGTAATTATGATTTTATGGTTGATGTTCCCTGATTATGTAGAAGAAAAAGCCGAGTAGGCCAAGGGTAATGTTCTATAGTATCCAATAATATTAAATGTTCCGCCATCTGAACAGAATGCGGTCTATTTCATCCATTCGTGCAGTTGCGAGGAAAGACGAAGGAACTAAGAAGAATAAGTAACAAACTTAAAACCGGAAATTTTCAACTATGCGAAGACAGTCCAGAAAATGACTTCGTACTTCAGGGAAGAAAAACTCGATGTAATCAAAGTTCTTTTTTGGAATATAAAGCAACTAAACATCTGATTAGGTTCATCTTTGAAGATATCACAATTTACTTCAGTAAAACGCAGAAAAATGTTGGAGAATTGAGAAAAATTAAAACTTACTCATGGTAATTTTTGAGATAACCCGATTCCAGGTGCTCAGCTGAGCGTAGTTATGCATAATGAAATCGTTTTCGCGTTCCCATGGGTACCAACAAGTTTTCACCCACGTAATTACAACAACTCTACTCAGATAAAAAGATAATTCTACAAACAAAAAAATTCCCCATGGGGAAGCAGGTGGAAACCATAGTAACATCACCAGAATTTAATAATTGAAATTACCGTAAGCCTATTCCATACTTCATATTTAAAGAAGGAGACAAGCCTATTCCATAATTCATATAAAAAGAAGGAAACAGCAGAACGGAATGGCGAAAGAGCTGTTCGAAACGGGAATTTTTTTCAGAGAATATAAATGCTTAAGAAGAAAATTATTTGAGATTCATTGAAAGTGAATTTCTGTGGAATCAAACTAGTGGACATAGTGAAAGAATAATCAAGAAAAATTAATTCAAAAGCAGAATGCACATACCACAAAAGCAGAGGAATGCAGCTTGTATTAGCTGACGCAACAACGATATGGGCGGGTGCGAGTTTACGGGGGCAATGAATTGATCGGAGGCAGACTGGGCGCCGACGCAAAACCCCCATGCGGCAAGAGAGCAGCGTTTGGGGAGTCCTGATAGGGCAGTATCCGGTGGAGTTGATGAAAAGAAGGCTTTACAAAGAGCTGAAATTACCAGCACAACTGCCAGTGTCGTAATGGGCATTAATGAGAAATCTGATGACACATTAACCATGTCTCGCCCCTCGGAAAAACGTGTCCCATTAAACCACGTAAATTCGACGCGATCAGTGATGTATGGCGATGTGATGAAGCAACGATTTCGAACACTTAAAGGGTATTGAGGGCTTTGAGACTACCTTTGATGGGCACAATTGTTTACCAACTAAAAAGCATCTTTAAGAAAATCCTTGGGGCCATTAATTAGCCACACTTCCGAGTAATATTAGCAGAAACGACCGCTAAAGCGTGAAGGCAAAGAAGCAGATGGGGAGGGGACTGTAAGCTACGTTAGATTTCATTTTGTCACACAGCAATGCTTATGAATATTTCAGCTCGTCAAACTCGAAATGCTCTTTTGCACATCCCGACTAAATCGGCAGAGTTATCCGATTTCTCTGCAAGGCCTGACTTGAATGGTCAAATCTCGTAGCTTGGGCGAGAAAGAAAATTCTTCAGGCGCCCAATGTGAAGCCTCAAAATTCATTTCGAAATACTCAAAAAGATTTTGCAAAAATATTGCGACAGATATTTCAGTTTGTAGCGAAAATATGTATCAAATCGATTAAACTATTCCAGGCTTGAGAAAGGCGCTGGGCGACAAAATCTCGTCTACAGGCTCAAATATGTATCTTTTGCGATAAAAGTCTACACCTTTTCGAGTCCCTTGAATTAAATACTACAGGGGCTTACAACATTTCAAAACATTCGAAATAGCGAGTAATAATGAGATAAGTAGTCGAAAGACTGCTCTAGCTGCACCCAAAGGACTTTTGGGATCTCAGCCAACTAGGAGCGATGAGGACTATATCTGATGGGGCTCTACTAGTTTCCTGTAAAATTCTACCGGATTATCAGTACGATCGAAACATGAGCCTACTGGTTTTTTACGAAATCCAGTGGTTTTTTGAGAATCCATCCCTAATCCAAGGCCATGCAATCATGTCAAAGACCAGATTTTGCTACTCTAAATATACTTGATGATGTGATATACAACAGTCGGCAAATAATAATAAATACAACAACAAGTTTCAACACGGATAATTATGAAAAGTATTTTGAAAGTAAATACTAATAGGGATGAGCACAAATAAACAGATAAATAAATAAACAAATAAATAAGCAAATAAATGAAATAAATAAACATTCCTAGTGGACGTTTATGCCATCGTATCACGGTTGTAAATAAATCAATATACATAAGTATGAACAATTACATAAATAAATAAATAAAACATATGATCCTTCAGTGATTATGCCATCAAATTACGGCCAGGTTTAGCCCGAGTCTTATCGCTAACTCTCGTAAAACTGAAAGTGGAAGGTTATAGACGAATTGGCTTTTGTAGACTCTCTTCACGAGCTTCATACTGAACCACTTCGAAAACAGCGCACAGTTGTGATAAAAAGGACATTTCGACAATTATCACTGATAAGACAGTCTCCAGCTAAGAAATTCCATAAAAAGCTCATTAACTCTGTGACCTTTCGGAAGAATACAGTGAGCAAACGTAGGGGGTCCCAGCTTAACGGGGTTATATGAAAGCTGGATGATTGAGACCATAAAGCATCAAAGGCAAGTTTTAGCCACACCTGTTCTAGCCCGCAAAGTGACAACTAGCGGTTGAACAAGTACCCATCACTTTGGAATTAAGTTGCGATAAGATTTGAAAAGTATTTTGTGATTCAAAAAAATTTAAAAAGCCTCTGCAGAAGCCCGCCTTCGAATCACCACTAGTCAATCGTGGACGATTCATGGAGCTACGTAGCTTCTCTTTCTCACCCTTAATTGCTACCTATAGGCATGTTTTCTAGAAAATCTCTAAGAACCTGAAAATTACACTCTGGCCAGCTCTTCGAAAAGCGAAGCCGAGAGCGAAAATCAAGGCTAATGAGAGCAGCCTGAAACTAGGCTAAGTGGTCTATCACAGCGTATCATCACTCGACAGGCGCGTTGAAATTGTGGCAACGAAATGTCCGCGACGAAGATAATTTAGTGCTAATTTATTCGTTCGCCTAAATCCATTGAATTGACCAGTAGGCTAAAGTGAGCTCTGACCCTGGCCGTCAATACGATCAAATAAAGGCGATATGGGCATAAAGTGTGGTCAGAGGAGGACGAGAAGGTGTTGATAGGAGACGCATAGCGGCAATATTTGTCCAATGGCCTCTGAAAGGCGGCCGGCTAGCCACGGCCAGCCCGTCCACCTCTTCCCGCCGAAAAACTTTGACAGCAAAGTCAATCAGATAAGTGAAATGACTCATTCTCAAGGTCACTGGCAGCGCCTACTGAGTTAGTGTCTGCAAAAAAGTAAAAAAAATAAAAGCGCTGATAACTTGGTAAGAGATAAAGCAGCAATCTTCTGTGATAATGCATTGATCGGCTTCAGAGGGAATAGGACGTTCTGTTCCAAATTATAAACTTCAGGCAATTCCTGAAAAATGGACAGAAATACATATGTAGGTAGGTTACAGATAAAGTCACTTGGTGGACTGCGAGCACTTACAATTAAAGCCTTCAAGTCCATTCACTAGGAAATCAAGAGAGGGAGCGCATTTTCTGGGGATCTTTCTATTAAAGGGAGTAGTTTAATTGATTGGTATAATAGTAAAGAATAAAAATAGACAATGATAATAATAATAGGTTCAATAAAGAAGCTGTCAGCTGTAAATGAGCGAATGCATCGAAAAATTCGTGCAGTCAAAAAATTCGCGGTGTTTCATGCTTTATCTGCTAACTTGATGAAGATGAGATGATACTCAGACACTGCCTCTGACCACAGACTTTTTTTTTGAAAATCTCGGACTAACGTTTACCGATAACAAAATGAAAGTGAACATTTGAGTCCAGGCTCCGCCCTTCCACAGAAACTGCCAACTAAGTAAGACCTCTGCTGCAGGTTTCATGAATACATACATGGTTGGATTTGACGAATACTATTATATATTTGTCTCTGTGGAAGTGTACATCAGAACGTATCTGCAGCTTTGTGTGCTGCGGATAGCACCGTCCACAAGCTCAGGCTTCGGAAGCCTAGACAGATCCTACGCCTCGGGAGCTTCTAAACGGAAATCTTCGTCGTTCATCAAGTAATGGTTGAAAAATGGCAAACAGTAAAAAAATAAAGGAATAAAAACAATGAAGGAAGCAAATTAGTAGAGAAAGTAATCATCACACTGTTTTATTCAAAAGGAGATGGATACTATGGTTGGACAGACAACAGACTGAAGAAATAAAACATCCAAAAAATGAATTGCCAGAAATATGAGAAAAATAAAAGTCATAACTAATAGGTATATGACGACATTTGAATCAATTATTAGCATTTATAATGATTTTTGCAGCTTTAAATTTTGTTTCAGCCTTGCCCAGACCAATGCTTTTACCTATAACTCAGCATTCTTAAAGCAATTTATGAGCTCATCTGCTTTTTGTTTCAATTGCTAGATTTTAGATTTCCAACAATTTGTAAAAAATTATAAAATTGAACTGTACAACCAAAACTCAAGTTACAAGAGCTGGAAGGTTCTTAACCATCTCGTATTTGATATAAACGTTTTTTAAAGATTTTTTGAAAAGCGTTCAAACAATACCATAGGCATGGAACGATCGATCAGTTCAATGTCGAAAGGTGAGAGATCGGCCAGTTTGACGGATGGCGGCGATGTGCTTCTTCTCTTTGCCGTGGTCTCTTATTCTGATTATGAAGACGGGCAAAAAACTGTGAATTTCAGGTCAAAATTTCAATTCGATAGAGAAGCACACGGGGGTTCTTCTGGCATAAGTCGTTCGCTTCTTCACATTCTTCGCTGTGACGGCGATTGTGATAGCGCTGTAAGAAAACGTAATTCAGGCAGATTTAAGTGGAGCGACTGACATAATCAGAACGACGAAGACGACGAGTAGGACCACTACAGAACGTACTGCAGAGGCTAGACAGGGGTACTGAAGGAGGGCAGACTTGTGCGCGTTGGGAGGTGAAAGATGAAAGACGAAAGTTACATCGAAGAAAGTTCGTGCATGTTACCACGGGTGGGTGGCTGGCGTATTTTGCGGTATCTATCACTCAAATGTTGAGAGAACGAGATGAAAGAAAAATATTCAAAAACTGATGACTATATGTCTTCCAATCGATCTATGTAGTTAGAGTGGGAAAAGTAACAAGTGGCGCCGCTGCCACACACATCGTCCAGGGATCGAATCCTGTAGCAGTCTCAATACAGGGCGGCTAATTTTGCAATTTTCTGTGGGTCAGAATTCTCTGGAAAAATAAAAAGCGTTCAATAGTACATTGACCGGCCAACGCCAGACTCGTATGAGTCAGAAAGCCATAATGACTGCGAACAAGTAGAATGCGTGGTGTAATTCAAAAAAAAAAAGAATTCTCAATACGACTGGATTTTTCTTCGTTTGAGAATAAAGCCGCGAGGTTCATTTATCTGCTCTAGAATACGCCACGCATTCCATTTTAATTACGTCCGTAAAACTACTGATTAAGTCGTACGATCTGTCCACGAATGTTCAGACCATGCACTTGTCCTATCAATGTTCCGTAAGTCACTCTGATCCAGAGATGAGGTATTCTTTGTCTGTAAGGGATTTGATCTCGTGGGTTGTATGTTCGATGTGGCAACTTTACCCAATTAACTAGGTCTTTCATTAAGGAGTCTGATGGAAATACTGAGATTCATAGACGCGCTTAAGCCTTTTCACTCTCCTCAGCAAGCCTTATTAGCCACACTTTATCTTATCTTAGGTGATCGAGCAAATCCGTTTACATTTCAGGAAAATAAGTTTAAAAGCGGATAACTAGAGACGAGAGTAGAGCGCATCAACAGCGATGACGGAAATCGACATCGGTTAGAGAGGCTTGCGTCAAAGTAAGCCTCATAAGTCCTTCGAACGCAAACAGAAAATGCGAAAAGAACTTTAGATAAACATTGTAAAATGATACGGCAACCCTCAATGCAACATTTTCATGAATCTTCACAAAAACGGTTAGGGCTGCCAGACCCCACCTCGGGCGGGTCATAATTCGCGATTTTGTGATTCTTCGATTAAGCCACTTTGCGATCTTGCTATTGAGCGGTCCCCGCATGTGAAGTTACGGCACTGCAAAATGTCCAGGTCGCAGAATCGTGAGCCATTGGTAAATCGCGGAACGCAGAGTTGCAAAATTGGGAAGGCCCGCGCCAAGTTAGACTACTGGAAATTACCGACGCTAACACTCTCTACTTCATGCATGCAAGGTTTTATCCCTTGGAAAGCTTCGAAATGTTCTAAATATCTTCGGTCACGAAGTTGCACCTATGGTCAATAGAACATCAGCGTGATCCTACTGTAACAAAAGATCAGTCAACCGAATATAATCGATGAGGGAGATACCCTAGAAAGTAGGGGCCAGTGTTAGTCAGAAAATATAGTACTCAGAGGCTATACTTAGTCCACTCGTTAGGGAAGATGGGTTCTATCCCGTAGGTTGAGATGTGGGTTTTGGGACAGCAAAGAGCAAAAGAAATGCAGTATTGGGTTTTTAATCTTTGTTGGCCGCGAATTTTCGTCACATCCCGCAATGCGAAACTTGTTACAAGGGTACCGAGCGAAACGAAAGTTTCAGCCCGGCTCTTGTATGGTATTAAGTTCCAAATCTTCCAAGGTGAGGGGAGGCGAAAGGGGGGGGGGGGGGGGAGGGTTAACTGATTCGGCCAATATTCATGCCCCTATGCTTTGTTCTGTTCCAGTTATGCTCATTATGCGCTGAGAATTTGAGATTAAGCTATACTTACGTAGTAAGCTTTTTAAGAAGCGATCCTTTAGACACCCGCCCCACCCCCCCCCAATCGTTCAAAAAAACAACGTGAATTTGAAAGTGCTAAAAGTGAAACGAACATAGTGAATCTCCAACGACTTTCAAATTGATTCGACAATGCCAAAAGTCTCGCCTGGTGGGCCGGCAGTTCAGAGACGGACTGGACCACTAGGGCCAGCTATGACATATTGGGTCACATGGGCAGAACACCATGCATAGTGCAATAGCACCGAATTAATCGCCTATAAAACCCATAAAACGTCTTCACTGATGGATTGAAGTGACAAGTTTCACACCACATGCTGGCGAGCAATTCGATACCAAAAAAATCCCACCTAACTACATTCCTTGGTTTCATAGATATCGCCCCAAATACTTTTTTCAGACTTCTCTAGAACGTTTTAGAATTTTCCATATTATCCAAATTTTCTGCTTGCAAAAAATCCATATTTTTTTGGGACTGACAAAAAGTCTCAGTCAAAGTCATCCTTGCGCAGGACTTCGGTTCTCAATCGAATTTTTTTTCGAAGGAGTGCTCATAATGACCTTCGAAATTCTTCAATCCAGTGCCCCTTTATGCACTTCCAAGTGGCTCTTTTTTATGCAAAAATATAAAAAAGTCAAGAGCACTAGCAGAAAAAGATTCTCTGAGAATACTCGTATGCAGAAGCTATTCGTCGACAATTAGTGAGAAGCTATGAGGGAACATGATTCGTCAAAAGAAAGCACTAATGCAGTGTAAAATTGTTCAGGCAGCAGACCAGATTGCTACAGCAGGGGAAAAAAACTATGACTTGTGGGCGGAAACTGACCCTACAAAAAAAACTTTGATATATTTCAGCATCTCGTCAGAATCGCCCTTCATCACTTGTTCGAATTTTACGAAAGGAATGTCCCAGACATTGATGAACCAAGAGGAAAAAAAAACTCACTTTTTTGCATTAGCCGTATGGGGAGTCCCAGGGAGGAAAGTCCGGGACGGGAAAACTCCAGTCCTAATTCTCCAGGTTCTCTCTTCTTAAAACCTCGGCATGATGTTAACATTATCCGTGTGCTGCTTTGCCGAACGAGGTTTTTAGGTGGATCAATTTTGTTAACAGACAGAAGTTTCAATCCTTTCGTCGTCTTCAGAGGCCCCGCGATCCATCGAGAGTGGAAGGACGTCGCTAATCCAGGTCGCACATTATACCAACGGAGTCGGTAGCGACGTCCTACCACTCTCGGTGGATCGCAGGGAGGGCCTCCGAAGACGACGAAAGAGTCGACACGTCAGGCCGTTAACAAAATTGATAAACCTAAAAACCTCGTTCGGCAAGGCAGCACACGGATAATGTTAACTTTAGTCACAGCAATTTTCCAGCTGATTGCACATCATGTTCAAGATGGGGACTTTGTGGTTTTGAATTCACAATTCAATGGCATCAATTTTTGTTGATCGCAAGGGCCGTGACACTGTCTTTCTAGATAGTCGTTTGGAGGCTTGTAAGGGGGACGAGACGGGGTGGTATGAAGTAGTACGACATCAGAAATTTCTCAACACAGTTTTTGATTTTATTAGCCGCTAATTACCGCCGCAGCGCACGAAGCGAAAGCTGTTACAAGATTGCCGAGATATGGGTGTGTGCACTTATGGCGGAAAATCGTTCGCGGCGTCGCACTCGCGGCGTCATCAGCACGAATTGCCGAATCGATTGCCCCTGGGAGCCCGGCAGAGCGTGGCTGCGTCACCTCTGCACTTCCATCCATGCCAAACTGCCTCCTGCTCCCATGTCACACTGTCTCCACCACCTATGCCACACTTCCTCGCTTGAAGGCTGCCATGCCCTGCCACTGGTACTCGCACCCGCCGAGCCGCTCGCCGTGGGCGCCCACGCGATTTTCCGTCATAACTGCACACACCCCCGAGATATGAGCAGAACCGTTGGTCTCGGACGGGACTCGAACCCGTACTCTATGCTTCCCGGGCATATGTGCTAATCCATTACATCACCGAGACCTTTTTCCTTGAAAGTCGGCTTCTGAGTGGTATATTTACCATGGCTTATCAACACTCACATGTATAACGTGTTGACCCAGTTGGCCATTATCGGCATCGAACCGTAAAACTGAAAGCTTTTGCCCATTACTTGTCAATCTTGACACAGTGCTTGAGCCTACATAGCTTTGGTGGATCTGTATGTGACCTCCGTTTCACAGCACTGAGGGACAATGCCGTCGCGTCAGACAAAGCGTTGCCGGGAACATACTCTCAACGACTATCGTGACGCGTGATTACTGTAGATGCAAAGGCTTTACGTGACTTGCGGACTGGTCTTCGGTTTTGATATCCCTCGTGAAATTCCGATCAGTATATAGCGAATCGCCGTCATACACGAAAGATTACAGTTCAGAAAGCAATGGCAGCAAAGCAAAGATTACATCTGAAGAAAAACAAAAAGAAACTGGCCACTTTAACATAACACATGTTTAATTGATGCATAATTAATGCAGCTTTCCAATGTTGCATTTTTTGTAGCGGAAATTGAGGCTCTGGCGACTATCAAACGGGAAGCAGTCCCTGATTGCGATTGTGAAAATGCTTCCGATCAATCATCTGAAAACGTTTTTGCTGAGTTTTATCAATGTTTTTGTTAAATAAGATTGTTGGAAAAAGCCGCATTAACTATGCATCAGCACAATACTACGGTCACAGGCGCAATTGCTCCCATGCTCTTTTTATTTCTTCTCTCGAAGCGATTTTTGCCGGGAGTTTCGCTACACATTACCTCTGCTGGTTTCGCTACACATTACCTCTGCTGGAGTGGAAGTTTTGTTTTCAGAGCGCATGTATTCCCAGTTCTCACTTTTTCCTTACCCCTCCCGGTGCCTTCAAGGTGAAAGGGGTCTCGGTAATGTATTCAATGGATTAGCACATATGCCCGTAAAGCATGGAGTGTGGGTTCGAGTCCCGTCGACCAAAGCTTTTGCCCTTCAACTCGACATCCTTGTAGCAACTAGGGAGTGCATTTTTTAACAACTAGGAACTGCATTTTTATAGCCTAATTCTCGAATCAGAATCTCCAATCGTTACTGAGGTTTTCAGACTGAGTAACGTGGTTGCTTGGAAGTTGGTCGAATATGACTCGCAAACTATGTTCAAAATCATACCCCTCAGATATTTGAATAAGGCAGAAGTTTGGCATGGAATTTTCGAAACCAGTTCCAATGGTAGAAAAAAAATGCCCAGGAGAAGGGAGTAGATCACTCTGCCGGCAGTCAGCAACCAGCGAAAAAAATCGGGAGGGGAGTGGCAAATGGCAAAAGGAAGCTTTGGAACCGTACACTTTGATGTTATAGCGATGTTGCTTGCTAAGTAAATAGAATTCGACAAGGTGAGAGAACAACTCGAGAGTAAACTTAAAACTCCTGGAGTTTTCGGCACATGACAACTGGAGGAAAGATCATATACAGCACATACGTGAGATTTAGAAAGGAAGAAAAAGAAACGATTTCTTTTTCACTGCTACTCTTTTACAACATTTTTCAGCTCACTTCCCTACTGACTTCAGAGGAGACGGACTTGCTTACCTTTTTTCCGATAAAAGGCCGATGCTCTATGTTCACTTGCAAATTTGATGAGAATCCTATGATTACGTCTAGAAAGAGACGGATTTTCAAAGAATATGAGCCTGCTCAAAATGGGCAACGAACGTTTTTCAGAGAGCATATCTGGAGTTAATAGCGGCAGAAGGGGATAAAGCCTCCGATAATACTAATCATAAACACATGCTGGAATGCCTAGATGATTCAAAGGGCCCATTCAGAGTGTTTCAAAACCCATTTTGACACATGATTCATAAAAATTTCAACAAATTCTGAGTTAAAATTATATACATACGCCTGCATAATGAAGAGCAAAGTAAGAAAACAAAGACAAGCAGGTGAAGAAAATCGGAAGAAAGACAAATTCAAATCTATGGCCACCGTCAAACTTTGCGATGTTGCGATACTGCGATTTTGCGGTATCGCACTTTCGCATGCAATACTACGCACTTGAGATTGTGCAATGCCGCAACTTCGAGTGCGGAAGTGCGATGCCGCAAAATCGCAAAATCGCAAGCGGCTTAATGAGGGAAAATGACGAAGCATTCTAGCAAGGCTGCAAGTGATCAAACCAAAGAAACCCTACAAACATAAGGAAACCTTAAACATCATCTAATTCAAGATATTATACCAGCTGGAACGATTATTTATTAAGTTTCCAGATTACGGTGGGTCACGCCATGCTCTCAAAAAACCCCATCAGAATTGCAGCAGGTGATACATGGCTTACGTGAGCACTCACTAAGCGTCTATAAAAGGTAATGCAGCACGGTAGCAAGGCTAGGGGCGCCACTCTTTATCTACACCTTCGCAGGATCAACTGAAGCCTAAGTTAGCCGAATCTGTTACCACTTCAAAGTCAATTAGTTTAGGCTAGATGGAAAGGCTAAACATCGAATAAACCTGATTATCACCGTATGGATCAATTACGCATACACAAGGATTTCATGATTATGAGTAAGAGTCGGCATGGCGCAACCCGAAAAGCCCACGTCAAGCACTTTTAATCAACAACCCAAATAAAATGTAATAGGAAAGAATGCAAAATTGATTGAATCTAAATTCGACTAGCCTAACGGACCTAGAAATAAGGCCTAACAAATATTCATGAGCACTGCTACAATATTCAGTATCGAATAAATTTGGACAGATGAGAATCGGACAAGGCAGAAGGTAGCTACATACAAAGAGACAATGTTGATGTCATGGTCATTTGCTGGGCACATTACACCATCTAAGCATTCTTGAACGGCTATTCATCAGAGAAATGGGGAGGCGGCCAATACTATCGTGAACCCGCGAAGATGCGCCACATCACCTGACTAAATGTGCGGTTTTTTTTTAAGCCTCAGTCACTTAAAACTATAGAGCCTTTTCGAGGCAGTATCCTCCACTGGCTGTTGCGTGAGCTTATGTCACTCGAAAGAACCGTCTACGGAGACTTATGTTCTTCTGTTACACATATTTATGTTTATATTTGCTTACCAAGGACCGCATGCAAAGTTTCACGCGGATATACACGAATCCAGTTGAGATAGAGCTCCCCAAAGTGAGGGATGACGGGCATCCGAGTGGGTTTGGAGCTAGAAAGCTCCGAGCAGAAGCGACACTCTGGGCGCGAAAATTTGAACTGCGCTTCGGTAGCTGACAGCTGTTCAAATCTTATGGCGGGAATTCGAACGAGTTGCTCTTCTTCCAGTTTTTCGATTTCCGTTTCTAATGAAGGAAACCTCTAGTTCCTCTTAGTGTTTCTGGTGATTTCAAGAGAAATTAGAATGATGGAATTTCCACGAACGATTCCCCTAAGAACAAAAAAGGGAAGGAAGTTAGCTTTTGAGAAAAACTTGGATCAAACTTAAGAAGTACTAAATCATGAACCGAAATAAATTTGCCATTCGAAAACTGTTATAGAAGTCAACTAGGTTTCAATGATAGATCATCTAGATATAAAAGAAGAAAGAGGGCTTTAAGTAAACTTTAGTGAAGTATCAAATATTCCTGGAAATTTCTCACCACATCCACTTGCTGCGTTCGATGACCTCACCGCCTTCACGATAAATTCGATACGCACCCAGAAAAATGAGGTCTCCCGAGCAATTTGCAAATAATACTACGAAAAAGAGGAAAGGCTAGTTGATAGTCATCAGACAGTGGTATTTCAGTTTTCATAGGTGCCAGAAGTTACAAGAACTAGGCGCACGGGAAGGATGTAGTCTCATATTTTAACGCAAATCAATTGAGCCATGAAGTGAGCCGTGGACATCAGAGAACTATGTGGTAGCGGTGAATCATGATCCGAAAGTGCAAGAACGACTAAGAATAGAGTAATCTACAAAACGCCTCAAAGAAATGGCCGATGTGAATCGCATTTGTTTATAGAGAAGAGAGAAACACTGAGGGGAGGGGTCGATTTCAAAATAATCGATTCGCAGAGAAGCTAATCGAATTCGAAGAAAATGCACGAATGAAAAAAAGTAGGGAAAGTATATTCAAGTTGAGTGAACTGAGTTTTAAAGATTATAAAACCCCATTATGATTCACTCCTGACGCAGAGGGAAATCGGAAATTGAAGTAATATCTGGTCTTCACTTGCTGTTTGCATTTTGTTCAATCAATCTTTATGACCTTTTTCAGGGGGATTTCTCTAGACCACCTAAACGGAAGCGTAGAAGCCGCAGGGCCGGAACATGGATCCGTACATGATATTAAAAAAAGCCAAAAAAATGCCAAAAACGGAAGCTGGAACTCTGGATTTGAAAGCGACGCACAAACTCGAGAAAGAAATCAAATCGCCATAAAAATATGGGATGAGGGCCGGACGACGACATATGGCTATGGGAAACTGATGCTAAAACAACCGAACCGGGATAGATCGCGTAAATCGGAAAGCCAGAGTCTGAAAGCCTAACCATATATGGAAACGTGGTATGGTCCTAAAGCTGCCGAGAAGAAAAGTAAAAACAATCACATCAAAAAGCAGGAGGTATAATTTGGTTGACTGTTGCTCATGAAGGTAGAGGAGCTATGTAGTACGGTCATAAAAACGAAATGTTTGTTAAAAGTTTGAAAAATGGGTTAATTATCTTCCTGTGGGCTTCTGTGATGGATATGCTTTTGGCGCCTCCTCAGTGTCATATCGATCAGTACCACGCAGATCTGTGATGTGCGGCGTTCACGTGTATCACGCAAAGCATTCACCGTGAGAGAAGCACGGCTAACGAGTGTTGTGACGATAAGCATAGTGTTTCAAACGGCACTTTTCACCGCGAATTGGGTCATACATCGGTTTCTTGAATATCTGCACAGCATTCTACTTTCTTCATCAGCAGAGAATTGTCATGTCACCTTTGAAATGTGAAGTGTGTCGCCCGTTAAGAGTTGCCGAGCCGAAAGACCGAAGATCAGAAGCCAAAACACGAGTTCTCTCCCCCCCCCCCCCCCCCAGGTGAGCTGTGAGCTAATCAGAGTACAAAACGATAACGAATGTTGAAAGTAGAGTACAACTACTTGTGAGCGTTTGTGAGGATAAAGGATGAGCAAATACAATTGTACGGTAGAACGAAAAAAGTGCGAAATCGCCACACAACGGGATTAGATGCGACTGATGGTGGCGTTTTTCCAACGAATAAGACCCAAAAACGTGTGACAAAGTGTTTGATCCACAAATGTGTTTTCATAGTATTCAACGGATCTTCTGACTACAAATGGCGAAGAAGTGGTTTTTGAAATCATAAGCTTTTCATAGAGCTACAGCGAACAGATTCAAGTGGACTAGTCTGATGATGGCGATCGTGGACAACTGCCCCCCCCCGAAAGCGTTCATCGAATCGCTCAACTGTAGCAACAAAAACGTTGAAAAGTTAATGAGTCAATCATTCGACATATTGCTTTTTATGACAGAAAATTGTCTGTTGAAAAAGTTCATCATTTAATGCCAGCACACGAGGGTTCTGTATGAGTACACGGATGGAAACACAGTCTCAGATGTTGAGGAAAATAGTCGCTTCAATACGAGCACACCCCCCCCCCCATGGGAACGCGAATACGACCCCCTCCTTTGAACTTCTGCTCGCACTTCATAGCCCATTGCAGAGTGAAAACTGTAGAAGGCACATACACAAGGTAAGAAGAAAACTTGCACACAGACATACTTTTCCCATGAGAAGGAAATTTCCCACGAAAGATTTCTTTCAGTTAAGGAACTTCCGAAAATTCGTTTAAAATGAATATATACTTAATACAGCCACAATATCATTTCTGAACAAAACGATCCCGGGGACCTTTGCGATCACAACCCCTCCCTCGTCGTTACTGCCGGTCAAGTACAACCCAGAGCACTCCCGGGTGTGGAGGAGAACAACCACTTACGACCCGCTCTACGTGGACCAGTAAGACCCCTCCTCCTTATTGACCTCTACAGTACCAGTAAGTGACCTCTTGCTACGGAAATACCATTCACTTCTCATCTGCTTACTGAAAGTTAAGATTGCGGTTGAAGGTACCACCCCACCCCCTTCTGTACGGTCCAATACGACCCTTCTTGTCAGAGAATCCTCGACTCCCGGTATGGTACGACTCCTCTCACGAAGAATCCTCGACTCCCGGTGCACCCTGGATGGGGACCAGACCAACCAGCGAAGTGGTCAGCTGCAGTGAAAGAAGCTTTATGGCTTACTAGGCTTCGTTCTCAATGAAAAATGATAAATAATTGAATCAGATGAAGGAAAAAAGGGACCGGAAGAGCACCGCACCGTTTCATGAATTACTCAAACTACGCCATGCACTCTGATCACATCCCATTTGCGATTCATACATGGCATGGCATATGGAAGCGGCTGAACGCATAAATTACGCATTACGCATTTACCTTACCCATGAAATAAGAAGAATGTATAAATTTGGATTTGAATAAGGCCTTTGTGAGAAATAAAAGAAATGTAGAGGCCAAGGATTAGCTTATCAGCCCATTATCAAACTGTATTTTAAAAAAAAAGACATGAAAAGCTTGTTTCGACAAATTGCAAGCGTAGACTTTACGCTCCTCCCGTTTCATGGATCAAGTTCCGTTATATGAAGGCGTATAGTGGTACATGTGGCTACGATTGCTGCGGGATATGAGCTATAGTCTATTGAGTACTCTGCACAGGATCTTGAGCAAATCCACTAGGTTTTTCATCTTTCAATGCTTAGGGAATTGGAGCCAAACTCAAAAGGCAACCGGACTAACTAGTACATGGACTGGTTCTCGCAAGTCATTGCACATAAGAGATATCCATTTAGAAGTCATTGAGATTTTGAATGGATGAGGTAGTGTCCCGAAACGTCGAGCAGTTCAGCTAGAGGAGACTGGTTTACGCCTTGAATTCACTTTTCGTTTTTCTTTTACATGAAAAAAATCTTCGATTATACCTGAGGGAAAATATGGATAGCTGCGAAAAAATTAAACAACAGAGGATCAATCAAAAAAGTAAAGGCTTTAAGGAATAGATAATGGTGCTGTGAACGGAAAATGGCAAGGCTGTGGGCACACCTCGGGATGATCAGATTAGTCTACATACCATTTCGGGGTGATGGATCCTTGGGTAACTATCCAGGATGCATCATTTGCATCGCCGGGACGCCACAGCAGCTCGAACTCGAGGTAACCACGCCCACCTGAGCTTCCTATTGCTCAAATGAGCTACTCGGCATGGATTCAAGCAGGTATAGAGCCGTATTACGATGGCGCCAGAAGGCGTATAGTCTACATACCATTTCGGGGCAATGGATTCTTGGGTAACTATCCAGGACGCACCATTTGCATCGCCGGGGCGCTACGGCAGTTCGAACCCGAGCTAACCACGCCCACTTGAGCTACCTATTGCTCAAATGAGCTACTAGGCATGAATTCGAGCAGGTATAGAGCCGTATTATGATGGCGCTAAAAGGATGCGTCCCGGACAACTACTCAAAGATCTACTATCTCAGAAGGTAAGTGTGGTCGACTAAACCATTAGGTTGGTGCATAATGAATGCGGTTTTTTAACGTGGCATTTTTTGTAGTGGAAATTGACGTTATGACGACCATCAAATGAGAAGAAGCCCCTGATTGCAATGGTGAAAACACTTCCAAATAGATTTGAACACGTTTTCGCTAAATTTTATCATCGATTTTGCCAAATAAAATGATTACCTAATTAATCATGCACCAACCCAATAATTATAGCAAGGTGTGCTTTTCAAGAGGAATTGCTGTATATGTTCAACATAAGGCTTTAGAAAAGATTTTAAACCTCTTTTACTTTTTTAGGAATATATGATAGCTTCAGGTAAACTTGTAAAGTCCCGACTAGTTCACATGAATTGGAACTTTCACACTTCAGCTTAAGCCTGCCGTAGATCGTTATAAATACTTGACTACAGTTTACGATGATCAAGAACACTTGGGCACTTATGACTTCCATCCTTCAAGTGGATGTTGCTAAAACTGGCCTAACAGCTTAACAGTTTTTCGCCATAATTCATCAAGTGAACGAAAATAGTAACTGGTTCGAAACCTCCAGAGATAAGCGCAACAAACGTAGATGACGATTGGGGAGAGAGAAGTGATAAAGTTAATTTACGACGAAGTGTCCCGCGTTTGCGTGCGTGCTGTAACCAATTTTGTTAGAAAAATGTAAAATATAATTTTTCCACTACCGCGTCGCTGGGTCACTTTTAGCCCTGGTCTGAAGATGGCATTCATGTCGAAAGCCCATCAATAAATATTTATAAGAAGTTCGAGAACTTGAGAATCATTCAACCAAATGAAATATAATTAATACAATATATGAATGTGATAAGGTGGAAGTGGGTAATCAAATGACGATGCGTTCCCATGGTAAGTGGATCAAATCATTAATGTCTGGCCCGTTCGTACCTAGCCCTCCATCCTTTAGGGACCGCTCAAGTGCCTCTAGGTTAATATGAGGATGAGAACAACAATTTGAACTAGCCAGCTTTCGTGTTATTTAATAAGAAGTTGTGTAAGTCAGACATACATTCGAGTGTTACTACGATTCTAAACAAAAGTGTAGTACATGGCGCATCTTAAAGAGATTGATCAACCTCGAGCAGTTATCACTTTAACCATTTATTGGCAAATACAAAGGAAACAATCTGCAAAATTCAGGTTTATGCTTTCAGGGGTGACCTGGCGTCATATGCAGAGGCGCCGTTTATCACCTGCGCGATTCATAAGATTGTATCGTACGCGACATTTGCTTGCCCATCAAAGGAATTGTTTACGGAAAATTGAGTTTCTTATTTACCCTTATTTATGATGTATTTTCTTAGTATAGACCGCATGCAAAGTTCCAGGCGAAAAGTGAGAATTTGGCTAAGATACAGCGCCCCAAGTTCTCAGCTGAGTGAGCGGGGCCTCCGAGTAAAAGCCCCGTCCTGTCGTCCGCCGCGGTTGGGAACGGAGAATAGGACTGCTAACGTAATTTTCTGATCCTACAATGCATCTCCGATCGTGGCGGACGACGGGATGGGCACTTGCTCGGAGGCCCCGCCCACACGGCCGAAACTTTGTGGTGCTGTATCTAAGCTGGAATCAGATATATCGTGTGAAACATTGTATGTGGCCCACATTAGGCAAATACAACATAAATATGTGGGAAACAGAAAAACTCAATTTTTGGTGGACGATTCCTTTGAAAATCCATTCGAAGCCTAAAGTCAGTTCACAATCTCCTGAATCTCTACCATTTTTGCTAATGCTTGCTACTTTTCCAAGTGCCGCTGTGATACGGGTGATATGGGATAGAAGTGGGATATGTGGAAGCCGATAATCAGTGTAGTAATCCCCATCTGAATAGGATCGTAGGCGGGCAGGGGGGGATCTGCGGATTAATGCGCTTTCTTTTATGCCTCAACCCTCTAATGCCCAAGCGATGAATTTCATGAAAACATTTTCGATATTATCGCAATGAGGGGGGGGGGGGTGGCATCTTATGAAAATTACTCATCTAAACATCTTGAGGGATCTTCGAGGGATTAATCCGCAAACTCAAGCGTATACTTTTGCCCAAACATTAGAAGAGGAGAAAGGGGTTTTTCCCCTTTTAGACTTAGGTAAAAATGATGCCCTCCAGTGGGATGCCACCAGTGCGATAGCACCTGTTTTCTGTCAAGCAAAAAAAAGACCGTGAAAGTGCAAATCAGTGGCTCTGTTGCAGCTTCGTAAAACTGTTATTTACGGACACAAAGGCCTTTTTTAAAAGGCAGTTTCATCAACAAAAAAAGTCACCGCGTTGGTGACAGCTTTAAGAAACTGTCAAATAAATCAAGCCTGAAAGGATGAGTGCACATTAAAATACACAGCACCCTTTCTCCGTCACAATAAGGCGAGATAAAGCGAAGCGTTCCAGGATGAGCCGACACTGCTTTGGCCAGCTCATCGTTATGTACAATAAACTAGCTTCATAATTCATAGCGACATCAAAATTATTGATGAAACATCCTAAACGGGCTCAAAGCCTTAGCAAAACAGCTTTTAACGGTTTTTCAGGCAGGATATCCATACGCAATCCCATAATCGGATTTCGAAGAATGGCTTAGGTTTCTCGATGAGTGTGCGCGTCACGATTCCTGGGAAATACGGCATATATCCATTTTTTCTTGCTAATATCGCAGAAGTGATTACATAAATAAAGGCCACAAGAGATTTTTCTGTATTTCAATCATTAAATAAGTTACTCATAGATTATTTGGAATGCGGTGCCCACGCAGCTTCCGTATGATCGCATGAGTTATAGCATAAAAAGGAGCCGATTTTAGGCAGGTGAGAAGAGCTTATGAGCCAAGTGAGCATCATATAAAATTCTTTCAGCACTTATGCTTTGCATTTTGCTCTATACAGTATCTGTGGGACTTATCGTAACAGGAGAAACGGGTACAGCATGGAATCCCACTCTTTGCCGTGCCCAGTTCAACTCTGCCAAAAGCTCGCATTCCGCTCTTCGTAATGATGGAGATGGCGAAAGACATAGTAATCTCACAGGCAATTTCCTTCCTTGAAACAACTTAATTATGCATTCCAGAATAGAGTCGAGAGATTTACCATAAGATTCACCTTGCTTCAGGAGAAAAAACGCAGTTCATCGTTGCTCACGGGCCCTCAATACGGTATACCGATTTCTTGATGAAGATAGATTTGGATCTTGTCCAGTCAGGAAGTTCTTAGCCAACTAAGCCCATTACATTGAGTGCGCATCAGGACACTCGATTGAGTCATTGCGCGCGACAAGCGCATGCTGGTCTCATCATGAAATCGGCGTGCAAGGGGTCGTGAACCAGCCGCCTCCTTTAATTTAGCTCGAGGCAGGAGCCTCCTCTAATTTTGTGACTACAGCACAGAGCTCTACAAATACTTTTGGAGTGTCGAAACTCCGACTCTGTGGAAAGTTTGGAGAATTTCTGCAAATGATGCTTTCACAAATACGCAGATCATTGGGCAGAAAACTGTGGCTACGTCGGTATGGTAACGTACGAAAATTAAAAGATCATAAAAATTAGAAAGACACGGAGTTTCGCGACTTCGTGCCGGGACCACGAGGAGCTTAGTAGATGGATGGACGCCAACAAGAGCGACAAACACGACCATGGCAGAGGATGCTTAGAATTGGCAATGTTTGGCAAGGACAGTGGATGTCGTGGAAGCGATGGAATGTCACCATACAGAAGGGGAAGAAGACTTTTTGCCGACAGAAATGAAGGATGAATGGAGACGAATTCAATGAACATCTAATTTCCAAGAATAGAGGAAGTGAGCGATCCAGTTGACCAATATTTTCATGCAAAAATTGCAAAATAAAACATCGACAACGCCCTGATCACTTCCTAAAAGCGATGGATCGTTCAATCATCAGACGGATGCAGTGGTTATACAAAAAACCTTTGATATGGACGATATGAAGGTTTCCAAAAAACGCGGACATCACACAAAAGATGGGACACACACAGAGAAAGAGGATTGAAAATCACTACATCAAGGCTGAGAACGTGACTAATGCACACGATGCGCAATGAAGACCTTCCGTCTGGAAGTCACGGGGTGGTAACATCTTAACAAGTAGTGACAGCACTAATGGAGTAATCTACAAAAGATATTCCCGAATAAATCCTTCCAAGAAGTCAAACAATCCAGTTCCAATCAAGATCGCAGATATATTGGAAGAATATCGGATGTATACAGTGTTTCCAGACTTCGATAAAGTGAAATATGACAAAAATTGTAAGAGCCGGAAAAGAAAACAGTGTGTGTCCTTACTATCGCGAACAGGGAACAAAGAAAAAGAATCGGACAGTCATATCAAATGACAAGAGGTTCATTCAACGTTCATTAATGATGCAGTGATGGCGGGGAGTGTCTTTCACAATTCTTAGCACATCTCAAGGTGTGACCAAAACGCCCTCAGCGTCCTCCCACCCAGACTCAAGCAGGGATCGGGGAATACTCAACGGGAGGATCGGGTTTTAGGTTGGAGAAAGAGAGGGGTCGCATTGAGAGCATGTCAAAGAATATTCGACGACCACCAGACATCAAAGGATGATTGATTTCTGAAAATGATGTGATCTCTAAAAAGGATCGTAAATCGATAGCCACGCTTTGTATAGGCAGCAATATGATTATTGACCGATTAACCACCATTTTGAGGGGGACCATTTCAGCATACCAGCACACGAGTGATGGGGGGAAAGGGAGGGGGAGGGGGAAGTGGGTGGAGTGGGTGTCATATTTGACATTAGTATAGAGAATGACAGATAAATAAAGTTGTTACAAGTATGCTGAGTTATGTGCAAAAGAAAAAACTCAATCCAGCTCGAGCAACTTCAAAAATCAGAAACATCAAAATAAATAGTCACTTCATGACTTCAACAATATTACCAGATAGACGAGGTGTGATACGTTGTTATCGGGGGTTGGTGCATATTATTGCGGTTTTCCCTTCCCAAAGAAAAGGATTTCCCCTATCACCTACTAGGAGATTTGCAAAGCAGCATTGCCATTAGTATCTAAACAGACTTAGTAATAAAGGACAACCAGGAAAAGCCATGCTAATAGATGACCCAAAACGTTCAAAGTGGGCGATGTAAAATCTCGTGAAAAAAAAGAAGAAACGGATTGGAGTCCATAAGTGGCCTATGAGAAGTATTTGATTTCTGTAGAATCGGTCTTCCTAAACAGATGGAAAGTGTAGTTAGCAATAATCGGATCAAAATCAAAGACGTCTGAACAATCCCTCTGTAAAACATTCTATCGATTTCTTTGAAGAAACATTCGCAATGACTACGCACTTATAAATATTCGGAAAAAATATTTGCACTTCTTCTTTAGCTAAAAGTCGCAGAAGTAATCTTTGTTCACCAATCATATTCTACGATACTGCTAAATATATACAATATAGCAGAAGCTGTATGTGCCATGCATTCGCAGCACATGCTGTTTCTCGCCCATGAAATGACTCATGTTCTAAATTTTTCATTGGGCTGCCCTAGTTCGTCATAAATTGAGAAAATGAGGACAATGTTTGCTCTTAACCTTGCACTAGCGCACTGATGATGGGGCCAGCGTAAAACCGTGCCATGTACCGTGCTTAGCTTTTTCTTTCAACGAAAACTTTCCCTATGAACTGCTTTCCTTCAGGTCAAGGATTACGTTGTAAAAATAGGGAATTTTACGGAATCTGTGCTAATTTTCGGCCTTGTACGCCCCTGTGTGCATGATTTACATCTAATTCATTTCCTGTGCGATCCTTGTCAAGAACGCACGATCCTTTTACATACAGTAGCACTCAAAAGTCTTTGGCCAAACACTTTTTTGTCATAACTTTTTTTCTACTTGACCAAATTTGACAAAATTTTTATGTGGTGCCTAAACCTATTGTCAACAGTTCTTCTGCTTGAGTACCGCTTGACTCTTCTCATGGTTTTTTACAAGAATTTAGTACAAAACCACCGCGAAAAAAAAAAGGCTCAGTCAAAAAAAACGACTTTCTTTACAAAAACAAAACGAGCAAGCCTCATTGTCAGAGAATATCAATATTTTGTAGAAAGACCACGACTTTTGATGACAGCGGCACAGCGGGACGGCATAGGGATGGCACCCCAAAAATAAAAAATTGCGTTTAACCACGTAACTTATACCGTTGAGCGCCAAAACAGTATATTTAGTATGCAGTGTCTCCAAGTACAACATACTAAAATTTCTCTTAGATCGGTCCAGTCGCAAAAAAAGTTACAAGTGAGAAACCCAAGTAAAAAACCATTTGGCCGAAGACTTTTGAGCGCTACCGTACATATGTAGGTTGAGTCCGTCCGTCTATGAAAGTCAGTGAATCAAGAACTATTGATTAATTCACTAGCAAGTCAGTCAATAATCAGCGAATTGTTCTTTGATTTCCACTTGCCAGACGTAGGACGTGCAGACTACGACAAGACACTTGAGGTGGTCAAAGAAATTCGGCAAAAATAAATTCCAATCTCAAATTACAAGAAGGAGTTATAGAGGAAGGCATCTGCTTGTTAACAAACTCGTGGTGGCTAAGACAAAGCCTGTCGGCAAATGCTCGCGATCTTTCATCACAGTATGTTGCCTAGGGGATGTAATACAATACGTGAGCCGTCAATTGTTCAGCGCTATGAAAGAAGTGTAAAGGTCGCTGAGTAAAGCGAAAAGGAGCAAAAGATCAAAAGACTGAAAAACCAGGATAAACGCCATCATGAGTTCAACATTGCGAGACATGAACATGCAAGGAAGATGAAAAGCACTGCCATATACGGATCTGTTTAGAGCTTTTGCCAAAAGGAAATCGTCCACGGAGATTCCATGATTCTAATTTTTTTTGAAATCCTCTTACCAGATACGGTCAGTACAGTCCATTTCGCAGCGCTTGATTGGGCGTGGCCTACGGACTCGGTTGAGAGTGTATCAAACTCTCTCACCCCGCCACACACTCACTCTCGCCACGCACACAAGTCCCCAGGCCACGCCCAATCAAGCACTGCGAAATGAACTGTACATGAGGAAGGCGAAAAGAACCAAGAAAATTCCTTTGTTTTAAAGCAGAAATCTCATATCTGGAAGAGCAGCAACTCGTTGAATATCTGCCAAGCAACATTTGAACAGCTGTCGGCGGCAACAGAACAGTTCAAATTTTGGAGTCAAACGTTGATTTGCTTCGCACCCTGCGTCCCTGACCACATGGCCCCAGCCTCTACGCGCCTGGAGCCCTCGCGGCCCCGTCTCCTCGTATGTACCACCTCGCCGGATGTCACTTCGAGACGCTATATCTCAGCCGGATTCTTGTTTTTTTTGTATGAAACTTTGCATACGGCTCTTAGACAGAAACAACATGAATTTATGGGTAACTGAATAACTCGAACTTCCATGGACGCTTCCTTCAAAGTTCTACCAAACGCTATTCCTACAGAGCTTCACTTGACAACAAGAAAAATCTATTTGCCAGCGAAAATCAGGGATCGTGAAAAATTTGAGTTCATTTACAAAAGAAATCAAAAACCAGTTCCTTATTAAGTGTTTACATATTCAATTCACAAACTAACTATGGGCACACTGCAGGAGGAACCGATGCGGCGCATCGCGATCTCGCATTGGTTCCTTCTGCACCACACCCTTCACAGTAGTTCCCTTTTCGTCGATTGACCATTTTCGAAACACTTTTGCTCACTGCTACCTATTTCTCTCGGATAAAAAACCGATTTCCTCGAAAAAAAATGTTGTCGCCTTTACCGGGTATTAATACAGTTAGCGCCCTAACCTGAAAAGTGTGACAAATTCCGCGAAAACGAAATATCATCGCTATCTCACATGATTTTGGAAGAAATTTCCCTCAAGCTTTCCAGAATGTGAAAAAAATGGCCTGGCACCGGTTTGAAGAAATGCAAAGACATGCAGCTAGCAGATTTCATGCAAGAATTATGAAATGCCGCTGACCTGAGATTTAGGCACGCGGCGGACACCTGGAGCTCAACGGAATGCAGAAATCACGGAACAGAGGGGATGAAGGGCATACAATTTTTCAAACAGAATGCTTCTTTTTTAAAGCTTCGACGAAACTTGTTTACTGCAAGAAGATGTCACAGCAAGTTTGAATCCCCAGGGAACAAGGTCGAAACTGGGAACCCCGAAACTTCTTTGGTTAAGATTTATGTGGGTTATGTCTCGGGGGAAAGGTTATAGAAAAAAACAGATGAAAATAAAAATTACGCATAATTCATGTTAAATAGATCAAGACAAAAGAAAATTTCAATTGCAAGAAAGACTGCAGATTAGTTACCTTACAGGTTTGTATATTTCCGCATATTTCTAAATAGAATATCATAGTACTACGAATACGCCATGCATTCGACTAACTTCCCAAATTCTACAGACATTGTAAAGGACGTAAAGATTAGTTAGCTTACATGAGAAACTTTCATACTGATATCTTTCTTTTACCTTTGAAAACGAATCATTACAGTACAACGGATCTCAGAGTGCAAAAATCGTTGCTTGTCTATTTGACTGACCTGGATTGAAACCCATGATCGTATTAGTGCAACGTGACACATTTGACTAACACCTGGAACTTGGTGAAAAAGTGTTTTTGTTTACCCAAAGTCGGAAAAAATGAACAGGATTTGTGAAAACAACAAAACGTTTGCCACAAAGCTATGGTCAAAACCAGGACGCCAGTCCGTTGAGAACAGGCGCTGCTTCCGGATTCACACAGCTGGCGAGTTCAGTGACACCTCTACAAGTGAACCTCCCTCATTCAAAATGGACTCAGCAACAAAGCCACGCAGTCGTTCACTGATAATCCGATAAACCACTCAAATAAACATCAACACTGGTCTTTGACTCCGTGCAAAGAGACATTCACATGACGCATTCCCCGGAAATTTCACACTAACAACTGTGTCCGTCCGTGCTTCATGCTCCCATTGCAATAGCGCTTTCAAAATCGATTTTCCCTGCAAAAAAAGTATTCTCGCTAGGCAGGTTAATGTATGACGGTTGCTGTAAATAAAAGGGCTTCTACGCGTTGATCAGGGAATCGAGGGCGATTGCCATTCGAGAAAAAGGTGACGAATGACTCATTTATGACATTCTATGAAGAATGTGCTGACTGACGTCATTCTCATCATACTTTTACTGTGGTGTATGGGAGAGATGCAGGAGAAATGAGAGAAGTGAGAACAGTGGGGTTTGTAGAAGCGCGAATATTTTGAAGGACAAAAATTTCGGAGCTTTTCAGAAATTTTGATTGCTGATACAAAATTTTGAAAGACAGAAAGATGAAGGCAGCTAGTCAGGGAGCAATTTCTTTTTGGGAATGCGCCGTGTATTCGTTCTTCGTTAAAAATCGTCGCGGCCCAGCCTACGTGACGCATTTCTGGCCAATTAACTGAATAGAGAGGAAGGGAGAGCGGGCACAAAAATTCAACTTGGTGTTTTATCAGTTTCGTTTATTATTATAGCGCATTGTTTGTTTATCATTAGTGGTAAATTAGCAATGAATGAAAAACAAATTTCTATTGTTTTGTGCAAAGTATCCATTTACTTATGTGCGCAATTCATATGTATACTCCATTTCGGAGCGCCTGATAGGGCATGGCCTACGGACATGGGTAAGTGGCGAGAGTAAGAGTGCTGGACATGGGTAAGTGGCGAGAGTAAGAGTGCATGGCAAGAGTGAGAGTGCGTGACGGAGTGAGAGGGTTCGATACACTCTCACCCAATTCCGTAGGCCACGCCCTATCAGGCCCTCCGAATGGAGTGTAACTTGTGCATTTGTGTGTGTATTTATGAAATTATATCCGATATGTGAAATACCACCCTCAAAAGATGAAAAGCTTGGCGAGGTACTCTAGGATCTGATCCCACACCTGATGTGATACTAGCGCCACTTGCCACGGCTCCACAACTGTGATTTATCACAATCCCTTCTACCTGGCTCCACAGAAAATCAGAGGAAATAAACAGCCCGGATAATGGTATACCCGATACCCATCATTGAAGAGCTTAATGTCTGATAGCCCAAGTGCAAAAAGGAAAGCAGTTGATTTGGGATGCGCCATGAGCCCGACACCCACGTGAGATCGCAAGTACATTTGCATAAGTGAAATATGGAAATCGGCAACTTTCTGAGCAACTGCTCAGTAATACTAACTGTTCTGAACATTGAAGAAAAAGCCTTCAAACTGAAGAAAAATTCAAGCGCGAAACCAAAAGTGACTTTGGCACTCCAAATAGCATATAAAGAGGTGAGCGTCCGAAATCGCGTTTCTAAGGCAATGGCGGGAGCTGCTTAGAAAAACGTTGCTCGCAGAAATACGGGAAATCAATACCAATATTAAGAAATCTTGAAAGTAGGCATGGCATTGCACACAACAGACTGTGATGCTGAGATGTGCTGAGTTTTTCGATCCGCTGATAGGCGGAGATAACAGCAGATGCGGAACGATCGCTGATCATAGGGCATGGAGCTCCCGCCATCGCTTATATTATTATGGAGTCAACTGCTAAAACGACAGCGAGGACAACGATGGACCATTCGGGTATACCCGATACCCATCCGTCCGTCACACAGCTGTCGCTCGTCGCCCGCCACTGGAGAGTTTAATGGAAAGCCGAGGAAGATCCTGCTAAGATATGAGCGATTTAAACTAGTTGGCCGAGCGAAAAGGGCGATAAAACTTCAGCAATTTCTCAATTCATCAAATCTTGTAGAAAGTACAATGGCCAAGTGCCAGGTGAGATGGAATGAAGGAAAAAAAACAAAAATAATCTTCTTTTCTCTCGAATCAGTTATGTTCCTGATTTTGGATGCTACAATGTAACTTGATTACTGGTTGACTTCCGTTAGTTGTTCTATGTATGGTTAAACGAGCAATTCAACATTTCCACGATTATTCATAGGAAGCGAATGTATGGCGCATTCTTTAGAAGCACTCAATGGAACAATTTATCACGCATTTTACTCATTCCCTGATTTATTTATATTCCAGCGTAACTCTTAGGTGGCAAGTGCACTGAAATGGTATTGATTGGCCGTACTTCACTAAAGGAAATAGGAGGACTACATGCGTTGTATCGCACTCTCAAATCTGGTCGTGGATTTCATTGAGTTTACATGAAGGGCTTTCGAAGAGAATTGTACAGAAGTAATATCCATCCAAATGTTCCTACGATGAGGAATCTTAATTAAATGCACGGCTCACTCCAGAAGCGTCGTGCCCACTTCCTTCTTTCTCGCTCAGTGAAATACTGCCACTTTTCTCAGCATTCAAAATATTTTCTCTCACCGATGAAAAATTCAAAGCAAAATCAATGTTTGGAATGCTAGCAATGGAATCCGTATTGTTATAATTCTATCAGTCAGCGACCTTTCAAGAAAAAAACACATCGCTCTTTGCTCCAATCGAATTTCTATCGCCCACTCATTAATCACTCATGGTATCAATGGGGAAATTATGCAGCAAGTTTCGGTGATTGGCGATGATCGGGGTCGAGAGGGAATCTGATTAGGAAATCTCCGCGGATTGGCAGAGATCAACAGATTCTAACGAAAAAAAAAACGAAAATTAAGAGACATCATGGTACTATAAGGCAATACAACTCCGCAAACAACTAGCTGAGGTTATGCAGGACGCTGACCACCCATATGACATCTGGTTTTCACGTCATCTGCTACAAATGGGTGCAACAGCCACTTTTGCACCAAATTTGTTCGAAATTTGCGTATAAGGTAATTCAGTATCCTGATCACGAATATCACATTCACCTTGGCGGGCACGCCATTCGATCCCAGAATGGCATGAAATATTCTTTTTTGTGACCATACTGGCGTTAATCGACGCCGGCGATCTAAATAAAGGTCATTTTCTTGATCAGAGTATTGAGTTACTCCATAATGGAAGGTTCGAACAAATTACGATGGAGAGTTGTAGTGCCTGTTCGGTGTAAATGGGGCAAATTTAGGCCACAGCGAAAACAGATTTCATATTCCTGATCAGCATTCAGGAAAAAGTCATACGGACGGAGTTTCAGGCCTTTTTTTGCACTGATTGTAGCTCAGGGCCGAATAGTGCCGAAATGTTTCAAGTGTGAAATTCACGTCCAAACCTTGACTTTAGAACGAAAATACTTTGGACAGCACATGTTTGAAAAGAAAGCAAATAGGAAAGCTAGTTTATGTGTATGCTGAGAATTTCTACAGATCATTTACAATGGAAGTTATTGGGAATATCGCACTCAAATTCTTTGTAACAAATAGTTGTGGTAGACTGCTTTGGGGAAGAGTAAAAGCGTGACTAAAATCACTTCGGATAGCACATGCTTGAACCCACAAGTAATGTGGAACAAAGCACGTGAAACCACATGTGGTGCATGCCATTGCTCGACCAAAGTAGCTGTGCTCTGATATGAATCATTCAAAAAGCAGCGACGGAAATTTCAAAGATTCAACGGTTCTCCAGTTTTCTCCAGAACAACGCACATACACTAGTCTATTTGCAATCACCCCAACGTTTTCAGATAGTTTCGTTGATGGGGCACTTTATTTCACAGATAGCGATTTGATGAAAATAGTGAGAAAACATGGACTACGGAATTTGGGTGAAAGCTTTGAAGGTATTTTCACAGAGAGTAAGAAGAAGAAGAAGAACTATTATAAAATATACAAAAAAATGTTTGAAGTGCAAAGGGCGATTACAGATGACCTTTTATGTCGTAAGGCGGTCGAGTTAACTCCAGTTGGGGCGAATAATCGAAAAAATTGCTTTCGAAATCTCCACGAATGGTTGCCTAACGACGGTGAGCAAGTGTAGCCGTCAATGCTCTGCTTTCAGCCTTACATGAGAAGGTTAAATAGCCGTCACGTGTGTGCACATTCACAAAATGGTCGATTTCACAATCGCAGAAAACGAATGAAAAAGTGTGGAAAATTAATGGTGTGCAGCGAGTGGGAATGGAAAAAAAAGATTTGAACTGAATGGGTAAATGGGTGGAAACGAATTGGCGGCCGACCAGCAAAAGGCCAAACACATAAAAACCAATAAAAACAAATAATTAATAAGTTTGGATATAATATTTCATTTATTTGCTATGTCCAATGACGCCTTAAGCACGACTTAGATAAATATACATATGCATGAAGAATGTTCCAATAAAAAAATAGGAAAGGAAAAATTGATAAATAAAGAAAAAATTACAGCGACATAAGTGGTAATTTTGATTAAAACAACAGCACTTGTGCACTGACAATACCGACATTGATATAAACCAAATAGGAAAGTCCTTATAGGCTCTAGGTGCAGCACAAATATCTCCTCGGTCTAGCAGATTCTACCCTTAGCGGTAAAAAGGTCCACTAATGCAAAATCATAGTAGAGCTATCTACAACTCCAATGTCAGCCTTGAACACCTGATACGCACTGATTTTATTTTTATTTTATATGTCCTATTTCATAAAAATGGATCAAAAAGTCGTGGTTAAATAGCTAGGCAGGGGATGTAGAGGGCCGGAATTCAAAAGAGCAGGCTGAAAGCGCGTAGTGCACGAATACCCGGCAATCGAAAGCGGAAACAGGACCGGATGGACACATACGGGCTAGATCATACACCTTCATATCATATATTTCGAGCCATACCTCACTAGTATGTCGTCGATAGGCCCAGTGAGGTGCTATCGCAAGGAGTGGGGGGGGGGCACACCACTATGGACATTATTTTTACCTAAGCCCACTAAAACACGGAAGGAGCCCCTTCCTTCGTTCACTAACAATAAGGCTCAGGCAAAAATATACGCCTAAGTGTGCAGATTGACCCATCGAAGATCTCTCCAAAATGCTGTGATGTGCAACTTTTCATCACATGCCCCCTTCATAGCGATAGCACCCTAATAACAAGTTGTTGAAAATAACTTGGGAAGCATGGCTTGAATTTTTGAAGAACTTATTTATCCGACAAATAGCAGATCACTTCCAGTCAAGATCACAAATTTCAATGACTAGGGCTTCCGCCTTGCGTTCATTCAAGTCACACACCTGAACTTTCATCTTTTCCTTCATTTTCTGCGAAATATTAATAAATTTAACCATAAATTTATGAAGCCAAGAAGTAATGGTATCGTTCGTTGAGAAACTGTGATCCATAAAAAGATTCTGCGACCAGCAATAGGAACGAATGAATTCTCGACAGAAAATCCCAGAGAAACTGTGCGTTATTTCAGCGACGAAAACTAGTGATCTCCAGAGATTATATAGGGCTCACACCATCACGACATTCACAATGCATTCACATTGCACTTCCGCTTGGACATGTGGGTTTATCGAAGAAAGAAACTTCCGGTGTGTTTGCGATAGTTCAGTAGCAATTACCGGTAATAGCCTCGATCACGAGAGCTGAGGCGAGCTTCACTAACGAGCATTTGAAATAATCGCAAGAACATATGTAGAATACCAGATACTCTTTGAAATGTAGTTGATGTTGTTCACCTAAAGTCAGAAATGTACGAAACGAGGGTTAAAATTTTCTGTGAATAGCAATCGAGGATCCTGACTAGGGCTTATGCTTATTACATGGCAAGTTTTCACATTCCTCCCCTTTTCTACCCTTTTCGACCCTTTTTCTGCACTTTTACTCCAAGTACTCTGCTAGTACTGGAGCCAGTGAAGAAACTCTTGGCTATCGCGAGCCGAAAGAGGCACGACTAATGAGCCGTTCCTCACATTCCCAGCAATTGTTTTAAGGAATCGTTCACAGAAATTTGAGTCCCTCCGACGCCCATAAATTTTTGCGTCGTTGCATAGCAAGAGCCGTATGCAAAGCTTCACGAGAGAAAATTAGAATTCGGCTGAGATAGAGCCTTCCCAGAGTGACGGACGACGGGGTAGAGCGTATGAGGAGGCGGCGTCATATATGTACAGTAGCGCTCAAAAGTCTTCTGCGAAATGGTTTTTCACTTGTAACTTTTTTGCAACTGCACTGATTTAAGAGAAATTTTAGTATTTTGTACTTGGAGACAATGTATACTTAATATACTATTTTGGCGCTCAACGGTGTAGGTTACGTGGTTATATAAATTCTTTTGTTTTTGAGTGCCATCGCTATGCCGTCCCGCTATGCCGCTCTCATCAAAAGTCGTGGCCTTTCTACAATATATTAATGTTCTCTGAGGCTTGCTCTTTTTGTTTTTGTATAGAAAGCCGTTTTTCTTGACCAAGCCTTTTACTTTTTTTCGGTGGTCTTGTAGTAAATTCTTGTGAAAAACCATGAAAAGTGTCAAGCGGCACTCAAGTATAAGGAAATGTTGGCAATAGGTTCAGGCAGCACATATTAAAATTTTGTCAATTTTGGTCAAGTAGAAAAAAAGTTATGACAAAAAAGTTTTGACCGAAGACTTTTGAGCGTTACTGTATCTGAGTATATACCATACTACTGCATAGTAAAGGTTATTCAGTTGGCTAAGCTTTGGGGACAGGAATAAATGAAATGGTATTCCTTATTCAGAGGAATCAGATTTTTGATCCGCTATTTCACCCACACGAACCTGAACCTTGTACGGACTGTCGACGAGCAAATAAGAGCAGGACACCGACAACGCTATCCGGAACCGCATAAGTGACACCTTTCAAAAAGTTTCTACTGAACTATACTTGTGTAATAATTTCGAATACTCGATAGTAAAGTTAGCTATAGCTCTCATAACTGCGAGTATCCTACAAGTTGCAGTCGGAAAGGTGCAGATGCCATGCTTATAAAATAAATTCCGCAAAAATCATCTGTTATTCGACTAGAAATTGCCAGTCATCGTTAGTTATTTACTCAGGAAGAGAACTACCTTTCCACGAATCATTACGTGATAGTCCGAGCTCAGAATCTGTAGAAACGTCCCAAGGTGCATTGAAAGCAACAGCAGGGAAAAGGAGAAAATGAAAACTGGGAAGACATACTTTATGTATACGAAAATTCTACTTCAGAATAGATGCTTCGTGACGAAAAACCCATTGAAGAAGCGCGCCCAATGCATCTTTATCACATATCCACCCCTGCCATTCGAGCTGCCTCCCATCCGCTAGACGAATTGCTGCTAAGAGGGGGCATCGTTCACGGTACGGCTAGCTTAACCCCTCTCGTCTGCATCTAACCCCACCTGCTAGTGATGCAGAGAAAACGAAAGGGAAATGAGTGAAAAGAAAAGATTTCTGTTCCTTTTTCTCGACTTTTTGGGGGTTTCATTCCGCTGTTTTTTACTGTGACACTATCGATCATGTCGACTTTCATACTCCACAAATATTCCACAATCTTCCAGAATTAGCCCTAATGGTGTCTTTAAGCTATTCTAGGTATGATCCCACTATGAGCGTTCTTTGAGTGATATGGCGATGTATGGACTCACTAATAGTTGCGTGATAATCTAAGAAGATTCTAGAAGACTAGCAAAAGTTGACGTTGACGTTTCCGATAGGAATAACTTAGATCGTGCACATGAGCGGATTATACTAAGACGTTCTCAGAACCAGTTTTCACCTGATCAAAAGGATTGCACCAAAGTTTGCTGATTTGTTCGCCTTGACATGATAGCGTAGAAAATGCAGAAAATGATTTTCACGAGCAAAACATTACAATGAGATCTTTAGAGGAGCAGCTAGCAGCAATGCCAAACAATCACTAAAGGAGCAAGTCCAATGAGGGGGGGGGGAGCATCCCAATATGGACATTATTTTTGTCGTGGTGGATCTTTTTACCTAGGCCTAGAAGAATAAAGGAGCCCCTTTAAACTCCGCTGAGGCTTGGGCGAAAACAAACGCATGAATTTTCAGATTGACCCCTCAAAGATCCTTTGAAGGTGATTAGGTGAGCAACTTTTTGTGAAATGCTCCTCCGCCCTTCACCCCTGCCCCTCCCCCCTCCCCTCCTCCCTCAATGCGATAGCACCCACCAATGTTCAAAAACAGAAGATGTGGTAGGGCTGTCAGGGTAGTGCAAGAAAAACATTGATGCTTTCGACTGCAAGAAGATAAAGCACAGATAACTACTGATTCGTCCGTTTCGGGTATGCGCCACGCATGCTATTTTCATCTAGGATAGTGAGGGCTGATATGCGATTTGGGATATGCAATGTGCGGGAATCATCAAGTCTGCACTATACTTGCGGACACGTGTGCATCAGTCCCAAACGGATGAAGGCTTTGTTGGCCTGGTGGGCATCTACACGGAGCCAGGATTTGATCCTTGGACCGTGATGGTGGCAGTGTCGCTATTATAAGCACTGCCCATTCTTGTCTACACACTCAAAAAATTCATTTTTTTCTTACAGCTTATGAAAGTGCAAGGGTATTTTTACGTAGAAAAAGTACAGATCCATCGAAGCAAGGAAAAATCCGATTACCACTTCAGAGCAGTGCTACTCAGCTCACACTACTATTTACATTAATACGATTAGGTCGGGGACTGAGTTCCCGCCGTTTCCTCTTAGATGAAGACACTCGAATATGAATTTGCAGCGATTAGTTTGGGAATCAAAGTAAATAGAATAGCGAATTCTGCTCCAGAATTCATCCAACATAACACATTTCTCCGGTTGCAGCTGTGCGCTGTGAGGCGACTAATGAATTAGCAGAACCACGAAATCCAAGTGAAACACAAGGCGTCAGGTCCATTATAAAATCTCCGAGCTCCAAATATTCATAAAACTTCTAAAATAGTTACAATACGCACAAACAAGAAAACCAAAAAAAAGTACTTCTGATTTTTACTGTCAGAAGTTCTCTTCGAAAAAGAGACACTATTTGACCAAATGGATGACCAAATGAATCATTTTTCGGGATATTGGGAGATTCGCATATAAATATGATATTAATATATAATATTAGGTTGTTGCAAAATTAATTTCGATTTTGAGGTATGTGTAAATAAGTAGATTTTTTTTCCTGAACTATTCCATTTCGAAGAACGCCAGGCATTCCATTTGGTAGGTTTTTCTCTGCTCTTTCAGAAACTTCTATAATTGTCGCTCTAATTGTTCCAGCCGGCCAATTCCAGGGCTGCGTATAATCATTAACCGACTATCGAGTCATCATGTTTTACGAATTTAAATTGGGACACTCCGCAGCGGGAGCAGCCCGTAATCTCAGCACTGTTTTCAGGAGGAATTTCCCTTGCGAACGAACAGTGGAGCTCTGGTCTAAAAAATTTGCTTCTGGTGATTTTGATCTCGAAGAGAACTCAGGTCGCGGCCGCAGGTCGTCGCTTGTTTATGAAGATTTAAGGAGAGCCGTCAAAGCAAATTCGGAAACGAATATTCGAACGTCAGCAGAAGACCCTGGCGTACATTACTCTACAGTGGCTAGACACTTGCTGGAAATCGGCAAGGTGAAGACGATGTCGATGGGTGCCTCATGGCCTGACCGATGAGCAGCGCCTCGCACGTTTCGACACCTGCTCTAACCTCCTAGTTCGCTACAAAAATGAGCCATTTGTAGACAGTATTATAACTGTTGACGGAAATTGGATTCCTTATGATAACAGGAAACGGGAATTAGTCTGAATAGATAGGGATGCTCCTCAAAAAACTTTTCTTAAATGCGACCTTCACCCTAAAAAAGGTTATGATTACTGTGTGGTGGTGTTGTATAGGTGTGAGCCACTATAAATTCTCGCAACCTGGTCAGCCAGCCACAGCAGAGTGTCACTGTTGTAATCAGGAGCAAATGTATAGGAAGTTGCAAAAAATGTGGTCCGCGGGGGTGGATAGAGGAGGGCCGATCCTGTTGCAGGACAACGCAAGGCCACACACCTCACAAATCACTCGGCGAAAATTGACCCACTTGGGTGTAAAAGTTCTTCTTTTCCCAGCGTACTCTCCCGACCTCTCCCCCACAGACTTTCACTTTTTTCGATCCCTCAGTTCTCATCTGCGTCAGAAACAATTCATTAATTTAGACGATGTTGAATGTACCTTCCTTGAGTTCGTTGATTCTCGTGATAGTAATTTTTATATTGAAGGCTTGGAATTATTACCTGTTCGTTGCCAAAAATTTGTAGATTCTGATGGTTTTTACTTCGATTGCCAAACTTGTGTTTATGCTGAGCTATAGTAGTTTGAAGTATGCGGTCCGTTTTCGAAATTAATTTTGCGACAACCTAATACATACATAGGCGGTGAAGCCCTGCAATCTCATAAAATGTAAGTGCTCGGGCTGACCAAAAAAGTGAGACGATTAGGTAGAAAACTAGACAAAAAAAAGAAAAGTAAATTGCAGGTAAGGGTCTATCTGTGTAACTTTGAGCAGTTTATTCATTTTACTTGAAAACGTCTCGCAGCAGACAGATGAAGAGTCATATAATAATACTACTACGACACCATTGGAGTAATTTTAGGAGATTGTGGAATAATTGTGGAATATGGAGTAGTGTGACTGTAAAGAAAGAAGGAGAACGGAAAAGCGGTTGAAACCCTGAAAAATAGAAGCCAGAAAATCTTCCTTCTCACTCTCCCTGCATCACTGACCGATGAGTATAGATGCAGACGAGCGAGAGACCCAATTAGCCAACGCTGGACGATGCCACGCCTTCGGAACAGCTCCGCGGGTGTGTACACTTATGAAAAATTTTTGCTTTGCGACGTCGCACTCGCGGCTCGATCAGCACAACATGCCGCGGTCAGTTGGAATTCCGCTCAGGACGCAAGGGTCCGTTACTACGGAGGTCCTTTAGGAAATAACTGCTTATCTCACCATTATCTATAATACAATAACTTTTGGGCCCTAAAAAGACAAAATAGTGACATGAACAGTAAAAAAAGAAGTAAAAAAGCAGCGCGCATCCGCGCGAAAATTTGTCTCAAGTGTACACACCCCAGCTTCGCAGTTCAATAAAACACAGAGTATCACAATGACTTCACGATTCCGAAAGAACCGAATGCGTGGCGCATAAGACAATAGTAAACGTCGAGCCAAGCGTTTCTTCAACGCATCTCTAACAATTTTGGAATTCTTTCGCGGAATCACTATCTCCTCAATTTCATAATACCACAAACGATTTCGCTCCTGGTCCCTGAAGTTTTTTCCAAAGTCTAAAGTATGATCCTGTCTAGTACCAAGATAGTCAAAAAGTATGAAATTTCGATAGGGCTCATGGAATGATCAAATCAGAACTTCAATAAAAGTCTAAAGAAAGATTTTCCGAATACATATCATCAACGTATCAGCAAACAAAAAAGCTTAATATAAAGGTGCAAAATTATTGACATAATGTTAAGCACTTTAATATTAATACAACTTCAAGCATTATGATGACGATAAATGATCCAGTGATAGTTGAGGGCAGTGACAACAAAGGTGCAGCAGACGTCCCGTCCATTGCAGTGCTCATCTTTTGGACTCCAAATTCTCGCCAATCCCTAAGCAAAAACTCAAACATCATCATTTGCGGCGTTTGCAAGCAATTTGACTCTGACGACATGTTTGAAACAGAAGAGCAACGGAGTGGGGGGGACAACGACAGCGGCGGCAAACTCAACACTATTCGCGTTTAGCTTACGAAGCACTCATGTAAATAGTAGTTGTGATACGGTAACCTGTTAATAAGATGCGGCAGCAGGAGCATAAGTCACATCACAAAGTCACCGAAAAAAGAGACCAGACGGATGATAGCTGTGGAAATTATGGGAATTTCATTTATTCATATTTATAGGTGCCTAAGACGCGCCTGAACAGTAAACAGAAAATTGAAATCAAACAACCCCTGTGGAATAAGTGTAAAAATGAAAAATAAGAATAAGATAAAGAAATAATGTGAAGATGTATCAGATTAATCGTTGGATTGAAGAGCATCAGTAGTTCCCTGATTCATTTTCAAATGGATGTTTACGAGATAAAATTGGTTGATCCGAATGGGATACTTCAGAGTCCATGTATGAGTATGCTTTTATGTACTTAAAAGACTGTGTTGCTTTTTTTTACATTTCTTACCCTAAAAAGGATAAAAAGGCCGAAGCGCCAAACATCCACATAGAGCAGAGAGCGTAAGATGTTTAAATGCCTTTGTGGCTTACGGAGGCCATCCACTCTTCGGCACAGAACTTTTCCTCCTGGACAAGTTCGATTCTTATTGGCCAATAAAGACAAGAATGGTTAAGTGGTGCCAAACGAGTGTGGGGACGGTCGTTGATTGGTTGTGACGAAAGGTTCAGATCCCGATGTGCACTGTTTAGCCGTCGGCCATGGCGTTAACCTCATAACTGCTACACAAAAAGGTTCAAATTGGACTGAATGAACTGAATTTTGTAATAAAAATAATATATAATAAAATTAATAACAAAATGGAATAAAATCTTGAACTGGATTTTACAAAAAAGGTCAGGTTTGTTTTTTTTCAAATCATCCATAGCATAGGAGAGTGAGTTTCTTGATAAAAGAGATCCATGATGTTTCATGAAAGTTAGTAAATTAAAAAAAAAACGAGTAGGGTACAGCGCTTGCAATGAAAAGAATAATCGCTGCTTCTCGCGCAAGACAACCACTCTGCCGGGGTATCGTAGAAGCGGAAGACGGCGACAAGCTCTCATCCCTCAACAAACGCAAACCCTGCCGTTTTACCGGTTTTTGTGCCCATAAAGATTCTCCTACAATGCTGCTTAGGAGGGTTTCAATGTTTGTAGAGAGGTTCGTGGGGGCGCGCTTTCATCGACCTGTGTGCTTGCTTGCCAGTTACTCTATCTTTCTGCTTGCAAACATGTATGCTATCGATACCATCGAACGTGGGGAAACATCTCCGGGGTTCGGTATCCTGATGAAAGAAAAGTGTGCAAAGGAGCACGAAAAAGAGTTCGAATCCTATGCAGTTCCAAAAAAAATTAGTAAGATATCAAACGAAAATATTGATGTTAATGTTTGGAAAATACTGTTTGTGAATGTTAGGGTTTGGCTTCACTTCTCGTTTCTTCTACTATTTATTTGACTTAGTTGAGCGACAATATTGTTTTTGTTTATTTTGCTGTTTACTTACGTTGAACAAGCATTACGCTTGTTGATCAATACATCGGCTTTCGATGGAAAACCAACACCGTGGTCAGAGACAAAATTTCGCATCTCAGCTTTGGTAGCGAGAATGGAAGTAGAAAAAAACAAGAAAAATCATCAAAGTAGCGAAAATCGAAATAAATGTTGCAGGTGAAAAAAAAGAAATGAAAAGGAAAAGGTTCCAAATTAAATGATTACACGTTGGTTCTCTATTGTCTTCGGAAATAAGTGGCAATTAATTGACAGAGGTGAAGGCTCCAGAAGTTTTTCTCTTTGAAATCATCCGAGAGTACTTACGTCTCGACTCCCCGGCTTGTGAAAGTAGCTCATATTGTTGTGCAGTGAGCCGAAATAATGATTGCCATGCGTCAAAGGAGCTCATGGGAAATATGAACTGAAATTCACCACATTTTCACAAGCCTGCACTAGTTTTCGAAGAAATTCCAAGCAAATACATGATGATATTATGAAGAACAGAAGCGCAAAGTTGAATCTGGCAATAAGAAAGTGAGGAATAAAAAAGTGGGTAAAAGTGAAAAATCCAAGGACAGCATTGAATCCCAGAAAGAGAAGCAAAGTGAGAAACCATTGATCACAAAATCTTTACAATTAAGTAAAGCTATTCTCAGCCCACTGATTATAACGGCCCTGGTGGTTTCGTTTTTGTGGCTATTCAGGGCGAATTCAACAGCAGCCATTTGTATACAGTAGCGCTCAAAAGTCTTCGGCCAAAACTAACTTTTTTCCTACTTGACCTAATTTGACAAAATTTTAATATGTGGTGCCCGAACCTATTGCCAACAATTCCTTCTACTTGAGTGCCGCTTGGCACTTTTCATGGTTTTTTACAAGAATTTACTACGAAACCACCGAAAAAAAGTAAAAGGCTTGGTCAAGAAAAACGGCTTTCTTTACAAAAACAAAACCAGCAAGCCTCAGAGAACATTAATATTTTGAAGAAAGACCACGACTTTTGATGACAACGGCACATCGGGACGGGATAGCGATGGCACTTTGAAAAACAAAAAATTTTATATAACCACGTTACCTACACCGTTGAGCGCCAAAATAGTACATTTAATATGCAGCGCCTCCAAGTACAACATACTAAAATTTCTCTTAGATCGGTGCAGTTGCAAAAAAGTTACAAGTGAAAAACCCAAGTGAAAGACCATTTCGCCGGAGACTTTTGAGCGCTACTGTATATTTCCAAAAATTATAAAAAAAGAAAGAAGAAAAAGACAATAGAAGGTAGAACGGAAAAGCGAAAAAAAAGCCTTGAAGTGATTGAAGGGAAAATATGTACGGTGCTGCGAACTCGTGTCCTGCCTTGTAACTGAAGACACCAAGAAAGGAACAATTTTGGCTTACGGTACATATGAGTCTACGGTACTCTGCAGTTTTTTGGTTGCACACACGACGCCTCGCCAAGATGTTGAGTGTGGGAACATTGAGTTTTTGATTATGAACACCGTTTTTCTCACTCTTTCGCGCATTCTCCCTTCATTGTTTCGCTTGTTTGCACTGTGTGCTATTTCACTTGCTTATCATCGTCATGAATGAAATTCAATTCGCCCAATGAGACATCACATAACGGTGGCGTTGGCCCGGCTGAAGCGTGAAGTTCGAAGTGAAGCGCGCCAGAATAGTAATAGCGCCCCATCGGCGCGTTTTTCAACGCGATTTTCGCTACGCATTATCTTTTTTGAGATCGGATCTGAGTTTGAACAGGACAGCGTTTTGAAATACGCTTTCCTTCTTCGCCCTCCTTCCGGTGCCCTCAAGCAAAATTATCTCTCATACATTCGATTCAACAATCTCACATATCTTTCTATTATCCAGGATCATCACAGATCATCTTGAAAATAATCGTAACAGTCGCATCGAAGCAGTCGGTTCACTTATAAAAGTGAACCGACTGCTTCGATGCGCTTATAAAAAACTGCATACGAAGGGCATAAAAGACAGACGATAAAAGTGCCCAGGCCTTAATGAGCACCTTGCCCTCAGTTAAGTAAAGAGTTTTTTTGTTCGCGCGTATCTCCAAGAATCCCCACCCTTCATACAACTCCGTTACTTGTACCCCCGGCTGTATACGTTATCGTCAAGATTCCACACCGCGGCAGGCGGCTAGCGATGCAGGATGGGCCATGTGCCGGACACTAAGTATGGACAATACCTGCATATTTGGACAACATTATTCGATATTATTTAGCCATTCATTCATTTAATGAGTTTGTCGCCTTGATGAGGTACATGTCGTTTGCCGAGCATTACAGCACAACTGTCCAAAAAAGGAGACAGAAATGAACCAGATATCAAAATATTTTAGTTCATATAGCGCATACATCCTCTGCGAGAAACGTGACACTTTCATGCTGGTTCAGTGCTTTCTGAAATTATTCTTAGGAAAAGTTCACTTTTAAGTGGTAGAGGTGTCTGCTATCACTAAATTATTGCGGATTGGTCGCCCGCAGGCATAACAGTGAGTGGCCGCCCTTCGAGGGACTTTTCCGAATGACTTGACTCATCCTTATGGGCAGTAGTACATAGGGTAACTATCCAGGCTGTAGCCTTTCTGCACTATAACGGTACGGCATCTCAGCGCTATACCTGTCCAAACCCATTCCGGCCACACCCACTTTGCTCATTTGACCAATAAGAGAGCTCAAATGGGTGTGATCGGAGAGTGGATTCGAGGAGGTATAGCGCCGTAATGCCGTATTATGGAGGCGCAAAAAAGGTGCAACCCGGATAGTCCCACTTTGCTCATTGGACCAATAACAGAGCTCAAGTGGGTGTCCAAGGAACTACTGCCCCATAAAGGTAAGCAGCTCATCTGATTAGCGTGGAGTGTGCCTTTGACTAGAGCTACGACTATCATAATTTGCAAGGGATCGAACGATTCTGCGGTGAGGAAAAAAGTGATATGAAAGTACAGAGAAATCAAATTGAATCTGCAAAATCAAATAGCAAACCAGCGAACACATGCAATGGCTTATATAAACAAGTCGTCTGCCATTGGAGTTCACGGACACTCAGAGAAAACCAAGAAAAACGGGAGCTGTGTGTGCGTGTATGAGCAAACAGTAACAAGACTCACAGTGCTCTACACCGCTCACATATCGACAAGGATCATCAGTGATAAAGAGACCGAGGAGTAGGAAAGAGGAGTGACGCGCTGCAGGCCTTCCCATCATAACTCCGGTTGGGTTTTGGGTTAATGAGAATGTTGAGGACATAAAGCTGAAAGATCGGGTTCTTGTCCTCATACCTTTACAGCCATAAAATTTGACAAAATGACCCATCAATGTCAGCCGCAGCAACCCAATCGTTGTAGCAATCAGCTCTCTGCGATAGTCGCGCGAGTTAACGTCCGAAAAACTGGTAGAAGTCCTTCAAAAACGTCCTAGAATTGGGACAGGTCAATCATCTACGTTCCCGGAGGACGATCAAATGCTGTAAAAATCGTGCTACAAGACGAAAGCACTAAATTGCATAAGGGCTGAGTGCTGAATAAAACTCATACAAAGTAATGTCAAATAAAGACCAGTAAAGAGTAAAAAAGAAATTATGATTTTCGGCACTAACAAATCTCTTCTGTGGGATGCGCCGTGTACATTCTAGTTCCATGCAGAAGCTGGTGAGTGGTTAATGCGACTTGGACAATGGCTTGGGGTAGGGGGCAGCCGATGTTCAAGTCAATGTTTTTAACCTTCCAGAGTCTGGTGTCAATTCCCTCACCTCGAAGGGATGGAAGGTTTGGTAGGCCTGAGTGGACACTGATGCGGGATTCGATCCCAGCACTCTACGAGCGGGAGTGCGCGCACGCCTACATTGCCTCCGTCCAATAGCGCGGTTGCAATGCAAAATATTCACACTTTAATTGATGAACTCTCGACCAGTAGCTAATAAGTTTGCAGCGTTTAATGCAAGCTAACTAAAAAAAACTGCGGAAAATGTGAAAAATATTAATTTCATGGGAGTTTCTTTATACGCGCAGCAGACACGTTGTGCCACCATCCTGGTGGCACTTTGCCAAAAGAAAATCGAGTTGTTAGACGGTGATTAACGTTGCGAAATGCAACACAGAAACGCAGCAATAGGCACAACAACGAAACGAAAAAAATGAAATTAGTCGCGCTGGTGAATATCTATGGAATGCGCCGCGCAATCAAATTCCATCATAAGTAGCTAAGCCATTTGAGAGATTCATGGGTCCATGCCAGGACTCATAGTATTTAACCTACATTCAACCTAAATGTCGCATGAAAGAATCTTCAGAAAAAAAAACACGAAATTCATTGGATGAGTTATTTGAGCTCGAGCTGACTCTACAAACCGTGTAACAGAGGTACCGCAACTTTAGTCAAGCGCTAACTTTTCCAATATGGAATGATTTAATAAATAAAGAACTAATAAAAGGGATGGAACGATGCAGCGAAAAGAGCTAAGTGCAGTTGCACATTTTTCAAAAATTGCGATAAACATTCATTTTTTCAAAAATGTGGAATATGCGCGACACACATAGATTCGGTCACATCTGTCACAAGACAAACGACGATCGTCAACATCGTTGCCGAGGGATACATCCCCTAAGGGACGTATGAGGTGTCAACAAAGAGGACTTCCAGAGGTCAGTCTCGTTCAAAGCGTGCACGCCAAAAGAAAAAGGACATAGAAGCTCGCAACCACGCTCAGCGGCTATTAAAAGTGACAAAGCTCCACGTGGATATGTCCCCGGGGGCGGGAATAAAAGTGGTCATCTGCTCTGGAGCTTTTCTTTTCCATACTTTGCTTCTGACCCCTGGTTCGCAGTAATGTCTTCACATCGTCTCCTAACGTTCTTGGACGCAGATCTTGATGCAATATCCTAATGGTCCGGGCAGGCTTCGCCGGCCATATAGGGGGCGACTCTCGGCTCGCCGCTTATGCGGCGAGCCGATTTTCGCGGATGTTGGAGCATATCTCCCCCTCAGGCCGGCAAATTCGCTTTATATTTTGACCCACTGACGACGGGCTCCTATAACTACCTGCTTACCATAGCATATCTATCCCTTAGATTTTCTGATTTTCAGCACGCGCCCCGCCCACTGTGGGCAGGGCGTAACATTGTATATGTGCCCCCTTATTTCTTCGCTCATGCTTTACCTATCCCATACTTGTAATATATTATGCGAGATTATTACGATATATGAATTTCCCCCCATTCGCCTTCCGAGGCTCCTTATCAGCCCTTATTAGTTGCTATCACTTCCGTTCCCTCACCGTTGATGTCCCCTTACTACCCCCTAAATCACTTTGAAATCCAGGGTCCCAGCTTTGCTGCGACGCGAGATATGAATTTCCCCCCATTCGCCTTCCAAGGCTCCTTATCAGCCCTCATCAGTTGCTATCACTTCCGATTCCTCACCATTGATGTCCACTTACTACCCCACTATATCACTTTGAAAATCCAGGGTCCCAGCTTTGCTGCGACGCGACCCCCCATTCGCCTTCCAAGGCTCCTTATCAGCCCTCATCAGTTGCTATCACTTCCGATTCCTCACCATTGATGTCCCCTTACTACCCCCTAGATTATTTTAAAAATTCAGGGTCCCAGCTCCACTGCGACGCGAAATATGAATTTCGTGACAGACAGACAGACTGACTGACTGACAGACAGACTGACAGACAGACAGACAGACAGACAGACAGACAGACAGACAGGCAGACTAAGCCGATTATATATAGTAGTGATACCTTCTCGTGTTCACATAGTGCGCCGACGAATTTTTTCTTTTCAAAAAAACACCATAGATGGGATGATATGAACTAAATGGCTCTTCATGGATATCACAGCAAAAGGAGGTCATTTTTTCATTAGCGGAATGATAAAAAATAAGACTTGGACGGCAGAAATTAGATTCTTGCCACTCACTAGGAGAGTCTGATCTCTATACGGTTATAGCCTTCCATTTATGACTTTCAGAAGACTATTACCATGGTAATTCATTAAAACGAAAAGCTTTAGTAAAAAATGACACATAGAAAAGACAAAACATTGTTCACGGAGTAATTCGCTCTTTGGATAAGCCATGCATTTGATTGCATTCGAAATTGCAGTGGCACTTGGAAGGAATTCGCCTGTACAAAGCATGTACTAGTTAATGTATCTGAAATAACCCTTTGTCTTTCCCCTCATCAATAAGCCCGGTAACAAGCAGCCAATGTATCTTCCTGCACCGGTCATTTTGCAGAAGAAAAAGGTTTAAGAAAGCTATCGGTAGTGGTAGGCAGATTTGGTACCAGGTCCCCATGCCACCAGGTCATGGAATGATGCGAAAAGCTTCGTTGCTGTGGGTACTGACACTGATACACAGATTGATCCCCAGAACGGACGTGCACTAACAGCATCACTTACTACTTCCCACCGGTCCAAAACGTATGTAAAAATTATATTCAAGGAATCGTGCGCGGAAGAATGAGATCCTCTGTTATCCATATATTATGTTGCGTTTGCTTAATAAGGGTCACATGCAAATATTCACGCGAAAACATGAGAGGCCGGCTTAGATACAGTTCTCCTAAGACAACGGGGGGGGGGGGGGCGTCCGAGTTGAGGCCCCGCCCCGTCCTCCACCGCGGTCAGAGATGCGGAAATGTTTACCTAACATTCTGTTCCCACTCTGCATCTTCGATCGCGCAATTACTCTTCAGCTCTAAAGCTTCTGCACCCACACGGATGCCCCACCCCATCGTCCGCCACTTTGAAGAGCTGTATCTCGGTGTAATTCTCACTTTTTCGCGTGAAACTTTGCGGCCCTGAGTAAGCAAATAATTATAAATATATGGGCAATAGAAAAACTCTTTTTTTCCGTACGCAATTACCTGATTACCAATCCACAGCAATACCATGTTGGCACATACTGACAAACCGTATGTGCCAGTATGGAACTAGCTGTGGGAGGGGGCTAGTTCTGAGCGTTTTCGCAAATAAGACAAGAATAATGTAGATGTTGACTCTTTCTGCTTATTAATGGCATAGCTTTTGTTCTGTTCCATAAAAAAGTAACCCAGGCTGGTAATACAAGCTCACACGGTTTACACTACAAGAATGGATGACTGATGAATGCGTGGTATACGAACATGTACCATAAATCAAATTAAAAAAGAAACCAGCACGTGTTCTCCTCTTTCGCTCTCCCTCCCATGATCCCACAGCTTCGACGACCGCATCCTCAGATGACATGCTTTTACTCACGGTACACCGAGAGTCGTTGACAAGGGGGGGGGGGTCGTATTTGACGAACGGGATGGAGACTCGTCGTTGCAAACTTCAGCAGTGGTCCCAGGCTAGATGATAAGCAGACTGACTCGGTTACGTAAGGAAATATGCTTGAATTTGAGTGATCAGCACAAAAATTACAGTGAGAGACATACGCAGTAATGCTATGCAATCGGCAATACTGTAAAGGTTATGTAGACTTTGAAAAGGGGGGTCGTATATAGGTTCCGCTGAGGGGACCATTCTCTTCGACACCTGGGTGTGCCCTGCTCTCACCGTCAGTACCTACTGCGTTGCATAAAAATTAGTTGATTAGCCAGTTGCATTAGTTGATTAGTTGATTCAGCTGGTCCAAACGATTTATTTTTGCGTATCAAGGCTTGCATGGAGATATTTTTCGAAAGAAAAAAACAAAAGAGGCTGAAAGTTGAGAGAGAAAAGAATCGTCGAAGTGAAACAATAAACGAGAAATTGATCAGTCATTGGCTATGATCTGAATTCTGAAAGTACTAGAATTCCATAGAAAATGACAGAGAATGTGCGTGCGTTTGCATCAAATGCGTTAGCTTCCACGCAACTCCCGGACCAATGAATTATTACGAAAAGGATGTCTGGCTTGATTGCACTGAACTGGGCCCACGGAAGTGTGGCGTGCGTCTTTAGCATGTCATCTCACAAAACGGACAGGAATGGATATGGAGTTTTGAAAAAACAACAAAACAACAAAAAACGAGGTCCGCCACATCTCAAGAAGATTGCAATATCTATCGTCCGGCTGGAAAACTCGTGACATGACACAAAGAAGGAGAAGGGGAATTCCCTGTGGAATTCAGTCAGTGACTCAACTTTCTTTATCATATCACTCGCCAAAATGAGCAACTGCTTAAAAAAAGCCGCCGTTTTATCTAGGGAAAAATGATGACTTATTCCAAGAACTGTCAAAAAGCGGTGAAGAAATTCAGCAACTCAGAGAATCGCTCGTTCCCAGTTTAAAGAATTCTTTCTTCAGCCTTGGGATTTTCATACTTTTCGGTTTCCCCTGACTCACCGCAAAGTGATCCTTTGCTATGCGCCACGTATGAGATTGGAAATTGTGCGAGGTTTTGAAGGCATAATCCGCCCAAGTCTTTTAAAAACCTGCAGACGTTGATCCAGTGTTTTTATCGCTACCGTGAATTTTTTAGAAAAATACCCGAAAAGATGTATACAAATGCTCGGATCAGGACAATCGCAGAGGATCATTATGAAACGTGGCTTCAACTACCGCACCATATCGCTGCTTGATCGTATAATTGAACCAATGCGAACTTTGAATGTACCTAAAATACCAGAAGTATCTGAACACCAGTACTTACTAATTCAAGCGCAAAGAACATCCGTATCTACTAATCTCATTTTTTTTGCTATATCGTATGCTTTAAGGCCGTTTTTTAATAAAATAAGTAAATAAAAGAAAGCTGAGCTTTGTACAAGACAGAATGACCCCATAATTGTATGACACGAGCCGGAGAAAGGTTAACCTCGATGAGTCATCTCCCTCGAACTTCAATCGCTCTTTCATTAAGGTTGCGTCAGCGAGAAGAACAGACAATGGAAGTCGAAACGTTTCATGCACCATCCTATGAAACGATCTGTTCGAACATGATTCCAGGCTCCAAGGAGAACTGCCAAGCACGGTGCAAAAGTGAGCAGTGATTAGATCCCATACGGCGGGTGCATTTACATTTATCACTTCCCATATTTGCATATTCAGGTAAAGTTCTGCAGATAAATACGAAATACGGCGGGTTCTCTTCCGGTCAGATATTCGTAGCCAGTCTTCGCATCGATACCCAGGGTCCACTTCCGCAGGTAATAGGACTAATTCTAATAACGAGAAACTCCTATGAGGAGTCCTCCAAACGACAACTAAGGGTCTCACCACGAAGGGGCTCCAGCTTCTCATGGACCTTCAAAATAACGCTAAGGTGCCTCGATCGATAGAGCCTTGAATGCTGATTACAGCCATGGAAACCACTCCATAAGCGAGTAAGGAGAGGTCAAAGTGCTTGCGATGACTCACACAGTGATGCGCTACCTGGCTTGAAGTAGCGCATCATTGAGTGCAACGACGGTCGCCATGGCTCTGTTTTAGTGCTCATGCTCTAGGGGTGTAGAACGCCGAGATTCCCCTTTCTATTATTCTTTTGGGTGAGTCGCGCGAAGCAAAATACACAGTCAATGAGTCATCGCATCCTAAGACATTTTGCAATTTTGGTTTTCATATCTGTAATCAGCACTTGACACCCTATCATTCCAACCAGGTTTCAATTCAAACTTCCATGGGAAGTTATCGCAATGAAGGGGGGGGGCATCCTAAATGAACTCTATTTTTACCTAAGCCAAGAAAGGGAAAAGACCCTCCTCCTTTAAGGCTTAGGCAAAATATACGCCTGAATGTGCAGAGTGACCCCACAAAAATATTTAGGAGGTACTAATAAATGGAACATGTTGTGAGATGCCCCTCCCCCTCGCTGCGATAGCACCGCTAAACCCTTCCCTGATAATAGTACTATATGTGGTGCAGTCCCCAGTGAAAGGCGCGCCGCTGAGATTCAGAAGAGGCATATCCTTCAACAGGCTCCGCCTTTCCTAGCGTATCCCGCCTCCTAAAGTTGACTTTGCCGAACAATGATAGAGGTGTAGAGTGATAAATATGATAGCAAAATGATTCAGACCGTAGTGCATTATTGCCGTATTGGTCGAAATGACGTGGTAGATGTCAGCTTTTGTGGTAAAAAAGGTCCACTGGTCAGTATCAAAGATTAGAATGAATGATGCAACCGAGCTGTCTCTGCCACGCCCTTTAAGTCCATTCCTGATTATTTAATTTTTGGCTACTGATGAATTTGGCGATGAAAAGTACAGGGTTTGCTATTAAGAAATATCGTTTTTGATTAACACTTGGTTTCAATATGGAAGGTCAACGAAGCACTTAAATCCAAGACATAAACATATCCTCATTTTGTCTAGGAACTCCCATCCATCTACGGCCCATAGAATGGATGCCTTTCTTTTGAGAACTGCTTCGACTTCAAAAAAGATTAAACACTTAAATGCTGACTCCTTCAAAGTTAATGAGTTCATTTCCGGCTAAGTAATGTTATATTGACCAAAATTCAAAGTAACCATGAAGATTTGTGCATTGTTCTGGCTTTTCGACGACGAAGAGCTTGATCCACACCGGTGAGCCGCTTGTCTGCATGTCGTACGACTTCAAACAAGGAGACACAGCGACCCAACCTCGTGGTATACTTCGCGGAACAGCAACGGTCTCTTCAAGAGGGTGCCAGCGGTTAAAAGCCTTGAAGTACAATACCGCTCGCGTCGCGTTAGTAATTTTCGCCTTGCGACGGTTTGTTCACGAACAAACCGTCGCAACGTCATAACATCGTTCAAAGTGGATATTTTCTGAAGAACATCACGTGAGGTGACGGATATTGTAGAAATTAAGAAAACCATCGAGTCAGATGAAGTCCGCGAATTAATCTTGTGAAACATTTTTCCGCGGTGGGTAGGGCCATTCAGCATAGGAAATAGGATCGCATAAGCTGAATTCTCTGATCAAAGCAGACCTCTGCTGCACCTCGCTTGCGCACCAGCTGGTAGGCATTGCCGCTTCCCACTGTATTGTTAGACTCGGAAAATTCTTTTTTTTGAGCAACGTATCAATCCAACACGCTGCGTTGTTCACAGAACTCAGCTTATGCGAACCCATTTTCCGATACTGAATGGCCCTACCCACCGCGAAAAAATGTTTTACAATGGTGCCGTGAATACAGCCATATCTTTGTGCATTGATTCACGAACTTCAGAGGTCCTACTCGATGGTTTGCTTTATTTCTTCATTACACGCCGCCTCAGGTGATGTCCGTGCTTCTGGGCTTTCATATCCCTTGGGAACTCTCAAACCGCTCTTTTGGAGAGACCGTTCTTGCTTCGCAAAGTATACCACGAAGTTCGGTAGCTGTGTCTCCTGTTCGAAGTCGTACCACATGCAGACACACAGACGTTCATTTTTAATCGATCATTTTTGAAAAAAGGATTTGGGCCTAAGAAACTACCATTCACGTAGTAGTTTAAAGACACCGTTAGGATAATTTTAATAGATTGCGAAATATGAAGTGAAGGTGTGAATCGAACAACAGCAGGGAAAGAACGGAATGAAGTGGTTAGAAACCAGAGAACTAGGATCCTCTCCCACGATCGAGAACGCGCTTCGGCGCCTTTTGTCAGCTATGGGCAGCTGAAACGGCCACCCGTGATTATGCCCGCCCTTCACAGCTACTCGGTCATAGAAAGCCGTACCACCGAACACATCCGAACAAAGCAGCGATTAGCACCCCAAGACGCGTTACCCAACGGGAGTTCCATGATAGGATTTGAAACTCGACAATATTTAAGGAACTAAGCTCACTCAGTTTTAATTTCCCACATTCCCTCTAATGGCGGCTCTTCACTTACATTTCAATGGTCATATTGGAACAGATCATAATCCAATGTGACCCTCCATTTTTTTTAAAATCAAGACTTTGAAAAATCTAGTAGCAAGTACTTTATTTCGAGTGTGCTGAGTTGTGGACAAAATCCTCGGTCTCGGACGGGACCCGAACCTGTACTCCATGTTTTCTGTGTATATGCGGTGATCCATTGCACTACCCATGGTTTACCATTGAGAAGCCGACTTAAGGTGAAAGGGGTCTCAGTGGTGCAATGGATCAGCGCATATGCTCGGGAAGTATGGAGTGCGGGTTCGAGTCCCGTCAGAAACCGAACTTTTGCCCATAACGTAGCATACTTGTAAGCACTTTCGCATCACGGGCTGCGATGAAAACCAGCAGCTATCAAAAATCAGAAGTGCCAAAATTAATTACCGTATTCACCAAAAACAGGATCAACCTTCGGAATAGCCAACCCAATAAAACTGTTGGTTTGAATTTGGGACAATGAGAGCCAGTAGAGCCCTGAGGGTCTCATCGTCCAAAACGACAGGAGGAAAGAAAGGATGCAATTAGCAAGCTCTATGCGCCTTCACCCGTGACAACAATATTAGGCAGCAGAGAAATGCGATGCGTGATGCATCACAGAATTAGCGACTGTAGCTTCGACCGTACAGTTTCTAATCGAAAGCAAAGGCTCACAAGCCATCCACAGGTAGGAACGGAGAAACTGGCACGAAACAATATATCTGGATTGCGGCATGCATTTGAGTCAGATCGGAGCAAATTAGAAGTTCGTAAGGATTATCCTTATGGCAACTGCGACATATAGTCATGCTGAGAATTGAATCGAAGTGAAAAGTCTTCCTGCAATAATGGTACGCCATGTTTGTAAAGATGGGAGAAAAACCACATAAGCATTAGATCAGTGTGAACATGCTAAATCGACTTGTTCACGCGATTGCCCTCTTCAATACCTCTTGAGCCATCGAAAAAACCTGTTGTGTCCACCAATGATCTGTTTGCCTTGCGAGAATTGCTGTGTACTAAGGCAAACAGAAGGCTGATAGGACATCCACATCTTCTCACGGGCTCGATGATTGCCTTCCACGCAAAGATGAGTCTATGAGTGAAGAAAGCACCAAAAAAAAAAGAGAGTCTTGTAGAAGCGGATTAGCCTGACTTTTACGTCCTACTCCATGCCAGTTTAGAACGGATCTGCAATTCATGACGCAGCTGATGTAGCTGGGGCAGATGTTTTTAGCTAGGGTACACCGGAAGTCGAGGATTCCTTGACAGAGGGGTCGTATCTGACGGGGGGATAGGGGATGATAATCGGATCGTGCCGTCAGCGGACCCGGTTAGGAAAGGAAGAACGAATTTGAGTGATTAACACAAAATTACAGTAATGATCTACTTAGTAAAGCTATGCAGTTAGCAATAGTAACTGATATTATACAACTTATGTAGTGTAGTAAGAACGAATTTGAGCGATTAACACAAAATTACAGTAATGATATACTTAATAAAGCTATGCAATTAGCAATAGTTACTGATATTGTACAACTTATGTAGTGTTGAAAGGGAGGGGCCGTATTCGAGTCCCCGTTGAGGAGGGGGTCGTACTGAAGCGGCCAATTTTCCTCGACACTTTGGCGTGCCCTACTTCTAGCACTGTCTTGATTACAAGACCAAATCCAGCCCATATTAACAGAGCATCAATTTTTTTGACTCGATTAAAGGCACATTCCGCGTTCGCTGATTGGTGGAGTAATAGTTGACTCTCCATTGGTTGTCGGCGGCTGCGAGGCGGTCTCTCCACGCCCTATTGCCTGCAGTGGGGCGTGGTCGATCCGCCTCCAGCGCCCGACAACCAGTGGAGAGTCAGCTGTTACTCCACCCATCAGTGAGCGCGGAATGTGCTTTTAACTGATACTATAATATGCTTTGCGGAGAAAGTTGTACGCTCAAGCACCAACTTGTATTACAGAAGATCTCACAGGACGCGTAACAAAGTTTCAAGTAGACTTAGTAGATAGTAAATTAATAAATAACAGCAATAATAATAATGAATGCGAATTTCACTCATTTCTGACGGTTGAACAGTGCTGGATAATCCATATTTGCACTCACAAGTTATCCCTACCATATGAAGAAAACGCTTCGTCTGTCTGTCCGTCCGTCCATCCCTCACTCCCTCTGTCTGTCACGAAATTAGGCATTACATAAAAAACAACCTGTTTAGATGGGCACAAGTTTGGGATGGGTAGGGCATGGGACAAATAGAAAAGAGCACACATGGACCAATATGAGTTCCACTGTGGACGGGGCGTGCACTGGAATGTTCCCTTTTCCGACTTTAAGTTGTTAATTGGGTTCCAATCTGACCCAATCGTGGGGGAAAGGTGGATTAAGGTTATGGATGAGTTTTTGGAAGTCACGAAAAACCGTGGGCAAAGCGTGCGGAGCATTTACAGTGGTGGGTGGAGCCTGGACCTCAAATGAAAGACAACCTGTGGAGGTGGGGGCAAATTTGGGATGGATAGGGCATGGAACAAGAAGTAAGGAGCACACATGGGCCAAGTAGAGCTCCGCCCACGATGGACGGGGCGTGCTTTGGCAATGAGTACTGAGTGAATTTGTAGAAAAAAGCAATTCTGATCGACTTGCTGACGCCCACAGGATACGCGCGCAATAGTTTGCGCTAGCCCAACAGGTGTAATTTTAAAAGGCAAAAATTGTTCCAGCCCAAGTATTAACCTCAGATTCGCTTGCATCATAATGAGCCATCACTCGATCTCCACACACTATTTTTCGGCAATTCTATTAGGTCGGTGCATAATTAATGTGGCTTTTTATTGATACATTATTCTGTAGTGGAAATTAAAGTTTCGACGACCGATAAATGGGAAGCAATGCGAAAACGCTCCCAAATAATCATTCGAACACGTTTTTGCAAAAATTTTAATATTGCTCTTGCTGAATAAAATTGTTGAAAAAGGCCACGCGTTAATTATGCACACACGTAGTAGCTACTGCTGAATCTCTTCAAAATTGATCTCAGAATAAATGAATGTGAGATAATAAAAAAAGGAATAGAATATGACGGTACTAGCACAACACTATACTACATTAAGCGTAACAACTAAAAATTCTCTCACAAGTTTTGCTTAATACCTCATGCATAGTAGCCTAATCACTTATCACTGCCAGCAAACAGACTGGTAAAATCATCAGCAGAGATCAGTGTCAGCAAAAAAAACCTGGTAAAATTCAAAAAAAAAAGGATGGAGTGAGACTAAAAACAACTTATATCCACCGTTGTGAAGCTAGCCACGGTTACCTAGCAGCGCAAAGTTCCTTTATTTGCCTTTCATGCGTTTGCACTCTACCAATCGTCGCATTTACGGCTACTTTCAGGACGCAATTGACTGAAAACGATCATAGCTCCAGCTCCATCCACGAAAGCAAATGGCACGGAAATCCCACAACACCGTCGCCTTCATACCGAATAACCTACCACCGTTTCTTAGTTCCGGTCTAAAAATCAAGCCCTGGAACCCAATAAAACCAGCCAAGAGCTTCCGCTCACCAGGCTGTTTGTGGGTAGTACATATAACCGTTGGACATATAAGTACCAAAATTCGCTGAGCCACCCAAGCTACTGCCTGGACCTAATCGCATTCAAATACCTCTAATTATTCTGAATGCAATTCGAATGCGTGGCGCACAGTTACGAAGAACGACTCGATGTGTCTAGGCTTTCAGTGAAAAGCCAAAATTAGTTACAATCAAGGACATTCCATTTGACCAATATTCTATCATGAAATCCACAGAATGAAAAAATTTGAAAATCAGAAAATAAAGAAATAAAATAAAATGGTATCTGGGAAAAAAAAGAACTTGAATGTCTCAGAAGTGACTGAGCTACCTAAAGTTATTAAAGAATATTATTGCCAGTAGTTCGCACATGAGCCGCAGGATTTTTTTTTGAAACTTTTGGAAGAAATAGCAGTCTTATAACTAAATTAAATCATGAACAGCAATGGTGAGCCAACACGTAGCACCCAAGCCATAGAACAAGTGCGTCTACAAACACTTCTTTTTTGATGGCTGTAATTGGGCTTTATTGGCAGTAAAGTTGACCGGTTATCGAATTGTTGGAGTCGACTGTAAAACAACAGCGCCTCGTCGCTAGTCTAGCAATTGGGTGCTCGGTGCTCTTTTCAGAAAATAGCAGCGAACTTATTTGCCCGAATGGCCAACCGAAACTTCTTAAACTCAATAAGTAAGAAAGTCAGTGATTCCGCTGTGAGTGCTACTGAAACCAGTTCCTATCATTATCAATTAGTAATTTTTGCTGTAAGTTAAAGCAAAATTATTGCCTAGATTTATGAACTTATGCTGATTTGCGCAATAAACAGTACCCGAAGCTCGCCGTGTCGTGACCCCACCCATCGCGAAAAGCTCCGCCTACCAATCAATAGCAACAACAGAACAGTGGCGGCTGCCGTCAATTATGACACAAAAGGACATTAGGAGAAAGGGATACGAAGGCCTCGTTCCAGGAATTTACGAAGCTCTCTCACTACCGGTGACACAAAAATCCACTCACCACACAGATCATGACGCGCATGCTTGCGCAAGGCATGGCTTCAAAGGAGCGCAACCACAGGGAGTGCCAAAAAAGGAATCCTTTGCGAGCGGCTGGTATCCGCCAGCTATAGAAAACAGAGAATAACGAAAGCGAGAAAAGTATTAGGGCAAAATATTCTTGGAATGTTCCTCGAGAAGCAGGAGCAAGCTGAGGCTCAACACTTTCACCGTCATAAAAATATGGAGCTTTCAGACGGCACAGACGAGTTTAAAGCACCTATGGCATCAAGGTCCGCCTCAAACAGCACAGCTAACTTTCGTGGTGAATTTCTGGCGGGAAGCTTTCTGAGGTCTGATCCTTCGGTTCATGGGAGTCACAAAGCTCTAGCTGCTTGCACACGGCTGCTATGGTTCGAGGCGTCTTTTTTCATGCCTCAACCTCCCTCCGAAGAAGTTCTATTGCAGCGTTAAGGAGTCTTTGGACCTGGCTATAATTTGGAATTACCATCACATGGTGTTCTCCAATTCGTGAGTGGTGGAATCAGGGTTCAGTTAGAGCTCGCGGCGTCCAGGTTCGTATATCCATCTTCAAAACGATGAAGCAACACGAACGATGGAATCGGTAGCCTCGTCTGGTCTGAATGCAGCGTTGAAAGACTTAAAAAATGTTGGAAGTGGGACAGAATTCATGAAACATACATGTACTATATGTAATACGATATATATGCAGGTGAAAAGTTTTGCGGCCGCCAAGCAGCGGTGGAACGAATAAATAACAGAAATCTCAATTTGATTTTTTTTCAACATGCATTCCATCTAAGAGCTAATTTGGGAGCCATGATCGTAAAAACGAGCCAGAGACAGCTGTGAACACACGCAGGAGTGTTTTGCAGCACATCATTGCAGAGACCACAGTAGCGATGTTCTGATACGATGATTAATTCCATAAAAAATTTTGAACATAGCCAGCATGACGCACACTCATCCACCACACAAACTCATTCAGGACGATCCTTCGTTATTTGATTTACCACTTAATATTACTTGACTTTCCGGAACAATTCCAAAAAAGGGGTCAGAATGCCTACATATAATGGTTTTTATTATAAATACACAGCTCCAGGGTGTTTTGTCTCAATCATTAACAACTGATGATTGTTGTAGAGTTATTAGGACCAATACCCAGGACAAAATGCGTAGAAAATAAATATGTGAAAGTACTAAAAATATAATAAAACGTGAAAACAAAATATGAATACAACTGCTTATATATTGTCGAGCTGCTAGAATGGGTGGAGGATGAAGCTCAGAAAAAGATTCGAAAGACCGTGAAAACCGCCATGTCTATACATTACTGTTGGAAATACGGACACTTTCTCATTTTTTAATTCAGCACCGCTTGAAGGCAGACCACACGATAATCTGTTCAGTGGCTTACTTTCTTGGGGCAAATAGTTCCTTGGATACTTGCTCAAACTGCATCTTTGTTACGACTGCACGGTGCACCGTCACGGTGTTGTGCCTATTGAAACACAACCGAGCCACGCCCATCCAACCAAATCACGCCTAGCCTTAGAGGAACGAATTTCTATTGTGGCGCTAATGTAATAGAGGAATATTGAGATAAAAGAAGGTAATTTGATAAAACAATCATTTCAATGATGAAGGCAGCTTCAACGTCAGAATTTCGTTCGTATAGTGCAGGTGCGATTTGGTTGGGTGGCGTGACTGGGTTGTGTTCAAGTAGACACAAAACCGTGAAGGTGCGCCGCGCAGCCTCAACAAATTTGCAGTCTGAGCAGTTATCCAAGGACCTACTTGCCCTAAGAAAGTTAACCACTAATCTGATTATCGCTTGGTGTGCTTTTGAGAGAGCACAACAAAAATTATTGTGGCTCTTGTGGCCTAGTTTCGCTGCATCTTACGGCAAAATAGGTTTTTTTTTCATTCAAAAATGCATCAAATTCATCAGCTAAATGGGTATCCTCCTGAGATGCGCCATACAATTTGATTCCATTCAGAATTCTCATGACAGTTCGTCCATTTAGCCTACACATACAGTGACTCTAATGGATGACGACCCTAAGCCAAAGCCAATGCTGTAATCTCTCACAGGTGTGAAACTAGTTTGGGAACTTTGGAAGAACAGAAAACTGCTGATTAAGGACAAGTCCAATCCGGGACTTCATCAATGAATTATGATAGCAGCAGCGGTGACACTTGCCACAACTTTACCTATAGCGAAGAGACTGTAAGAATTGGTTATCTAAGCTTCAGATGAACACAACGGAGCAGCTTTCCAAGAGGGCAGACCGTCATAACATTTGACCAAGCGCTAAGCTGTCTATCGAAAGACTGGGCACGATTACGGATGGATAGGTGACAACTGGCAAATGTGTCACGGTCCCAAATAATGACAGTTTGCACATCGTGGACCGGGAATCGTATAGATCCCTATTAAGCCCAAATATGACAACGATGGCGGCGACTGTTTAACGTGATCAGTCGGTAAAACGCTCCAGCCTCAACAAACAGAAAGCGAAATTCTTTGATAATACAACATAAGAATTCTCAAGGAACCAGCTGCGAAAAGTCAAAAATGACTAGGAATGCGAGCAGAGATTTGACGCTCAACCACCCTCCAATGGTTCTTCGGGGAGATCAAGACCGTCGAATAGAGCCATTCAAGGATGGTTAAGCAATATGATCCTCGTCAAGCAGTTATCCCATCTACTACCAGCCCACAATGGATGCATTCGTGACAGACTGATAGCCAGACACATTCACTCCAAGCGAATAAAAATCGCCAAATTACCCACCAAGACACCGCACAAGCGCCATCAAAGCATGAAAGCGTAGAAATCAGTCAGCACTGATCGATCCCTTTTTGAGATGCGCCATATTTCCCGCAATCTTGGTGGCGTTAGAATGCAATTTAGCCGGTACAGTGACTATCGCTCTCATCATGTCCAGCTCAGATCCTTTCAAGCCTGGTACCAACGCGCGCCACTTGTAACCACACCAGCACTCATTTCAAATCATGCGGAATTTTTCTTTCTTCTCATTCGATAAGTAAGCGGGTTACTAAAAAAGAGAGAGTGGAAAAGGAACAGGAAATTGGGAAATCTGCCTCGATTTGGGCTCGTAATCGTATTTCACTGCAAATTATCATAACGAGTATATTATTAGGGACTTACATGCTCATATAGACTACGACATATGGGCAACATATAACAAAAAATTCTTTCTCTTGGTAATGACGTCAAAGGGCTAACTCAAATACTCACATTCATTGAACTTCTACGCGAAGGGTCGTATCTGACATCCATTTACAACGTGACCATCCAGTCAGAATGCCGTTATTGTCGCAATCATCCACAGAATGAAATGGATCACCAGTGATACCGGCTGGAAAGGTTGCTCAGTCGTTGTGGAATAGTTTGAAAAATAGAACCTTGTAATAAAAAATACTAAACATATTGTGAGAAAGCCACCGTTGAAAGAGCATTTTCGACATCACATTATGGCGCTAGTGTGTTCTTCCGCTACAAAACTAAACTTATTGGTTGACAATGAGGGGTTTCCCTTAACGTTTTCGACCGATTCTGTCGTTGTTGAGTTGTTGATATTGAGTTGTCGATTATGAGAGTAGATGAGCTGAGAAGTGCTGCAGTGGAGAAAGAACGAGGGAATGAAAAGTCATCTAGGAAGAGAACCCACTTCCTACCAATGATCATCATTGCAGACGGATTTTCATGCCCTTCACATCATGGGAAGAAATGAAGCAGCGGCTTGCGCCACCCCTCTCTCCGAGGCTACTTGGCTAACTGCCACGCCCACCAAGAGCATCACGCGTGCCACGGTAAGAGTATGGAAAGCTCAGAAGACTACGAATAGTACTTTGATCAATTACTGAAATGAAAGCAGAACACTTGAATAGCGCTGCAGTTGAGAAAGTTGAGGATGGGGCAACGGACATACGAACCGTGAACTTCCCTTCCACTCCCAACCTCCCCCCCCCTCTTCACCACGACGCACCGCTGCCTACGATGAAGAGCCGGAGGCTCCCTTCCAACGAAGTTGCGCCATACATCGTCTTCTTGATCTTCACGCCTTCGTCCAAACAAACATGGCTCTCTAATTCCTGAATCCCCGCATTACCATTTCCTGGTGCCGTAAAAGAGACAAATGACGAGTAGACAAATTAAGAAGTGACAAGAAAGTGGCCAAAACCCCGAGAGAAACCGCCGCTCCTACTGTCAGTCACGGCGGAAGGTGTGTCCATGGACGTGCGGCGTTACTGTAATATCGATTCGAGCAGCGCGAGTTTGTGATATGTGACGGCAGTATGCGGCACACGATGCTCTCAGAAAAAGACGAACTCCTGGCGAAGAATCATCTGCTATTTGCGTAGAATCTCTCAAAGACACGGGAAGGGGGTAATTCTGGCTTACGGTAGAACAGGCGTAGTTCGGACGAGTTTAAATGGCCGCCATTGCACAAACTCGCCAATTTAACGCCTTGGCATGGTGCCAAAAAAGATGTTTTTATTATGAAGTTGTTCTTTTCTTTTATTTTTTCTTTTGTTCTTTCTTGTATAGTTTCTAGATGTACTTACATGGATGCTAAAGTAGTTGGGAATAGCCACTCCACTGCGCTGGGAGTCAGGTGCTAATACTAACGTTGGCCCGCGGCCTGTCTCCTACAGCGGACAACTCGGAAAGTCAGTATGTTGATGCGAATACACACCGCAGCATCGCTTTTTTGAATCCTGGTTTTTATACCAATTATCGCTTTTAACCTTCAGTGTCCGTTACAAAATGCTCATTTCTTTGTATCTTCCTCTTGTTTCGGACCCCTTCCGGTTCCTTTAATGTCGCTGTGCATCACATATCCTCTACTTCGATCATCGGCCCTTATTTGATGCATACATTTTCCCTTCATCAACAAAGAAGTGATCATACCTCCGTCTTCGAAGAGAAATGAGTTTTTGGAAAGGTTTTAGGAGGTTCCATTAAGTGAGCATTCGAGGAAACAAGTTCAGTCACAGTAACTAAGCGAACTCATATAGTAATATAATAGCGGAAAACGAGGCCAACTGAAGATAAAACTTATCGCCTTCACAAGCAAAAAAGTAAAACAGGAGGTCCCTCGGATTGTTCCATGGATGATACTGAAGAGGTGACTCCGAGGAAATGGAGAACGCAGTAGATAGGCAGGGTGTGCTAGGACTGCAGAAACAGTGAATCTATCGCAGTGACAATAAATATTTATGATCATCGAATTATGGCTATCAGTGAGCGTTCCCAGCAACAACGGTAGTTTAAATGTGTCATTTCGTCATAAAATTCCGGAAAGTGAGAGCTGACCCGGGAAAGTTGAGTTTGCTGCAATACATCTGAACGATTTTATGGCTATCCAACCAGGACTAGAGACATCGCAAAAATTATTCTCCTACATCACTACATATTCAAGATATTCGAGGATATTCAAGGTAAGTTAGCTACATATTGATCGTTTACGATCATTGCTCGCCGCAACGTTTTCACTATTTTGGCGTGATCGACACGCCGGCGCATATGAGAAATATTGATTTAGGCGTCTGCGTTACAGCTCCGTTGTGACTGTGTCGCAAAGCATGAATGCAGCTTACGACAATAGCTGTTCACTGATTCGCTTAAAACAGGTACTCCCCGCTGGCCAGTTGAACTTCTTGCCTTTCTTCAGGGAATACATGGTCCAGTTACGTTCTTCTCTGAGATATACACTATTGAACGGAACAATTTAATGGTATGGTGGGACTCGGTGTAAACTGGACAAATTTTTCAGCTCACTTTCCATTCTCATAAATGCACACTACTTGGACGTATCACGATCACGGCATGCTGGAGGGTATGATCAATCATGGGTAAGACTTAATCTTAACGGTACCTAAAGGGATATAAGCTATTGCATGGCCAACAGTCCGCGAAAAACAATGTCCACTGACATCTCATGACTTCCTTTCGGTTCCTACAAGTACTGCTTTCAGAACTTCCCAAGCATATGCATGTATTTATTTTTCGATTGACATACACTGTCCTCAACCCTCGATTATGGGGCCGTTCACGTAATGCTTATTCTGCCAGGTCAAATTTGTTGTTCCACTTATTTTTCATTCTTTTGCTCTTACTTTCACTTCGAAGCATACTCCCCCTTGGTTACGGCATGTCGTTTGACATATCAGATAAACAGATAAATAAATAAATGAAGATGTAGAAAATATGCACGAAAGGACTGATCACGATCTTTCCCTGTGCAAAGAACTGAAAACTCATCGCAGTGGAGAGGTGAGAGCCGAGTGCGGACTACCTTCTGAATTACTTTCTACACTTTTTCTTTCATAAATGACGGTCCTAGTTCGTGGGGAAAAAATGCGGACTGTGGAAGTGCTCAGCACTAAGGTCGATGGGAGATTTAAGCTACAACAAAGGCTCTATGGCACACAACTAAGTGTGCAACAATCGTTCCAACATTTTCCGGAATCATCAATTTGGGTTTTCTGAAAATGCTGAAAATCTGTTGTAGCAAGAGAGCAAGGCACTTATAGCCGACTTCTTCGGCAAACAGCTGTGTTCTAACAATTCTGAGCATTTTATGAATCAACCAGAACCAGTTTGAAGGCGCACACTACTGTGCGCGTAACATCATGGGCGTCAGTGGGTCATCGAAATTGCTTTTTTTATAAACTTACTTAGAACCCGTACCCACATCACGCTCCGCCCTTGTGGGCGGGTTTCCTCTCATTTTAAGATGTTTAAGATAACTTGGATATTGGTCATTGCTGCCGATTTTATCGTGGTCTCAAGGCTATGTTGAAACCGAGTTATGAATTTTTGTTGAACGGACCCCCGCTCAGGATGCGCTCCGCCCACTGTGCTCACACCTCCTTCATAACTTTAGAAAACTCATTCCTAACCTCAATCCATCTAAAAAACTCATTCCTGACCTTAATCCATCTTTCCGCCAAGTTTGGGTCATATTGGAACCCGGTTTACAATTTTCGGTCAGAAAACGGAACATTCCATGCATGCTTCGCCCACCGTGGGGAAGCTTAACTTGGTCCATGTGTGCTCCTTACCTCTTGTCCCATGCCCGGGTGTATGTCGTTTGCCGCGGCCCCTCGCAGCAATCTGCCAATGGGGCCCATAGGCCGTTGTTACCACCCTAACGGCGACCATTCGACACGTCTTCTGCGTCTGGCAACCGGTCCACAGCACCGAACCCTCAGGCGTTCGTAGTTGATCACTGCCATACAAAGGACTTCGTTGAACAAAACTACAAATTACTGACTTTTACAAACTTTATTTTATTACACTGGCGAACTAAGCTTGGATTCTGGTAATTTTTTCCCGCTTTCGGCTTTTTTTCGTCTCCGCCTCCACTACATCTTCAACTGGGGAACATTGCCTGTTTACCCCGGGGTAGTTGTATTACAATCATTTAGAAGTTGTGATGCGAGCTTCCTCTCAGCAATTTGCAGCTTCCTTGATACGGTCCTTTATACGGTAATTACCACTTGTAAGTCTGAGGGTTCGGTGCTGTGGGCGAGTTGCCCGACGCAGAAGATGCGTCGAGTGGTCGGTGTTGGTATGGCAAGTGTTGGTACCCATATGCCTCATTGGCAAATTAGCTGCAAGGGGCCGCGCCAAACGACCGTCTCCCCTATGCCCCTACCCATCCCAAACTTGTCCGCATCTACACAGGTTGTTTTTCATGTTCCTCCAAGCTCCGCCTACCACCATAACTGCTTCGCCCGCTCTACTCAAGCCTCTTTCATGACTTTCACAAGCTCATCCCTGATTTTAATCCATCCTTCCCCCACGTTTGGGGCGCATTCGAACCCAATTAACAATTTTCGGTCTGAAAACGAATCATTCCAGTGCACAACCTCCCACCATGGGCGGAGCTCAACGTGGTTCATGTGTGGTCTTTACTTCTTGTCCCATGCCCTACCCATACCACATTTGTCCCCATCTACGCAGGTCGTTTTTCATATGATTCCTATTTCGTGACAGATGGACGGAGGGACGGACGGAACGGAGCGTTTTATATACGTAGGGAAGATTCACAGTCATTGGAAATTTTCGGAGATGAGTAAGCATTCACGATATCCGCAGTACTCCCAAAAAAAACTTGTGATTAGCTATTGTCTTCGAATTTTCCATCTACAGCTTCATGGATCTACTTGCATTGTAAAACTTCCATTACTCAAGACAGTAGAGAGCTTCCCACAACAAATTAGTATAGCAGCACAAATTCCATTTAAAGGGACCGGAAGGGGGTCCGAAACAAGAGGAAGATGCAAAGAAATGAGCATTTTGTAATGAACACTCAAGGTTAGAAGCGATAATAGGCGAAAAACCGGTCTCAAAAGCGCGACGCTGCGGTGTGCATTCGCATCCCATTCGCATCAGCACATCCATTCCGAGTTGTGCGCTGTAGGAGACGGGCCGTGGGCCAACGTTAGTTAGTAGCACCTGACTCCCAGCGCAGTGGAGTGGTCATTCTCAACTACATTAGCATTCATGTAAGTACATTTAGAAACAATACAAGAAAGAACAAAGGAAAAAGTAGAAGGAAAAAAGACATTTATGATAGACATCTCCTCCTGGCACCATGCCAAAACGTCAAATTGGCGAGTTGTGCAATGGCGGCCACTTGAACTCGTCCACACTACGTCTGTTCTACCGTAAGCCAAAATTACCCCCTTCTGGTGTCTTTAAGCAAGTTCTCAGAAGCTCAGCGCTTGAGAGATAACATGTAAAAGAGTTACAACGCGCAGTCTTCAAATCTCATGCTGCAGTGCGAGAAGGGGTAGCTATGTGATTTATTTTCATTGCATTATCAATGAAAAATGCTATTATGAAAGAATTGCATCACATAGTTGGCTTCAATATATACATTGAAAAGTAGAATGTTGCAGGAAGAACAATATCTATCTATTTGGTTTCTATTATGTACCATCACGATGCATCAACAAAGTTCCAGTCATTGCAACAAATCTCTGATCAACAATAAACAGTGAATGAAATAGTGAATGCATGAGAAAAGGATCGAGAAGTAGTTGCTCAGCGTAATGATGCTCGCGGGATGGTCAGAGCATTAATTCAGCTCTAGTTAGCAATCTCCAAGATTCCTTGCCTGATCAGCATCTCGCAGTCATGTCTCGGTAGAGAATGCTGGAACCAAGACAATATTTAACCAATCAGGTCCAGTTTGCGTATTGTTGCAGAACTCATGTAAACTACAGATAGTGTGGCATCGCTAGCAATCACATTTTACCAGTCCGTCTATTGGGATAAAAATACGGTGATACAATCATGCATGACGGCTACAGCGTGCAAGTCATCGCATTCTTTTTTGCGATGGAAATAGAGTGCGTAGTTCATATGAAAAACTATCGACCCGAAAGCCGAAAATTCCACTCTCCTATCTTTCTAGCCGGTGAACTTTTGTGAGAAGAGAGGGTAGATTATTCAGACTATTAAGTTTGCTATGAACAGATAATTGAAAATATGAGTCCTGGAAGACATGCACTATCGGAGATGGAATAGGAAAAGAAAAATGAAAATATGATGTTGTTGGAAACTATGAAGTACAGAGTCAAAGGCCTTAAAAGTGAATGCCTCACAATACAGCGCAAGTAGGATAAAAAACACTGGTGTTACCCCATGTTCAGCACCTGACCACTCATTTCCTTGCAGCTCTCATCATCACTGATGAAGTTTGAAAAAATTAGTGGTCAGATGCTGAACATTATTTACTTACATTTTCATCACCAAACACGAAGCATGCCCGAACTTCTTATGTTATAGGTAGTATAGAATAACAAGGAATGATTCCATGCAGTTAACCACACTCACCGTTGAGTTGACTTGGAGCATTACAAGATTACCATCTGAAGTCTCGAATTCGCCATAGTTTTCCAATACCCGAACCTGTAATAAAATCGATTACAACATGACTGGAAGTCCTTACACGTACGACTGCAATCATGTCGGAATGATCACCAGAAGTAGATGCATTAATAGGAGTTCAGAGAAGGCACTTCGAAATAAAATAAGTATCTGAGAAAAGAAAAAAAGAGAAAAGTTCCAAACCTGAACGTACAGCGCTTTTGGAGGATGTGTACTCAACAGAAGGTTGACGCCATTTTCACCAATACCAGCTTGGAATTCTGCCAAACTGCTGCAGTATTCATTGAAGTATTCGATTTCTGCCTCACACAAGATATTCTAAACGAAAAGCCAATTTGATGAGACGAATATCACATTAGTTAGTGTGATACCTTTAACGATGCTGGTAGAACCCCTCCGAGTCGCCAACGATATGACCTTATTCTCTCAGCACGGGCGTGTATATAGGCTAAGCAACACCTCTGAAAACAGATAACTGTATCGGAATTTCGAGCATTCTATTTAAGTATGTGACGACATATGAATATATTTAAAGGAAAAATGTCGCGAAATTGGGAGAGTAGAAAGAGCAGCAGAACCATTCCAATAATCAATATACATTGGAATAAAAAACGAAAGACGCTAGAAATAGCGACCAATACAAGGAAGACAGAGCCTTAATGAGGTGCAGAATTCCTACCTAATAGGATGCACAAAATGTTCAGAACGAGGACATGCTTGGCTCTTCATAAAGCATTTCACAAAGTTAATTGGTAAAGGTTATCAATAACAATATAGCGATGACACGGCCAACGCGTGCATCCTTTAGAACCTCTGATAAAAATTCCACGGAGAGGAATAGTAAATAAAGTTACTCAAGATCGCCCACCCGAATGTGTTGTAGCGCCTCATTTCGACAGATCATCAACGCCTCCAGCTCACGGCTTGCTCGTTCACCTTGCGATCGAAGACGTGTTCTGAAAGTAGCGCTACAATAGCACTTCAGAAGTAGCTATTCTACTCTTTGCTTCTGCAATGTAAAACCTCTGACTTCTCAAGTGTCGCAAACGATAAGCGTAAGACTTCAAAATGCACTTTATTAGCATATCCTCCAAAAATTTCGACAGATGATCACAAATGAGATATTGCTAGCCGATGTATATTTTATGCATGAATGCGCAAAGCGAATGGGTCGTAACATATCCTACACATTGCATGATCTGAGAGCATGTGACACAGACTTAGCCATATACGTTTATGGAAATCTTTTATTAGATTTTGGGCTATTTTTATAGCCAGGATCAAAAATCACAAAAAGACTTACACACATTCGTTATTTAGATTGTACAGCTCGTTCATCTTAGCGATGCACGCTCTCATCGCTTCTTCCTGAAAATCGCACATCAAGAAACATCTAACAAGTGTGAAAACAAGACCTACGTTGTAAGGGGGCATAACGTCCGGATTTCGTTTCATTTGCGTTAGAAGAAGTAGAGCCTGATCCGCAACACCTTCCAAGTTTTCATTGTCCGAAGGCATTCTAGAGAAGTCAGATTGTCGTTCTGCTTCTGACCGATTAATCCAACCGGAATTACTGATAATTAGCTGGTGGCGAAGAAAGCTACCCCGTGGGAAGGCTTTAAAGCGAAGTCATAGAAGTGCATAAGACTTGCAAATGCTATAGAACGATCGTATGAGAATTCGAACTTCAAAATCCATCTTGCCATCAACAAACATAGCGATCTCTATTACAGCAAGAAGTAAACAGGCCTTCCAAAGACTATTACGACCAACTGTAAATGGTACGCAAGGGGGCTAAACGAATCAGCTTTTTTACAGAGCAAATTGGCTTCAATACAGAGACTCCATTCTCCCTAACCCTTCTTTCGTCTTCCAAAACTATGTTCGTAAAGAATATTGACTCAAAACAAATTCTGCACTAAGTGATATTCAACTCAATGAATATTTACCATACCTGAAACACTGACTATGACCACATCACCACATCTACAACCCATGCAAAAATTCTCATTACTCATCGTCCTTTTGAAGACACATGACAAAACTAATTAAAGGCAATTTCATTACGGTTCTAGAGATACCGACAACGGATCAGAATCTCGCACCCACGAAATTCCCTCGAAACCTTCCCAAATAAAAAACATAGAAGTGCAAACCTAGTTGGGGAGGAATGTACGCAGTGTCGTCTATCAACTGATACCATTTCGCGATCACTAGTTTGTACATTCAGGTGTACACTTTTACACGCGCAGTCCCCCTTCAACTAACGCTCACGCTAAAAGCCGGCAAAATTCGGTGTTCCGGTAAAAATAGCGCCGCATACTGAGTGCAGAGGAATGCCCCTCCCACGTCTCATTAGCACCAACATAAGTCAATCTAAAAAGACATTTTCCGATCCGAAACGGCTGAATGTAGTGAAACAGCACCACAGAACAAAAGAAGGACGTGAAACCAAAGGATAGGAGATTTCCACTACACCTGCTGCATTCGAATGTTTCTCTTCCCGCATGTCCGCAACTACACGATCACATTTTCTACAGTACTCCGGAAGGTGCTGAAGTGAAGTATGTCGTAGTGTTGGGCTGACATGCACATAAACATAATGTTATGTTGTCATGTAATATTGTAGTACCCATACCTGTATAAATGCATACAGGAAAAGGAACGTTGCTTATGAGTATGCAAATTTAGCTGTGTAGTTCTGTTAAGAGTTATAGTACAATTCCAGTTTGTTGCATCACAATTCGCTGTAAACCTTTATTACATCTATCTAAAGTTTTTAACCTAAGTTAAAGCAACGTCATGTGGGTGAAGGAGCATCTCCTACGGTGAAGAAATGTTTGCAAAGACAGAGGAAATCAATATCACGAGTCACTTTTAGCTAAATAACGAGAAAGGCCCTTTTAATTTGCTTTCCCACTCTTAGTGGTTTTTACTTTTTCATTTGAAGAATTTCTGGCATCATCTTCAGTGAAGCCATGATTCTTCATTCACAAGAAGAGCAGAAGAGGTAAATTTAGCAGATTGTAGAATATTTGCAGGATATAAATGTGGGTGCTCAGCAGTGTAATACCAAAAAAAAGAACGTAACAAAACGGCGAAAATCACGAGTAATAAGAACTCGAGAACCGCCCTCCTCTTGCGCCCGTCTGCATCGTTAGCCGGTGGGGTAGATGCAGACGGGCGAGGACTATGTCGGCCGACGGCGAACGTTGTACTAACCTAGCGGCAATTCTCCGCTGCACGCGTGGCAGCGCGACTCAAGCGAATTTCGGTATACACCACCCCTTCCGAACTGGAATACTTGTTTTCAGAGAGCATCTCTCCCCAACTCTCATGTTCTCCTCACCCCTGGTGGTGTCTTTGTGTGTGGGTGGGGGTGAACTTTAGAACTGTGGCAAATGGAGTTATTGAGACTCCATTACTGTACTGTTATGGTGAGAATCAAGGCGTCTACTCACCACTATACTCTATCTGGCTCCAGTTTTTGTAGCTTCCACCAAACTACCAGTCGTTGGTGAAAGAGAGATAAATCACCTTTAATTTTTTTGTGCCCGCAACAGCTCAAATCCCTGACAACGGGGGCTTTTCAGGGAAAAAATCGCTCATTTAATGCTCTTCTTACTCAAGCCAAAAAATGTTCCCTGCAGATTAACGCCATGTTTAAAAGGAAAGAAATTTTAAATATGACTCGAGCACAAAAAAGGATCCTGGTCGTTTAGTGCCATTTCACGACCCGCAGACGATGCCCTCGAATGGACATTGAAAGACATCCCTATGGATAATTTTGGCAGATTGTGGAATAATTGTGTGATATGAAAGTGTGGTCCGTAGAGTACCAGTCAAGAAAGAACGGAACAAGACGGTCAAAAATTCGAGAAATAGACATCCATTTCTCCCTAATTCCTTCTTTTTCGCCTGTCTGCATCACCAACCGGTTGCGGTAGATGCACACAGGCGTGGAGCTGAGCCGCCAGCCGTAAATATTGCCCCGCCCTCGCAGCAATTTGCCCAGCGCATGCTAGGCATATGCCTGGCAGCGCGGCGGAATTGCGATAAAGACCTCAGGGCGCGCGTTTTCAGTGCGATTTCCACAACAGAATATCCCTTCTGTACTCGAATGTTAGTTTACAGACAATATATTTTTCACTTCTTATTTTCTTATTTCCCCTGACGGTGTTTCAAAGCAACCTGAACCGGGGTACTGAAGGACAACCCTAGCGCAGGTAGAAGCACCGCTTTTGTGACAACCCTTATTTTCTCATGCGTCCCCTCACCTCCACGATTTCACTGTGAAGACTCTTTACCATCTGGTGAGGAGCTGGCTATTTGGACGGCATTATCTGACTTTCCTCAGTAATGGCAGGTGGTACTGTGAAGTAGCATGTAGCCAAGTTGGTGAAAAACTTCATGAAAGCTATTACCGTACCTATGACTCAATGCGTTCATTCAATACGATTATGACTCGAAAATCGATAAAGGAAGATAAGCTCGAGAATCAAGGAAGATCGAGTAAGAATTATTTCGTCACTCTACCTCGCCACAATCGGTTAGGAACTCGGTAAGTACTGCATTGTATGTATATTAAAAATTATTGGGAAAAAACCCTTACCAATACTCCAAACCTGGCGGAGAAGGGTGAAGGGCAGGTTCGATCGTCAACGACTAAACTTCAATTCAAATTTGAAAGTTTTGAAGCTGCCATCGCAATGACGGGGGGGGAGCGCTTCACAAAAAGTTGCACATCTAAGCATCTCGGAAGGATCTTAGAGGGGTCATTCTGCACAATTAGGGGTGTACTTTTGCCCATGCATCAGTGGAGGGAAGGAAGGGTTCCTTTCCCTAGGCTTAGGTAAAATTAATGTTTCATAGTGAGATGCACCCCGTCCCCCTCCCCCCTCCCCCACTACCATAGCACCGTTTTGAGGTATATGATCTGTAGAATTGAAGGTCGCATCATATCGAAAGCCGTGAAAATCAGCGGAAAAATCTAGACATAAATTAATCGATTTGCTCCACCTTCTTGGTTTTGTCACGTGTATGTCATTCACAGTGTGAATTCGCGTCACGGCACCTTTTATGGGCTCCACGGAAAAACTCACAGCGGCTCGTGCTAGGTGACGTCACAGCCACCGCGCAGCGCGAGGGTGAGCGATGGCCTTGCTCCTACCGATGCGCTCTATAGAGGGTAACTTTGTTAGTGCTTGCTAATACATTAAGGTAAGCACATAGTACATAATAGCTTTGCTGCTTTGACAGGCTTTCTACAGCTGGGAGAGCTGGCCTTTTTCAAAGTGGCTAGCCCCTCCAGACGTATGGATTTGCCTCAGCCCAATGATGTAGAAGTTTCAGGAGACTGTGTGAGCTCCGTCCCATGTATGACCATGCGGGGAGACACATAGTATAAGTGCATAGTAAAAGTGCAAGCCATCTCATGACTTTGGTGAAGTGACAGCAAGGTTATCCCCATTGAAGAGCGATGTTTGTAGCGCAGCCCATCGCAAACCGTCGCGTCGCGCAGTGGCTGTGGCGTCACTAAGCACGCACTGCATGCGCGCGCCGGTGAGTTCTTTCCTCCTCCCCCTTTTAAAAAGCAACGAGACAGGGTGGCATAGGCGGAGACGCAGAGGCACGACAGGTACACACAAGCACGCCCTGCCGCCGTCGTCGCAGAGTATGATCGCGGCCTTGAACGCATCCATTGAAGAAATTGTGGGATTCGTGGGAAATTGGAACGTAAAATCCATTCCGCAGCGCTTGATTGGGCGGGGCTGAGGGACTTGGGTGAGAGTGTATCAAACTCTCTCACCCCGCCAAACCCTCTCACTCTCGCCACTCACTTAAGTCCGCAGGCCACGCCCAATGAAGCGCTGCGAAATGGCCTGTACATCAGGGTACGCGCATCTTTTCTGTAATTTTACAGGATATGTTTTGTGACAGAAATTCATTCTCCTAAGAATATTAGACAGCTTCCATTGTCCTGCAATCTTAGTCGCCTTTTAATTTCCCGAGAAGCAGTCAAATTATATTACACATTGTCATCATATTCTGAATTCATCGGTAATAACGCTTCAATGTTCTTCGACGCCTCTCGAAATAGCAAGCAAATAAATGAGAGCGGCTCTCTGTATTTTCAAAAGTAGCAGTATAAAACCTGTGAAGAATACTGTTGGTGGTTTTTGCACCAATATATTGTACAATAGAACCTTATCGCCTTGTCAGTGACAACATTACAAACATATCTTTTCTCACAGTTGCACAATTTCCACCAATTCCGCGATTTCTAGTACTGTCCGTTTCGGAGCGCCTGGCAGAGCGTGGCCTGCGGACGTGGATGAGAGTGTATCAAACTCTCTCACCCCGCCACACACTCTCACTCTCGCCAAGTACTCTCACTCTCGTCACTCACCCAAGTGCACAGGTCACGCCCTGCCACAAGCTCCGAAATGGACTGTACTTCAATAACCATGGCTGAGGCAACGCTCGTAGTTCCGTTTCTGCAGAATTGTGGAATCTGCGCAAAAAGATGCATATCGATCGAGAGGAACGATTTCGTTTTTGTGGAAATTTGGAGTCTGTTTTTGTTGAGATACGTAATCGTGAAATTTCCATTGCCGTAATTGTTTCATCTATGTAGACGGAGCTTTCAAATCGATACGTATCCACTCCTTTTCCACAATTTCGCATTTCCACAAAAATGCAAATCCCACCACTATAAGCGATGCCTAGTGCCCTACGAAGGCTCGCATGACTCAACGGTTCGATACGAAAGCCGAAAAATATGAAGAAAATGTATTTATGGAATGTTTAATAGAAAAGCTTTTCAGGTAACATGAAATCTGCTATTATATTTGCTGTGATACTTGGTACACTGCTCTGTAGTACTACCAGAGCTATTACTAACAAAGATAGATACTGCAAGTTATGTATAAATGCTGTCAAAAAAGCGAGAGACATGTTTAAAAAGGGCTTGCCAGTAGAAAAGACTATGAACGAGGTATGTCGATGTTATACTTACGGTGTGGAGAGGGGGGGGGGCAACATGTCCAATATTGAACCCTTACATATCTTCACATGGTCATACATGCAGGCTGGCACATTATCTTCACAGGATCATACATGTATAGGCATCTGTGGCACGTTAGGCTAAGGTTATGGCTATAGCTATCACAGTGTTGTCGTGTACACTTTCAGTTTCCCCGCAACAGCCCTGTGCGCACGGCGACACATGCGATTATACTTCGCGGAACGGTGGTTCGGACAATCGTGTGCGAATCGCCGTTCCGCAAAGTATAACTGCAGCAGTAGTGGAGCATCGATAATAGAACTATCCAACATTCAGTGTTCCCCCCCCCCCACCGTTATACATAGGTATTTGAGTAAATTATTTTCGATACCATCGGATTACTGATTATACAGCCTTCGGTAAGTGATCTAAAAACCGAAGATGTGCCACGCATACGAGATTTAATCAAAGCGTAGGAACAGCACCCCTTTTTTATGCGGAATGAAAGAGAAAAGTTTTCATTTAAGTGAATCTGCTTTCTCGAGGAGAACAAATACGTACTGGCCACTAATCTACTTTCACTCAGCGTAACTAAGATAGACGAAATCTAAGAGTATCAGCAAAGCATCACAGAGCAAGTATCTTTCAGACAGTTACGAAATATTGTACAAAAGGTGAACCAAAATGGATTCTTCCTGCTTGTAAAGCAGTCAAAGAAAATCCTAAACTATTGAGTGAAACGTTACGGGTGAGTTTTTCACTTGTTATAACGTTTAGTTGTAGATGGATAAACCATAATTGCGGAGAATTCCACGGCCGAGGCTGACTGAGTACTAACTTATTTTCATCCAACCAAGATACGACCCCTTTAAGGGTCCCCCAATCAAAGCTAGATCTTTTGTAACATACGGATGCAACGCTAAATACCCTAGCAGTCACCCACACCCCTAATACTGTTCGGCGAAGTGCACCGTTCGGAGAAGGAGTCCGAAGCCGGATGCGGCTCCACCCGTTGAGAGCTCACTCCAAATTGCCTCCGCATCTTCGTATACTGGAATGCTCACTCTAAGAAAGGCGTCAGTCAGAAATCAACCTAGCACAATGAAAAATCATTGGCCCTTAAATCACCGAAAAAGAAGAGGTAGTCGTCGGAGATTCCCGACGAATTTTAGAGAAATGTGAGTCCTTTTTTCATCACGAAGGACGACTCGTCGTGGAGGATACCTTGGGTGTGTAGTCTTATGACAAGTTTTCGCGCGGCTGATTTTTGCGCGTGTGATTGCGCACATTGTGTACGCTCACTTTGAAATTTTACGCCCGAATAAATTGTTTCTTGATTAGGACTCTCATCAGTAATAGTATCGTTTCTTTTACTTCTTATATTACTAAAACAGCTACTTCTCTGAAGGATCTCCATGGCACTAACCCCCTGCGCCCTGAGTGGAATTCCAACTGACCGCGGCAAGTCGTGCTGATGGCGCCGCGGGTGCTACACCGCAAAGCGAAAGTACGACATAAGGCTACACACCCGCATTCCTTCACTCATGCTCCCACCTGGTGACAGTTATCGTAACGTATCTCTGCCGCATAGTTTGCAATAACGTGGCGCGTCCGCGTTTCTTGGGAACGCGTCCAGCGGTCTAGATCACAAGGCTGGATGAATGACACCATCGAATTATCGTACTCACCTATTCCACCGAGGGAGGTCCCGTTGAAAAGGCAGGCGTGGCTATACCGTACCTCTCCATTAGTAAGCATAAATGCTTTTGCAAGTAGAGCTACATAAGCAGTAGAGCCCTATGAGAGTGTGTACCCTTACGCCAAAATTTCCCACTATAGTGTGAAGCGTGCGAGTTAGGGTCGCGATACGTTGTTTGGGTCCTAAAGCAAGAGAAAGTGCCCTACGCCTCCGTTCAAGATGGAACACATCAAGTCACCTCAGCACCCAAATGCGTACGCCCTTCCTAGCTTGCACGCATTGCACTGCAGACTGCGATGCGGAATCCTAAGGCCGCGTTCACAGTGTTGGAATTTGCGGAATTGTGGAAAGAAGAACAGGTACGTATCGAGTGGGTGAATCGCGGGATTTGCGGAAAAGCATTAGATACGTATCGACGCTTTCCACAATTCTCATTTCCGCAAATTCCGCGATTCTGCATTTCCGCAACTTCCGCAATTCTCCCGATCGATACTTACCTATTCTTCTTTCCACAATTCCGCAAATTCCAAAACTGTGAACACAGTCTAACGTAAGGGTATACCGCGCTACACATTTACACTGTGAACTCTCTTATATTTCAGAACAACGAATCGCCTGAAAAATTCTGCAGTTTTGTTCAAATTTGTCAGATGAAGAAAGGAAAAGGAATGAGAAAAAAGAACATGTCTTGAATCTATGAGTACTTCCCTGTTGCTCAGTACCTCTTCTACTAACTGAAGATAACTCCTCTCAGCACCTTCCCAAATCCCTTCTTTTATGTGATGCCTCCACATTTTAACCGTAACAAGCTCAATAAAGATCATAAAGTTGTGTGTTGAATTACCTGCAGCTGAAAATAAAAAATCCTTCTATTTTGGAGAAACTGCTCACGGGACCCCAACATCTTCACAAATTTTCTGGAACAGATTACTGCTAAATCAGTGGAGCACATTACATGCATACATCTCACGAGATTCTTTGAAATCTGCCCTGCCTTCGATTAATCAAAATCTACAAAAAAAAACTTTTATCACATTGGTCAAACAATCAAATTATCACATATTTTAAAAGCACAGAAATAAATATAGCGGGAAAATGAATTGTTCAACCGTGTTTTTCTTTTAATAATAAATAACTCTCAAGTGTATTAGATAACCCTTAACCATAAAATCCGAGGGAAAACGCCATCGTTCCATCGGCAACGGCGTTCTCCGAAGAGAAATTTGAGATGTGCCTTGAAATATATTGTGATCGATATTGTGACTTTTCTATCTACAATAAATAGATGGCTGTTATAAAGACAACAAGCAACGGCGACCCCTATACAAAAGAGAAAGTAAAACAAGTAAGTGCAGTCATGTTCTATGAACAATCTATTTTTGGAGAGTAGAAATCCGAAGTCCAATCACATCCTTTCCAATTTCGGCTACTTGGCACACATCGCAGACGGTACCCTCCAGGCCAACAGAAAACGACGCTCCACAGAATGGGCATTTGCATTGAGGTTTTCCACGGTATAACGGCACGAAATTACGCGAACAGACAACAAATGGATTGTGCTCGTCGTAAGCCAGCTAAAATAAAAAAACAACTTAATTTCTATCGAAGGAACACCAGGGAAGCCTGGAACTTCAAGTGAAGAAACCGATTACTTGATTGGGATCCTTATTGTCCTGTTCGGCTGCTGCAAGCACTTTTCTCACTTGAGCGGCAACATCGGGCTTCGGACCTTAATTAATTATAATAACAAAAGAGATTGAAGTGTAAGGCATATGAAGGATTGCAACGACTACAAGAGCATCAAAAATGAATAAGTGCGAGAAAAGCACAAAGATATGTGCTGTGCACTCATCGCTCAGTGTATCAAAGCCCAAACAAAGATGTGGCAATTCTGTCCATCATTTGGAAAGCATAAAAGGAAAATTAAGAGAAATTTGTACACACCGAGTTCCAAGAGTCGTTTACACATCGATGCGCATGTTCGCATTTGCTTCAATTTGAAGAACGCATTTATAGCGGTTCTCAGTGTGAGAATTCGATGAACGGGCTGCAGCTCACAATGCGTGAAATAGGCCAACATTTCAGCATTTCGTTTCAACTCGGCAGGTGAAGTTTTTGGTATCTCCTGAATATAAGAACCTTTCCATGATTCGCGATATTAGCGCTAAGAAATTTCACCTTTCTTGCGGTCTCCATCAGAAGACCAACCAAATAATTCCTACAAATTTCAATCAGCTGTTCGGCTTCAGCTACCTGAAAGGGAATGATCAATATTCTTGCCTCAACAAACTTATAAAATAGAGAAAGTGAAGTACCTCCTGCTTCGAATTCACGACGAGCATGGGAACAGACAGAAGAATTCTTCGGAGTTTATCGATAGCGTCACCGAATTTACCAGCAGTTGTCATATGATAGCATCCTTGAAGCCGAGCAGCCAAATCTGCTAGAGTCACAGCAACCGCAGGAAGGCCAGTCCTGTGAAAGAAATCAATTGCTTAAGGCATTGACCGGAAAAAATTGTAAATTACTTACTTTACGGATGCTTCTTGCCAGTTTCTCAGTGGATAACCGAAAAGCACTTTAGTATTTGGCAATGCAGTGAATGATACACGGGAGCTGCAAATTTAAATTTTTGAAATGAAAATTTAAAAGGACGAAAAATGAACGAACCAAGCATAAGTTGCCATGAAGACCTCTTTGAATGGCTTCTTGTTCACGACACCGAGTTGGTCATGGAGCAGACGAAGAGCCGATTCGAATGATCCTGCAGCAACATGATCGGCCACAAGACGGCTGTTGGCCGTCCAGTGTGAAGGAGGAGGTTGAGCACGGTTTGGTACAACAACATCTAGATTAACAAAAAGTAAATAAAGGTAACGCAATAACCATCTGCATGAAAGATACTACCTTCACTTCCAGCTGCCGCAGGTATGTCAGGAATCGCCAAATCGTCCTCGACATCCCAACCGGCCTCCCCTTCTTCAGCTGTTCCAGCAAGAATATCGTCATCATCAACCTAAAAATATATTCATCAAAAATAGTGGAGCCGTCATTACAAAAGGTTACCAAAGTGAGAAAAGATAAACAGCAAGTACTGTTGCAAACACTCACTTCGATTTCTCCATCCTCACCAACAAGGTAGTCTCCTTCTTCGCCCCATGCAGCACCTTCTTCCATCTTGAAAATGTATAGCGTTTCAAAAAAATTGTAACTTCTCATTTTCATTAGTCCAAACACAGAGATGGCATTCTATACCTTCCGAAGACTTACCTCGAGATCATCTGCAACCGCAAACGCAGCAGCGGCAGGCTTCTGGGACACACCGGCTCCAGCAGCTTTGCTTGGAGGAACAAGACCGAGCAATTCAAATGGACCTCGTGCAGTGGCAAGGAGTGGCCAGTTTTCTTCCAACTAAGCATGATCGTCATAAGTATAGACTCAATGTCTACAGCGTAATATATGAAGCCATACCTTGCAAATTGGAGGTGGTGGGACTAGAAGTTTGGCATTGGGGTCGATAGGAGGGATAGTCTGTCCTTTAGATTCGAGTTCAGCACGCAATAGCTGCGCTTCTTCTTCATGGCCATGAGTTGCAGCTGTTAGGTAGGCAAGTGATGTCTGACCAACACCTTTCAGCACTGAAATAGAGCGTTCGAATGGTCTTATAAAAAATATAAATACAATGATGAAAGGCCTAACAATTCTTGGTGCATTTTTTAGATATAGTAAAGACTACACAGCACCTGTGAAATGACTCTGCAAAATTTAATACCTCAGGAAAACAATTTTGGATGATTACACGTTGTTTAACAAAAACCCGTAAACTGTTACACCTTTCAGAACCCAGCTTTCTAGAAATGCGCAAAATTCGGCGGGGTCACAAAATTAGAAAGCCGCGGATTCGCGATATCGCTAAATGGCACGCCTGACGGGTGCCTCAGGAGAATAGATAACGGAGACGATGATCATTCATTTAATAGACGAATTCCTCTCCTCGCGAAAAATCGTCTATAACTATCTATACCCTAGACATCGCTGGCTATACGTAATGAGAATACCTTCTATTTTTATAAAAATTGAGTTTATACTGACCCTTGATCCTTTCCTCTATGTCACCAAGATATAGTGCTGTTTGATAGTGACCGTGCGCATCATTCCTCATCTGGGCGATCTTCATCATCTTTGACAACTTCTCGCTGTTGCCGGTAACGAGATAGAGGAATGACAGTCTGAAGATATGTTTTTTTAAAAGTCACTTGTGAAAATAAATCTATTATTGTCCACGAACTTCTCAAAGTTTTTGGTCCTTTGGTAGGCCATTTCGACGACTTGGTGATTACCCTGGATTAACGCAGCTTCTCCCAAGGCTTCCCATATTGCCTTATCATCGCAGATCTGGAATTCATACACTCTGTTACAGGAGAAATAAGTTGAAAGCATAGTGATAAAACATTCGGAAAATTCAAACCTTGGCTGCTTCAAGAGCTACATCAAGGTTCCCGCATTCAAGAGCGAGACCAAAACGAGTTCGCTCGTCCTTCACGAAATGCAGTGCAATTTCCGGATAACCCTTCTTTTCCAGATAGCTTATAATCGATTGGCCAACCAATGTTGAGCTCTTGACCATATTTAGCACCTGGACAAAACAATCTACGACTGCGGCCAAACGCCTTCGATTCATAATGACCCCACCTCATCAATGCGTCGGTTTATCAACGCTAGTTTGAATCGATATTCCGTCGGATCAATCGGCACTTCGACGGGTGTTGCCTCCCTGAACCCATCGTTTTGCAAATGAAGTAACAAAGTTATTATGCTAATGGAAGGCAACTGACCTATTCAAACAGTATAAGATGCTACCACGGACGGCTAGAATATAAAGGGGTAGGTCGAGAGTACGAACAATGCCACAGTCTCCAGCAGTCAAAGCGTATCTTCAAATTGATGAATGCTTTCGTGAGGTTTCTACTTCATCAGTCAATTTAGAAATCTTACTTTATATGATTACTAGTTGTGTACAGGAAGACGCCATCCTCATCCCAAGCACCACTTTTCACACGTGTGGACTCCTGCTGGGAGCAAAGCACCTAAATAGAGAAGGCTTTATTCACATTGTCTCCAAGACCACATCAATGAGCAGGTGAAGGGGGAAGGGGAAGGGGGATACGGAGCAAACAATCTAAATCAATTTGATCATCCAAGAAAACCGGAACAGGGCGGGTACACTCTAGGTCATCACAAATTCTTTTCAGCTTGCAGATAAACCACGAAGACTTGAATCCTACAGAGGAAGAATGGAGGAAAGGATACTTTCGTTGATGAAGGAAAATTTTAAGACGAAAAACAAAGTTCAGATTCAGTTAACGCACCTCCAATTTGCGATTGATAAGAGTGATGGTATGCTTTGAAAGCAAAGCACCATACTCCATATTCTTCGACCAAATCACGTATCGCACCTTAACGAGACTAATACAGTTGATTTCGCCCTCAAAAATCTATAATGCAAGACATCGAACACCTTACCTTGTTGGCTTTGACATGCGCCATTACTCTTTTCTGTTGGACGTCGAATAACTGTAGACCCTCTTCATTTCTCAACAGGATTACACCAGTTCCCGCATAGAATAGATCGTCAATAGGGATGTTCATTTCAATCTTGCGTACTTCTTTGTTGGATAGATCACGCAGGGAAATCTCAAAATATGAAACTGTGAAAGAGCGTTGTGGAACGACGGTTACACTGATTTCACTAAACAGCTACCTGCTGATTCTTATCCAAAACAGCATATCTGTTTCGAGCAACCCACACAGCAGCGATTCCTGGAGAGCGATTTACTGGTGCTTCGGTGTTTCCGTCGGAATCCTTAGGTACCTATAAGAAAACTAATGACTGCAAAATATAATTAAATACAACTAAACGGGCTGTAGGACGAACTCGGCAGAAAGTCTCAGTAAGTATCACCATCTACATAGCAAAGTGATGGCTCGGACATTTAGGATTCCACTACGCGAGGGGTGTGATCCTCAATGGAAAGAGACCCCAGAATAACAATATAGAGAAATTTCTAAGTGTTGCATAATGACTTCCCTACATTGACCAGAAAAAAACCTGTCAGCTAAGCTTCCAAAATATACGAAACAGCTTGCGTATTTTTAAAAGTGTGGCTAAGCAACAGTACTGACTTCTTTTCGACTACGATACACATTTTCTGATATCCACTGGATGCACGGATAGGAAAGCCTAATAAATGCTCCTGAAAACCAACTCTGTAGATATCGTAGAAGCATTGCTCCTTGTTGTGCGAACGACTAGTCAACAAGAAGGCATTCTCAGCTGGATTGTAGGACAACGCATAATAAGGCTGCATGAATGCTGCCGCTGCACGCAGCCTGCACGTTCCTTGGTCCTTGCTGAAAAAAAAAAACTTTGAATAATGTTTGCAACACAGCGTCCGACAAGAATGCTGAGACCTATTGAAAGTTCAGAGGCATTCAGCAAAAGGCGCGTGGGACTGAAAGATCAACTCCTAAAAACAGCAGGAGGTACGAATTTCTCACTTGGTGGTAAGATCGAGGCGTCGAAGCTGCTTGTCCTTGACATAGAAAGCTAGATTCTCAGCAATACAATAGGCCGGTCTTTCACGCTGAATCTTGAAGACAATCATTCCATTGTCATGACCAGCGGCAAACATATTGAGATTCGGATGGGCCGATAATACCCAGAATCGCTCGTTCTCGTGTCTTAAAGGAACACATTCAATTCAAAATGGTTGGCACAAAAACACTATACGGAAATCAAACCTAAAAACATGGAGACTCGTCCTCTTTTGAAGATCCCAAACCCGAATCGATTTGTCCTCGGAGTTGGAGAGGATCAACTCAGCTTTTGGATGGAACAGAACCGACGACACGTTATTATAGTGACCACGGCAGCTATCCACCTATGAACGCGTAGAAGTAACCAAATTACTAATGTTGTATCTCGTAGATTCACTGCTTATAATGCATACCTCCCACGCTTTGGACTCATTGTACCGCCACAATTTGACAAGACGATCATCTGATCCCGACACCAGAATGGGCATTGTATGATGGAACGCCACCCAATTTACACCTGCACAGTACCATTATCAGTTGAAAATTGGCCAAAGCGAAATTGATGTGTTACCTCTATCATGACCTTCCAGCACATGCTTCACAACGACATCCGGCTGTCCAAATAGATCAGCTTGCGACTGTGGTCCAGTCCCCGATCTGGGGGCACTGCCGCCACCACCAGGTAGCTGTTTCTTTCCTGAAAAATTGAGCTTTCAATTCTGCAGAATCACTGCCACGGATGAGTAAAGCTGGAAGAATTCCGCCACTTTATTCAAAAAAACAATAATCAAAGCAAATAAAAGTAAATTTAGATGCATAAAATTTGATGGAAACTAACGCAATCCGGAAATGTCCCAAATGCGAACGGTTTGATCAAGCGAGGCAGAAGCCACAAGATCTTCCGAAGGGTGGAACTGGGCGCACATCACGTAGTGGTTATGCCCTGGATTGGATAAAACAATCAACGAAAAAAATTAAATGATAGGAAGAGAATCGATGGTAGTGAAAATAGACTCAAACATAACAAACGTCATTGCGCATGAGTTCGGACTACTATTGAAAACCAAGAAACGCAAGAAAACTGACCTGTTAAAATAGCAATTGAATTCCTTGATTGCCAATTCCAAATACGAACAGTTTGATCATCTGACGAAGAAATAATCCATGGATATTTGTGATGGAAAAATGTCGAACGAATATAATCCAAATGACCAAGAAGAGTGAAAATGCAACGGCGTTGCTTGTAGTTCCATACCTAAGAAACTTTGAGAATTAAAAATATAATCGATGGTCAAAGATATAGTAACCAAAACCACCTAACCTTTATTTTATAGTCATCTCCTCCGGAAACAAAAATTGGCTGGTCCTGATGGAAACAAATTCCTCTCACGGGGCCGTCATGTTCATCAAATTTGTCCAGAAGCACACACATTCTGTAGTCCCATAGCTGGATCACGCCACTGTGCAACGATGCCAAAACCCACGGTCGAGTTGGATGAAACGATATGCCTTAAATACAGACTTACATTTTATATTCATTGGTCTTGTGATATTGACTTCTGAAACATTTCAGTGACTGATAACAGAGCTAGAACTTGGATATTTTTCGAGAAAAACGAGTAAGGTTCAAAAAATGATGTGATGAGCCAGCCATCTTCAATGAAGCTGACTCATCAGAAGGTTCTTAGCAGACATCGAAGCTGTGGATGCAAAAGAAGGGATAACATTTTAGGCAGATATATCAGAACCTACATCTAATCAAAGCAGGTCAATAAACGTGGAGGGACAAAGAAGAATAGTAAGAACTGGTTAAGAGCCATGTGAGGATTTTATCTTAGGCTACGAGAGGAATGAACACCATGGTGGATGAACCACTATTATGAGCACCTGTACCCATCATGAGAAATTACTGGAAGAGTTGCAACATTATATCAAACGTCAATTGGGTCAATTAAAGGGGGGGGGGGGGGAGATGAGGAAGAGACGCAAAATTTTCACCGACGTCGGAGCTCCTTTCCCTCCCCAGGCTTGACCTATAGCAGATCACACAGGCTTTTTCATGTAGACATGTGGAGTGAGAGAATATAAATTTTAGCCCGACCCTAGGAAGGGAAAGAGCTTCGACGTCGATGAGAAGTTGCGTCTTTCCTCTCCCCCCCCCCCTCCACTTAAATTGACCCCGTTGAATACATGGTTAATTTCTAATTCGCTTGAAACACTAGTTGGTACTTATCAGTCCCTTACCTTTAACTCGCGCTGACTTGGACTCAAATTTGACCAGCAGCGACATCTTGTGGACTGCCGCTTTCTGCTCGTTTCACCTGAAACGTGAAAGAATGAGATAATGAAGTTATGACATGCTTCGTTGGGTTACGACGACACTGCACATTACTGAACAAGATCGAACCACGTGAAATGATACAGTTGAAGCTCTTGGTACTCATAAGAGGTGCTAATGTAGTTGAGGGGAGGGCACCCCATTGTGCCTGCGTCAGGCTCTCTTCACCTAGGCTCTCAGCTTGAACCTCTACCCTTCGGTAAAGCTTGGGTAAAAATATACATATGAGAAGACAAGTTGGTGATTTTAATGTGTATGAATAAAGTGAGGCTTTCAAAGTTTAATTCCAAAAGACTCAGAGAGACTTTTCTGGGCCTTTCAAAATAATAGTTTGAAAGTCTCAGATTATTTCATACACATTGAAATCCACATAAGACTTCAGAACGAGACAATGCTCAAACCGATGATTGAAAAAAGGTTTTCGAGTGAGGGAGACACCGCGACAGTGAGTGTCCCCCTTCCCCAATCTGCAACTGCGCAACTATATCAGCCTCCAAAACCCAAACACAAGATTGTTGAGATAGCAGAAAAGCAGCAGAAGAATTCACCAAGTATTCAGAAAAGAACAGCAACGTTGGCAGTCCTTAGCTACCGTAATAAGTAGACACGCACACGGCCGCTCGCAACGCGACGCAGACCCACTGGAGCGTAATTGTTGACGTGGTAGATGACCATAAACTGGCGGTTTCCTCAGAACTTACTATGTAAATGGGCATGTGAAAAGAATATGCTGACATTGCTTCACCACTGTAAGTGAGAATGTCAAGCCAGCTCTCTTCTGAGTAAAGGATAAAGAAGGTGGTCTCTGTCTCTGATTTCACTTGAATGGATCGGAAGTATTCATCGAGGATCTTACTGGGTCTTTTAGACACACTAAGTACAAGTGTCATGTCATGGCACTTAATGAGGAGCGCCGCTGACTGTCGTTGAAATGGTAAGGAATGGCTTTAGTTGCTTGTGACAGCTGTAGAAAATTTCACGATCTTCGGGCCCACAAATTCCGATGGTACTGTATTTACCAGTGGCTCTAATAACTGCGTGTAGCTAAATTTCTAGATTAGAAACGTATATCAATGAGCCATTGTTCGAGAAAGTAATTTTTTGATTGCTTTTCTGTAGGAAAAATTCTACACAATACTCACCAGACTAATATTCAACCTATATTCTGCTAATTGCCCTATCGAAAACAAGTTATGAATTCCCGTATTCCAAAATGATCAGCATCACGATAACTGGAGTGTTATACATACAGATGAATTCTCTGCTACACATTTTCAGAGAGGAAATTGTGAATGTGTCGGTCCCTCACTTCCATTCGATTTTAATATTTCTTTGAAGATACTGGTAATCCAATCCCACTGAGCATCCCATAGAATGCATGTAATCCAATGCTATAAGAACGCTTTCCCAGCCTTGGGACGTCTTCTCACGCATTTACTTGCAAGGAAGAAAAAAAAAAACGAAAAAGCCAGTCGAGCCTCTGCAAAAAACCGACCATTAGAATGAAATTTGAGAAGCTAAAGGCTCCAGGAACTTTAGTCTGGTCTCGCTTTAAAAGCACGAAACTATGTGAAAATGCCTTGTTAACCAGACTTCTTTAGTCCTTGTGGTGGAATGAGAAGAACTAGCAAGGTAGTAAATTTGCTAAAATACTGACATTTTTAGAATTTCGGTTCGGTCGCAATGTCAGCGTTTTTTAGCGCGTTGTCGGTGGGTATTTCTCAAGAAAATCTCAACTCTGGACCCATTTTTCTTGCAACGAGGTTGGTTATACCGTTACGGAATTCTGTAGCATAATTTATATGTGAATTTTCGCCTATTTGTGTCGTTATACCTCTACATAACAGTGGCGTTTAGCCACTCCAAAATACAAAGTACAAATTTACAGCGTGTGAGATAAAGCTGGCAAGCTTGACAAGCCCTGGATCCCTTTAAAGCCGGCATGCAGGTCATTGGCCACTCAATTTCTGACTTTTTCAATTGCTTAGTACGTTGCGGAATGATATCCCTTTCTCAATCCTCTTTTTTGAAACTCATGGAATCGGCCACTTAGTGAAATGCACAGTGTCAGCGCACACTGGAGCGAGTGGAATACTGAGACCGTCGTCAGAATTCGCGATTTTGCGGTGTCGCACTTTCGCACGTGATGTTGCGATATTACAAAATACCAGAGCCAGTGAATAACGTGAGAAGCGCGACATCGCAAAATCACAGTTTGGCGGCGGCCTTACACTGGAGGTATGTGCCATTAGGCTGTGTTCATCTCTGCGCTGCCGGCGACAGGGCCCGGCTGAGTGCCTCTGCGTTTCCGCCTACACCACCCTGTCTCGTTGCCTGCGTTTCTCTGCACCTCCCCCGTGTTGCTCTGCCTCGCTGCCTGTGAGTGCAACCACGTCCTGCTGTGAGTGTGAACGCGGCTTTAGGACAGATAACACGTGGCTGCAAGTGGCATGGGAGCTAACATAAGGGCATTGAATTGGTTGTGCCCTGAAGCGATTGTTTCCAAAATGAGGCATAGGATACCTCATGGCTATAGAACCCCTTTAAATGCGGCGGTTTCAGCTCACACCCATGGCGTCGCACTTCCGATGATGCGACGCAAACTATCTGTCTTAAAGACACCGGAAGGATAAAATTGGCAGACTGTGGAATATGAAAGTGGCGGTTAGTGTTTGTTGGTGGTCAGCAGTTAACAGTAGAGAAAGAACGAAGTAACGTGGCGAAAAACTCGAGAAATAGGAACCCGAAAACTCCCGTTCTCTCTCGCACCCCTCTGCGTCACTAGCCAGGGTAGACCGCACACGGGCAGGGAAGCCGAATCCGCGAAAGCCGAAGAGTTGCTCCGCCTTCGCCGGTAACCATTCTCATTCTCATTCCTGTCTTCCCCATAGACGGTCGAGTACACAGTGAGTTGTAAGTTTAGCACGTCCTAGCATTCTAGAGTCAGCAAGTTATGCCTCCAGCAACACGCACAAAGATGTCCAACAATAGTAAAGCATTATTGGACACCTCGGCTGAGACTCTTGGTCCAGCGAGTCCAGCGGACGTAGCTGGAGTAGATTTCTCGAGAATGTCAGCAAATGAACTCATTAAAAACATGATCGATAAGAATAAAGACCCTGTCATTGCACAAATGCTACGTGCGTTAGCTGAAAAAATACCCAAGGAGTTTTCAGATTACATTGAATCTGAAAAACGTGGTCGTAGTATTGTAGTGGCAGGAGTTAAAGAGGCACCAGAGAGCTTGTCACCTTCTGAACGTCAATCGGACCTTGAAAAGAAAATCAACGATGTGCTAGATGTTTTACAGGTTGAGTGCAAAGCCACTGAAATCTATAGAATTGGAAAACCCAATACTGAACGTCCACGTTTGATCAAAGTTGTGTTTCCATCTCGGGCTCACTGGCGAAAGGCTTTGGCAAATTCGCGTCTACTTCGTAGTTCAGATTTTACCAACGTTTTCATCCGGAAGAGTATGACAGCTGAAGAGAGGAATGTCGACTTTGAGCTGAGGCAGTTAGCAAGGGAAAAGAATAAGGGTATGGCAAAACGTGAATGGGTCGTATACCGAGGTCAGCTCAAGCACATTTCCGAACTTCCCAGGAATTCGGGAAAGGCCTAAATTTGCATGGTGAATTCCTACCTTTAGCGTGTAACTTATTTAATGCCCGAAGTCTAGTTAACAAGCTCCATCACCTCCAGCATTTCCTTTCAGTCAATAAACCCGATTTAGTGTTTATTACTGAAACATGGTTCACCACCAAAATCAAAAATTCTGAAATTACTTGCAATTTGCCCTATGATATTATACGTTCTGACAGAAAGGAAAAAAGAGGTGGTGGAGTTTGCTGTCTTATCAACAATAAACTCCCTTCACTACTAATGCAACGTGATGTCAACCTCAAAGCCGATGTTCTTTGTTTAGAGTGAATGCCTTGCTGTAGTCATTCGCGCTTACGATTTATAATTGTATACCGGCCTCCAGACTCTTTACTTTCCGACGATGAAAAACTCATTGATCTGTTAGCTTCCTTGACAAGTACGGGCCAAGACATCATAATTTTGGGTGACTTCAACATAAATGTCGACTGGCGGAATTCAAACCCTAGCGGCTCCGGCTCTGACTCATCCTTGCTTTTGAATTTTTTTCGCAACACTGGCTTCAAACAGATGGTTCTCCAACCAACTCATAAAGACCGCACTCTAGATATTGTTTTAACAATCACTCCAATTATTAGAAATGTTAAATTGCTTCCTCCTCTGTCTAGATCAGATCATTGCATGGTCGAATTCGAGATACTAAGATTTTACCCTACTTCCATGTCACCACCCAAACCAGACTTTCTCCATACGGATTTCATTTCTCTGGATAATAGCCTCAGTGAGGTGAATTGGTTAGAAGTTTTCAATGACTACCAATCTGTTACCGATCTCTACCAGAGATTTTGTTCCATTGTGTATCAAAAGTTGGCACTGTATGTACCCTTCAAAGAACATCAACATCATCGAATCCGCTATCCCTCTCAGATACAAAATTTGTTGGCTCAAAAACAACGTATTTTCGAAGCGTCATCTGACCCACTATGTAACCCGTTGTACAAAAAAGTCTGCGATAATATCGATCACCATCACAGGAAATACTGGGCCAATACTGAAAGGCGATTAGCCGTGCATAATTCTATGAAAAAACTCCATGCTTACTTACATAACAAAATGAAAATGAAGGGGACTCTTCCACCACTCACTGATCTGAACGGTATGATATGCACTTCCGATTCAGATAAAGCTACAGCACTTGGAAACTTTTTCGCCAGTGTCTTCTCCCCAGATTCAGAGACTCCAGTTGACTGGTCTAATAAGAGTATACCAACCCTGCGAGGACTGAGTGATATTTACTTTCACCCAGCTGACGTGAAGAGCATCTTAAAGAAGTTAAAACCATCTTGTAGTGAGCCATATGATGGGTTACCTCCTATTATATACAAAAAGTGTGCCAAATCCCTCTCGAAACCTCTTGCACACATTTTCAACGTTTCGCTCATGTTAGGTGATGTGCCCGAACTTTGGAAAGATGCGTTGGTAACAGGAATTCCTAAAGTTGATGATGCTCATTCCGTATCTGAGTTTCGACCAATCAGTATAACTCCAACACCTATAAAAAAGATGGAAAAAATAATCAGAGAAAAACTTTTAGTTAGCTTATTCAAAATGAATCTTGTACCTAAAGAATTTCATGGATTCCTTCCCGGACGTTCCACAACTACAAATCTTGTTGATAGTTTATACGATTGGCACTTGGCTTTGAACCAAGGTAATTTGTGCGATGTGATTTATGTTGATCTTTCCAAAGCTTTTGATAAAGTGAACCATAAAAAACTCCTTCAAAAATTACATTCTCTAGGTATTGGGGAGAAACTGTTGAACTGGTTCACTTCTTACTTATCGGAAAGACATATGACGATCAAAGTGAACGGAAAATTCTCCAAGCGGTATCGCTGCACTAGTGGCGTACCACAAGGAGGAGTACTGTCACCCTTATTCTTTCTCATTTATACAATGGAGTTACCACGAATTCTGAAAACATCTCAATATGTCAAAGTGCAGGCTTACGCGGATGACTTCAAAATATATGGCATATATAATCAAGATAACTATGACGAGGTGCAGACGGCCCTTAAACTTGCTATCGAAAACTTGCAATCTTGGGCATCTATCTGGGACCTTGTGATTAACACAGAAAAAACATTTGTGTTGCATTTAGGTGAAGACTTCCCAAGCGAATACAGAATTAACGATGTGTGCATAAAGAAACTTAATATGTCCAAAGACCTAGGGATTATAATTGACTCAGGCCTACGATTCGCTGATCACATCGATCGTGTCACCAAGAAAGCATATTCAGCCCTTTTCTTTGTTTTTCGGAACACCCACACCACTGTTCCTACTATATTAACTCGCTTGTACAAAACTTACGTATTGCCCCATCTAGAGTATTGCTCTCAGATCTGGAATCCACCCCTCAAAAAACATATTCTCAAACTGGAAAAAGTTCAACAGTTATTTACGAGGCTCTTGTTTTATCGAAAAACCACTGGTTTGACTTCCAGTCAACTGCCCTGTTACAGGGAACGATTGAATCAATTGGGTTTGAGAACTCTGAGATACAGGCGAGTTAGGGCGGATTTATGCTTTTGCTTCCGACTACTACGCATGGAAATTAAGCTATCTCCAAGCAAGTATTGGCTGTTCATGCCATGTCATGAAAGAACTAGTCGATTCAATCTGCACTACCCTAATATTAAGAGAAAGCATTATGCGCAACTGTTCAATTTTGTTCTTTACCGTGGTGCAAGGTGGCTTCAACGCTTACCTAGTGAAGTACTTAACGCAAAGGATGGTCACATTTTTGCGAGAAGGATTGATAAAATTGATCTGTTGCAGATTCTCAGAGAAGAGGATTCCTGTTAGCTTTTTTAAATAGTCTTTCTTTACACAACTTCATTCAGATAGCATCCATTGTGACTCAGATATGGTTCACTAGAGTACCTGTGCTGAGCGACATGTCAATGATTTGCAAGCATACTAGAAACACAGTCATCTTGGAGTTGATCCGTTGCAAATTGCAATTATCCTAGCTACACTCTGGTTCAACAGCTAACATCCCCAACTAACATCAGTTCCAGTGGTATATTTTTGTCAGAAATCATGGTCATTGGATAAACATCTGGCGAAACTAGAAACTACTCATCAAGAGCTACTTTCATTCAATGCCTACCATTTTATGCCTAATGCACCGTTGTCTACTCCTTTGTCCACAAATGCTATGCGAAAGGCCTCAGTGGATTGAGAGACTTCTTTTAAGACAAAAAAACCTATCTTCGTAAGCTTTTGGTGGTAAATGACTACATGGAGGTCACTGCTCAAGGCATCATCAACCGGCTTGCCGCGGAACGCAACTGTCCTTGTGGGCGCACAGCCCACCCGGCTCCGCCCCCAGTCGTGACTCTATATTTGAGCCGCCTCTGCCAGTCGGTGCTTATACACTTTCCCTCCGGGAGGAAAGGGCACCGGGCGAAAGCTGCTAGGATGCCAGGCTGGACTGTTGAGGGTGAGTGCTTGACTCTCACGCTCTGCAGGCCGTCAGGACGCGGTACGATCGGGCGGACTGCGGTCATCTTGGTTGAGCGCTGGTATGCCCACGTCCGCTATACCCGAGGACGTGGACGGCTGCAGGCGGGGTAGAAGACTGCAATGTGCAGGGTTACCGCACTTACCACTTTTTCGGTCACACTTTTTTTGCAGCTGTAGAGATTCTGAAATAGTTTGTTTTGAGCTACCTGACCCATGTAGACCATTTATAATTCAAATCAACCTCCTCGACCGCCTCCTAACACATGATGCTCTTTCTTATGGCATTCGGGTGGATAGTGTGGGACTTTGTTCTGTATTGTGTTCCTATTCAAATCTTTACCATGCCTCATTATGCAGGTGTGCCCAAGTGCGACATGAATCGATAGGTGGTGAGCCCGAGTGTAGCTATGTAGTTGCCTATTCTTTTCACACCTTTGTTCCTCTGTTCTATTGTGCGCACCTTCGTGTGTATTTAATAAATAAATAAATAAATAAATAAAACCAGCCCGACTGCAGGACTGCAGGACACGCCGTGCTGCGGGCTCGTTATAAGACCCCAAGCCGCGCCTTTTCGATGCGAGTTTCGCTACACATCACCCTCTTCTGAAGTAGGTTTGTTTTAGGGAACATGTATTCGCGGTCCCAGTTCTCCCTTACCCTCCCACCGGTGCCTTTGAAGGCACACACCCTTTGCCCTAGAAGTACGCATCGATTGACTCCAGTCCAACAAATCGCTCCCACAAATTCGATGCCGTGGTCTTACTTGCATCAAGTGAGTTACAGTACTGCGAGTCAATGCGATCCTTGTAAGACTGTGCTAAATTTACTAATATGCTGATAGTGTCACGTTCAAAACTTGCAAAAATTTATTTTATACAAACGAATCGGTTCTTCATTATGCACTTTTCACAACCAAAATTTGCTCTACTATTCATGTTTTTTCTTTCTTTTCGACGAAGATCCTTTTCCTTTTTTCTTCTTTTTTCCCTTCTTTCTGGAAAGGAAGTTTGCGAACATTACTACTTCTTATAAGGCAAAATAGCAGCTTCCTATGGCAATTCGTATTTGTAATCGATGTCTATCTATTTATGCGTATTGGAACGATGATGTAATCTCGAAATCAAAGAAACGAATCGCGAAGTTGCGTTGCGGTTTGCGTGCGGCATCCGCGTTTGTCGCTTAGTATGAATACAGTCCTTGGGGCCTTCACAGTTACATCAACTTCTACTGTAGCGGATACCATATGTGTGCACACATGGCGCAAGGCTGCTTTCATACCCAATGAATGGGATTTTAGGCGGATTGGCATATCGGCATATCGGATTATCCACGATTTGGGATTTTTGGCGATACCACGGAGTGACGGTTGGGACCCACGGTCAGTGAGGTCACTCGGCTCAGCGGATTGCAATCACACGATAAAACCCAGGTTCAGGAAACAGCAGAATATCGAATGTAAAATAATGGCCGTATTGCTTGATGAGGTGGAGACAGCCACAATTTGGCAACATGCCAGAGCAGCCAGTTTTGGGACAACTCGGACGATCCGCGAAGCGTCGTCGCAGCGGCTAACCGAGGTCAAAATCTGTGTGTCCTAACATACATACGCGTCATCACAATTATCCAAAATCGTGGATACGCGGATATGTGGATACCCTTATTTTCTCGATCGATATGTATCTCATGCCTGAAGCTAAAACTCCTAAAATCCCATTCAGTTGGGTATGCACACTGTCATTCGTCAAACCAACGTACTTGGACGTATCGGTCATGCCTCCTTCTGTTGCTGTGACAACGTCTGTTTTCTGAGCATTCTTTGTTGGTAATGAGAAATAATCATCTTTCAGCATTGCTGGCCCGGGAGTATTTTGGGCACCACCAGCGCCACCCACTGGTGGTGGAGGGGGAGGAGCTGGAGGTGGTGGTGGCGGAGGTGGACAAAAAGGTGGTGGAGGTGGTGGTGGACAATAGGGCGGTGGTGGAGGAGGTGGAAAGTTAGGTGGAGGTGGTGGGCGAGGGAAATTGGGTGGTGGTGGAGGACGAGGGAAAGCTGGTGGTGGCGGTGGTCGAGGTGCTGCTGGTGGTGGGGGCGGTGGTGGAGCGTCGCCACCCAGTTCGCCCATATATTCATACGCATCGCCCATGTTTTCGAACCTGAAAGAACACATGGGGAAAATCACAATGACACTTCCTGACCGTCGCTAGTCTGGTCCAAAAGATCATGCAGCCGATGCCCTCACCGTGAATTGAGAGACGAGTTATGTTCGACTTCCAGTCGGGGATTAGGAGTATAAAATGAGTCATACTCACTGTTGCCTTTATCTAGATATCCGCTCAAGTAGCGATAATCAATGGATGCTTATTTCACGAATTACTTCGTTGAATTATTGCCGTCCATTGGTAAGGCCACGCTCATACTTTGCGGTGCCGGCGGTAGGGCGTGGCAGCGTGTTTCTGCGTCTCCATCGTTGCCTGCGTCGTCTCTGCCCTCCCTGTGCCACTCTGCCTCGCTCCCCGTTCACGTAGCCGCGCCCTGCCGGCGCAGAATATGAACGTGGCCGAAGGTATCTTCCACAGTTTGCGATCCAGTCGATCACGCGACTTGTGCGATTTAGGCGGGAGTGGCAAGCTACGAATCGATTAGATGAATTATACGCTAGAATCGCGCGATTGCCTATATACTCCATCGATATGTATCCTTCCCATTCTGCCTGAATTGCGCAGTCGCCTGAATAGCAAAGCATGTACACAGCCTAAGATGTAAGCTAGGAAGAAGAAGTGACTGTGCAAATTTCATGGCTCGATATAAAGCGGCAAGGGCGGTAAGGCTGCGTTCATATCAAATTGAATGAGGGTTTTGGCGCATCGGCGCATCCGCCATTTGAGATCTTTGGCGTAGCCACGTCACTCTGTTGACCACGGTGCGTGCCAGCGTACGGTTGATTTATTTTTCTCCTTTTTCCAATTCATGATTTTCCATATCTTAACGAGTCGATATTTGTTATGGCAAATATCCACAATCGCGGAAGCGCCAATACCTCCATTTTTCAATCAATACGCATCTTATCCTCCACGCGAATGCGCCGATCCGCCAATTCTCTCGAATCGCGGATGCGCCCATTCTTTCATTTTCTGATCGATACGTATCTCATGCATGACGCGAATGCGCCAAAACTCATTTAATTTGGTATGAACGCAGCCTAATGCCACTTCAGGTACGACCTGAAGTGAAATCCAGCAGCATGGGTTTACTCGTCCATGCAATGTTCTCTTCAAAGAATGCCACGTATCGAACTTTTGCAATATTACAGGTATTTGAGTTCTTATTTAACCTATGCAGTACACCGAAACAAAAGACAGAGAAAAATTCGAACGATTTATTGCACTATCACTTTATTAATACACAATACATTTTTCCACACCACAAAATCACAGAGTCAATGAAAATGAGAATCATCGGCGGAGAATTCGAAGGAATTTTTACGGCTTCATGAACCCGGAAACAACTGAAGGAATTTTGAAATTGCTCAGTGACGAGGTAATCGCTAGGGGAATGGACAACTATAGTCACAATGACTAGATTACAATATGAAGTGAAAATCACGCCGATAAGCAGGAACGGGAGGTGTGACGCGAGCGGTCGCGAAACAGACGACCGATCGATATTCTATTCTGTACGCACCTTTCCGCCAAATGGGTTGTAGTACGTGCAATACAATGCTTTAACAGTGATAATATGGTTTTTGCCACACTCATAAGGGAGTTGCTTGGGAAGTATTTGAAGGAATCGTGTCCTTATATTTATGTTGTACTTGCTTGGCTAGAGCCGCGTGCAAGTTTCATGCGAACAACGTGAGGATCCGAGAAGGATACGGCTCCTCATGGTGGTGGCCGAAGGGGCGGAGCCTCAGAGTAAATGCCCGGCCGCCGTCCGCCGCGGTCGGAGATGCATAGTGGTAACAGAAAGTCACATAAGCAGTCCTACTCGCCGTTTCTGACCGCGGCGGACGATGGTCCGGGCATTTGCTCTGAGGCTCCGCCCCCTCGGCCATCACTTCGAGGAGCTGTATTTTTGCCGGATCCTCACTTTTTTCGCGTGAAATTTTGCATTCGGCTCTTATCAAGCAAATACAACATAGATATAGGGATAGCAGAGAGACTCATTTCTCCGTGCACGACTCCTTCATGTGCTTCGACAGAGTAAAATTATAAATATGCCATTTATTAGGATACGGTCATGATTTATATATTTACACATAAGTAGAATTTGAAGTGAAATGGGAGTTTTTAAGAAAAAAAATCAAACGATTCTAGAGAACAGCAAATTTTCTCACAGCTAGAGATCAAGAAATGTTTTCAAAAGTAGCAATGTGATCATTAGAAGTCTATTTAGTGAAGTAAATGTGGGCCAGGACACTCGAGTTGAGTCATGACCGCGTGGAAGCAGCAACTGCGACAATGTATGCGCCAACGATTCACAATGGAGCTAGCGAGGCACTTGTCGTGCGTTATATTATGTGTGACAGGCGATGACCCGAATCGAGTGCCCTGACGCACACCCCGAGTGAATTCACTGGTATTATGGTGAACTGAACTGCACTCTTAGAACGAATCAGACTTGCTCAGCTTTCGCTGAGGCCAACGGCGTTTGAGGTTTCATCGTTAATCGACATTGGACGATCCGTTCACAACAGCGAAGAGAAATCACAACTAGACAAGCGTACAGAAGAAGAATGGCATCTGAAAAGTGAGCTGAATCTTGTCAAAATGATAATGAAATCGGAAATATAACATTCTACTTTATCGTAGAAGTGTTGCGGTACAAAACGGAATGGCAGTAATTAGAAAAAAACGTACCAAGGAGGAGTGCAAATAAGACCCATTCGAATAGCACTTCTTTTGGCATTTCACCAACAAGTACGTATAATACCACGGAAAAGGCAATCATGGTGATCCTGAAAAATTTTTCACTTTCCATTAAATTTTGACGAAAAAAATGTATCAGGTCTACTGGGCTGCACTCGTTCAGGTATGAAAACTGCTCAGTTAACAAGTAGTAGTTCTAATTGCTTTGCAGCACAGCTGTGAGCAGTTTTCCTTACCAAAGTCAGATTTTCATATTGTTTTTTGTAATGTTCCATTCAAACCGCATTTATTTGTGAGCTGTTAGGCTGCTTTCATACTCTGCGACGCAGCCGTTCGAATCAGTGCTGCATGCGCTCCAGGTATTATACAATTTGTGACCCGAAACGGTAGCGGGACATCTAATACCCTCGACGGTCCGACGCCTCATCGTGGCGAGTGGGTGGCAATGGGACTGGACTGCGATGCACAGCGGGAGTCTTTTGCTTCGGCAAATGCTCCTGGCAGGTTCAACCATGCTGAGAAGGAGTAAAGTCCTAGCCAAGAGCGGACCCCTCCCCCTTCCCTCTGTTTCGATGGTTGAGGAAGGGGCCTGCGGACGCGCTGGCAACGCTTCGTCAGGACACCAGGGAACAAAACGCTCAACCAGCAGAAAAACAGCCTCAGTACCCCGCACACCGGGCTCTGCCGTCTCCGACGTTGGACGGTACGACAACCGGTGAGAGGCGAAGAAATCTCGGGTTGCGCAGGACGTCATGGATTCTGGACAATGACGACACACCTCGTACACGGCACGGAGACTTTTTCATGCTCTGCACCTACAACGCCAGAACAGTCTCGTCCAACGCCGATCTCCATGCTCTCCTCGCCGCTGCGACTCGCATCAAGTTCCATGTGATCGCGCTACAAGAAACAAAAAGCAGAAGAACCGACGTACGACAGTTCAACGACGGGACTCCTGTTATCCGCGGAGAGAAGATCCCGTCGCGGAATGTCGGAGGCGTTGGATCTGTCGTGCACCCGTCTGTCGTCCGCCGCGTCGACTCTCACAAGACTCTGTCTCCTCGTCTAGCCATTCTACGCCTTCATCCACCGCATCAGAAGACCATCTCAGTCATCAACTGCTACTCACCACACGCAGCAGCTGACGATTCCGAATTGGATGCGTTCTATGAATACCTGGAAGAAGTCATCCGCAAAGAGAAGTCCTTCTACAAATTCGTTGTCGGTGACTTCAACGCAAGGTTGGGAAAAGGCAACAGCGAGGAACATAAGATCGGAAAATTCGGGATAGGCGATAGGAACGACAACGGAAGTCGTCTCGTTGACCTCATGTCTGCAGCACGTCTCTTCCATGGTAATTCGCTGTTTGAGAAGAAGGAACACCGCCGCTGGACATGGGAGTCACCCAATGGCACGACTCATGCTGAGATCGACCACATTCTAACAAACAGAAGATGGTGCCTCTACGACACCTCCGTGGTGCCATCTTTCTATTGTGGATCCGATCATCGCCTTCTTCGGGCCAAAATCAGGTTCGACATTCGACTGGAGAAGAACACCTGTCACCGGCAGGGGAGGAAGCAAGTCGTGTATGACGAGAACCTTCTGAACGAGGCACTATCCCGTTATGACTGGCGAGTCGTGGAGGACCCGACCGAAGACTACGAGCTGCTTCTCAAAGGATTGCAAACCTGTGCTGATCTTGCAGTCTTCAACAATGAAGCAGAAGCGATCGGATTTCATCGAACACCAAGACGCTGCTTGAAAGGAGGAGAAGTTTGAGGCTGGATCCAAATGCAACTCATCTCGAGCGACTGGTTATCAATGTCAGTTGCAGAAATGCGTACAGGAGGATCTTGCGCAGTACAGGAAGAGAAAAATTCTAGAGGCGGCGCAGGAAAGACGAAGTCTGAAGAAGTGCCGTCGGGACCTCAACGAGTTCAGTATTCCGCTATCATCATTGAAAAGTGAAGACGGAACTGTCACCACTTCCGGTTACGAGATGGAGTCAATCACGGAGAGGTTCTACACCAATCTCTTCCGTTGCACACTACCCCTGCCAGATCCAGACATCCCCGCTGGTGGAACACCACTAAAGATTCTGCCGTCTGAAGTGCGAGTCGCAATTAGGAGTATGAAGAGCGGCACGGCTCCAGGGCCAGACAAGATCTCTGCCGATCTTCTTCGAGCAGGAAACCACGTCCTGCACTCACTACTCGCGGCACATATGACGTCCTACCTTCAGAAGGAGCGGATCCCGGATCAGTGGAGGAGTTCGCGCAGTGTCATCTTGCACAAGAAAGGTGACAGGGATGATCTTCGCAACTACCGACCGATTAGCTTGCTGAGCGTGCTCTACAAGCTTTTCACGAAGATCATAACGCGAATATCGCGCACATTGGATGAGGCCCAGACATACGAACAAGCTGGATTCGGTCAGGGATTCAGCTGCATGGACCACATTCAAACCGTTGCGATGGTCATTGAAGTCTGCAGGGAATACCATCTTCCCCTCGTCCTAACCTTCGTCGATTACGAAAAGGCTTTTGACAGCGTCGAAACGAATGCTATCCTGTCTGCGTTGGTCGACTAAGGAGTGGACGCGTCCTATATTCGATCACTGGCTGACTGCTACCACCGCTGTTCTACGACAATACAGCTCTTCCAACGCCCAATCAACATCTCCATCGGAAAGGGCTTTAGGCAAGGCGACACCATCTCGCCGAAGCTGTTCACTGCCGCATTGCAGTGGGTGATGAAGTCGCTCGACTGGGACGACAAGGGCATATGTGTGGACGGAAAATTCCTCTCGAACCTTCGTTTCGCAGACGACATCGTCATCTTTTCGCGTAGTACCAATGAAGCAGAGGTGATGCTCCAAGCTGAACGAAGCCGGAAGTAAGATCGGACTGCGGATCAATCGGATGAAGACACAGTTCATGAAGAACGCCTGGTGCGATGGAGGAAATGTCAAAATCTACGGCTCTCCCATCGCCGAAACGAAGTCGTACGTCTATCTTGGGCGTTCCATGAACATGGACAACGACATGAAGGAAGAGCTCGACAGAAGAAGGAGAGCTACATGGTCAGCCTACGGGTCTATTAAAGAGGCCACCGACCAGCTAAAGGATCCTGACCTACGCGCCCGTCTATTCGACTCGACAGTCCGTCGTGCTCTGTGTTACGCTGCCGAGACGTGGCCTGATACGTCAGCCACGGCGAAGTCCTTGCAGGTGACTCACAGAGCACTCCAGAGATGTCTTCTGAAGTACACCCGGCTATCTCAATATCGTGCCGGGCTTCGCAGCTCCGATTTGAGGCAGATGTCTCGTCTACGAGACCCTGCGGAATACGCATCGAAGGCCAAACACCGATGGGCCGGTCATATAATGCGGAGAAAAGACGATAGGTGGACAAGAAGAACAGTGGAGTGGATCCCCTGGGATTGTCCACGTCCCCGCGGAAGACCTCCCAAAAGATGGGGAGATGTGTTCGTTGAACACGTTAAACTAATGAGAAATTCCAGAACGGCTGATTCTCGTGGTCGCCACCAACGAAGTCAACGAACGAGCTGGATGACGATCGCGAAAGAACGAACCGAATGGAAATCGTGTTGGGGCCCGCACAACCAGTGAAGACGGGCCATCTAAGTATCTAAGTAAGTATAGGGCAGTTTGGTCCTCTGAACACGGAAATCGCACCAGTTTTGCGCGAGAACGTCTGGTTCGCGTGCTAAGGGCTTCCAAACCTACCATATAATAGCATTGTTTTTTTCAAAAAAAACCTCCATAACTCCGCTCAGAGAATTGGACAGCAAATTTGGAATTCAGATTCGAGATCAGCGTCCGAAAATACGTCAGACAATATGTATCCCATTCCGAATGGCCACTTCGACCTAGAATCCTTCCCTTGTAAGCATATCATTTCCGCATTTTGTTTGCTCTCTTTGGAAAAAATAGGGGAATTTTTTTTCGGATTTTTTGTGAGCTAGTGATGTTAATTTACGCATGGAAATATGCTAGGAATTACCAAGCGCGATACCTCGAAGAGAGAATGTAATTTGATCAGTGAAACTCACGTGTACACAAAACCGATGACCAGAAGGAGAATGTCGAGCACAAGATGCGATACAAACAGACTTCGCCGAGCCACATATACCCCTACTAGATAGGGGAACAGGGTCAGCAGCTGACATGCACACCAGAGATCGAACATTGTCCGAGCGATACATGTGGCCGACGAGGAGAACGTCGACAGTTGTGACTGTAAGTGATTCAGTTCTGCTGCTGCTGCTGTTAGACGTTTGAACCCATAACTTTTGAAGGAATCGTCCACGGAAAAATAAGTTTTTTTGCTATCGTTATATTTATGTTATATTTGCCTGATAAGGGCCGCATGCAAAGTTTTAGGCGAAAAAGTGAGAAATCGGTCAAGATACATCTATGCGAATTCTCGGGCAGGGTCTCTGAGTAGAAGCTCCGTTTTTTCCTCCACCGCGGTTGGTAACGGAGAGTGGGACTGTTTACAGAACTTTCTGTTCCTATAATGCGTCTCCGACCGCGGCGATGCGGTGGGCACTCGCTCGGGGGCCCCGCTCACCCGGCCAAGACTTTGTGGTGCTGTATTTTAGCCGAATTCACATTTTTTCGCGTGGAATTTTGCATGCGGCCCATGTTAAGAAAATACAATATAAATGGTATAAACCAGAGAGAAGACAACTGGAAGAAGGGTTACCTGAAAGTTACTGTCGCTTGGCCGATCTTCTTGTGGTTTTGGTATGTTGGCTGGAGGATAGTTAAATGTTCCAGAGTCGATGGCTGCATCAAGACTTCGATCAAAACCATGCTTTACCGGACGAGGTGGCGGTGTTGTCGGCAACTAGAATACAGGCAATTGTATTTACAAACAATTTCTTCGGAGATTTTTTTAGAGCACGTGAATAACAGTATGTTCACGGGTAGATAAGCCAGAAAATGAAAGGTACTATCGATACATGAATTCTGGAGCGGGGACGTTGAAGGAAAGGAAATTTGGCAAGAATTGTTGGAACTGTGAAGCCACGTTCACACTTTGAGATAAACACGCGCTCACCGCAAAACTAAGGTCGCGTTTATATTTAGCGCCGAAAGCGCACGACGCGATGGTGCGAGCTATGCGCACCCTATTAGTCGAGTCCTGAAGCGATTATGCCCAGAAGAAGGCGTAGAGCACCGTCATCGCATCAGGACCCATACAATACGGCGCGCATAACTCGCATCACTGCGTTGCACACGCCGCAAAGCGATTTTTCTGTCCTATTGGCATACACCTCAAGGATAGACACCCCACATGGCATGGGAGAAGTGTAAAGACGACGCAAGCAACGAGGCAGGGCGGCATTGGCGGAGACTCAGACACACGCAACCACGCCCTGCCGTCAGCACCGCTAAGTATGAACGCGGCCTAACCATAGTCCTCGTGACTAATAACTGTCAACCCTCGCCCGTCAATATCTCTCGGTATGTGCTGCCAATTGCGCTAACGGCCTCGCTTCTTGTGACTAACCTGTCTGAATTAATCAACGTAGTATATGCACCCTGCCCAAAAAATATGGAACGTTTAGAGTATTGATCACTAGATGTACGCGCCGGACAGCGTGCTTCACCACAAAACGCGAGCGAGAAACATGACTGATATCACTTACCATAGAGGGGTGCAAGAAGGGATACTGTTTGAAATTCCTTCGTGCTTCAAAATAATATGATTAATAGAAAAATAAATACATTGGTTATGAAACGCACCTGAAGAACAACAACCGGCGCTGCCGAGGACCCTTCGCTGTTTAACCGTTCAAGTGTACTCTTCTCGCGTGGCGTTATCGGCAACGGCATCTGGCCAGCTATAAGTCGTTTCTCCTCTTCGGTCTGTACTCCTGATGGTATCCACGGTGTTCTGGTGGATGGAGCCATGGTGGTGGTTGTGGTTGGAGGGGCTGCCGTCAGTCTCCAGGTCGATAATGTGTGCGTTGAATAGAAACTTCTTCTCGTAGGCGCCGGTGTCGTTGTCGCACTCTCGGCAATTGGAAGCGGTAAATGTACAGCCGGTACGGTAGGAACTTCCTGAAATGACATTTTATAGAAAAAGCGGCAGCGATCAGTGCTAAACAAATTCGAAGTCATCAGGATAAAAGGTATTTCACTGCACTCTCTAGTGAAGAAGTCCTGCTCAGTTGGATATCATGGACCGCTTTCATACTTGTCGACGTGCGTTTCAAGAGGAACGTAGCTGCCGTACGCGAACCGCAACGCAATCCCCACCATCAACTTTGTTGAGACAAAAAAAAAAACGAAAATGAGAGCGCGACAGATGTAGGGTAGGGAGGAGGTGGGCCTTCTGCGAGCGCACCTCCGTTTCGTGCGAAATACGCGTTTGTCGCGAAGTATGAATGGACCTTACCGCTTTTTCCTCGTCAAGCTTGGTGATGGCTGTAGTTTTCAATGCTGCGGCATGTGTTGTATAATTCAGCTCGTCCATTTCCCACATAAGGCGAGTTTCCTTGGATAATTTGCTTGATGGCTGAAACAAAGCTGTTAATGGTAACCATTCTTCGTATTTGATAGGTGAGCCAAACTTACTGTAGGTTTCCTAGAGGCAATATGCATGGGATAACCACGAATATGTCCTGAAAATCAAAGGGCAATATTTTTCTGGTTAGGCTAAGCACATCAATAAGATGTGAATGTAGTAGTTGGAGACAGAGCAAAGTACGAAAAACTTAATTTCTCTCAAATTAAAATCACCGATTTCAAATCAAAAATCTTCACAATTGGTTTCGCTGTGAGTTGGTAAGCAACACTTTTATTGACTGTTCACAATTCAAAAGGTCAAGGCAAGGTAAACATCCATCACTTTCACAAAAACAGTGATTACTGACCTCTGTTGGAAAATCTTGGATCTTTGGGATCGATGGCACCGTGAAGAAAACTGCTCTGATGAGGGCGTGGAGTGGTGAAACGCGGTGCACCGGGTGAAGAGAACAGATGCCGTGGAGATTTTGTTTGTTCGCTTGTGCCTGTAATTTGCTGGATTGGCTTTTCAATGAAATTTACAAAATAGTGACGGTAATAGATAGCAGTGTATGTCATGGCATTGTAATACACCTGGTGATCTATCGGAATTCCTACGTCACCGCATCACTTACACAAGAAAACCACAATGGAGATGGACAGCGCTGTGCGTGTGACGGCTATCTAACCCACAATTTTTTCGTATCTCCTACGCCAATGATATAAACAGAAGTGTGTGTCATGGCGATGTAATCAACCGAGCCATCTCTCAGAGTTTTGTGCTTTACGTCTACAGCATAAGCTATAGAAGATACATATAAGTGGCTATTATGTCATGGCGATGTGTAGTATTGGTAGAAAAAGACAAGAAAAATGTTATAACACGACTCCAAGTTATCAGCCACTCTAGGCAGCAGTCTGATAACACCACTTTTGCAATGACGCCCTTACTTCATCAAAAAAACAGTACCTATACGGCTATCCAGATTGTTCTGCTTTTTTCGATGTCCTTTTTGTTTCTTCGGACGTTCGCTCATCAATTCCTCCGTGAGACCCGGAGACAGCTGTTGGAGCTTCTTCTTTTTCTTCTTCCCTTTTCCTTTCCTTTTTCTTGGCTTTTCATCGAATTCTCTATCCTCTTGGGTTGTCTAAAAAGAAATGTTTTACCGATTTATTTAATAGGATATCAGAATACTTTTAAGAGTCGTCTTCTTCCATGGGGTACGATAATAGACCAATCTTGAAAAGAGGACTTTTTATCCGGCTCTCCTCTCGACAACGCTTTTTTTAACCCTGGCCGCGTCCTCAGCCTGAACAGGTAAACTCTAAAAATTCGGTCACGCTCGGTCTTGTATGATTCCGATTTCGGTCATCACTTCCTCACAAACTATTTTTTAAAAGAAGAAATCATCACTTCCTTACAAACTATTTTTTAAAAGAAGAAATAGGCTGGTTTCAAGGGCCAAGTTGGGGAAGTGCGGCGGCCTCACAATTTTTTTTGAAAGAAGGAAAAGGCTGGTTCCAAGGGCTAAGTCGGAGGGGTGCGGCGAAGTGCGCTCAGCTCCTGTACCTGATGGAAAGTTGCGGAAGCAAAATTGTATCGGGCATCGTCGCAAGGAGAGAGACCTCCACCCGTTGCCACCATTCCTGCACGGCTACTAACAGGCCGAGGCTGCTTTAAAGGCATCATTAGGGGAAAGTCGGAAGAAAAGTAAAAGAAATAGTGCATATGAAAGCCGACATGCCTAGCAATAGGACAGTGAAGAAACAGCGGATGGAATTGGCCTAAAACCCGAGAAATAGGACCCCCTTTCCACTGTTGATTCTCGAAGCGGACGACCTGTCCGTCAAGAGGGGAGTAGTCTGATCTAGTTTTCCATTGGCATGTTGCCAAGTAAACACAGGGGAATTGTTTGGAAAGACGACAACATCTATTTCTTGAGTGAGTTTCACGCTAAAACTGCGAAAGCGCGCCGCAAAACCCCCGATCCTACCCCATCTCCTCGATCGCTCTCACCCCAATCAATCGGGAATTACGTCATCGAGAGGCGGAGCCACTGAGTGGCAGAGGCGGAGCCCCTGAACGCTTCGCCGTTTTGCAGCGCTTCTACAGCTCGGAGGGGCGCTTTTTCACCGGGATTTCGCCGCAGATAGCCTTCTTAGGCCCAGGACTACCATGTGAGTGACTTCTTCTTGGGATTTCTCCACTATTGCCTACCCCTAATGATGTCTTTAAGCATACCCCATGACAGTGTGTTCGTGCCTGGTAATCCCCAGCAGAGCACCCTTCGTACCTAGAACAGCAAGATTTGCCACTATTTCTCGGAAAACCCGTTATTTTTTTGAAGCCTTGCCAATTCAAATGTAAAAATTATTAGGCGACCATCCCTAGACTAAAGCTTCTCATAGAGAAGCCGTGCTAATAAAAATGAAAAATTAGAGATCAGAGACCACATAGACATCACGTAAGTCATAATCAAAACTGAACTGACGAGTTCGCTGATTTAATATTAGAGGTGAAGTTCTCTCTCACCTCTTCGCCCCTTTTCTGAATTTTCGTAATATAAACAAGTGGTGGAGAGTTGATGTCGATCTCCAGCATATCCTCATCATCACCCTGGAAAGGATACATAAAAGTTCAATCTCAAAAAGAATGTCAAAGGAATCGTGCACGGAAAAATGGGTTTCTCTGTTATCCATATTTTATGTCGTGTTTGATTGTAAAAGGTCATGCAAGGTTTCAAGCAGAAAGCAAATCCGGCTGAGATACAGCTCCCCAAAGTGGTGGGGGTATGGCCTCATAGTGAAAGTATAATAGAAAGTAACGTAAACAATCCCACTGATCGTCTCCGACGCAGAAGCCAAATGCGTAAAGCATATAAAAGAATCGGATCAACACAAAATATTTGATTTCTCATTCGAGCCACGCAATTTTGGGCATACCACTTACCACCTCGCTGATTGGCTTCACTCGATTTCGTGTTGTTTTGATACGAAGGCCGTCTCCATCGTCTGGTAGCAACTGGGTATTTGTCATGGTGTAAATCGTTGTCGGTACGTCCTGAACACCAAACAATCCAAAACCATTATTCAAAGTTTTCAAGTGTTTTTTACTGTTTTCCCATGCGTCATGGGACTTCACAGCACCTGTAAAATAGTATTCTTTCGCCGTTTCACAGTTTTCGTTCGAGGATCCAGGTGGGAATCTTGTGGGAAAGGATACCTAAAAGTTAGTAGTCTTGAATTCAAAGTTCAAAAGTTTTGTTTAAAGATTCAGAATCCTCCGTAACTTCCCTTCCATCACGATTGATTAAATTTACCGAGTAAAAACGAAAAATTGCCAGGTAATTCTGCACCCTTACGAAAAAACAAAAATAAATAATTCGGCCCATCAGAAATATGGCCGGTTTCCTTTTATAAAAAAAAACTTAGGAGCTGAGTGCATGAGCGGAGCTAATCTCCACGAGAATTTGGATTATTCAGCCCTCCTTTCGCAGGCAGGAGACCAGCACCAATTAGCAAGATTGTGCTCATTCCAGTTCGCTGACAGCTCACGATGCAAGCTCAACTCTACAATCTAACATCATCTTCACCCTCCGCTGTCGGAATTGTACTGGCTCCGAGCACTCTCGTCCCACCTTCCTCCAGTTAGGCCGCGTTCATACTATGCGGCGCCGGCAGCAGGGCGTGGCTACATGTCTCTGCATCTCCCCCTGCCACTTCTCCCCCGTTGCCACTCTGGCTCGCTACCTGTGAACACAGCCCACCTTGTCGACGCTGAGCATAAACGCGACCTTACTTTCTCGTTCCTTGTGTCTGGGTCTCTCGAGGAGTACTTTCATGAACTCGAACTCGTTAAATGACGAAAACGACGAAATGATGGTCTTATTTCAAGATGTTCGAGGGGCTTTCTTAACTTTTTCCTTGGATATCTAACCAGTTAAGTGTGTTAGACAGAATTACAGCGATTCCGTATCCTTCGCTTGGATAAGGCTCGGATATGATAATCGCTTCAGGACCCAACTACATGTGGCTTCTCCAGCTCGCACACATTACGTCGCACACCGAGGGGTGACTTGTCGCAACGACAACCCTGCCATTTAGCTTCTTCAGTTTTTTATTTTTAAAGGGGCTGATCCACATAAGCATATTGTGGAATGCTCCTTCAATAAGCCTGTTCTAAATTTGCGCAGCAACAGTCTTTTGTGAGAACCTAATGAATACCTCTTTACTCGTTCATGAAGTTCTTCTTCGAAGTATTTCAGCCGAGGCCCATCTGATGGATAGACAGGAATTCGAAGCATATCCGTTGATCGCCTCTTCAACATCTCTTCGTTTACAGAAGGCGTTATCAGAGAGCATTGAAAATCGAAGTAGAAGTATTCTGAAATTGAGCATTGTCTTGTCCTAAAACCGCATATTGATCTAAATGTGTATTGAACAATGTGAGCTTTGCAAAATTTATTACCAAAAATACAAAAAAAAAACAAACAAAATGTGCAAGTCTCACATCGGCCAATACAAATTTAAATTACTCTAAAATTGTTAATTTCTTGATTATCTTGATTTGTAACACGGGAAAACAGGCCCAGCTCCGGCGATGGCGATTTTACCCCTGCGCACATCCAAGGTAGTTTTAAAGCTCTGGATCTTTTTTTGATAGCCCTTTTTCACCAAAATCGGAGACGTCTTTGGATTTTCCCCACGATTTCAGCATTTCTGATCTGAGCATACATAGGCGAGGAATTCTCACATTTGGTGCTTTTGTATTGAACAAAACTCTTTTCCCGATAATCAACTGACGAAGATTTTGTACTGTTCGATAAACAGAGAGGGAATGAGGGTCACAGGAAATCATCAAATCCTACGGCCCACGATTGTGTTTCTGCGTGATTCTTAGGCAAATTCTAAACTATGCGGTTGTTTTATTAGTATGAATCGTATAGCAACAAATGGAATATATTCCCCATACAGTTTACCTCGTCTCCTAGTTGATTTATTACTAATTTCTGCTTCGAATGAGCGGAAATCAACAAGTAAACAATCTTGCCTCGTACAAGCCATGCACATAGCAGTGACGATTTGATCAGAACCACAAAGGTAAGCAGCAGTCGTACTGGACATCCAAGGTAGCGTTCCGATTTCCTGGAATCACCTGGCAATTTGAGCTACTAGTTTTAGATTCTTTTTTTTTTGATGAAATGACCATAACATCTCATACAACAGCTCTATAGAAGGACTTCAGCTTTGAAAGCGGCTCTGTTTTAGGATAGGGGGGGGGGCTGTGAATAGGGTAATTTTGTAGATACAGAAAAGGAATAAGTTAGAAGGAATGATCTAGTCAATTAATGATCTCTTATTCTACATATGTAGATAAAAGTGTTTACCGGCGCACTTTGTATTGATCGGAGTTACGCAGATCCGTGATGTGTGGCGGCCACATGAAACACAAAAAAATCTCAAATGGTGACAGAGCGCTGCACAAAGGCGATATGATCAGGGTACACCAGAAGTCAAAGCTTGTTCAACAATGGGGTTACATCTGACGGCAAAATGGGGGTGTCGTTATTGAAGAAACTAGCTTTATATGGTCCCAAGCTAGATAATAAAAGGAACATGCCTCCAGCTGACCCAGTTATGTGAGAAAATATGATTGAATTCGAGTGATCAACACAAATCACAGTAAAATACTTTGTAATACTACGCAATAGTTACTGATACTGTGGAAGTTATGTAGGGGTTGGAAGAGGGATCGTCTTTGGGCACCTATTGGGGAGTTGTACTCGAGCGGCCACTTTTCTAGACACTTGGGTGTGCCTTGAGTATGATACTGACGTGGAGGGTGTAGCCCTATGGCAAATTTTCGCGCAGCCGCGCGCGGCGAGCGGCGCGCCTCATTTCGCTGTGTGTGATTGCATACACTGCGTTGCTCCCTTTAATGTTTTAGCTCGAATTAATTTTTTCTTGATTAAGGTAGTTTCTATGTAATGTTATTGTTTGTTTTACTTTTTATATTACTATTTTGTCTTTTCAGGGTGCAGAAGTTACAGTTTTCAGATAATGATGAGATAACAGCTAATTCTTTGAAGGACTTTCATGGTACCAGCCTCTTGCGTCCTGAATGGAATTCCAATCGATCGCTACAAGTCGTGCTGATGGTGCCGTGATTGGGTCACCGCAAAGCGAAAATTCGACCTAAGGTTACACACCAACTGAAGTAGAGTCTTCTTACGTCGCTGAAGGTGCACTTTTTACTTCGCGCACCACATAACGCCTACTTAGAACTATAGTAGCAATCCGTAATAGAAACTGGTGACCTTTCTTAGGCCACATTATCGCACCAGAGTCATTCTAAGGGACTGAGTGAGGCCTACTCAACTATCTTCTGAATATCTTCCGGCTTGACTGGTCATAGTTGTTCTTAGAGCTGCTTACCTCGCGTGCCCTCGCAGTATTGCTCCAGCTTTCATATCGATCAGCTGTTGCTTACCGACTGGCGATGTCGGTAATGTGGACATTGTATGGTGTGGAGATTCGTCTTACATCACAACCTTTATCTGAAATTCAATCCCGATAATAAAGTGAAGGAGACAACTCGTAGACAAAAAACGATATTGAATATTCAGTAAAAAACAGCATGATGTAGAGTGATCAAATATTTGACACCCAATAATATTGGCGGAATCATACACATGGTTAGGCAGTATTCAGAGTTCAGGACTGCGCCTGCATTCGAGGCGATTAGACGGCTAGGCGACTGGACAAAGTGAATAGGATACAAATCGATTGGACGATTGAGCGATCAGGAAGTCAAGCGATTGAGCGCACAGATGGAAAGTATAACCTATGTATCAATTAGGTGAATTATACCACTGATCGCCTAATAGCCTGATCGCTAGACCGATGTGCATCTTTTTCTTTCCACTTTTTCGCCTGGATCCTAGACAATGCCTCAGCAGAGCAGTGGCGAGTGGTGCTGGGGTAAAACTTATTTATAAATTAGAAGTAGAACATCTTACGGGAATCATAACTAAATTTTTTTGGCACCATTCTCATTCATTACTCATTCTCATTCATGGCTGAAAGTTCACTAGTTCTTTTCTCACGATTGTATGCAAATCTCTTTAGAAAAGGAGGAGCAGCAGAAGAAAGCCTTCATCATATTACAGTTAAGCTGCTAGAAAACTCTCAAAATCTTCTTACGATTGGGCCGCCGTCAGACTTCGAGATTTTGCTTTTCTGCAATTTTTCGGTGTCGCGGCTCTGCACTCGAAGGTGCGACACCGCACAATCTGAGAACCGTAGCCTCACAGCGTGCAAAAGTGCGACGTCGCAAAATCGCAGAATCCCATAATCGTAAAAACGCAAAATCGCGAAGTCTGACGGTGGCCTTACAAGTCGTCTGAAGAGAACATTTCTGCGTGCAGAAACCAGGCATCCATCACTTTGACCATTGCGAGTGGAGTGCGAATGCATGGCGCATCTCAAGTGCTCAAGAGGACGAAGAATCCAACGCTACTTCGAAAGTAGTGCTTACAGAGAAGTGTTGCTTCTATGAGCGGCGGATAAATAATGATTCACGTGATGTGGTCTCACTGCACACAGCAGAAAGCTTAGTTTACTGTTATTTACTATGTAGTAAACACCTGCAACTAGAAAAATGTCAACTATTACGGAATTTGGCTTAGCGTTTCCTAACTATGATGGAAGTTACGGAGAAATTGATTACACGGGTGGTAATTATAAGTAGAACATCTTACGAGAACACACCTAAATTTTTTTTGGCACCATTCTCATTCATTACCCTACCGAAATTGCGCCATCTATTAGAAGATTGTCAAAGCAGGTCAAAGCTGAGAAATGGAAGAGGTCAATTGGAGGGTAGCAACGGCTATAAGAAAAATGAAATGCGCCATGAATTTTACAGAGATAAGGAATCGTTTGGAGTACGTCTGACTTATGATATCAGGTGAGATTCAAGTCAATGTTTTTACGTACTCAAGCAAACTTGGTACGAATTACTGACTTCGTGGAAAGAAATGAAGTAGCTTGCTCAGTCAGCAGTAGGGATCATAGCTCGAAGCTCGACGAGGTCTCAGATACGGCGTTTTTTGCAACCGTTACTCACATTACTTGTGTGTACACTAGCGAGTATGTAATCATCCCCACTACATATAAAACACTTCGTCTGTCTCTCCTCCCTCAGTCCCTCCCTCCGTCAATCTGTCACGAAATCAGATATTATATGAAAAACGACCTGTGGAGATGGGGAAAAACGTGGTATGGGTAGGGCATGGGACAAGAAGTAAAGACCACACCTGGATGGGGCGTGCACTGGAATGTGCCGTTTTCAAACCGAAAATTGTTAACTGGGTTCAAATGTCCCCCAGACATGAAGAGTAAATGCATTCAGGTCAGCCATGAGTTTCTGAAGGTCAAATAAGAATTCTGGGCATAAAAGGTGGAGCATTTGTAGTGGTGGGCGGGGCTTGGACTTTACCTGAAAAAACCTGGAGATAGTGTCAAATTTGGGATGGGTAGGGTATGAGACAAGAAGTAAGGAGCTTCCATGCACCGAGTTCAGCTCCTCCTAAGGTGGACGAAGCGTGCACTGAAACTTTCTGTCCTCAAGAAAAAGAGCGATTTTGATCGACCTCCTAACACATGGTATTCCGCGCACAGTAGCGTGCGCCAGCCAACTGGTATCTTATAATATAATTAAAGAATAATAGAAAGATGGATTAGTCCTTTGGAATTGCGCCATGCATTCCTCTCCCATTCGAAACTGTCTTAGTCTATGTGTACTATGACTTGCAAAGGCCCTGCAGTGCTTACATCCCCATACGAAAAAGTACCGATTCACAGCGTGTCTTGGTTGGTCCAGATACGCACTGAACACGGATTCGATCCCTGGACCAAGCGCGTGGGAGTGCGTCACTTGTCACTACACCGCCTTCGCCTTACTGTTACAGAATTAAAGTAATAAGAAAAGCTCACTATACAAGTCCGCTTCAAAATTTCAAATATCTGCTTATAGCGATATTAGTTAGAGCATGGGAAAGGTAGAATGGGGAGTATTAGAATAATCTAGATGAGTTCCAAAGGTAGAATCTCAGTAGACAGTATGCGATTGCCATGTGCACTTTGGCGGATGATTTACGTGGTGGAGGCTGTAGGCAAGGCACGTTTTCATGGTGAAGAGGACAACCCCTTCCACGCGCATATGTGAGTGAAAAAGCGCCGCCCGCCTAAAAGAATTTCAGAGTATGAGTTGCCTTCTTTGGAATGCAGTAAATATTCAATCAAGCAGTGGCGGCATAACTTTCGAAGCAACTTCCTAGAAACACCAAAAAGATAAAGCGAAACCGCTGAAAGGGACGAAAAATAGAATCTATCAGGTTTGGGAAACTTCAAACACCATTCAGAGCATGAATATGAGACAATGGGAAATGGCATCACTACACAGGATCATTAGTTTAGTAGCACTGCAGTGGCCTACCATAAACTTTAAGCGCGAAATATGGTGTAATGCCCCTTGTGCTACAATAGCACATATCACCTCACGCAAATGCCTCGAACTGCGCACTTTCTATACACCAAACCCAGTACGTACAGTAGCGCTCAAAAGTCTTCGGCCAAAACTTTTTTGTCATTTTCTACTTGACCAAATTTGACAAAATTTTAATATGTAGTGCCCAAACCTATTGTCAACGTTTCCTTCCACTTGAGTGCCGCTTGACTCTTTTCATGGTTTTTCACAAGAATTGACTACAACCCCCCCCCCCCCCCCCAAAAAAAAAAGAAAAAGGTCTGGTCATGAAAAACGGCTTTCTGTACAAAAACAAAACGAGCAAGCCTCTGAGAACATTAATATTTTGTAGAAAGACCACGACTTTTGATGACAGCGGCACAGCGGGACGGCATAGCGATGGCACTCCAAAAACAAAAAAAATTTCATATAACCCGTAACCTATACCGTTGAGCGCCAAAATAGTACATTTGGTTGGAGTGTCTCCAAGTACAACATACTAAAATTTCTCTTAGATCGGTCCATTCGCAAAAAAGTTACAAGTGAAAAACCCAAGTGAACTTTTTGAGCTACTGTATATTAATCATTTATCAATATGCCAATCATTTTAATTCATCTGATTAATCACCAATTACTTTCAGGATTCTAAGGGGAAGCAACTCACAAGGGAAGGTATTTTACTTCCCATGGAACTTTGAAATAAAACCCTTCGATCGATAGAGCTTCGAACGCTGATTATAACTGTGAAAACCAAAATAGCCAAATGGCATCCTGAAGCGAGTTACGAGGGGTCAAAGTTTCAGGTCCAACTTCGGAAAATTGGGGGTGGCCAGGGGGTGAAGTGATAGTTTTTGAAATTTCTTCGACAAAAATTCCTGCAACCTGAACAAGATAACCTACACATACCTGTCACACTTGCCTCACACTAAACGCACGTAACAAGCGCCAAATAAGGGCATTTGCTGGGCAAGGGTCAACGACTTCTCCTTTGTTAAATGGGTTGCCAGCCTATTATAGCCCATCAATTTTTCCGAGATTTGGTCGAATTCTCGAATTGGCTGAAAATTTGTCCCAAACGGTAATTTGATCCCCTGAACACGAAAATCACACTGGTTTTGCGTGAAAACGTATGGCTCGCGCGCTATGAGCTCCCAGACATACCATGAAATACTATTACTCTTTTTTCAGAAAAACCTTCATAACTTCATTCAGGTAATTGTTTGACAGATTCTGAATACAGATTTGAGATCAGCATTCAGAAGCGCGTTCAGTGGTATGTGTCTCATTGCAAATGGCCATTTCGACAAACCGTCTGATGGCAAAGTGCCTCGCCAATGAGGTGTGACAGGCAAACTTTGAGCCATCGTAACTCGCTTCAGGATGCCATTTGGCGATTTTGATTTTCACAGTTATTATCAGCGTTCGAAGCTCTATCGATCCCCCCTGGTCTCATTTCAAAGTTCCATGGGAAGTAAAATATCTTCCCTGTCAGAGAAAAAAGGAAAACATAAGCAAAACTAAAAAATCAACAAAGGGCGCACGATTATGGTGCTATTATTGTTGTTGCTATGGGAAACGTCAAGAGATGAAAAAAGTTGAGAGAAACATGAAAAAAGAGTGAAACAGAAATGAAATGAATGGGTGGGATGAAGTATAGTAGAACAGATGAGGAAGTTTCGGAGAAGCATCAGCGAGCAATAAAGGAAGAAGACCTTGGAGACCTTGTGGGGGCCGTGGGCAAATCGGCTTTAGAGCTTCATCGCTTCAAGTGCTTACGTCCACAGCTGAGATTTCTTTGCGCTTTCGCAGGTGAATAATTAGACAGGAAGCAAAGTTCAAATACATTAACCATAAGATCCAAGCCAAGTCCTTGCTTTTGAACACTGCTTAGGCTCCAAGGTCATACAAAATCGGAAAAAAATAGTTTACTACAACCCTTCATTGCATGAAATAAGTAATTGGAAAAAAACTGACACAACCCTTTCACATTAATGTGAACTTTTGTCAGACAAAGAATTGGAACAAAAAAAGAGGTACTCAGAACCTCTTCATTCGTCGATAACTCGATTTTCAGAGATTGACTGCCCCGATGATTAACGAATCTCATCAGGCTGTCGTCAGTTACCAGATCTCCAGGGATTCGAGCACTTTTATAGTACTCGACGAATGAGGTGATTTCTTAACGTTCTGTAACATTAAGCAAATGAGGTTTTGAAGGTTGAGTGAAAACTTTCCATTGTTTCAATGTAGTGCTATTGGCTTTACGTTGTCTGCGCCTTTTTTGTGTTTGCAGATGCCTTTCGCATTTAGAGCAAAACAACATACCGACTATTCACCTAGAGCAGCGTTCATACCTTGCGGTGGAGGCGAAAGCCGCCTTCATACTTCGCGTTGCCAGCGGCACTGTGTGGCTGTGTGTATCTGCGCGTCCGCCTATGCCGCCCTGTCTCGTAGCCTGCATCGTCTCTGCACATCCTCCTGCGCCACTCTAACTTGCTGCCTTGGAAGCAGCCAGCACTGCCGGCGCAGAGTATGAAGACGGCTTAACGCTTACCGAGCGAGTCTCAGTGGCTTTATCGATTAAATTTTTTCTGCCTCCTACTTTCCACTTTCTTGCTCGCAGCATTTTTTGCTGTTATTTTTTCCTTACAGTTCTGACTTATGAATAAATAAATAAATAAATAAAACCCAGGTATATCTACGGACACCGCTTATACCCATAATTAGATGAGACTCACTTGCTGGTGATCCTTGATATAGCCTGATTCGTTACTCATGCATAGGTCAGCAAAAACGCATTTAAAGACTGCATTAGGGATAACGTGTTAATGAAAAATCCCTGAAAGAAGTTACTTACATGGAAATATGAGCGTAAGAAGGCAACTATGGCGAAATCCCGGTGAAAAAAGTGCGCCTCCGAGCTGTAGAAACGGCGCAACGGATAGGAGCTGCCGCCTTTCGATAATCGACCCCGTCTCCTATCGGGTGATACCTGGTCGGCTACGATGAGAGCGGCCAAGGGTATGCGATGAGATCGAAGGTATTCCGCAGCGCTTCCTTTAAGCCTGAAGCTCACTCCAGGAAAAAGATGCTATCGTATTTCCAAGAATTCCCTTGTATCCACTTGACAGCATGCCAATGGAAACTTCGATCGTAGCATCCGCCTCTTGACGGAAAGGTCGTCCACGTTGAGGACCAACAAGAGAATGCGGTTCCATTTCTCGGGTTTTTGGCCATTTCCATTCGTTTTTTCTCCACTGTACTTTTACCAGGCATCTCGACTTTCATGTTCACTACTTCTTTTACTTCTCGTCCAAATTTCCCCTAATGCTGCCTTTGAGGGCCTGTTTTCCTGTTTTGCTTGCTTGTTGACACATCCAACAGCTGTGGTTCATCTCTTCTAAAGATCCCTTAACCCGACTCATTGCTGCTCATCTTTTATATATTTTTTGATCACTTGATTTAGTTTGCAACTGTTTGGTTAATTTCTGTGACTCGATGAAATTATACATTACATCCAGGTTTGAATCTAATTGATTTCAAAAATAAGCTTGATTTTTAAATCGCATTTTTAGATGTGATATGTAATAAGCCGATGTAAAAGGAATCATTTCAGCCCAGCGAAGCAGGCTCATGTGACAGGTGAAAATCGCTTTAGGAGTCAAAAAAAGGGTTATCAACTGGTGACAAGGCATTGAGCCTACACCCTAGATAATGAGAAAACTTCAAAGTGAAAGGGGCGGCAGAGCTAGCCACCCACTTTTCGGCAATTTCTTAGGCCGATTTATACTTCGGGACACTGGCGGCAAAGGCGGTAAAACGATGTCGCCAGAGTGCCGCGACCACAGCGGCACTCTGGCGATGCGCTCTGTTCATAACGTCTGACCGAACCACACTACCGTATAACGATCATGGTGAAAGCTCGCGCAAACCGTGGCGAGATTTGAATCTTGGCTTAGTACCAACCCGTGGCAAGATGCGCGCACGTTTTCCACAGATTTGCGCCATCATCACTACTGCAGTATGGTTCGCGAGAGCTATCAACAGAGCGCGTTGCCAGAGTGCCGCCGTGGTCGACCGCGGGCAAATGATTTCGCCGCCATCGCCGTCGGCACCGCAAAGTATAAATGATTCCTCACTACCCGCATGTACCAATCACCAATTCTGGTACCAATAACTCAATGATGGCTGTGCAAAAGGAAGGTGATCGGATCCTGACAATAGGAGCTGCAAGGGCAGGTGATAGGCAACACTGACGCCCTGTCAAAACAAATTAATAAATATAACCAAAATAAAAACAAAACTATGTGAGTTTTCATCATAAAAATAACATGCGATCTACCTCTGTTCAGTCCCAAATTGCAACTCTATGCGGAACATGAAGGAGGAACACCATTACGAGGAAATTTTAATAATATTAATATTCTCATGAGAAAGCGTAAACACCAAGGGAGGTGGGAAAAACATGAGATTCAGCATCTAATTTGTTGATTCATTCCTTCTAGAAACATTACTATATATAAACCGGTAAACACGTACATATATGAGTGTTTTCATGATATGAAATAGCCAGTTCCTGCTATCAGCTGTACAAAGAGGATGAGAAGAAAAAAATGGATTTGCGAAAAAAAATTCGTGAACGATGTGCGAAAATCGGAAGGTATGCTGGGCAAGATGGAAAGCTTTTCGTTCCATGAGCAGAGCGTTTCCCGGAGATGTGATCCCTAGAGCGGAGGCGTGGCGAAGCATCGTTTAGAGAGGGACAAATTTGGAACACGCTGTACAAAGACCATGAAGACTTGTTATGAGAAGTTGAAAAAAAAACATGAAAAATAATAAAAATAATTATGATGAACGAAGATATTTCTACGTGCATTTATTTTTGTTAACTTTTTTTTAGGTTCCTCCTTTACTTACCATTCAAGAGCCTCGAGCTATGCCTGACAAGTACAAATTAGCGTCTCATAATGTTTCAAAAAAATTATTAGGCGACATTTCAGAGGCATATGGATAACTTTTTCATGAAACAATTTTATATGGGTATGGGTAAAAAACAGCGCCTGAAAAAATTCAAAACATTATTAGGCGTTAATTTGGAGGAGTAGCGATACTTTTTGTGACAAAGTTTTAAATGAGTATTATAACACAAATTTATATGCGTATGGATAAGTTAACAAGAAGAAAGGTGATTTTTCCAGTCTTTCGTGGCTTTCGTGAAGTTTAATTCTGTCTTCTTCGATTGGGAAAATGCAGCATGAATATTCCACAAATCATTGCTCAAACATTCCATGTGAAGAAAACGGGATTGGTTTGCTAACGGATTGTGAGATGGGGCACTGATAGAGGAGAGCAGTCTAGTGCAATTTTTCTTTTTTACGACTTTTGGGAACATTAGGCCGTAATCGCTGAAATTTCATTTCATTACAAGAGTCTTGAACAATTGTCATTGTCACTGCCTTTCGTTTGATATCGAAAAATTCATCTTTTTTTGAAAATTTTTTGAAGATGCCTTTTTTTATTGCTAAGATTGGTCTTCTAATGAGAACGAAAAGTGCATTGGAACTTTTAAGACACAATTTCTTTTTTTAGAATGCAATTCTAGGAAGTTCTATTGTCCCAGTTGTTCCAAACGGAATGGATGGATAGGTATGTAAAAACCACACAAAGGCGGGTAGGAAGAATATGGAAAAACGGGAACGGTAGAGAAAAAAATGTTGATTCAAAAGGCTTTTGAGCAAAAGACGAAGAAAAAGCATGATAGCTTAAATAAATTTAACAAGCCGCAACCAAGATGGTAATTAACGTTACTCGGATAACGTTTCGGTTCTTGTCGCCTTTGTCAGAGCCTGTAAGCACCAAGGGCTGTCGCGGAGCTCAGGCTCTGACGGAGGCAATAAGTTCGAAACGTTAACCGTACAAGTATAATTATCATCTTGGTTAAGGCCTTAAGAATAAATACATATAAAGAAACATAATGTCATGATTTATGAAGATTTGAACTTGGATACTTATGAAAACTAATAAGGCTATCAACAAGTATTCAGGAAAATTGCGAATTGGCTGGTGAAATGATATGGTGGAAGAGGAACCGAAGTAGCAACGCAAAACAATAGGTATGGTACTTTTGAGATGGACCGAGCAAAGAACAATTGAGCATCCTGCAGTTGCCACAACACATCGGTCCTCCGCTAAACAAGGAGTAGTAAAGGCTGAAACGGCTCGAGAAAAGTATCGAATGGAGGTACATAGGTGTATCGGAGAGAGAAAATTGCGAAAAGGCAAAAACACAGAGCAGGAAGTGGGTGAAAAGGGTGGAAAGGGCAAATGAAGTTCGGGTCTGGGAACAGAAGTGCAAGGAAATCCATAGAGATTAGAAGGAAACAAAGGGAATGGACAACGGCACAGAAAATGAATAAGTCTACTATAATGACCACAAGGGTGGAGAGGGCTAAAAAATTAGAAACATAAGTCAGCGGTGTTCGCTTTTGAGGAAATAGCAATTAAAGTAATGCTCGAGTGAAGACCTCATTGGAGAAAAGTTATTTTTCAAGAGCCACGGCTGAGCTCCACATCATTCGTGAGATCTCGCTTATGCGAGGAGTCTTTAAACCGGTGGCTTGTCTCTTTTGAAAAAAAAACAGCTCGGAAGAATATTAGCTAAGAAGATATGCGTGTGTGCTGCAATAAGAACGCTGTATCAAAAGCACCGGGAGGGAATCAAAGAAATAGAGGGTCTTTTAGAGCACTGACCTCTGTAAACGAGCATATAAACTCAGAATGGATAACGTGTAGCGAAAATCGCATTGAAAAACGCGCCTTTGGAGGGCTATTGCAATTTTTACGCGTTTCATCTCGAGCTGCACGCTTCAGGCGAGCCGAGGCCATTGTCATTTGTTGCCTCGTAGGGTGTATTTCACTGGTTCATGTTTATATGATATAACTGAAACAGCACACAACAACAATCACGTTGAACAATGAAAAGGAGAGTAAGCGAAAGAGTGAGAAAAGTGTTCATAATGAAGCGCGATTAATTCACACTCGACGTTTTGGCAAAGCGTCGTGTGTGCAACTAGCGACTGCAAAGCCATCGTAAGCCAGAATCGCTCCCTTCCGGAGTTTTAAACGACAAAACGTTTGACCTCAGAAAATTCAAATATGCACCTATGCTTTCCAGCCATCCAGCTTATCCTCTACTCTATCGCGACCTCAAGTTCTCAGTGCCACAGGATGCTTCGTGAAGTGATTCCAATTACCGAGGCAAGCCGTGCGATAACCAAGGATCGGCATTACTATGGGCATTGAATAGTGGCAAGTAAGCAATGACTCTAGACGATAATTTAATAGAAACGTGCATACATTACATTTACTTTTTTTGCAACCGCGTACAGCTGAATACATTTAGAAACACAGATGGTATGTGGATGATTATTGTTTATAGCAGAATCTTCAGCCGAGCTAATTAGATATGTTCATGTTTTGTAGTAAAAGCATGAAAACCATACATCATTTTAACAAAGGCGATATGCAAAGAAGATTTTGCCAATTACATTCTCTGATCAAACTTCTTGCCTTCTCCATAGAAGTAAATTATTGGAGGAAATTATTGAAGTAATATTTTGGAGGAAAAGCGATGAAAGGACTGGGATCACGGACACGCACCTGTATAGACCTAGAATTAGAATTCCACGCAAGCATCATCTAAATAGAAATGCTTTAATATATCCCCAGAAAGCAACTAAGAAAGGGGAACTTTTAGATCAGACTAATGGCACTGGACACCGTCCATTACTGTAAAAGCCAAAAAGCTTCCAAATAATTGTAGGAATCTGAGTGGAAGTTGAGTGCGTGTCGCAATACCGAAATGCTTTTTTATCGGTGCGACGTTTGTTTAATTAGGTTTGCTGTAGCTCAACGGAAATCACTAAAATTGGAAAGGCTAATTTTGAGTTACTGAGAGAAGATTTCAAGGGTTTTCCGCTCTGTTTCAAGAAAAATTATTCATAGCTTTTGCTACCCTGGGCTTCGCGGCAGAGGAACAAAAAGAAAAAAAATAGGTTGCTCGATTAAGAAAGTAGTAGCGCGTCGGTAGAAAAAGAAAAAGGCGGGCTTTCAATTTCTTTCCCTTCGACGCTTTTATACTGCAACATCATTCCTCCAATTTCCACTAATCACAGCGTGAGAATTAAGTAAATTTACTCAAATTAGTGATCGCTTAATTGAAATCAACATAGTTACCATGACTACCGCTAATAAATTCAGACATATATACTCTGAAAGATAGCTACTGGCGAAACTCTCAACATGGATGTAATACAATGATATATAATAATGTAATATAAATATCCTATTGAAAATAAATGCTGAAATGATTTCATATTAAAGTAAGTGATAGAAATATAATAAAAAACTGAAACATTAACGTATCTATTCAGCGGGGATCTGGAACCTGGTTCCTGATCAAAACTGCGGGACTGACTGAGAGGGCAGAAGAGCTCGGAATCTTGAGATTCCATCCACTAATGCCATTAAAGAAAAAGATAGAGGTGATGTGGGTAATGAAAGTCACCAAAACAAACACTACGGGTCTAAAAAAAAACTATATGTGACTAAATTCCAGTTTGGGGTGACGCCTCTGAACTTTGAAGGAGGCGCCTTTCTTCACAGCTGCACACATTTTTATGTCAGTCCGCCCTCAATCAAGGGCGGGAAGAATTAGTTTTTGACCGTTTCACACCCTTTCCTTCACATCAATACTACCTAGCACGTCAACTTTCATATTCAGTTATCTTTTACATTGAGCCTGAATTATCGACATCATTGCCTTTAAAGGCACAGTTCGCGATAATATGATTATCTTGGTTCCATCCCCGGGTAGATAGCCGCCTCCACAAGAGCAACATTTGTGCCATCACCGCGGCGCGAAGGTGAGTGCTAAACGCGTGAAGAACCCGTAAATGAGATGCCGGCCACCGTCTCAAGATTTCCCACACCCATCTTACGATTTGCCAGCAGGGAAGCGGTGGCATATACGTGTATAAGAGGCTTGATATCGACTGCGATAAGAAAAGATAGAGAAAATTTCCATAGGAACAGCAATCTTACCGAATGATATTATCACGCAAAAACTTGTCGAAATGTTCGCCTCTGGTCTGAAGGCTCGTCGAAGCTAAAGGTCAGGGGCACCCAATTACCATGGTTTTTGAAAGGATTATTGGGCTTTTTCTTCACTTTTATGTTCTTCAGCACCTCCAGAGTCCTTATGGAGCGAGACGACGCACGGAAATTATCGTGAATTGTGCCTTTAATTTCGCTATGATGTGACGGCTAAGAGATCATTAAAGACACCGCAAGGGAGTAATTTTGGCTTACGGTAGAACAGACGTAGTGTGGACGAGTTCAAGTGGCCGCCATTGCACAAACTCGCCAATTTGACGCCTTGGCATGGTGCCAAGAGAAGATGTTTCCATTATAAAGTTGTTCATTCCTTTCACCTTCTCCTTTGCTCTTTCTTATGTTGATTCTAGATGTACTTACATGAGTGCTAATGAGTTGGGAATGGTCACTCCACTGCGCTGGGAGTTAGGTGCTACAACTAAAGTTGGCCCGCGGCCGTCTCCTACAGCGGACAACTCGGAAAGTCAGTGCGATGATGCGATTGAGGCGCGAATACACACCGCAGCGATGCACTTTTGAATTCGGGTTTTTTCACCGATTATCGCTTCTAACCTTCTGCGCTCGTTACAAAATGCTCATTTCTTTGTATTTTTCTCCTGTTTCGAACCCCTTCCGGTTCCTTTGAAGATTGCATCACTGATGCCTTCTAATAGCTTCTCACTCACTCAAAACTGCTGAGTAAAGGGAACATGCAGATAAACGTTATTAAAACCACAGCCCAACGAGACATTACCTAAGCGACGCATCATGTTCGCGCATAGGCAAAAGTTATTGTATTTGGCTAATAATGAGATAAACAGCCTTTTTTCTCAAAAACCTTCATGGTGCTTTACCATTGCGCCCTGAGCGGAATTCCAACGGACCACGTCAAGTAGTGCTTATGGCGGCGCGAGTGCGACACGCCGTAAAGCGAAGATTCAACATAAGGCTATACACCCACTGATGTAGAGTCAGTGTATGAGTCGCCTCATGTCGGATCACGTGGTAGGACGGGCTTCCTTCGCTTCAAAGATCGTGCTCATCGAGTACAAACTTCGATTGCAAATAAGCAGATGGATAACTGATGAGTGAAATAATAATTAGGTGGATAAGTAGATAGATACATATATGGAACATCAAACGTGGTGGTTGGCAATCTAGAGGTGGGATCATGCGATAAGAAGGGGGCTTGTGGCAGAGTCCGAGAATAGACTGTGTAGCAAGAAAGGATGCAATACATAACAAAGGGTATGGTAGAGGAACGAGGGGTGTATATCGTTAGGACAGAAACGTCGCGTGGCTGTGTTCGGCGCGTATTGCATGTTATGTATTGCATCCTTTCGGGATGGTGCGAGCTATGCGCGCCGTATTGGATGGGTCTTGAAGCGATGACGGTGCTCTACGCCTCATTCTAGGCGTAATCGCTTCAGGACCCAATTAATACGGCGCGCATAGCTCGCACCATCCCGTCGCGTGCCGAGCACGGTCACGCGACGTTTCTGTCCTAATGACATACACCCGAGGAACGAGGCGTGGATGCAATTCTTTGCTGCAGAACAACTGGCGCCAAATTTACATTTTTGTTATGATATCGCCGATCGCTAGGGTGACTGCTGCAATTCACTGGACTTTATTTAGCTTACTTCGAGTTTTTCCTGCTGTTTTTTTTCATACAGTGAATTTGCTATAGGTTGAAACACTGTCCTCACCCGATTCAAACCTCTCTCTTCGCCTAGGCATTGCTGGTAATTACAATTTCCTCTGCTATCCAATGGCGCTGTTAGATGGAATTTTTATTGACGGTCTACGAAAAAATTCCACCTAACAACCTCGTTGGCATAGCACGGGAAATTGTAATTGCTGTCCTCGCTTTTTTTTTTTGAAAAAGCACAGTATCTAAGCAGTAATTTCATCACGCAGCAATTGAGCATAGCTGCTGTCACGCCGTGCGCAGTGACCAAATCGACTATAACAACGAGATGCAGCTTGAAAGTGAAGGAAATAAATCATAAACAACAAGTTTTGTAGAATTCTAGCGATCTCATTTCTAATATCGTAATGAGGAACGAATTTATAATACTTCTTCTCCTACCTATTGGAAACATACAGCGCGATTCCACTTGGTACTGTGGACACCGCGTCGGCCCCTCTTGCACCACATTTCAACAGTTGCAAACTCAAACAACACTTGTCATTCCGTATCCCACCAAAAAAGTAATAAAGCTGTAGATTGCTACTATTACCCAAGCAAGGAATGGAAACAGCGGAAAGAACGAAACAATTTCCAATTGAGCGTAAGAATAGAAGTCTTGAAGTGGGAATACAGAATAAAGCAGTAGTACCCGAGAGAGCACCATTTAAAACTGAAGAACACTCCCGTTAAAGAAAGAGTGTGTCTGTAGTCATGACGCTAAGGATTAGTATGGATACGGCAATGCGATAGCGTACTTTCCGCTGAGTAGTCTTCGGTGTTGTGCGGCCAGTTTACAACTGTTAATGTGGCGCAAGGAGGCGCCGTTCTCACAAGCAATGCATGGGGATCGAATTCCGGATCGATGTCCGTACAGGCCGACATGGCCACATTCATATTGGCGGAGAAGTCACTGTATACACACTGTCACTATAGCATAAACTGAATTAAATACCATTACGATAATGGATGTGAAAAGAATGCTTTGCGAATTCCGAAAAAGGATTGCTTAGGGCTGAATGCTTCATACTTGACTTTTTTTTGAGATCAATAACTTTAAATGTAATTCACGTGAAGGATATTCCTGTCAAGAAGCAGAGCAAAAGACAAGTGAGCGCACTACAGAAGCGATGGAAAGAGAAAAACACAAAGTAATCCCCTTGGGTAAAAGAATCGTCCACGGAAAAATGAGTATATTCGTTATCTATATATTTGATGTGTATTTGCCTAATAAGGGCTGCATGCAAAATTTCATGAATTAGAATTTGGCTAAGATACAGCTCTACAAATTCTCGGCTGGGTGGGCAGGGCCTCCGAGCAAGTCACGCCGTCGTCCGCCGCAGCTGGGAACGGAGAGTGGGAGTATTTACGTGACTATCTGTTCCTACAATGCGTCTTCGACGGCGTTAGACTCCTCGGGGCCGGGCCAGGGTGGCGACTCCTCAGGGGCCGGGCCCTCCGGCCGAGAATTCGGGGAGAAACTTTGCATGGCTTTGCATGCATGTCCACATAAGGCAAATATAAAATAAATATGAGAGGAAAGGAAAACTCTCGCGTTCCCCTGGTCTTCAAAGCATTCGTTTGACATACAGTAGCGGTCAAAAGTTTGGAAACTTGTGAATTTTCAACCTCCCTTACTTAAGAATCGACCGTGCTGTCTTAAATTCACAGAATAGGCATAAAATCAAGTAGAGAACACGATGTGTAACGTCGTTGTTGGAAAGTGGAAACTTCAAGAGTGAAAATGCTGTTTATCTCAAAAAGGGCCCATCAAAAGTTTGGAAACTTCTCAATAACATCATTAAATTATTATACTTTTATAGTTTCAGGTGAAATTATGGCACAGTACCTCATTTTCAGATGGGATCTGGTAAAGGAGTAGCACTAGCTGTGCAGGAAGCGATTGTTCGGGCCATCCAATCTGGAATGCCCGAGAACCTTCTTGCACAGCAGTATCATCTCGCTAAAAGCACGATCGCCAAGGTTTTCAGATGCTACCAAAGGCAAAGAGTTGTGGTGAAGACTCATCGTTCAGGAAGACCTCGTAAGACGACACCAAGGGACGACACATTCATCGTAAGGGCTTCGCACGCTGACCCGCGCGCTTCGTCAACTGACATTCTCAAGCTAGTGACAATTTTTTAGGCCCTTCTATCAGCCAAAGTACTGTTCAGCATCGTCTGAGAGCTGGCGTATTAATTATAACACTTCCCAGCAGGGAGACACTAGGGAGCTCAAGGAATAGGAAGGCGCGACTGAGTTTCGCTCGTCAGCACCTTGCCCGGACCAGAGAAGAGTGGGGAAAAGTTTTGTTCAGCAAAGAATCGAAGTTCCGCCTCTTTGGCAGCGATGGTCTGAAGTACGTGAGACTTTCTGTGAACAGAAGAAATCATTCCAGGTACGTGGTACCAACAGTGAAGCATTGTGGAGCTGATGTGATGGTATGGGGATGTATTGGTCTATGTGGCGTTGGCCCACTTTTCCGTATCCAAGGGAATAGGGACTCGTTCGCGTATAAGGGTATCCTAGAGACTACCATGCACCCTTTTGCTCGTCAAAGAATGCCGAGGAGATGGATTTTTCAGCGTGACAATGATCCGAGGCATGCCTCCCACCTCGTGACCGAGTTTCTGAGACCGAAGAAAATTACTGTCATGAAGTGACCAAGCCAAAGTCCGGACCTCAATTTGATTGAGCATCTTTGGGATGGACTTGAGTGTCGTACAAGACACATTCAAGTGAAGGATTGCGATGAAAAGTTTGGTATTCTGTTCAAAAAATGGGTTTCAATTTCTCAGTTCAAAATTGATGCACTGATCGATCCAATTCTTAGAAGGTATAAGACTGTCATTGATTCACGCGGTCATTCAACGAACTACTAGTTTTTGTCTCGTATTCCGACTTTATTAGGCTCGATTTTCTTTGTTATTAAGAAGTTTCCGAATTTTTGATGCTCCCTTTTTGACATAAACAGCATTTCCACTATTGAAATTTCCACTCTCAAAAAACGCGTTACACATCGTGTTCTCTACTTGATTTTATGCCTATTCTGCGAATTTGAGACAACTCGGTCAATTCGTAATCGAGGGAGGTTGAAAATTCAAAAATTTCCAAACTTTTGACCGCTACTGTATCTAATAAGTAAATAATCTGATTCAAAGAAAAAATACTAGCTGTATGTAAAGATCATTCACAAAGATCGCTCGTTTCTACGCTGTGCCTGTAGTTGCACACAATTAAAGCCATTAGCATACGATCGTGCAGAAAATCATAATGGCTTCAAAGAGGTCTGGTTCTGAGCGCAATGAAGCCGAAATAATCCTATCCAGAATTCCATGACGCCTATATACATATTTCATGTAATTGTTGAGCAGTGAAGATACATAGTTTTGTTCCACATAAAGAATGTGCATTCATAAAATTGAATAATAAACAATTAAGTCATCATGTTTGGAAGTATGTCAAACACAGTAGGGTGAGCTAAGTTGTTAACATTCGGAGCTGGGTGAAACCTGAACATATCTCACCAAAAAAGGGATGGTATTCCTGTAATTATAGATTGTGAAGATCAGATTGTGAATAGGTTTCCACAAAACCGCTGCGCGACAAGCTTCGCCGCACCCGACGAAGAATCTCATCCAAACCCCATCCTCCACCTTCAAAAATCTACGTATCATGCCAAAAGTCGACCACTACATACATCGAGCAAAATGCTGGACTTGACCAAAACTACTTCAGAAACCTCTCCAGAGGGTACCACCGAATCTAACGGGAGGGGAGAATGGGTTAATTGGCCATCACTGATAGATGATTCCGAGCGGAACTGTTCTTGTCGCTAAGAGCGTCAAATATGAGTATGCTTACATATTTCTGGGCCCCCGTCGACGTCTACGGTATAAAGAGAAGGATGAGACTCGAGGATTATTGGCGTCAAGACCGTCAGTCAGCTTGCATTGGACGAGACCTACCAAAACTTTCGACGAGGCCTTCAACGATTGGATCGATTGGGACTATATCGAGATTTGTCAGTCGATATATCATAGCATAATAAATTTATCGACTACCCTTGTTCCTTCAGAAAGCGTAGCCAGTGGCGGTCTAAGAGTAACTGAAAGGCGAGCAAGAACAGGGGAATAAGTCTCAAGAAACGTTCAAGAACCACTAAAGTTCTGATGTGAAGCTGATTGATTTCAAATATGGTCCTTCTATGAATCCACCCACGATTCCTCACCCTCTTCATGGAAAAGAATTTCGCATTCCTAGGTAAACCGTGGAATTTGTTGCATTCAGCCACGACCGATTTTGTGTATAGATATCCTTGGGATACCTCAGACAAAGATGAAAATTACGTCCGGAACAGCAAGGACAGCACAGCTCAAATTGCAAGATTTCCTGGTATCCAATTTACCGCTGGTATTTGAAGATTTTTACCGTATCCCATTCAATTCCAGCTCATTAGTTACTATGGATAACATAGTTCGCACTCATGTGAAACCCAGCAACGAAAGCCGAAAAAAAACTGGTTGAGTAAAGGAGGGGAACCACCGTCCGATGGAAAAAAGTGGTTGAAAAGGTTGAAAAGTGGCTGATTCGTGGCCGAGGTCAAATTGTCAAATCAAGCACAGAACCGGTTACCGTACACTCCAACGAGCATCAGTTGCCAGTCCCTGAACTCCGCTATTTATCTATTCAATGACTATTTATCAAGAATTCATGGATTTCTGATGTTTTGATTCTTTTCTACTACATATTTTCCACGGTTCCTCTTACACTCCAACTATGATGAAGACTAATATTGAAAAAAGGAAGATGAATTGGTCCAGATTGCAAAAACATGCTTTTCAATAACCTTACATTGAAAATAACTAGAAATAAAATAATTTCTTGAAAACACTAAGGACTTGACGAACAATAGGACTGAACTTAAACAGCAACCGATTCGGAACTAGTAATTACTGAACGCTCTTGCGCTTTCCGTGCATCGGAGATCACGAGACCAAAGCGGTCAGAAACGAAAAACAGAATGATAACGTTTCGATGGTCCCACTTCTAACACAAATATTTTCGGATTAATTGTATAAATAGACCCACGTCACTCAGAAAGGAAAACGGCACTTCAATACCGTTCTCGATCTCTAGCATTGATTTAAATTATCACAAAATCTAACTTGTAGAACTCCAGCCGGGATATGTAACGACTAACAGAGATAGAGGACAAGCCTTGCAGACAGCGTTAGAGGTAATTCCGTTAGAATGTGGACTAATTGTGGAATATGAAATCCGAGGTGTTCGGTAGTGTGATGAGCAGAGGAGCACGGAAATCACAGGCTGAATAGCGCCCAACTTATTCTGCACTGAAGAGAGAAACAATAAAAGATTTTTGGAAGTGTCAGAGGCACCATAATGTAGCGAATTGTTTCAAAAGTACTATGCGGCTCTCAGCAAAAACGTTTTCGAAGATTATGATATTAGCAATCGCATTGAAAAAAGTGGAAATCAAATATATGCCGTTGACTGTGGTAATTGAAGGTTTGCGTAGATGCCCATTAGTGCGAACTAAATGAAGAAATACTTGCGTGAATGCATGTTACTTCATTATATGTACTTAGTTCTCAATGGAAAATCGTTAGATTTGTTATTCCCCGCCACTGTTTTATCCCTTTCCTACATTTATGTTTTTCTTAATTTTTTTACTCCAGTGCACAGAGTTTTGGAGTCCTTGTGAAGTGACTCCTTTCTCCGCTTCACATTTTCTCCTTCCTTTTTCGAAAACCACCCTTTGAAACTAGGTTATTAGTTGTAAGCCCTACTAATTGAAAGGCCTTGAGGACTGAAAACAACAGTGGTTCGTCTGAAGGTAGAGACGAAACGATTTTGTCTACTTAAAGGCTCAGCTGCGATAATTTTTGTGCCTTGCCGTGTTTCATAAAGACTCTGGGGGTTCTGAAGAACATAAAAATGAAGAAAAGACTAGGAAGACCTCCGAACATTCCGAAAACAATGTGTTTGAGCTTTGGCTGAACATGTTTTCATGTTATAACGTCGTCCGATAAGATTGCTGTCACAATGGGAATTTTCCCTATTCTATCTTATCGCAGACAATATCATGCCTCTTATCTTCGTAAGTGCCACCGTTACCCTGCTGGCTAAATCGTGGAGGGGCGTAAGCTTCTTCAGACGGTGGCTACCACCTTATTACTGGTTCTTTACGCGTTCTGCACTCACCCTTAACCGCGGTGATGGCACACAATTTGCCCTTGCGAGAGGGCCTATATACTCTGTGATAGTACCAAGATAATCATATTTTCGTGAGCTGTGCCTTTGATACATTTGCTTTCGAAATATGTTATAACATACATTATTGGAGTTTGCACAAAAACGCACAAAATGGTTTGTTTTGGTGATTTTTCCTGTCTTCCAGGTTGGCGCATACAATAAATAAACATAAATAAATAAATAAATAAATAAATAAATAATTAAATAAATAAATAAATAAATAAATAAATAAAGTCCACTCGAAGAGAAGTTATTCCATGAAAACCGTATTGCATTCATTATGGATCACCTTGTAGAAGATTCCGATCAATAAATACTGTTTACCATAGTGAGGAAAGACAAGCAAGCATTAATAACACTATAAATACAGGGGGTGCCAAAAAAAAAAAAGTAATTTTGCCCACGGCTCACATCTCCCAATTATACAAAACAAAGGGAAACGAAAGAAATGAAAGTATTGGGGCAAAATATTCCCGAAATGTTCCTCTAAAAGCAGGAACAAGCTGAGACTCACTACTTTCATTTTCATAAAAATATAGAACCTTTAAGCGGCGCAGTCGGGCTTCGGAGCACTCACGGTATCAAGGTCCCCTTAAAACAGTGGAGCCGGGTTCCATGGTAGGTCTTTTGTGGGAAGCTTCGTGAGGATTGGCCCTTCGGTTCATGGAAGTCACAGAGCCCCTGCTGCTTGGACAAGGCTGCTATGATCCGAAGTATCATTTTCATGCCGAAATCCGCCTCCGGAGGGGTTTCAGTGGTAAGTGCACGTTTTGGCTCTTGGAAACGAAGGGCGCTGGGAACCCGGAAAAAACGGGATCCTAAAGGACACCACCCAGTATGAATTCCCGTAGGTACCCAGAGTGAATGGACCTAAGCAAGGTTGTGAACGAGGGCGACGAAATTTCGGATTTTGCCCAGTTGAGGTGACACATCTTGTTCACTATTTCCTCGCTCCCGTTCCTGCTCGTGCAGGAGGCTGCCACGGAGTATAGTGATAGAGTGAGGTCTGCTCTTGAATCTGGGGATGAGAATACCTCAGCAGAATTTGCTGTAGTTCGACTAAAGTGGGGTGAAAGTGGACGAGCCAAAATTACTTCTTTTTTTTTGGCACCCCCTGTACATGAAAGAATGTGATAACAATGGCGTCTGTGATATGAGCACGATAACCTCTTCTGCAGTTTGTTTCTTCGCTTGTTTTGCTGAATACGCCGTAGCGAAGACGCGTTTCGCCATTGATTCCAATAACAAAGGCATTTGTCAAAAACGTATCGTTCCAAGAAAATGGATGACACGATTTTGGGCTTGAAAAATAATCGAAAACGATAAACTAACATGGGTTGCAAAGATTGTGATGTTCATCAAGAGTAGTGGATTTTGAAAAAGGAAGGAAAAAATGAGAGGGTGATGGCTTCGATTTCATATTATTCCAAGCCAACTTCTTATCACCACCCCTCCTGGTGGCTCTCACAATCAGAGTCACCAAAGGGGTTGCGCGATGAGTCGATTGTTAAAAATGAAAATGAAAGTTAAAGGTGCTAGCTGACTAGTGATGCAGTGGAGGAAGAAGTGGAGGGAACCATCTCAAAGAGTTTCTTGCACAGTTGTCAGTATGCATCTTATAGCATCAAGTCGAAAGTAAATAATTATCGGTGCTATCGCGATGAGGGGAGCCATCCCACTATAAACATTATTTCATCTAAGCCTAAAGGTGGAAAAGGAACACCTTCATTCCCCCCCCCCCCCTCCCGGGGCTTAGGCAAGATTATACGCTTGAACGTGCCGATTAACCCCTCAGAGATCTCTCCAAGAAGCTTAAATGCAAAATTTTTATAGGATGCCCCCCCCCCCTCATTGCGATAGCAACATTTTACCTGCTAATGCAATGCAAACCAATAGCGCTACCGGCTAATAGAGATCTCCAGTTTCTTTTCCATGATGAATAAAGTTTTCACCCAAACCGGTTCTGATCCTACTTATTTCATGGATTGGTCTTACACATTTCGTGGATTCGCTTAATGGTCTCGGCAAATAGAACCACTGGAAAAAATTCTTGCCATCTATTGACATTACGAAAAGGATAGACTGGAAAATGCACAATTCCTGTTGTTGTGTCCTGGTGCATTGTTGAAATGGGTTTATTAGAAGGCATTGGAGTAGAATGATACACAGACAAAGCTTGGGAGTGTATATACCCTTCCGGCCCGATCAAAGCCTGGTCAAGTGCACGGTCAAAGCACTGGGTGGCCCGAACCAGTGTTTTGACTGTGCACTTGATACACTTGATTTAAATACCTAGGCAATGATCGGGTATGAAATCGGTGGGTTTCCAAACATAATACTAATAACAACATAGTATGCTCAGCCACCCTCAAAAATTTTCTGAAATGCTGAACAACCTTCCCAAAACAGAGTATTTAAAATAGCATTATGGCTGCCTTTTAAATTGCCATTGCTTCGAATTCGGTTATCCTTGCTAGTCATACAGCCTATGATGTGTTCTTTTTCGTATTTTTCACTATTTTTTACTTTTTGTTTCACGTGTCTTTGAGGCGCACCTTCGAATGCTATAGCGAATAGATAAATAAATGAATAAATAAATAATCATAAGCATAAAATAAGCACATACTAAGCATACCCATCAGCATACTAAGCATATAATAATGGACCAAAAATAAGATACAGTAGTGTTAGAGAGCCGCGCCACACCGTAGAACTCTCTCGATGCATGAGACTCGAGATCGTTTCATTTCCTTTTACGGACTACAAGTAGCTTCGTAACCATTTACTGATTCGAAAAATATAGTTGAAAATGCGCAAAAATACAACACAAATATGGTAAAGACTTTTCACAGGAAATCTGCAAAAGATTAAAATCAGGCCTATACATATCTTAAAAGGTGTCACTGAGATGTGCATCAAAGTTTATTGCACAACCTTCTCAATATACAACAATGCCATCCTCTTTCATTTTTATCGTTTTTCATTCCAGTCCGTCATATGGATAAGGTTCGAGAACAATTGCTACTGCGATGCACCCCATTACAAGAAAAAAAGAGGCAGAGGTACTATTTTTATTCATAGTCAAATAGCACCTATAATATGTGTTTCATAGTAAAACTTATGCATCCGACTGAGCGTCACAGATGTCACAGATATGGTGGATACGTTCAATTCCATTATTCAGGAAGACGCAGAGTGTTTACCTCTAATAGAAAAGAGCCGTTCAACAGGATAGTTTGCAGCACAGGTAGTGGCACAGTCTGTGGAGCAATCTACTGAGGCCACTTAACGAGCTTGCAGCACGACTCTTCCTGCTCCGCCTCTGAGTAAGCAAGTCACTCGCTGCGTATCACCGCTACGCGTCACAGATTCACATGGCTCTCGTCGATACTTCTATCAACGACGCGCAAATCAATAGGTCGGGTATAATGGTAAGGTAGAATGGAGAAGGTGTATAAAACCCCCTTGCATAGCCTTTTGGCCTTTCGCTACCGCCACAGTACTTGGAACATTCACAATAATTTTCAGGCAAAATTATTGCACGCGTTGGCAGTCATATAAATTGAGCATAATACTAAATAAATGACCCAATGCGCTGAACATTCTCAAATCATCCATTCTGGATAATTAACTATTCCTTATCATCTTTCCGTGACGAGGAAGGGAATTTCAACCAAAACATCCCGACGATAACAAATTACACCTAATTATTAATATTCAACCACCTTAGCCGTCCACATTTTCTGCTAGTCAGCTGCGAATTATGCAAATTCTTTTTTTTTTTCAAAACTAATTACTTCATCTTAGACACACCTAGGCCGCTCATAATTTCTCTCCTATGCATAATTGCTGCAAAAGGGTAATAAAAGGAGGCAAAAAACAGTAAAGCTGCATATTAAATAGGCGAAGAAGCTGTTCCAGTAAATAGTGTTCCTTGCATTACAGTGACCCATTTCCGGTGTTCTGGTCCGCATCTTCATGGGGGCGTAGGCCAGGACAAGGTCGTCACTCATAGGGATCGACTGCCATGCATAAATCCCGCCGAATGATCTAGTGTTAACATAGTGTCAAAAGTAGTCGTAGAGGTAGTTAGGGCTGAATATAGCTGGCTGAAAAATCTATGCTTTTTTCTTGCACTCACAGACTTGTTCATTACGGGCGACCCTGGCATTTGGAAAAATGCCAGTTATTCCATGGAAAATAAGCTGGCGTACTGGCAGACATCAGAAGACGGAAGGAGTCGTCAACAAAGTGGAAGGGTGCCAAAAAAACTGATTGCGGGGGAGTGGTACCTAGCATGGTATCTGTTTTTATTTATGTAACATTCCCAAGGGAACTGGCAGAAAAGAAAGGGGCGCATCTCTCGCACAACCATCAATCGATATCGATTTCTATGGCGACCAGACACATATCAAATAAATTACGTAACAGTCGAGGCCAGTAGAAAGTGGCTCACGGTTGAGAGATACATCATTCGACATAAGGCTACACGCCTGGGGGCCGCCTTCGGCGCGGAAATTCGACATAAGGCTACACGCCCCGGCCCGAATGATTGCCGCCTTTCGAGGCTCCTTATCAGCCCTTATCATTTGCTATCACTTCCGTTCCCTCACCGTTGATGTTCCCTTACTACCCCCTATATCACTTTAAAAATCCAGGGTCCTAGCTTTGCTGCGACGCGAGTTATAAATTTACCGCCATTCGCCTTACGAAACTCCTTATCAGCCCTTATCAGTTGCTATCACTTCCGTTCCCTCACCGTTGATGTCCCCTTACTACCCCCTATATCATTTTAAAAATTCAGGGTCCCAGCTTTGCTGCGACGCGAGATATAAATTTCCCCCATTCGCCTTCCGAAACTCCTTATCAGCCCTTATCAGTTGCTATCACTTCTCACTTCCGTGCCCTCACCGTTGATGTCCCCTTACTACCCCCTATATCATATAAAAAAATTCACGGTCCCAGCTCTACTACGACGCGAGATATGAATTTCGTGACAGACAGATAGACAGACAGACGGACAGAGAGACTAAGCCGATTATATATAGTAGTGATGTCACTTTTTGCCTTTTTAGGGCACAAAAGTTATTGTTCCAAGATGATGATGAGATAAAAAAGAGCAAGGAGTATCCATGCACCAGGTTAAGCCCCTCCCACGATGGGCGGAGCGTGCACTGAAATACTCTGTTCTCAAAAAAAAAAAGAACAAATTCGATCTGCGACCTACTGACGCACATGGTGTTTCGCGCACATTAGTGTGCGACAGAAAACTACTTCGACATAAGGCTCCATACCCTTCGGGCCGCACTTTTCCACAAAACTTCTGTGAATAGCGGAACTGCATGACTTATTTTTCAGATTTTAGGGACAGAAACATGAATAACGTTGAAAAAGTCATAGATAGTGTAAAGTAGATGCTTCGAGGGAGATAATGGGAAAAAAGGATAAAGTGATTGGCGCTGAGCAGTCGCGGCATTTTAATATGCGCCATGCATTCGGTTTCCGTCAGAACTACAGACGAATATGAATTATTCATTCACTTGTTTATTTATTTATTTATTACACGCACACAAAAGTACACCACAACATTCACAGCCTAGCGGACAAACAGATTAGAATTCTATCTTTGCTCTTTGAAGTCTGAAGTCATTCGGATATCAAGCCCTCCAGTTTTGAGGCTATAGTAATAAGAAATAAATAGCTGAATTCACAGTTCTCACTATCGAAAATGTTGGTCCCGACCAGAAAAGTCAAAACCAAGCCGAACCAGCTGGCTGTCTGTGAGTCGATAAGGCGGGCCAATAGTGCACATAGCAGGGGCGAGACTAATGAAGCATTCGCCTAATTGTAAGAACTGCTTTGCGTTTATGAATGTTCTTGCACTCCATTTTTCATGGTTGGCTGAATCTGTGCATTTGATGGTAAGAACTAAGGATCCTATTTTGATGATAAACCACATAAAAGTAACCGTCTATCGACATGGAGTGAATATTCGAGTCTTAATTAACCGCCTCAACCAAAGAATAGAAAAGACTGAGCCATTAATTACAGAAGTGAAAGAATTAATTGACGCAAGGCGAGCCGCGAATATCTAACTGGCATGGAATAAAACAGCCCCTATAACCAACAAGCAAACGTATGAAATACTGGGTAGTCTACAAAGTTTTTTGTATTTTCAAATACCGCTTTCTCCCTCCAAACTGCTTTCCAGCAATTTCTTCTGTACATACACATGTAGCACAAGTCCACACGCATCTATAGGTATTACTGTCTTCCATCTACCGGATAACCCTTTTCGGCAAAATAAACATATCAACGGTCAACCTCATTTTCAATACAAAAATTATAAAAAATTTTTGCTTTGATTGGCGTTAGACAGGGAAAGGAAAAGGTGATAATCCGATGGAACAAGATGAGGGCTATAAGGTGGATGGGGCAGCAACTTTTATCCAAGCTCGAGAATTTTTTGGCGAGTCATTTTTTCACTAGTGGTAAAACTTTTTTTGAATTTTTTCTTCTAAAAAATTTTCGAGCTTGGATAAAAATTTCTGCCTTATAGCCCTGATCTTGCTCCATCAGATTATCACCTTTTCCTTTCCCTGTCTAACGCTATTCGAAGAAAAAAAAATTGGAATTGAAAATGAAGTGACCTTTGATATTTTTATTTTGCCGAAAAGGGTTATTCGGGAGATGGAAGACAACAATACCTATAGATGCGTGTGGACTTGTACTACATATATATGTACAGAAGAAATTTTGTGGAAAGCAGTTTTGAGGGAAAAAAGCGGTATTTGAAAATACGAAAAGACTTTTCAGACTACCTAATATATCGAAAGAATGTATAATAAATCCTGAAAATTATATAGGAAAGCCGAGGGTGGGATGGTTCAGTGAGTGGAAGCGCTGCTTGCACAGAACATATCATGGGAACAGATCGGCGAAAACACAACTACTCGAATGTTAAAATGCTTCGATCTCAGCAAAAATAGTGCCCACAGTTTATTGTGTTACTTCTAAACACAAAACCAAACGTTCCTAGATTTCTGTACTAAATCCATACACTTGGCCCATCCTAAAGAAATAAAAGAGAGCTGTTGGATTGTTGAGTCCTTTACCGTATTTGCACCTAAAATGCATGACTTTGGATGAGATATCTCGACGAAATTCAGGGTCTGCTGCCCAAGTCCATGAATAGTTGAAAGATACCGCCAGTTCCGTCTATGCGGAATATTTCCTCTCAAACTTCCAATAATGCGAAGACATTTCGATTTACAAGAATTTCCACAATTCTCAATGGATCAGCTAATACTAGGGTCGACCCATATACTGCCTACATACTGACCACTATTATAACTATAGGCGTCTGATATTAAAAATTTCAAATTAAAAAGGTTAAAAAGAGTCCAAAAAATCATGCATCAACATTGACTACTTTGCCTCCAGCGGCCCAACGCTCGCCTTGAAAATTGTGTCTTAAGGGTACCGGAAGAGGTAAGGAGAAACTGGGAGCTGCGGATTCATTTTCTCTGAAAACAAAACTTTCACTTCAAGAGATGAGTGGCAAAACTCGCAATAGAAAAGAGCGGCGTGGGGTCTTATCACGATACTGAAACACAGCGTGTTCTGCCGTTCATCCATTGGGGACCTGCCGGCGAGGGCTGGACATCGTTCACAGCCGACTGGTTGACCCTCACCGTCTACAGTCTAACCCACGCTAGTGAGGCAGAAGCAGGCGAGAAAGAAGGGTGTTTTTGTCTTCTTTTGTGGTTTCTTCGCCGTTTTATTTCGCTCATTCTCTACTGTTACACTACTGAGTTTGTTTACTTCAATATTCCACAATATACCATGTTTACCCCTGCCGTTTTAACAGTATCTGGACACTAGTGGGCATGCGACACCCAATACGACTTCCTTTCCCCTGCCAACCCGACTTACGCGTCGGGAGGCAAACGCCGAATTTAAAAATTTAAATTCATTTGTTCCTATCACAGTATTTCATTTCTTTAGAAAAAGGTAAACTCCCAAAGACCAGGACCATGGGTCAACTGAAGGATTTCCAGTGAGGGAGTAGTGGGTAGTAATTTAATGTTTTAGAAAAAAGATCGCAGTTACGCAGTTGAGTTAGATTTGAGATCGACAGGACATGATATCAAGTTGAGCAGTGAGCGAGGGAGGGGGGCTCAAAAAAGTCTGCAAATGTCTAATTTTTTGTAATCCCCAGGGATTTCCAAGAGCTTCATTCTCCATTCAGTGCTACTTTTATGGGGTGTAGCATCCCATTATGGGAGTTCTTCTGACCATAAGTGATGGTATGGGAGACCTTTCAAAGTGAAAGCAAGACTAACGTTATCAATTTTCTGAGCGCGATGTTTGGCTATACCAGAAATTCTGATGCACGGCGATTTTGATGTTACCAAATCATAGCTCTTATTTAAAAAGGAACTTTTTTAAAACAAGATAATGAACTTTACAACAGGTATCATAGAATGAAATCAGAACTTTCAGAAAAGAAATCGTTCATTTTCGTCGGTCGATGATTTAGTAGATGAATAAGAAATGTACATAAAGAACGTTATGCGCACACTTCATAAAAAGTTGTAATATGAGTGATTTAAATGGAGTGTTTCCAGTGTTACACTCGACACCTATGGGTATTCCTTGTGGAGGTGGGGCCATTTTTTATTATTTTACCACCATAATTAGTTTTCGAGCTGGTGATGTTTTTAGGTTGGTTCGCGGCAGCCATGAGGGGAATGAACCATGCAAAACATCCTCCATGTCAACGCACATTCATCATATGCGTTCATGGTGGCTGAAATGTGAGTGAGAGGGTTCCGGAACGGAGTTGCAGACATGTGCGGTAACTATTGACATATATTATAATAATATCTGGTATAATACTCAACGATAGAAGTTTGATATTAATAAAATAAGATAAATGGGTGAACAATGGGAATAATGGCATTTATTGAACCCGAACCCCCCGGGATGCGCCATATTATCCACACCCCGTGTGATTTATAGATGCATTCGAACGCGTATTCGTCATGTTTGAGCTGTTAAATAGCCAGGGTATCGGGTAGGATATCACCGAATTTCTTTGGTTTTTTTTCTCTTCTGAGATTACTCCGCTCGCTTTTTGCATTAACAGCACTTTTTATCAATGGGATGTCTATGACGTAAAGGAATAAACAATCAAATTGATAAATAATAATTTGCGGCAGCCACTAGATATTGGCTGTAGTTTGTATTGTCCTTCTTATGTACTTCTAAATTCACCTATCGGAGTGGCCCATTATCGATATGCCTGTCTTTGCACAAAACCAATAATTTCGATCGATATCGATCGGTTATGTGAGATCAACTATTTTGCAGTCATACAGTTTGGATGAACTATGCGTGCTCAGAAATATAATCACTACTGGGTATCGACACTTAATGTTGTTTCACAATCACATCAGATTTTTAGAGCGCCGAAATAATGGAACGAAGTATTTTCCAAGATCTTAAAGGTGCACAGTATGATTAGAAGGAAAATTTTTGCCGCATTTTTATTCTTTCTACTATGAATATCTTCGCACCAAAAACTAGGTCTCAGTCTCTGAAAGATTATTTTGTTATCAATATTTATCTATATTGATATACTGAAACAAATATATATTTGAGACCACAAAATTCAAAAAATTAGTCAATTGAATCTCTAACTGAGGAAAAATGGAATAAAATATATATTTCATATGATCTAAATATATCGTGAAATGGAAAAGGTGCCCTCTCCATAGATCCATCCCCAGGATTTTCCGGGAACGTCCGAAAAGTTGCGGAAAAACAGCGCAAAAGTTATCTTACAACCTAATAAAGATAGATCGATGTGTGTGCAGAAATAGGATTTAGAAAAGACGTAATGGAATTCTGTCATGGTTTCAATAACAAAAATCAGGCGAACTGAAAAATGAATGCTGGTTGTCGTGCATTTCAAGGCACTCTGAAAACGTCTCGAACTTTCCGCTCAAAGATTTGAATTTTGAGGCGGCACTCGCTGTGGAATTATCATAATAATGCAAGTACAAATATAACTGTGACTTAGAGATCAGTGTAGGTGGCAGTACTTCTAAGAGGGCGTCCCAGTTTTGTCTGGAATTGTTGTTACTGCAAACATACTTGGCACGAAACCAATGAGAAATAAGTCACTTTCACATTTCAAAATGATTGGGTCAGCACGAACTATGATTGTTCCGGAGAGAACTTAGCTTTTGAAACACGGCTAAAATTCTAGACTTCTAGGAACGAAAGTACGGGAAGTGCAAATTGCATAACGTGACCCTTCCAGGAATGCGACACGGGTAAGAAGGGGGTTCACGGACACGCCTACCAGTCACATATTCTTTCCGATTCGAACCAAGGCACACAGCAAACCAAATGCGTGAAAAACGCAGCGCATCGGATTACACGTGGCAGTCATGTGCAGAAATTCGAACCTGCGAACCAAGCCTCGTATGACACATTGACTTTTGTTGGAGAAAGCTTTTGAAAATGGTGGGAAAGGATGGATAGGATTACATGTTTGCAATATTTCATGTGACCATAGATGGAGTGTAATTTGGTCGATTTTGAAAAAAACTGTTGCAAAATTCTGCGTACAAGTTTACCGTCAATGGAGGAAAGGAAGGTGTAGATAGCTAAGAACGTTTTCATCGAGCACCTGCAACTGGCTACACGACCGCGGACACTTGTCCTTGTATCTTACATTGTTTACCGCGGATATTTCATGAATTTAAGTTCTTAGAGAATTGCTTCAATAGATACAGTTGACGAACAGGAAGACTCGATAAATTTCCTTTGTTTCAGCGCAGAAATAAAAAAAACCGGAGAAACAGCAACTCATTCGATTTCCCGCCGAGCAATATATGAAGCGGACAGAGCACAGTTCAGATGGCTCCCGATATTGAGTTGCTTCCTTTACTGCCCATGTGACGGTCGCCACTTTGCTCTAGAGCTCTCTTGGCCCCGCCTCCACGGATAGTCCCACCTCATCGAACGTTTCTCGGTGCAGTGCATCTCAGCCGAACTTTTGTTTTTTTCGCATGAAACATTACATGTGTCCCGTAGTATACAAATACGACCATGGGTAACGAAAATATCAAATTTTAGTGGACAATTCCTTTGGAGTCCAGAAGTAAAACACATCGCTCTTTAAAAACCACAACGAATAGCAAAAAGCATATAGCATTCAGCACCAGTCCACTCTTACGGGGATGCTACGCACTGTCATTCCATTCAGAGCCGCACGGGTATTTGAATGCGATTCGGTCTACACACTAACGTTAAGAGGCCAGCTCATATACAAATTAGAATGTTCGCGTCCTCTAAGGTGTTCGGCACCAATCAGTCAACCCATAGGATGGAATACTTGGTTGGACTGAGCAGTCATCGATCAAGAATTCTTCTCGGACCATCCGAGTAGGATCAGCGCCACTTCTCATTACGCCTCTTCTAGCCCGAAAAGTGCTGGCGATTCCAAAATGTGATCACTGCTGCCGATGACGTAACAAAATAGAAAATAGAAGACAAACGGGTAGAGTTTATAGACCTTTCCAGGATGCGCCGCGCGCATCACTTCTGCTCACACGTAGCGGTAAAAGTATTTGACCGCCTTTTGACATCACGATTCCCCTCTACCAAGGTGTCACGAAAAATTCTCAGGATTTCTTCGAAGACTTCTCAGAATTCTGCACCAAAAAGTAGTTGTCTGATGCAACTCATAAATTATTTTTACAACACCACCAATAATTGATTCAGATTCAAACCGAAATAATTCAAAATTCAAAAAAAAAATGACAAAATTATCCCTAAGTTAGGGGTAAAAGTTAATAAGCTAAACAAGCTCAAAACTGTACATAAATATCGAACGATTAAATAAGCGCACCCTGTAGAAGTCAGGGTTGTAGTATAGCCTGAATGGGATTCGCGCCCATGAACAATTTTTCATAAGACATCTCTTCCGCAGAAAAAAAAGTGAAGAGCGAGCCTTGATTGATAGCTATACGAACAGCAGCAGCACATGCGTTCCTAATCTGTCAGCATTTTTTATTCAATTTCACGAAAAATTAAATCAGTTTGGCACTCGGCTCTAATTCAGTCAAAATCTAATCCGACTGCAAGGCAGGATTCTGATTCTTAGTGAGCATAAAAGCACAAAGCCACCTATACACTGCGTTTCGACAACTTTTCCAGTGCACAAAAGGTGGTGCTTGAAGTGGGGTCTAATTTGAGCAGTACTCCTAGAAGAAGGGTAATTGCTGAGCAAATAGGAGTAGGCGAGTCTAATGGCAAATAGAGTAGTGCTCCCGGAAAAGTGCAATAGGCCTATGAGGACTGGGCCATGCATCCAATTCCCAGCTATAATCGCAGTTGCTATGGAAATGAGAGCGGGGTCTGGGAAGGGGGGTGGGGACATCCCACTATAGACGTTATTTTATTGGCACCGATAACGGAAATTCGGACGAACACTGAAAATTGAAGTGATATGAAAGTCGAGGTGCTTAGTGATTTGAAGGTAATGGTTGAAGAACCGAAAAATAAGACCACCTCCCACCGTTGACCTAAAAGGAAAAGGAACCCTTTCTCCACTGAAGCTAAGGAAGAACAGGCTGCTTGAACGAACAGATTGAACCTTCAAAGATCCCTCATATATAACCCACATTTTTTGTAAGATACCCTTCCCCTCACTGCGATAGGACACCTAGCGCAATGAAGATAAGCCGCTTTCATACTTTGTGGTGCCGGCGACAGGTCGCGGATGCGTGTCTCTGTGCGTCTCCGCCTAAGCCACCCTGCCTCGTTGCCTGCGTCATCTCTGCACCTCCCACGTGCCACGCTGTCTCGCTGTCTGTGAACGCAGTCAGTCCTACCGGCGCAAAGTATGAACGCGGCTTTATTTAGGTGCACATTTGTAACACACAGTAACCAGTGGACGATGCCTTATATACACGTTGTTCATTGTGGACGATGCCTTGTATACAAGTTGGTTTTTATTTGCACATAAGCTCAGTACCACATCGTCAGGTGAAAGGAAGCTTTGAACAGAAAAAAAGAAATTAGAAGCAGTGTAAAAGTACACCGTGAACGGGGACGAAATTTGATCTACGAGCTGTATATGCGATGTGACGCCACTAGTCACTGCGTTATGCTCTCAGACAGTGAGAAAGCAGAAGTACCTCTATTTAGCACATGGACAAGACCCAATAAACTTGCCCAGGCGAATGGATGATCAGCCTAGAATCGGAGCGAGAGGATAAAATAGCTCTATTAAACTCGTACCTCCATTTGAGCGGATAATTTTACGAGTAAAAACTTAAGACAACTTAACCAAAGACTGCTAATTTTTGGCGAATAACTGAAAGAATAAATAAGTAAACTAGCACAATCAAAAGCTTCCCTGATATAGACTTCAGTAGTTGGAGTGCAGTTATAAGAATTCCAGAAAAATGCCGAGAAACTTGCGTAAACAACTGGTGGAACAATGAAAACATAATTAGAGCATGATTTAAATCACGCCGGCTAATTAGTTATTCGAAGGGAACATCTATCATAAAATTTGAAGGATGGCAGAGTAGTATTATTTATTATTAGTAAACATATAGGGGCGGGGGTGGGAAAGTCACAAGTGATGCCTTCCACTTCCGTGTGGGGATCAAATCCCCGCATCAAGTTCCGCCCAGGCCAACCAAGCCTTCCATCCTTCCGGGATCTGTGTATTGGTACCAAACTCGTCTGGAAGCATAAAGGCACTGTCTTGCATACACTTCGGTTGGCTCTCGTAACTCACTGTAGAGGCCAGATCGCATCCAACTGCCATCACGATTTTGAATGCAAATAGTATACGCGGCGCATCCCGCAGAAGATGTGATTAATGGCAAAAACTTTATCGTTCATCCTTTTATGCACTATAAATACGGATAACTCGTACATAGTTGTTAGTACGAGTAACGCGTAAAGGCTGTCGCTTCCTTCGTGTATTTTTCAGAATATAACAAATGGCCGGCAACTCTATAAGAAATGTCGAAATCGATGAGACACAAAAACCACAGCTAATGCTCGATAATTTGCCGCGAAGTTTCCCCGCAGCACAACTCACACAATTACACCCACATGAACAAATAATTATAAGCTAATTAAGGATTCGCAGACGACGACTAAGATGGATACGTCAAGACGTAGGCAGCAGAAAACAAGAGGTTTTGCGTACTTCTTAAGAATCAAGAGAAAAGTTCACATAACGCGCTGGTCAACTGTCTCAATTTGGAAGCATTTTGTCACTGAACAGATGGGAACTTTTGTAAATCTCGCTAAAAAGTTCTATATTGCCGTTACGAACGATCAAGGATGTGCTGTAGTAAGATAACTCGTCCAAAAATGGATACAACTCGCACATGCATGGCTAATAAACGATAAGGCGCTAGATGGCAAGAAACAATAGTCTCTCGAACGCGCCGCGCACTTAAATTTGGCGAGTATTTGTAGGGCACGATTAATGGCTACCTTTGAAGTCACTTCATCACCGGCAAAGATTTCATTTTTGAGTGGATTTTCTAATGATTTCTTTTTACATTTTAATTTTCTTTTGATACTCAGTCTGTGTTGCAGATCACGAAGTCAACGCATACTTAACGCAATCGTCCACGAGAAAATGAGTTTCTTTGTTACCCATATACTTAGGTTGTATTAGCTTAATAAAGGGCAACATGCAAGTTTCATGCGAAAAAGTGAGAATTCGGCTAAGATACAGCTCCTCGAATTCTCGGCTGTATGGGCGGGGGGCCTTTCGCCGCGGCTGGGAACGAAGAGTGAGACTGCTTACGTAACCTTCTGTTCTTACAATGCGTCTCTGACCGCTGCGGACGACGGGGTGGGCACTTGCTCGGAAGCCGCGCCCACCCGACCAAGGCTTTGTGGTGCTGCATCTTAGCCGGATTCACATTTTTTTCGCGTGAAAATTTGCATGCTGCCTACATTAGGCGAACACATCATAAGTATATATGTAACAAGAAGATTCATTTTTCTGTGGACGATTTCTTTGAGCCATCGTTCTGTCCTCTCAGACGACCTGGAGTACAACAAAAGACGAAATCGGTGCGGTGGAAAGCACTCTCTGCCTGGGTATAATGCCAGCATCTCGTAACAACTCACACGGAAGCAATGCCCGTCAAAAACAGGACAGCTGTCATGGCCCCAAAATAATGGCACGATGGCACGGTCCCTGTTCTAAACAGATCTTGAAGGGGACACAGAAGAAATTGCTCCGGTTAGTTGGCACGGTTAGCTAATGCTTGGTGTTAGGAGTGCTATTGTTCCAGCCTACGTGAGCACTTCGCATCCAGCTTCCGGCGAACAATTAGACCACGAACTCTTGCATAATGATAGTTTTTCATGCATGACTGAATACTTTCAGTGCTTGGTAAAGCAGCGTATGAAAATCGGTGCTCCCGTCATGAATGAAGACAGACCTAACCAAAGTACGTCACTATAGGCGTTAAGGACGTCAGAAAGGGTAGTCAAGGCCCGGAAGGCCCCGGTTGGAAAGTTAGGGAAGGGATCAAATGTCAAGCAAAGTCAAGAAATAAGCAGGAAACTGGAAAAAGCAGTGAAGCCAGTGAATAGTGCAGTGCTAAGCATTCCGAACAATGAAAGTAAATAAATATAATAAATAAGTAGGCATATTTACAAGTAAAAAACAAACCATCTCTGAAAAATAAGTATTTCCATGAGAAGTGGATAAAATCGAATACCAGGACAATAAATGCGAAAGCAATTGATTTTGGCGCATCGAAATCAAAATGAGGAATCCTTTCATGAATGCTTAGGCGTGTAGACGCTAAGCGAACCCCACGAGACATTGACCATTCAATCCTAAAAACCAAAACTGACGTCAGTTACTGGGTACGAGCCCCACAATGCTGTCAACACTGCTCAACAGCACTGATTGTGAGAGGGCATAAATCGATAGCAAAATAATAAACCACTCATTTTGTGGCACCTTGAAGGAAAAAAGGCAACTACGCTTCACGTTTTTCTTTTACAGATAATCTTTGAAAGTTATCAAAAAATTCGTACTACTGAGTTCACTTCTGCAAAAAAAAAGAAAAAATATGAGATAAATCAGTATAAATGCATGATGCATCGAAATACTGCAAGAAATTTTATTAAGCACTTGGAAAGAGTTTGCGAATGAATTCTAATTTGTTTTTCGTCTGAAGTTTACGGTAACCCACTGCTAAAGTGACATACTTCTAGTACTTCTAGTCTTGGTGACTTCAATCCCGAAACTTGGTTGTTTACAAAAACCCGAAAAAAAACCACTTCTTCAAAAAAAAAAAAACTTAGAAAGCGCTACTTCACAAGTGTGCTCGAGAGAAAATGTGAAGAGTATGATGAATTCGATTAGGCTTGCGCTGTGTGTGTGTGACAGGCATCGTCGTAGCTGTTTTCAGCAAGAACGACATTCTCAAAGCTCATAAGAGGCGGCTAATCAGAAGGAAATCCGGTGGAAATCCGAATTTCCCGCGGCAAAATCCTATGCCTCGCGCTGATTACTGACTCGGAGATTCTTTGAAATGAACTGTAAAATAATGTTACTGAGTATTGTTCTGTGCCAAAGCCTCATGCCAACGTAAATGAGTGAAAAAACAATGTGAGGCTTCAAAACATCATATCAAAAGACTCAAAAGATTCCACAAAATAAGGCGAAAGAAAGCTGAGCTTATAGACAAGCTTTTGGCGCTTAGCACTTTTTTGAGGCTTCAAATAAGACACTTGATTTTATTTTGAATATTGACACTTCATGAAAGGAATAGCAGATATGTATCCGTCTGACTCACTGCTGCCGCATACCCCATTCTACCAAATTGCTGGAAGGGTAGCAGAAATGGTTGACCTACCCTGATTTAGCCCTCAAATAGCGTAGACGTGCTATGACTATGGCGATATATGATATCACTTTCATTCTACAGTGCAATTCATTGCAGTCATGTGATTAACTGACAGGAGTCAAGTAGCTCATCTTTGCTCTTTATTTATGGGAATAGTCTTTTATTTCTAGTGCCTCCAGTGATTTTTTTACCAGTGTGTTTTCGAGGGAGGGTGCAGCGCTTCCACAATAGAGTTGGTAGCTCCTTTGTGGGCATATATTGGATTTTTGCCTAGAGAAACTATTGCTTGTGTATGACGTAGGATTTTGCAAGGTCCTGCGATGTTCGTAGTCGTTTTAGAAGGGGTCTTATAATTTCTCCAACATATTTTTGTTTACATCCACGATATGTGACCACAATCAAGGGGTCAGAGTCGCTTATGTGCTTTCTACGTGTGAAAAAATAGGATTAAGGCTGCTAAGATGCTGGCAAAATGTTGGCAGACTAAAGAAGCCGAAGGAAAAGGAAGTTGCTTATATGGAAAAAGTGCTTCACCACAAAAATTAAAAGGCTCAAAGCCATACAGGATGTGAATTCGGCATTTAGCATTAGCAGGCTCAATAAGCTGGCTCACCTAAACTCTCTACGTGCGACGAAATCGAATTAAGGTTGCTAAGGCGCCGACAAAATGTTGGCAGACTAAAGAAGTCGAAGAAAAGGGAAGTTGCTCCAAACCTTCGAGCAAGCAAATTGTTCTGTTTTCAAATGACAATAACCTTTGAAAAAAATTACAAAATGGAACAATAGTACCCGTAAAAGGTGGCAATGAACCAATGGGCGGACGACTCAGGGTGGCACTAAATTGCGTGTATCGTTAGTGTTCACGAATTGCCGCATATCACGGACCATGGCGTGCAGCTCTAATTTGATTCACGTTCGTTTCCAGCTAGCGCTTGGCAAATTTGACAAATATGTGACGAGATCCGGGATGAAAATAGCCAAGTAGTCCTCCGAGCACGAAAGCTGCTATTACATGGGGTTCATACCTCGTCAGTAAGAGAGAAGGTAACTACACGAGAAGATCCAAATAGGCCCACGGGACTGAACTTGTCAGATTTCACAAATAGCTAATACACTCGGTGAGGGAGCGAAAGGTTCCCTCCAAAAAGGAGATCAGTCCATTTTTAGACCCCTATCCCATCCCCGTGACTTGGTTGACCATACACCTTAGCCAGGCCCTGCCCTGTTGCGCGTGTGAGACAGTTGATATTAGTTGAATAGTTAGCTTCTGCATTGAGGACGCATCCTAGACAGGGTACACGTGTGAGACAGTTGATATTAGTTGAATAGTTAGCTTCTGCATTGAGGACGCATCCTAGACAGGGTACACCGGAAGTCGAGGATTCATCGACAGGGAGAGTAGGGTTGTATTTGACGAGATGGATAGGGGGAGGGCGTCATTGCAGAGCAATGCTCCCAGGCTAGGATAAGCGGAACGTGCTGTGCTGTCAGCTGAACCGATTATGTAGGAAAATATGATTGAATTTGAGAAATCAGCGCAAAAACTACAGTAATAAAATACTTAGTAAGCTTATGCAATCGGCATTAGTTACTGATACTGTAGAGATTACGCAGGTGTTGGAATGGGGGTCGTATTTGGGCACCCTTCGACGGGGTGTCGTGCTGAGTCAGACATTTTCCTCGACACCTGGGACGGTAGTACTCCACCCGAAACTGGTATTAAGAGTAATGATCAGATGACGGTAGCCCCGGAATTATAACGGTTGAAACTGGAAGGTCACTGCCCTAGAAACTTGCAAACTTTTCTCATTGTGGGCAAAACTTGCAATGAAGACCGATACAGAACCCTCGACCTTACTTTTCTAGGCAGCACTTAAGTCACTATACCTCATAAAACTGATATGACTGATGTGAACCTCTTTCATCAGAGTAATATAATGTGCTGATTAACTTTGGTCAACATCTCTCATCGTGACTGACGTGTCAAGAAGCTGTCACCGTACTGTTGGCATCACTCTTAAAGGCACCAGTAGGGGTAAGAGAAAACTGAGATTTGGCAGTGTTTTCTGAAAACTAACCTACTTCAGAAGAGGTCATATGTGGCGAAAATCGCATTAAAAAACGCGGCTTGGGGTCTTATGACGACCCCGCAGCACGGCATGTCGTTATCCAGTTATGCGGCCAGGCGAGTCGCCGTGGAGGGGCGGGGCAACAATCGCCGCCGGCTGGTTCAGACTCTGGCCCGTTTTCAGTCCACTCAGGCTAGAAACGCATAAGACGAGAGGGAAGGAGGATTTTTGGGTTTCTATTTCTCGGTTTTGCCCGTTTTATGTCGTTCTTTCTTTACTGTTATATTGCTGAGCACCTCTACTTTCGAAATCCCCCGATTTGCCAAATTTACCCCCCCCCCGGTCTCTTTAAAAGTTGAGCCATATCAGATCTAGAATCTTACCATATCATGCTGCCACGTGTCCCTACTGCCTCGCACTTTCTCCACACACACACCCTTTCTGTTCTCTTCTCTACCGCTCAGCCTCTATCTCCTTCCATAATTTACAGGGTTTCATGCATTCCATGTGGCAATCCTTCATTTCCTACCGAAAACTCTTTACAGCTACTAGTTCACTGGCAGTGGAAGGTAGCTAGAGAAGTGGAAAGGTGATGTGAGTGCAGAGACGCGGACTAGTTTAGTTACCGGCAACAAAAAGTTTCCGAAGGGCTTTTTGCTGAAGGTAACTAAACTAGTTTGCGTCTCTGCATTTGCTTTATATTTCGCCGCTCGTGGGCGAATACGAATAACTAGCAGTTCTTTTCCTCAGCACTATGTGACGGGACTTCTTGGTAACTGCTAACTCGCTTGTATATTATTCACCTCTATTCAATAAAATTAGGCTTGCCAGGCCAGTCTATTTCGTTTCACGAAATCTATAGCTTACTTGGAACAAATGTATTTTCATAACTGTCGTTTCGGTGCTTTGCTACCGTCCCTGTGAATATACCTTGATTTCAGCTCATTACGATGCAGTCGCGACCGTGGTCGTCATTTGTGGAAAGGGCGCTGGACACTGTTATGGCCACACCCCACCCCCACTCATGCAGTGGTAGCCCCAACACCGCCCTCACCCCACCGCTTTTCTCCAACCGAGGAACAAGGCCGCACCCGCTTCCTAGAGAGCTTGAAGGAATCGTCCACGGAAAAATGAGTTCTTGTGTTACACGTATGTTTATGTTGTATTTGCCTAATGTGGGCTTCATGCAAAATTTCGCGCAAAAAATGTGAATCTGGCTGAGATACAGCACCACAAGATACGTCCGAGTGGGCGGGGCCTCCGAGTAAAAGCTTCGTCCCGTCGTCCGTCGTGGTCGGAGACGCATTAGGAACAGAAATTTACGTAAACAGTCCCACTCTCCATTCCCAACGGCGGGGGACTACGAGACGAGGTTTTTACTCGGAGGCCCCGCCCACCCGGACGTACTTTGTGGTGCTGTATCTTAGCCGAATTCACATTTCTTTCGCGTGAGACTGGGCATGAGGCCCACATCAGGCAAATACAACATGAACATATGGTAACACAAAAACTCACTTTTCCGTGGACGATTCCTTCAAATATGGGATTTAATCTGCGAGAAGTGAATTCAAGTAAGATCATAGAAGAAGAAAGAAGAAGTTCCATACAATACATCCACGAAATATAGCCTTGTTGCGGCGCATCATAACCCCTCTGACTCAGATAGTGTGCTTGCAGACAACGCTCACTGCTACTGCGATAAATCCACAGGTAGAGAATGAGAAATTCAAAGTATTGAATCAAGCAGCAATTAACTGCACTGTTCTTCTCTGATTTACTATTCCTCGAAATCTCTGAAGTCCTTAGTAAGCTATCATACTTAAACAATCCATCAATCCAAACCACCCATCAATTAAGAAACATGCTTTTTTCAAAAAATTATTCTTATGAAAGTAGAATTTTAGCTTGGATGCACTGGCGATGAGCTGTGAGATAACAGAGCACCTTTTAGAATCTTAGAGACTTTGAAACATATAAAGCCTGCTTGGGAACGATAATATGGCGAACTCTTGGAAAGGAACGTGGACATTGGGGTGTGGAGAAAAACGATATGTGAAAGATTGAAGAATCCTTTGGACCTACCACCAGTAAGCTGCATCAGTGATGTATCGATCGGGACTAGGCGAATCTATGATGTGCGGCGGTTATGCATGACACAAGACAGTACGACAGAGGCGGGAGCGGCTGCAGGAGATCAAGGATCTGCTCAGGTCGTCCAGTTCAAAAGTCCAGATACTCTCCCCATAGGACCACAGCCTTCATTCATAAGAACATATTCCTTATCCCTAGGCTGTGAAGTATCGTCTTTGAGGAGTAATGGATATGGAAAACCTTACTCAAAGTTCCTGAGTATTTGAGATTTGTGAGTTCTTGACAGTTAGAGTCGCAAGTATTCGCTAAATGAAGCTTCAAGTAGTCTTTAGTAACCTCCTCACATACAAGGGCATCTAATATGCCCTAATTTCCCAGAAACTCAGAGCTTTAAACAAAAGGTCTTTATTTCATGAGTACACTTTAGTCCTGGGAATTTGCGGTGAATTTTTGACGAATTTTAGATAATCCCCTGTTGAAGGCGGTTTTCACGAGATTCGTTGCTCTTGGCCGTCGAGCCAACAGCGATTTTCGGTTGGCTGAACCACGAGCAGCTTTCGCAATTGTTCTAACGGGATGGTCTTCTTCTGATGGTGCTCGTGTTTCCAACGGAACTGACCAGCTGATGGATTTGCCTTGATGATTTCGCTTCGGTTTAGAAATTGGTGGCCTGGAATACGAGGAAAATGAAATTGGCAAAAAAAGACATTTGATGGTATAAAATGACGATATTTTCACCCCATTAATTTTTTCAGCGGATTATCTCAACCTGTGTAGCTGTCGCAGTAGCAGTGATAGTAGAGTATAAACGCGAAAGCTCTGTGGATCAAATCCGGTCCATAACTTCTTTCTGGGTAAGACAGTTCGATTTGGAGCCTATTGTCTAGGACTCGATCAGTTACAATTGGTGCCACAAGCTGCGACTGGTGGAGAGAAACATAGAAAAAGTCAACAGACCACATCTGCGTTAACAACGGTACAGACGAAGAGAGTCGAAGCAAGTAGTGTACAAAAAGAATGACGGATGAATAAAGTAATTCAAATAAAATACTAAGATAATAAAAATCGAATGAAGTGGACACAATCATTTGGTTCTTTAGGAGTGGTGAAGATGTTTACTAGAAGAGAAAGCGAGGCGGCAAAAAAAGGCGATCACGCCTATAAGCAGGATGCCACAATCGCTTTGAGACCCAACAACATACATGCTTCTATAGCTCTACGCACCACACGTCGTAAGCCACAGTAGTAACGATACAAACCTATTCAAACCGACTGACTGACAGAGTCAAGTGTTAAGCATGGCCCGCGCGGCGCCACCACCACGACTTGCCGCAGTCTGTTGGAATTCCGCTCAGAATGCAATGGGCTGGTACCGTGAGGGCCCTTTAAAAAGTTGCAGGTTGGAAGTTTCGGAAGTTCGCTATGTTGTACAGTCCATTTCGGAGCACCTGATAGGGCGGGGCCTGAGGACTTGGGTGAGATTGTATGTATCAATCGCTCTCACTCTTGCCACGTACTCTCATTCTCGCCACTCACCCATGACTGTAGGCCAGCCCTATCAGGCGCTCCGGAATGGAGTATAGTTGTTGCTGTTTCAACAAGTAAAACTACCAGCAACTCGCACTCGCCGCGCGCGGCGGCGCGAAATCAGCCAAACGCTAAACACCCCTAAACCGGCGACCCTCGCGCGGATAAGGGAGTGTGTTTCTGAAATTTTTTCTAAGATTTCTCATCGACCTTTTTGAGCAGTCTTCGGACCGATAAGGCGATATTTACGAAAGACATCAATCGATATTCATACTTACGACCGGGTTGCAAGTTAGCAATGCTATGGTAATCGACTGATGACTTTTCCTAGTGAGAAATTTTGAGTATAGAAGAATGTACGGTCGGACGGGTGGAACGAGAAGGGGGAGTACATCGCAAAAATTTTTAACGACAGAGCTAGACCATGCTGACGAGCTGCTACCTAACCACTGGTCACATCCCAAGCAGGACTCCGCCAGAAAATGCGCGTCGGTGCCACGTAACACATCACAATTGCACAGATTCTGATCGATACGGCAATGAGGTGTTTAAGGTGTTCACGGAGAAAGAAAAGAGACATAAGAAAAAATTTCCAGCAATTTTCCTCAAATAGAAAATCGATCAATGAACATGATAGCTACTCCCACGTTGCTTCCTTTACGGATAAAACGTAATAATTTTTTCCAAAATCTGATTTTTTCCTGTGGCAAATACCTTAAACCCACCGGTATTTCCCCAGGCCACATCGAGGCAGTTTTTCCACGATATGCTCCGTTTTCCAGCACACAGATATATGAGTATCGACCAGATAATCCTTCCAGGCTAGTTGCATCTGTAATAAAAAACTAATGTGCGCATGGAATCCAGCAGTGCTGTCACTTAGGCCACTTTTTTCTCGTTGGCGACCGCGCGCCCTTCGAATCTGTCTGTGCGCGGGCTGTATACCTGATCAACAGCCAGCGGAGAGTTTCAAAAAATCTAAATGTAAGCGACAGCTGAGGAGAACATCTTTGCTGAGGCTCGGCAGGTCATGCGGTTACAAATGGGTTGACAAACTAAATAAAGTCCACACGACCTTTCTATGATCAGCTTTCGTACGTCAGCAAATTCGTACCAAATTTTGCTCATGGCGCATTTGGTCAGAACCTCACAGAGCTAGCATACTATGGTCGCTTCCAACTTTTCTTATCTTTTCCATAAAAATACCGTTTTTTTACCTTTTAAGCCCGAAACACAATACCATCAAGAATGAAGCCTTTTCAAGACTGCATTGACAATTCATAGGTCTGAGAGTGATTGGGCCACATCCCAAGTGCGCGCAGAGGTGGAGCCCGGACACCCCTTTGCATCCTTCCATAAATTTTGTGAAGGGCACGATAACGAGCGTGGATTGTGTCATCATTGTAATTGTAATTGCTCAATGATGCACAAGCAAAATGCTGCTCAAAATTCGCAAATATCTCTGCCAAAATCGATTACTACATTGTTATAAAGCGTTCATGAAAAATCGGTATTTTTTTGCATCTAGCTGACTCTGAATAAGTAGTCGCTGTTTCCGAACACTAAACATATTTATAATTCTGATCAGAAATTCTGCTGCGTTTTTTACCTGACGGGTTCCGAATTTTTCCACGTATGAATCCAAAGCTTTCATATCCTCTGGAGAGATGAAGGTTCTACGAACACAATTCAGCAGCTTCATACACTCCTCTCTGGAACAGATATCACTGACACCAAAAAGACAACGATAGGGGCTAAGTGGTTGAAAAAGTGGAGTGAAATTCGAAAAAAAGCAAGTGAGTCTGCTCCAAGACCCAGATATTCTGGTTACGACGAGGCGAAAGGCGAACTTATAGCTTGTCGCATGCGAAGTATTTTCGCCGGAGCCGTGAATAACAACTCATCTATGGGTACTCGTTTCCTAAGCCAGCGAAGAGGGTTCTGGTTTTGTGTAATCCCGCTTCCTGGGCTGCCGCTAAACGCACGCGAAGTTTTTCACAGCCTACTCCGTCGCTGAGGATCCAGACGCACAGTACAAAGTCTTTCTCTTCCAAAAAAGCACGCGGACCAAAGCGTACCGGTAAGGTCAGACCAATCGACGTCTCTTGCGCGAGCTGCGCTTCCAAGTGGCGCGTGTGACAGCCATGCACCACAGATCAATGGGGCTCTAATCGATGCACATCATCGATGCGGTGCGCTATTAATTATGTTTAACACTGCAACCAATGGATAGGATAGGAGCCCAGTTGTCAGACTTTCGTTTCTTTTTCATTGTCATATTAGCTAGCATCTCTACTTTCATTTCAACGCAATCTACTTCCCAAAGCCGTGTTGCAAAATCTGGTCTCATCTTTCCCTTTCCAGTGGAAATTTCCACATAACATTTGAAATACAATATCACAGCTGGTCAACAAACACACGTTTATGCAAAGATCGAATTACATGGTGAGAATTAATCGAAAAAACCACCTCGTCGTTTTATGAAGAGACGTCCAGTCAACAACAAAGAACACAAGGGATTTTTCATCCTCGGTTGCCAAATCACATCTGAAAGATGAATTTTTGGAAAATTTTATTTAGACGAACAGAGCTCATCAGCTCTTTCCAGCTCTGTTCAATACCTCTTACTTATGCATTGTTGAATTCACTCTTGAAAGATTCCCAAGACTCACAAGTAGATTTACCACTTGGTAAATTCTAGGGCAAGGATAAGGAATTTCGTCCTCTGGTTTCTTTTATTCACAGCAATTTTACCACTAAATATATCGTCATCCGAAATCGACCAAATAGATCGAACGAAAAGTGATGACAATGCATTGTTCAGATTCGCCTTTTTACTGCGTAATTGTATCCATCACGCACCCTTTACATTTTGTTAAGGTGGATTCACGTATAGGTATAAGAACATGGGTGTATATCGTTAGGACAGAAACGTCGCGTGGTCGTGCTCGGCGCGCGACGGGATGGTGCGAGCTATGCGCGCCGTATTGGATGGGTCTTGAACAGTACTCAACTAATACGGCGCGCATAGCTCGCACCATCCCATTGCGTGCCACACACGCCCACGCGACGTTTCTGTCCTAACGATATACACCTTAAGAACATGAGCACTACCACAGTGATGAGCCTTATTGGCGGAATATGCATAGTGTATGAATGAAATGCACCTTTCAAAAATCGATAGCAACATTTCTGGTTCCTCCACAAACTCCTTTAGAGTGTGAATCATCTGTTCAAATCGAATGGCTATCCTTTTGACGAGCTGAAAATGCACATCGTTCGTAGAAGAAAACAGCAATCTTCAAGCAACAAACAAAAGATACGGGCTATCAACAATAATGTGTGGCGCGCTTTATAGTGAAATGCACCTCCGAAGCAAAGCCATGGCAAGACCTCCACAACTGCGTCGACCGCTGCATGTATTATACAACGGCGTGGCCAGTCGATATATCAGTGGTGCAGAGCGCCGGAAAACACGTCCACCGCCAAAAAAAGAGAAGAGAAGGATGCACAGTTGTTAAGCTTCGCTTGCTTCGTTTTGTTTTTCCTTCACCATTCCGCCATGATTGGCTGCATTATTTTCATATTTTGAGTTCATCAAATCTCTGCGCACAATCCTTGTATGATTTTTGGAGAGTTCTTAAATCCCTATGAAGTGACTAGTAGTGGGCCAAGAGAGACTGTGATATCGTTTTGATTAAAACCAGCTAAAACGGAAATTCGTTGTACACTCAAAAGATCTGGCACTTATGAAGAACGTTGAGACCATCACGCGTATCAAAGGAAGTCGGGTTACTTACATATTTCTCTTATTTATTGGGTCATTCCATAAGTAAAGTCGTTTTTTTTACAACCATAAATTTTCTCATGAAATTACATTTTGCAGCATGTCGTTTGTCATTCGAAAGAGATTTTCCTGCTCTACGAAATGACATGTTTCTGAGTTTGTTAGAATGGGGCCGACATTTAGGCTGGCGAAGAAGTCTGTCCAGCCGAGATAAATTGGCTAAACCGGCAATTACTTGGAACACTATATTTCACTTTGGGAAAATCGACCAGTCATGTGTCGCGCACTCAGTCCTGACCTCTTCTACAATTTTCAATATTTGGTTGATCAAGAAGCCGTGTCTTTTTTCTAAGATCTTTTTTTGAAAGCACCCACATTTAATCAGAATAAAATTTTTCTTACAAACTCCACGCTTAGAGTTGTTTTATGAAGTACTTCGAAGAACTTTTTCTGCTGTATCGAAAACATCCTTCTGGTTTGTTTTGGCTGCGATTCAGATTGAGTTTTAATACCATGAGATAGTGGTCCAGTCGACAATTTTCACAATTTATTTTTCCATGAGAAAGTTAAGGAATCCGGTCAGTGGTATTTCCCTGCTCCTACTCACTACCTGTTCTTAACATTTCACCACTCATTCAACTGACTGATTGAGAAAATTTTCTTGCCTTGGTTCGAAGAAATTGTCTAAAAACACCGAGTTGTGGCGGAAAAACTAAATATGGAAAAAGAGTGACGTGACTTTTCAAGCAACCGACTAGTGGAACTTGCAGGAGAGGTCGGGGCTAGGTACGGAACACATGATTGGTTAGTTTTCCTCAAGTAAAATATAGTGTTTTAATTGATTGCCAGTTTGGCTAATTTTTGTCTGCTGATCCCACCTTTTCGCCAGCCTAAATGTCGGCGCCATTCTAACGTACTCGAAAAATGAACATGTCATTTTGTAGAGCAGAAAATTTTCTTCCCATTAATATATGATATGCTGCAAAAACTTGTGATTTAATGGCAAAATTGTTGCTTAAAAAACGACACTACTTATGGAATGACCCAATATTTTTATACGGGGGCGGAGTTAGTGTAATGGTATGTGGCGCGCACCCCTCTCTCATGGTGCGGGGATACCGCATCGATGCCCATCCAGGTCAACAAAGCATTCACTCCTCCGAGGTAGGTATTGGTACCAGCCTCTTCTGGAAGGATAAAAGCACTGACTTGTACATCGACTGGCCCCCGCAAGTCACTGTATAGGCCAAATCGCGTCCATCCAATTTTGGATGGAACTGGAATGCACGGCGCATCACACAGGAGATATTGTTTGGCACTAAAGACTGAGTTTTACTTTCATTTTTATACGCACCAGTATCTGAGACGCGCAAAAGATGTACCAAAACTTTTTGAAGGCAAAATCCAACAAACGGCTCACCTGCTCTTTCAAGTCAAGGTTACAAGTGAAAGCGATAATATAGCAGTAGCAAAGTGCTCGCATATCTTTGATAGCCGCCCGCAGAAGACTCTGAAAAGCTATAGCTCAATTTACAACTCAACTAAGCGATATGCTTATCTTTCTCAAAGAGGAGGAAAGCGCCGTTCAGATCTAAAGAATACTGTTCTAACAGTTGAAAAAAAAACTAACACATTCTTCAGCTATTTTATTGAAGAAACCCCTTCCGAGTTTAGATCAAGCTTGGATGTGCCCTTTTCGTGATTTGAGGGTGCGCGATAAAAGCCTTAGAGCATTCTCAATCTAACGAGGATGGCGTGACACCGTCCACTCTCAAATCTGGATAGTGCACAGGTCGCTGACCTCCTCAACATCTTTTCTTGTTGGCGACACTCACACCTGGATACCCACTGTGAGTGGACTGCGAAATGTACCAAGCCTATGTTCAATTCCGAGTTCAATTCCGAATAATAAGATATCCCTCTTTTTTTTACCTTATTCATGTGCCACTAGCATGGTCTTTATCCCATTCTTAAAAGCCAAAAACACAGTGTTACCATGAATGTGTCTTCTAAATCGAAAACTGAACCTCTTGGATCTGCTTGAGTAGATAATCATTTTTAAAATATTCAGCCAGATAGATGAGACCAGCGACACTCTTCATGGAAAGATCCTCAGCCACTGGTTCTCGTTTCACCGTGTGTCGAAGAAAGGCGGAAACAGTGTCAGAAGGTAATTGTGACACATCAACTCGGCTGGCAACGGCACCTTTCTAAAAGCATTCGTATTACAGAATCAAACTCGTATGTTCACTAATGTTCACACATTATATTGCACTAGCAACAAATTAACCATGCTATATAAGTAGTGATGCAGCTAGACACACCACGTACTTGAACAACTTGTGTTATTGTATTACTTAGCTTGGATAACATCTGCATTTCATGGGTTAAACAATCAGCGTTAACCATTAAAGTGAAGAGCATAAATAGTATGCAGGGCAGGGTACACGGAAAGTCGAGGTTCCCTCGACAGGGGGTCGTACTTGACCGTATAGGAGGGTGGGGGGTCGCACCTTCAGAGGTCAGCGATAAGCACTTAAATCTAAACTTACAACTAGCAGATCACAAGCGAAGGGTGCTTCACCGCAAATCCGCGGGACAAGATTTGAAATAAATATCCTTTGAAAAAGGATATATAGCAATAAACACATTGCAACTGTAGTCCGGCAACAGGTACATTGTAAAGGTCAAAAAAGGTGGGGGTCATATTTGGTTGCCATAGAGTGAAGGGAGTTGTGCGTTCATACTGAGGCGACTATTTTCTTCGACACCTGAGAGTGCCCTGACGCAGTGGAGCCAAAATAGAGCCACTTACTAACCCTTACATCTGCCAAGTCAGCAAGGAGTAATTAAAAAGATAAAAGTATTGGAAAAAATATTACTGAAATGTTCCTATAAGCAAGAGCAAGCTGAGGCTTACCACTTTCACCCCAATGAAAATATGGGAGCTTCAGTGTGTGCAATCGGGCTTTAGCCTACCTACTGTCGCGGATCGCGACGGTGGCCGCCGGGGGCATCGCGCTCCCCGGCCCATCCGCGTGCGGTTGCAACTGCGGTAGCGCTTCGCGCTCGCGGTTGGCTCCGCCCTCTGTGGCTGAGACCAGTATAAAAGGCTGGTCGCCGACTGTCAGTCGGTTTTCACCGGGCAACGCCATGATGCTGCTCGGGATCTGGGGTGCGGTGCACCTTGGCTCTCGAGTAGTGGAGCGCTGGCACATGAGTTGGCCGGTGTCCACCCCTGCTCCCCGACTGGGAGCAGCCGTGTGGTTCAGGTCCCATCTCGGCACCGTCGGCCACATGGTCAAGAGGAAGCGCACGGATGGGGGTCTACTACGTATAGCCGACTGATGGAGTCGCCCCAACTGAGGCGACTTGGGAGAGAAGTATAGCAGGTATGATATTATTACGTGATAATAAATGTATTGTGTATGTTATACTGTGTCATGTCTTAAAACGTAGGATCTGTTCTTACAATGCGGTGTGCTGTTCTATTGTTGTATTAACATCTGGCCCCTAGGTCCCCGGGGTAGGTCCGCTGAGCCAGGAGCGGGTGTCCTGGCAAGGCTAGTGGTCCGATGGGGCTCTGACCCAAAAGGTTGGAGCGTCGGGAGTTTGAGAGCGGTTGTACCACCGATGACCGCACAAGATGAGCGGTCATCCGCGACACCTATGGCATCAAGCTCTGCCTAAAATAACAAAGCCAACTTCCGTAGTGGGTCATCCGTGGGAAGCATCCTAAGAACTGAGCCGTCAGTTTATTGGTTACAGAGCTCTTTCTGCTCGAACAACACAGAAGTGTCATTTTCAGGACTCAAACCCGCCTTCCAAAGAGCTTCAGTGGTAGTGGCACGTTCTGGTTCTTGAAAACGAACCTGGATAAACAGAATGTCAAAGGACACCACCAAATATGAATCACCCCAGGTACCCAAAGTGAACAGACCATATGAACGTTGTGAACAGAGGTAAAGAAATCGTAATCCGCCGAGTTCAGGCAACACATCAGGTTCACATTGAAGAAGCCCCTGATCCTCCTCGTGCAGAAGGCTGTTATGGAGTTCAGTGGTGCTGTGAGTTGTGTTCTTGAATTCGGAAGTACTTCTTCAGAATTTGCTGAAGCTTGACTGATATAGGACTGAAAGTGTAGGAAAAGACTCTTTTCTGCCTCTCTCGCATATCGGGATTCTGAGTGGTCCCGGTCCACCCACATTAGCAGCGCTCGGGTTGAACAGAAGACATTTCTCGAAGGCACACCAAGCGCTAATCAGATTAGTGGCTTCTCCGATAGTAATACGCAGCCCGCCAGCGCGTACCCTCCCTTGTTACGTTGGCTCCTACTTCTATCTTCAAATCTATTCTTGGCCAGCATTTCTAATCAACTTCATAAGCTATTTGATCATATGTAAATCACTCAGGGGTTGAGCGCTACTTTCAAGGACTTCAAACATTCGGCGTGAGGCAGAGCGTGGTGTGTGCCATTTCAGGAACGTTATGACATTATTGTTCAATTCTGAGTGTAGTTTTCGTTTGCGTCTGATTTAAAAGCTTAATCCAATTCAAAGTATCTCCACAACCCGGTTCAAAGTACTATATTACCCGGAATTAGCGCAATTTTGCCCTACTGCGGTGGTCAACCTAGTCTTTTCTTTGACTGATCAGCATCAGAGTGCTGAACTTATAAGCTTCTCAAAAAGTCATTGTTAATCGTTACGTGCAATCTTGCAAAATAATGGAGCAGCGCTAGGAGATAAGTGAGATCTCCAGTGGTTTTCCTTTTTCTAATGAACATAATGAGTTGTAAATTGAAGTTTTTTGCGGTCTCCTGATGGAATTCACTGATTAAATTCCAATCGAAAGAATTCACTGCATTGATCGTTAACTTCTGAACCAATGTGTAGACCGCCACACGTTCAGTCTGATTTCGCAATTAGCATCGTTTGCTTTCTCTTCTGCAAAGAGGAGGTAGGCATCCTCATTTAACGAAACTGGTTTATGCAAACTTAACGTTCCCTTCAAACTCTCGGATTGAGCTCAAATTCATCGAAACCCATACATATATGGATTCTTAAGTTCATACTATTTCTAGACGTTGTGTACCTTGAATAAATTACTTCTGTTTATTACAATATAGGCATTTTATAAAATCAACCATAATGTTTTGGGCGTCAGATCGATGGAAAATCTATAGTATCACACATTTAATGGTTTCGGCGATCCCTGTGGAGGGTGAGTCGACCACCGCTACTTCACCTCTTAATTCGAGACGCAATTTCATAATCAGAAAGTGATTCATTCCATAGCCCTCGCTCCTCTCAATCTTCGAAAATCACGTGAATTTCTTTTCATACGTTTATACAGGCATTCAAGAGACAATTTCTTTACTGTTTATTTCATTTACTTATTTGAATTTACACGACTACGTACTGTACTACGTCATTGAAGGAGTTACACTGGGTTTCTCTGCTACCCATGTATTTATGTTGTATTTGCTCAATAAGAACCGCGTGCAAGTTTCCAGCGAAAACTGAGAATCCGGCTAAGATACGGGCACCATTGGGACGCCCCGTCTCCTCGGCCACCTCAAAGTGGTGGCCGAGGAGACGGGGCGTCCCAATGGTGCCCCCACCCGCTGTTCGCCGCGCTCAGAGACGCAAAATGGGAACAAGAAGTGACGTAAACATCCCCACTCTGCGTCTTCGACTGCGGCAAGCGGAAACTCACTCTGAGGTCCCGCCCCCTCGGCCACCACTTTGAGGGGCTGTATCTGAGAAGGATTCACACTTTTTTCGTGTGAAACTTTGCACGCGACCCTTACTAGGCGAATACAACATAAGTATGTGGGTAGCAGCTCAATTTTCATACCTAGGGATGAGGTACAAAGGTAGTTGAATACCGCGGCCTCACATTGCTGGACCTGGACAAGATACTTACTTTTAACTCTCAGTCATTTTTTGGCCTACCCTACCCATGTTTTCTTCTTCACATTTATGGACTTGTTTCGATGGTTTTCGGTGTGTATTTAGATTCAACGACCTAATATGGCTTGGTCTTATTGCAGCGTTTCCTCCCGAAACCATTAATTCTGGTTTTATTGCTTGTTTTTCCAGTTTTTGCTCTTTTCCCATTCCACTATTATCGCAATCACCCCATTACTTTCTCATTAGTGTTCCTCCGCTTTAGCTCGTCATGTGAACGGGAGAAGCTTCAAGATTCACGCCCACGTCGGGTCACACCCTACTTCTTTCTATTTTTTTGCTCCACCATGCAACGAGGGATGCCCTCCACAAGCAGCCTGAGTGTTGGCAAGACGTCATGAACAACAACAGGGGATACATATGATTTCATGCCTCACTATTGCTTTCAAACGGTAATGAACCCGCCCCTCCCCCTCCCCCGCCGACCTAGCAGCTATCTGAGCAAATGTTGCACAACGTGACGTACAAGCATAAATGATATTGAATCAAAGGATATCAAACATTGACGTTGGAAGCGCTTTCTGATGGTGCTAATGTATTCAGTACTGTTGATGCCCCGAGACACGAACAACATTCCATGTTGTTCTTCACTCCTGATCAGTAGTGATCATATGACAATAGAAATTACGGGAGCGCCGACAACAGAATGTTCATAAGTCGATCTACATTCACTCGAAAGAATGGTCTTTGAAATTCGAACTCTTTTGTTCTCCACACATATTTACTTTAATTTACTTATTAAGGGCCGCATGCAATATTTCACGCACATATGGAAAATCCAGTTGAGATAGATCTGTCCCGAGTGGCGGAAGATTGGGTGGGGCGGCCGAGAGGGCGTTTACACTAGAAAGCTGAAGAGTCCACGTGCTTGGAGACGCGGAATAAGAAACAAACCAATTTTGGGCGCGAAAATTTGAATTAGAGGCACACCACGCAATAAAATTAGTGGCTCACTTTCTTGGGGCGAGTAGGTCCTTGGATAATTGCTCAAACTGCATCCTTGTTGCGGCTGCACGGTGCACCCTCATGGTGTTGTGCCTGCCTGAGCAAAACCGAGCCACGCCCACCCAGCTGAATCACACACGGCCTTAGACGAACAATTTCCAATGTGGCGCTCGCGTGAAAAATGAAACCTGCTTTAGGAGATGAAACAGCCATTTCTATGTCGAAGTTTTCTTTCATTTCTTCCACATCGGAAAATGTCCGTCTAACGTCCTGTATGATTCAGTTGGGTGGGCGTGGCTCGGTTTTGTTCAAGCAGGCACAACACAGTGAGAGTGCACCGTGCAGCCGCAACAAGGGTGCGGTTTGAGCAGTAATACAAGGACTTACTCACCCCACGAAAGCAAGCCACTAATTGGATTATCGCGTGGTGTGCCTTTAAAGACACCAGGAGGGGTAATTTTGGCTTACGGTAGAACAGACGTAGTGTGGACGAGCTTGAGTGGCCGCCATTGCACAAACTCGCCAATTTGACGCCTTGGCATGGTGCCAAAAGAAGATGGTTCTAATATAGATTTGCTTTTTCCTTTTAGTTTTCACTTTATTCTTTCTCATATTGTTTCTAGATGTACTTACGGGTCAAATAAAGTCGGGGGGGGAGAGGCAAAATTTTTACCCACGTCAAAGCTTCTTTCCCTTCCTAGGGTTAGGCTAAAGCTAATGAGACCTATGCTTTGACAGATGCTTTTTAATGTGGGAGGAGGGGATATCAATTTTAGCCTAAGCCTAGTAAGGGAAAGGAGCATCGACGTCGACGCAAAGTTGCGTCTCCCCCCGACTTTATTTGACCCTTCTGAGATTTTCAGGTATAGAAATGCACAATTAAGAAGATCCATTAGTAAACAAGTAAAATATGTCACTAGAAAACAGTAAAGAGGAAATAATTCAAAAATAAGGTTACATAAGGCCGAAGACAAGCTTCAAAATGAACGAAGCGTGGCTCGGCCACGGAAGCTTGCAGTTCGGACGGAAGCGCGCCCCGGGGCCAAATACCGTCTCACGGCGCGTTTTTCAACGCTGGTTTCGTTACACATTGTATCTACCGAACCCATATGTTTGTTTTCAGACGCCATTGTTTTCGTAAACGTTATTCCGCCCTTGCCCCCTTCCCGGTGCCTTTAAGCACTACCCGTCAACGGCTGTGAACGTTGCTCGGCGGGAATTCAAACGTTCTTCTTTTCCCAGCTTTTTCCATTTCAGCGATGAAATTAAGAGAATCTGGGTTTTTTTTCGTGTTTCTGTTTATATACTATATCTGGTAGAGCGATTCTGAGATTAACTGGATCACGGAATTTTCGTGAACGATTCCTTCGATCTGGTCGCATCAGAGTCGATGCTTGAGTTTGAATGTAATCCTTGCCACATCCAGGAATCAGAGCACAGTGGGGGACTAGTTCGTGAATTTTTGACGTGGAATTTCCCCTCATTAACCAGCCAAAAATCCCTTATCACTCATGCGCAAATCCCGCAATTGACTGCATTGTACGATACTTCCCTCTAATAACAAAATAACAAACTTAAGTTTTTCAACACTGAAAAGGTCGATGGCACCGAAGGCACTCAGAACAGCGGGGATCGGTGTCGATTTGATCGATGGAACAGGCGACGAGGTTTCAATATCATGTCGTGCTAGACAGTTCGGCGACAAGTGAATAATGCGGTTGAACGCAGAGTTATTGACAAGACGCGGAGACCGATCGACGCCTGCAGAATGAAAAACCCTCCCACACCTGCACAGCTTCCTTTTTAGACTTTGCGAAAGGTCAGATGCTATAGCAGTTCATATCACACTCTACTACATATTTAAAATCTCAAATCGTGACTTGTTTTCAGCGGGTATACATCCAGAGACAAGGGGGCAAGCGAGGAAGATCAACGGCTTGGATGTGGTCTCCTTCTGGTCCCTTTTATTACAAATTATTGTTTACTGCTCCAACTTATTCCGTATGTATTGCTTATAATTTTATCTTTCGGTATCTTATTTTTTGGTATCCTGTCACCTAGTATCTTATGGTATATTTATCTACCTTCGGTTTTATCTTGCCTTTTGGTAATGGTAATCACCGGATGCTGATGGTCAAGGTTTAAATATATCTTATTTCCCTTTTTTGAATTATTTTTTTGGATCTGAGCTAGCAGTGATTCGGAGCTTTGAAGCTGAGCTAGCACTGATTGAATCGAAGCTAATCGTACCTTTACGTCCAAACCAAGTTCGCTTTTCGATGCCGGTACAACACCGTCTTTTGTGAGGAAAAGAACGAGATCGTCCCGATCTGACCATCGTATCGCCCTAAAAACGAAACATATCTCCTTTGAATACCTAGCACGCTAGCAATCGACAATGCTCCAGAAAATGTCGTCGATCGTAATCTTGAAAGTGACAGTTCCTAAATGGATCCAGATTGGATCAGAAGACGTCTCACTCTTTCTCATGTTATGCTCTAATGAAATTCTACTCTCTACCTATTTCAATATCTCTACTCGCAATGTTGTACGTTACAGCAATTGCACTTCACTTGCCACAAATTATGTATAAGTTCCGCATCCGTCACAAAGGTATACCGTAATCGTTTTCCTTGTCAGTCAGCATTCCAAAAGCAGCTGATCCACAGTGGACTGAGCAACAATGAAAAAATGTGAAAACAAAATTTAGTTGAAGGAATGAGGGCTTGTTGATTTTAAATCTTTCCCGTCTGATCGGCCGTACTGTGTGCATTTAGAGCACAACTCTCCTAAGCAGGGTTTACGGTAATCATTGTGACAGATGCAGAACTTACAATATTCTTATTTTCCATGTGCTTTTCTAGGAAATTTTTATCGATTCCACAAAACTGGAGTTTGCGGAGCTGTGCAGCGGATACCCGTAAAACGTTCGCAGCTAGTCTCTCACTCGCAGCGTGAGTTCCTAATTGAATTTTTCATAAGTTAAATTTGCTGTATCTTTCTCAATTATTTTGAACCTATTATTCCTTCATTGTGTTTCACCTTAGTGTTCAATCAGTTCACCCAGCTGACTCATAAGATCGTTTTTCCGCTGACTTACTGTTTGAGACAACAATCTTACGTCACGACGATTGCGCCTTACGCCCATGAAAGCCGTAGAACAGACTCTAACCACTACTACCTAAAGAGCACAGTGATTATGAGGAGAGAGCCCTTGTTGCGAAGCATGCACTGCGGTTTGGGGATCGATAAAAATTGATTCGTGGACAGTGAGTATGATGGTGTCGCCATTTTACAGGGGGTGCCAAAAAAAAAAAGTAATTTTGCCCACGGCCCACATCTGCCAATTTTACAAAACGTAGGGAAACGAAAGAGATAAAGGTATTGGGGCAAAACATTCCCGAAATGTTCCTCTAAAAGCAGGAACAAGCTGTGGCTCCTCACGTTCATGTTCATAAAAATATGGAGGTTTCATTCGGCGCAGTCGGGCTTCGGAGTACCTACATTTAAAAATTCGCTAAAAACAGTGGAGCCGAGCTCCGTGGTAGGTCTTTTGTGGGAAGCTTCCTGAGGGTTGGCCCTTCGGTTCCTGGAAGTCACAGAGCCCCTGCTGCTTGGACAAGGCTGCTATGATCCAAAGTATCATTTTCATGCCTCAAATCCGCCTCCGAAGGGGTTTCAGTGGTAGGGGAACGTTTTGGCTCTTGGAAACGAAGGGCGCTGGGAACCCGGGAAAAACGCAATGTTAAAGAACACCATCCGGTATGAATCCCCTTAGGTACCCAGATTGAACGGACGTCAGCAAGGTTGTGAAAGAGGGCGAAGAAATTTCGGATTTTGCCCAGTTGAGGTGATACATTTTGTTCAGTCTTTCCTTGCTCCCGTTTCTGCTCGTGCAGGAGGCTGCCACGGAGTATAGTGATAGAGTTAGGTCTGCTCTTGATTCTGGGGATGAGAATACCTCAATAGAATTTACTGTAGTTTGGCTAAATGGGGTCGAAAGTGGAGGAGACAAAATTACTTTTTTTTTGGCACCCCCTGTATATTGGTACGGCCATATTGTTAGGCTGCGTTTATACCTATCCGAATATAATTTTCGGCGCATCGGAGCAACGGCGCATCTACGAATCGGGATTTTTAGCAATGCCACGTACCACCACGTCAGTTCATTTGCATTGTGGCAAATAGCCGAAATCGCAGATGCGCCAATCCGCCAATTCCCTCAAATCGCGGATGCGCCAATACTCTCATTTTCTTGATCGATACCCTCCTTATGCATGACGCAAATGCGCCAATTGTATCTAATCGCGGATGCGCAAAAGCGCTTACTCTTTCGATCGATACGTATATTTACCTTTACGCGCATGCGCCATAAATCCTATTCATTCGGGTATGAAGCAACTTTTGGCGCTCATGTACTATGGGGGTGGCACTCAAAAACACATTCGAAATTGCACTAGAGAATTTTATTGCAAATCTTTGGAACATGTAATATCAACATGTCCGATTGTCATTAGGGTGTTTTTATTTTGAAATGTCGGAAGTAAATGAACAAACAAAATCCTGCTTGCCATTGATGATCTCCCGTGTGTGAAGTGTCCCCTCACCTCCAAAGGCTAAATACTTGGTCCTAGTTTTTCAATGTCTCTTTTTTGTGCTTTGAGGTTTTTATGCGTGTCTGTTCTAGTATAAGGTTTTTTAATGTGTTGGAAGGTACTAAGATTTCAGTATGCCGGGGAATTTGGTTTTTGCCTAAGCCTTGAGGGAAAAGGAGCTTTGGAATGCGTGAATACTTTTCAGTGTAGCAAATATTTTTTCATCCTTTTTCTGGCCGAGGACACTCCTCGGAGCTCCTTCTTAACCTCACAGGGTGAGATAGTTCCCACTTTCTAGAAATGGTTCTGAATGCCACCCCTATAAAACATGAGCGCCCAACTTTTTCTTGATCGACACGTATCTTATGCATGACGCGAACGGGCCAATTCTCTCAAATCGCGGATGCGCAAATGCGCTCACTTTCTCTATCGATACGCATATCAAACTTTACGCCGATGCGCTAAAAAAAACCCGTTCAGTTGGGTATAAACGCAGCTCTACGGTAGTTGCGTGTAACTTGCTGGTTATACAGTGATTAGCCTCCATTTCATTCTACTAGTAGGTAGTAGTTTACGTGCTCAATGACGCTGAAAATACCTCACTCCATCAATGGCGACCAACCGCTGTGACTGCTGAACAGACTTCAAAATGACCTTCAAGTGATATCGATCACAATGTATCTTATCGTTTTGTTTCTGCTTTTTTTCAGTGGGCGCGCGGGTGCGGTTCAGTTCCTCAGCCCTGGTCAAAAAGAGTGGTCTGTGGGTGTCGTCAACGTAGATGTGGGTCATCTATCTTCTACTGTTACCAGTACTAGACTATTTCGACTTACCGCTGACAGCAATTCACTTTTCCAGAACAGTCGAGAAGTTTCCAAAAGATTCGTGCACGACACATAGCATTGCGATGCAAATAAAAGTGCGTTTCGAACCAATGACGCATTACTCATAAAGAACCAAAGACTGTATTTTTCTTGAGAAAGCAATTCCAGGAGTATCGCATTCCACTCCCTCTAGACGTTGAGGAATTCCGTCGCGGGCAGCTGTACTCGGTATCCGAGGCTAGCAAACAAGAAACAGGTGGTGGTGAAGGAGCCGAGGTACGTTTCTTCTTACTTTGAAACTTAACTGTTTCTGGTAACCGTCGTGTACTGTGGGGGCGGGGGGGTGGGGGGGGGGACACAAAGGAGATAAGGAATTGTTTGAAGCTGGCTCTCATAAATATGAAGAGACAAACGAGCGAATAAGCGAAAAGAATCAAGTAAGTATCGATTGAGCGAGTAAATGAATAAGGAAATAAACGATTAGACGAGAGGGATAAGATACGTATCAAACATACACACTGGTCGGAAGCCTATTCGCCAGTTCGGCCACGTTCATACCTGAGTGAGTGAGATTTTGCAGGGTCGGCCTCTAATAGAAGATACGTATCGATCGAGAAAATGAGCGCATCCGCGATCGGCGCATTCGCGTAAGCATAAGATACGCATCGATCGGAAAAACTGAGCGCATCGGCGCATTCGCGATTTGAGAGATCGACGGATCAGCACGTGTGTGATTTTGGCTATTCCCCCATCATGCTAATAAACTGACGTGGTAGTACGTAGCATAGCCAAAAATTCCATCTGAATGGGTATGAACGCAGCTTTCACCTATTCAAGTACTCGCCTAGTCGCTCAATCGGTACGTATATACCACTCCTTCTACTTCCGGGAAGCATCACTATGGATAACGCCTTCGATACGCTATGATCAAGCGAAAAGTCAAATAGGTGTTCGGATAGACAGGCAAATGGGCGAAACGAAAGTAATAAGCATAGTTTCTTGATTAATATACGAATAGGTAGATAGGCAAGGAGTGTAATACCAAGTGTTAGCCCATAGTCAATTCGTGGGTGCTTAGATTCAACGAAATCTCCATTTTCGGCTATGTCCCGCATTGGCATATTTGCCTGTCAGCCTCAAATCCCAATTCTGAGCGAGAAAAGTGCTACAGAGTTATATGGACGGGGGTGGGGAGTACGGGTTTCTATGGCTCTGTTCGCATGTCCACTGTAAGGTCGCGTTCATACTTTGCGCACCGACATCGCCACTGGCGGCAATGGCGAAAACCATGTGCCCTGTAGAGCACGGCGGCACCGTGGTGATGCGCTCCGTTTGTAAAATACTTGACCCAACCACACTACAGTATGATGATCGTGTGGTCCGCTAATTCGAATTCGGATTTGGCATAGGTTGGCTCTATGCCAAGATTCGAACTTGAATTTGTGGGCTTTTGCCACGATCATCGTGCATAGTTTGGCAACGTCAAGATTCAGATTCGAATTGGTGGGCTGTCGCCACGATGTACTGTAGTGTGGTTGGGTCAAGAGTTTTACAAACGGAGCGCGTCATTAGAGTACCGCCGTGGTCAGCGGTGGGCAATGATTTTGCACATCGCACGATACTTTGCAACATCCAAGATTTACTTCACTATGGAGAATTACTCTATCTGCAACGGACGCCAAGCTTGCGCGACTTTTGGCCAGTCAGGAGTTGCGCTGCCCATTCCACGTCCAACTTATAAGCGCACTCGAGTTGGTCTTCTCGAGTTGGTCGAGGCGTACTGCTGCCCGCAGTGTACAAACTTCACTCGAGCCACCCTGAGGTGACAGAAGATCGGACGAACGATAATCCTGCGAGTAAGCGGGGCTTTGGAGGAGAGTACCATGAAGATCGCACATCTACACAGTCACTAAGGTCACTGAAGTACCGCGAGAGTACAAGAAATTATTATTTCTCACAATCATCGATTCGAGAAAGGCCCTCAACTCCGTTGAGACAGAAGCAGTTATCGAAGCCCTAGAAAATCAGGGTTAGTCAGTGCATATGAATGCTTTGTGAGCTCTATAGCAACTTCACCTCAGAAGCTTCCCCTTTTCACAAGGACATCATCATGATCTGAGAGGGGTTGGGAAGGCGACACTATCTCGCCTGAACAGCGCTGCCCTTGAAACGTGATGTCTCAACTTCAGTGGGAAGGCACGGGAGTGAGGACGATGGCCCTCATCTATACCAGTTTCGCTTCGCTTACGACATCGTGTTCAAAATACCGACAATCGCACAAGCGAAGCGAATGCTAGCTGAAATTTCGACTGCGAGTGCGAAAGGTCGTTTGCAGCTGAGTCTCACTAAGACGCTGTTCATGAGAATCGGACCAGATGCCTCATTCACGCTCATCGAAACATTATCACTGATACACTGCATATATGTGAGCCCAGGTCTGGAAGTCAACATGATCAACGACTTAGAACCAGAGCTGAGGAAGCAAGCGTCTTCAGGAACATCGATGGAATAGTGAAGAAAGCGAAGAACATCCGGCTCCGCGCCTGTCTCTTCGTTTCCGCTGCCCTTTCTGCCTTACATATACTTCGGAGATAAGGCCTCTGTGTGAGTAGAAAGAGCAGCGTTGTTCAACGTGCCATTAATAAGACGATGCTCGAAGTATCTCGATACACGCAAGTGCAGGGGGAATCTGGAGTCGCAGACTTCGTCGAAGATAGAAGATCGGGACGTCACCGTATTCGTCGAAGAATCGAAGACTGGACGAGCTGGACACGTCAAGCGATTCAGCGATGACCGCTGATTAGAGCGCTAACTGAGTGAATCCTCCGGAACGTCAAAAACACCTGGACAACCGCCGGCTCGATGGTCAGACTTTCCCAAGAGAGATCTACGCGAAAGAAACGATCCATAATGGTTCAATTGACTACTATGGTTCGCGACAAGGTGAAGTGGAGGCGTTGCTTCGGTAGATCTTATAGTGCTATTTAAGCTTGAGCCTATAGCCAGCCACGCTCGCTTGAGCTCTCTATTGAACAGCTGAGGATAGGGCGCGGTTAGTGTAGGTTCAAGAGGGTGTAATGCCGTAATGGCTCATCGTAACGGAGTAGAAAGAGTGCAGTTCAAGTACTAAAAAATGAACTACTTCTACAAGAACGGAACTCGACTAATTCGAATACCGCGACTTGTGCCATTAATCGCAGCCTTCAACACGCAGAAAGCGCTGCTATCAGTGTATGATCCCCTGTCGTTAGACCCGTCCAGGTCAACTCGAACTACCCCATATTACGGTAACATTTATACTTGTGTCTGTAGGTAAAATAGGGATAAATACTGCGCGGATGCGAGCACAGTGCGTACAACAGCCACTTGCGTGACCTCTTGGACAGTACTTCATGTCTTTTAAGGCTTATGAAAATATCGAATTGAACATAACGGTTGTTTGCTTTCTCAGAACGGTATGGTGTGGACTGCAATTTCTCAGCTTCCATTTCCAGTTCTTGAAGCAGTATGAATTCTTCGATGATACAACCATCAAGGAAGGGAAAACCTTATCAGGCATCTACACCTACAAAATTTATCGGGTCAAATCAAAAATGCCATGGATTTTACAAAAAGTAAGTTTTTGGTAAAAGCCACCACCTAGTCGTTCCAGTCTTCCGTATGATAATACCAATACATGTTTCTAGTTATTACCTGATGAAGCATTTGAGATACATGAAGAAAGCTGGAACGCATATCCATATTGCAAGACGATTCTGACGGTGAGCCAACCTGAAGTGATTATTTGTGAATACATCAAATGAGAGCTTGAATATATCAGATGAGGGCTTAAAGGCAGCATTAGGGGAAAAACGGACGAAAAATAAAAGAAGTAATGAATGTGAAAGTCGAGATGCCTAGTAACAAGACAGTGAAGAAAAAACGGATGGAATTGGCCAAAAACCCGAGAAATAGGACCCGTTTCCAACGTTGATTCTCGACCCGGACGACCTTCCCGTCAAGAGGCGGGTAATCCGGACTATTCCTCCATTGGCATGTTTCCAAATGAGCATAAGAGAATGTTTAGAAATGCGACTGCATCTATTTCTTGGAGTGAGTATCAAGCTGAAACTGCGAAAGCGCGTCGCAACACCTTCGATCTTGCCGCCTCTCCTTCGTCGCTCCCACCTCAGCCAGTCGAGAATTACTTTACCCGGAGGCGGGGTCGGCGCTCATGTCCTATGGGGGTGGCACTCAAAAACAATTTATAGGAAGTGAAATTTTTTTCCTCACCCTGAGAGGTTGAGAAGGTTAAGAAGGAGCTCCTAGGAGTGTGTTCAACCGAAAGAAAGACGAAAAAATATTTGCTACACTAAAAAAATATTCACCTATTCCCAAACTCCTTCCCCCTCAAGGCTTAGACTAAAACCACATTCCCCGTTTGCACTGATATCTTAGTACCTTCCAACACACTAAAAAACATAATACTAGAACAGACACGCATAAAAAAACCGAAAGAACAAAAAAGAGACAAAAAATAAACTGGTAGCTTGATCTACAGGTGAAGCCGTGTTAATAGAAGGAGCACGCTCGACACGCCCCGCGACACGATCCATTCCGTATCCATTCCGTACTGACGCTTATTGACACGTCCTGACAGAACAACTTTCACTCCCACTTCACGCCTTCATTTTTCACTCCCACTTCACGCCTTCATTTTCTTTTATAATGTTGCATTCGAATTGACTCTTGGCGGTGCGAGGAAATGCGTGCGAACTAGGACGTGAGATTTAGCCTAAGCCTTGGAGGGGGAGACACTCCAAACATGTGAGATCATCTATGGCAGGTAGGTTTTTGTTTGTTTGTTTACTTTCGACGTTCCAAAATAAAAACATGCTAATGACAATCGAACGTGTTAGGCAGTGTTCATAGTTCACGATTCAGGCGATCACGCGATCGCGTGATCGCCTGAATCACCCAATCAATATGTATCTTTTTCCTTCCGCCTGATCGAGTGATCGCCTGAATCGTGAACTATGAACCCTGCCTTAATGTTACATGTTTTGATGATTTGTAGTGGAATCAATTCGCTATCGTAATTTCAAATGTGTTTTTGAGTGCCACCCCCATAGGACATGAGCGCCGCGGGGTCGACTGATCAGAGGGCGGAACAGATGAGGGGTTGCGGCGTTTTGTGGCGTTCCTACAACTTGGAGGGACGCTTTTTCACCGGAATTTCGCCACAGATAGCCTGCTCAGGCCCAGGACTACCATGTGAGTGACTTCTTGTAGGGATTTCTCCATTACCGCATCACCCCTAATGCTGTCTTTGAAGGAATCGTCCACTGAAAATGAGTTTTTGTGTTACCCATATGTTTGTTGTATTTGCCTAATGTTAGCCTCATGCAAAATTTCACGCGAAAAAATGTGAATCTGGCTGAGATACAGCACACAAAGTGCGGTCCAGGCGGGCGGGGCCTCCGTGTAAAAGCCTCGTTCCGTCGTCCGCCGTGGTCGGAGACGCATCGTAGGAACAGAAGGTAACGTAAACAGTCCCACTCTCCGTTCCCAACGGCGGCGGACGACGGGACGAGACTTTTACACGGAGGCCCCGCCCACCTGCACCGCACTTTGTGGCGCTGTATCTCAGCCAGATTCACATTTTTCACGTGAAATTTTGCATGAGGCCAACACTAGGCAAATACAACATAAATATATGGGTAACACAAAAACTCATTTTCCGTGGACGATTCCTTTAACATCGATAAGTGCTTGAAAGCTATAAGTTTAAGAGTAGTGTCAGGAGGTGCTGACCGTGGTAACCGCACCGCGACTAGTTGCTGCGAACAGCGACAGCGTGACGTCTCGTTTCTACCCGTCACTCATATGTCGCGCGCGGCGCCTCCTATGAATTAGCGGTCACCGCGCTTGCGCGATTGGCGCCTACTGACACAATCCCTGGCATAAGTGCTCTTATGATACTTCCATAAGTTTCAGATGAATTTTTGAAAAATCACTCGGTATTTGGGTAATGTAAATACATTTTGAGGCAAAACTGGAAATTACTATTATAGAAAAGTCTGGTGAGGTTTTAGCGGCAACTCCACCACTTCAGAATCCTGGCTACATGGGAGAGGCTGGCACGTTGAAGATAGAATCAATTCATTTACCAGACAATGGCTCTTCAGAAAATGTGAGCTAATTCAAGATTCATTCTGGAATATTTAGGAATTTTTCAATACTCTGAAGTCTGGTAGAAAAGTCCGCCCTCATGCGGTGTCGCGCGCGGTACACGCAGGCGCAGTCTTCAACGAACCAATGATGCAGTGAATTGAGGAAGCTGTTATTTGTGGGTTGTATATAAGCGAGTAGCAAGTAAAATTGGAGTCGTGCGAGAAGCGAACACAGAAACTTCCAGTTGGCAGAGAAAAGTGAATGAGTGAGAGGAGAATCGTTGTACAGCGGGGGTTTCAATGCTACGATGGTTTCGGCGATGAAATAGCAGTTGAATAAAGACTTTTTCTCATTTCTGTAATGATGATGGTGTACAAAGCCTTAGGGACATGCGTCTTTCACTTCACTGCTTCTGCTTGCCACGTCAAGTTTTTGCATTTGACCTGAACAACTTATGATCATGAGTATACGGGAGGAATAACAAAATTGGTTCCTTAAGATTTCATCGATAAATCTACGTGGAGCAGAAGGTGGAGGTCGGCGGAGTAATCAGGAGGGAATGATTTCAAGGCGTCGGCATCTTGGTGTATAGCCTTTATGGACAGACAGAAGATGGCTCTCAGACGGAGATCCAGCATAGGGCAACCCTTTCAGGTACTAGAAACAAAATTGAATAAACATCTTCTACAATTCTTTCTTTCTAGAGACTAAAGGGTGTATTGCGATCCTGCCTTCTTTAAAGACTGTGCCTCCGTCTGCGCGCGCGACACAGCGTGAGGGCGGACTTATCTACCAGATTTTAGGATATTTCCTCGAAGTTTACATGAGAATTATGAAATTCTACTTATGTTTCAGCCATTGAACATTACGAAAAAGAGAGATATCGTCTTCTTGGACATATGTGATGATAGGATTATTGGAGAAGCCAATTATAAACCAGAGGCGGACCCGAAAATCTTTAAATCAGAGCGAACGGGACGAGGACAATTGAGAGAAGATTGGACGGAAAACACAACACCTGTGAGTATCCCAAAAGTCCGGAATACTGTGACGAGCGAAGTAGGGTATGGCGTCACTCATCACTGTTGATGCCTTCGGTTAGGTCAGCCAAGGGTCGAGCAACTCTCCATTTTTGGAATACCCTCGAAGGATTCCCCGGCACTACCCCTTTTCGTGGATAACTTAGGCGATCTCTAAAAAGGTCAATAATGAAGTCAATCGATAACCATACTTAGTACTGGGTAGCAACGACGACGTTTTCGAGGGGACTGCATGAGTAAAGGTACAGGTGACGCTGAAACGTCGACCAGGGTGAAGGTCCTGATCCTGAAAATTTTCCTCGGTACTAGGCTTGACTCTACTATCGGTACTGGTATGATAAAGATAATTTGACCTTTTCAGATTATGTGTTGCTATAAAGCTGTATCGGTGCAGTTCAAATGGATCGGTTTAGGCACCCTCTTGGAAAAGACAATACTGAAACAATATTCAAGAATATTTTCGAATTTCCACAGGTCTGTCTTACAGCTGTAAAGATTGTGAGGGCACTGGGCACACTTTGGAGGCTCTTTTTGTAATAATTTCAGTATTCGAGTTCCCTCCGTGTGCCAACAGAACAGCCCACAACTGGTTCCCCTATCACAAGAGAAGGAGTAATATTGGGGAAAACAGAGCTTATGAAGTCATCCACTCGAAGGAATCTTGGCCTCCGAGTGGGCCCCCCGCCCCTCGGCCACAGACCCTTGTACGTCCCTGAACGATTCTTCACAGACTGCACTACCCGTCAACGATATGATTGACTTTTGCGCCTCTCGCTCTAGTCTCTAACTCCTGTAGTCTGGGTGTAGACCAGGTCACACGAAAGAGTTCGACGTGCGCACGAAGGCAGGGGAGTCGGTTACCTCAACCCAGTTCGAGTGTCCACCTACAGCTCTTCTGCCTTTATGGTTCTCTCGCCGAGTTTGTGTAATGAAAACAATTGTCCACGCATTTTTCTACCGTATGCTCACTGTAAAATTGGCATCTCTGTCTTATTAGAGGCGATAACCGGCACAAGGCTATCGAGATCTGCGCTTCCAGCATAAAGTAGAAACAAAATATTAGGTTGTCGAAAAAGTGTTTTTTTTCGTTTCTTAAATACGCCCTTTTTCCCTCCAAGCTGCTTTCCACCAATTTCTTCTGCACATACACATGTAGTACAAGTTCGCACGCATCTATAGGTATTGTCTTCCATCTCCCGGATAACCCTTTTTGGCAAAATATTTATACCGAAGGAGTACTTTCGGGGCATTCTACTATATGATTTCAAATATGGCCTTCAGCACCGAACCCAGTCGTCGTATAAACGTTGCATTCGAAGAGTATTCACTTGTGGCACAACTTTGGTTCAAACGCCTTCGAGAAGGCAACTACAACGTCAAAGATACTGACCGGTCCTGATCCCCATCGAGGTCGACAACGAAAGATTGCTAGTGTTGGCTTGCAACACTCTACTAACAGCAGACCTATACAGTCAACAGCCTATATTCTGGTCGCGGAAATCACACAGAAACGTCCGAACCATGACACGATTCTTTTGCTACACGATAGTGCACGCCCACATATAGCAAAAGCGACTTGCCAAAAATTCTCGAGATAAATAATCGTTGGATAAAAATTGCTGCCCCATCCACCTTATAGCACTGATCTTGCTCCATCCCATTATCACTTTTTCTTTTCCCAATCCAACGCCATTCAAAGAAAAACCTTCGATAATGAAGATGATATGGAACGGTGTTGTGCGACTTCTTCGAATCAAAGCCCCAACAGTTCCATGCGGATGGCATAGCACATTTACCTGAAGGGTGACGAAGAGTGGTAGAACAAGATGGTGATTACCCTGTTGTATGCTCTGTGTTTTGTAATAAAGTGCAAAAATGAATTGCTTCAAAAAACGAAAAAAAAACTTTCTCGACAACCTAATATTTTGATTTGACAAATCAATTTGGAGTAAACTCGAGTTTTAGGCATGCATTTTGCTGGATTGATTCATGGTATGATCTTACCGATGAGGAGTTACAAGAATTTGATGAAGAAACCGCTCGCCAATTGCAAGATTTAGTAAACAGAAGCGAAAAAAGAGGATTGACACTTGAAGACTAACCTATGTATCAGTCTCACTACTGTGCTCTTTATGTTCAATGAAGTGAGCGCAAACAAAGAAAATAAACTAAAAAAATAGGGACTGTGTGTTCTTACAAAGCAGAATTCACAATAATTCAAAAACATAAGACTCGAGTGGGGTTAAAATAATCTGAAAAAGTTTAAAAGTAGCAATGGGTAATCCGGGTGAGCAACGCCAAATATGAGTACTCTGTAGGAGAACTGAGATCAAAGAAGCTTATGTGCGGGCAAATCGCAGTGAAAGGCAGATGAGTGTTCTGTAAGAAGCTAAACCACATTCCTCTGATCACTATGGACTTCGCCTCCTCGCGTCTCACTTTGTAGCAGTCGGTTTCATTGAATAACAATAAGGAGCTGTGCCTCAGAACTGTCCAACTACCACAAGTAACGTAGGCGGAGGTAACCGCGCCTTGTAGAGTGCTGCCAGTTCACAACGTAGCCAATAAGAAGCAAGACGCGCACAGCGACAAATTCCGTGTGGCATAGTGCTGGACAGGGGTGGGGGTCACGAGGTCGAATTTCCGCTTCGCGGCGGTTCACTCGCGGCGCTACCAGTACGACTCGCCGTATCGATTGCCCGTGGAAGAACGGCCGAGCAAGACTGCGTCACGTCTGCGCTTCCACTCATGCCACACTGCCTCGCATGAAGGCTCCCATGCCCTGCTACTGGCACTCGCACCCGCAGCGCCGCTCGTCGTGCGCGGCGGCCGCGCGGAAGTTCGACCTCATGATCCCCACCCGTTGGACAGTCCTGACGGACACTTATATTGAGGTGTGACGTATAGGACGTTTGGATAGGTGTTACAACCGGGAACCACCTTCTTTCAAAACACCGGAAGTGTAATTTTGGTCGATTTTGGAACATGAAAGTAGAGACGCTAAGTAATGCAGCAGCAGAGGAGGAACAGGGCTAAAAAGAGCCCTTCTCTGGAGTAAAGAGAAAATGAGGACTGAGAAAACATTTCTGTGAACGAGCACTAGTCTGAAAATGAAACAAAAGAGAGGATCTGAGGATCTGTGACGAAACTTCAATTCCTCGCCCATCTCGATCTTTCCTCATCGGTTAGTGCTGCAGAAGGGGCGAAAGAAAAGGAAGGTTCCAAGGGTCCTACTTCTTGGTTTGGTCGTTTCAATCCATTCTATCTCTATTGTTACACTACTCATCTCCTGAACTTTCATATTCCACAATTATTTCACAATCGGCCAACATTTCCACTAGCGGTGTCTTCATTTCATGCAAGCATATTTTGCTTTTCCAAATTACCAGTCCCTAATGGCATATTCTCTGGTATTGCATAAATTATCTAAATGATCGTAATTTAGATGTTTGCACTTTATAATGAAACCATAGGCACAGAATAAAGGTAAGCGCTTGTAGCACATGAATGGAGAGCGGGTAACAAGAAGAGAGGCCGAAAACGGATACGGTGGCGTCGAAACATGTGTACAGGATTGGAATTCAAAAGGCTCCCAGAGCATGGCCATACTATGTTGATTGTGGGATATCTCTTCAAGGGGTGTGCACACTTATGTCAAATTTTCGCGCCGCCGCGCGCGGCGAGCTGCGCCGCGGATCTCTTCGCGTGTGATTGCGTACACTGCAACACTTCCTTTAGAGTTTTACGCCCGAATAAATTATTTCTTGAGAATCAAGATTGTTATCAAGTAATACTATCGTTTCTTTTACTTTTTATGTTACTATTTTGTCTTTTAAGGGGCACAGAAGTTATTGTTTTTAGATAGTGATAAGATAAACAGCTACTTCCTAAAGAACCTCCACGATACCAGACCCCTACGTTTAGAGCGAAATTCTAACCAGCCGCCGCAAGTTGTGCTCATGGCGCCGCGAGTGCGACGTCGCAAAGCGAAAATTCGACATAAGTCTATACACTCATTTGAGCATATAATAAAGCAATCTCGATTATCAATACAAAGCATAGTATTAGTTCTAAAACATTGTAGATGGCGAGATGCCAATACGGCTTACAGGATCAAGTTTGGGTCGAGGAGACCTCTGTACGGTCGCACATTGGGTTGAAAAGTTCCCTAGAGGATTCGCTGACGACCAGCCATCTTCGAGTAGATTTGAGACAACCTTCAAAAAAAGTCGCCAATCGATAATCATACTATACCGTGTAGCACTATGATTATCGACTGACTCACTTTTAGGGAGGAGCCTTGAATATAGGAAAAGCGGGTGTATACCATTACGTCTAGAAATCCCAATATATCATCACGGGATTTCCATTTAGCAATTTTGAAGCATTACAATGCGAACTGATGTGACCTGGTGCTTTAAAGTGCACGGCGCTTTCTGGAGCTTCGCTGTGCCGCATCGGTTACTTTCGTATCACATCCGTACTGGGGTTAGCGGAAAAGGCAGTAAGGCTATCAATAGAGAGCGGATTCATTTGACAGAGGTTGCAAAAGAAACACAATAATTGAGAAAAGCAATTAGGAGCAAAAACAAGATTCTCAAGAGATCTGAACGGAAGGGAATCACATCGCGACTTTCAGTAATTCGACATTGAGTTTCGGGACACAGTAATGGAGAAGATTTCAAGATATGAGTTTTGAAAAATGGAAAAAAGCGTTTCCTTTCATAAGTGAAGAAGACTATGATCCGATATTTCACTGGTGCACTTCGGTGACCACGGTGAGCACCTATGAACCTTGAATAAATGTCAAAGCATGCTCTGTTGCCTACCCACACAGTTCCCCTTTACGAGGACAAAGTCTGAACAGTAAGGTAGATCACTTGTTTAAAGGCACTTTCCGCGATAATCTCACCAGCTACTTACCCTGCCGCGGCCGATAGACCTCCGGGTAACTGTCGCGGTTGTACCCTTAGAGCGGCGCCACGAGCCCTCCTGGCAGCGCAGAGCCCGCGGGAAGCAAATGGGACCCCGCCCACCAATTGGCGACCCCACCCGACAGTGGACGAAGCATTTTCCAACGTGGCATTTACCTAGGCCTGTAATTATGCGATAAGATAAGATAAAGAAGAAATTCCAGTAGTTAGTAGAATCTTCACTTAGGAAAAAGTAATATGTCAAGGTTCCTCATGATACCATCCAAAGGAAAAGTGATTCGAAGGCTCGTTTTCGCGCGGTAACCTCGTACAAGGCCAGATGTCAGGAGGCCTCATTTTTGCCATTTTCGGGGGGCTTCTTTCGGATTTTTCTCTCTCAGTGTATTCTTCAGTACCTCGTAGTTCATAATTCAGCTCTCAAAACCATTCAAGGTAATCACGAAAAGTGCCCTTAATCAGCGAGACTGTGCAACTGGTGGAGAAGAACTATCAGGTTGGTACATAAGTGCCAGAAGACCTTGGCCAACTTTCGTTCCCTATTTTACTGTCTTTTCTCTCCTTTTCATTTATTCGACCTAATATGCTTCGCAGCTGCATATTTGTACCACATTTTGTCTACGCATAGAGATTGTCCTCAAGTAAAATTCCGCGGATTTCTTCCCAAAAGATTGGAGGTCGGTCTCGAGACCACCTTTGTTAGCTTGCCATTCTCTCGAGGATATAAGCTAGAGAGCAGAACAAGCTCTCTGATTCACTTTCTCGAGAAGAAATGGTAAGCTAACGAAAAATTGAAAAACAAATAAGAGATCACCGTATCAGCTGGCCATTTCGCCTTTCTTCCTCATTTGAAGAAAGAAGAAATCAAAGCGAATGGGGTGATCTGTTAGCCTGAGATTATAGCTTTGGAATGGATAAGGAGGAAATGCCACCACAGGATTCAACTTTTCTCAAATTTTCTTCGCAACAGGATTCGAGCATTACCAGAGAAAAGAATGCTCGTTTTTACCTTCAGCTGAATGCTGTTGAGCTACACAAGCCAGCTGTTTAGCGTAGAATTCCTCATGGATATGGGCAGCAGAATGTAGACGATACCAGCACACATCTCTATTCTTTTCCACCAACGACGAATGATCCTTTTTCTATAAGTTTGGACCTTGGCTGTCAAATTCTCGGATCGTTTAAAGGCACCAGTAGTGGTAAGGGAAAACTGAGGTCTGGGCGTACATGTTTTCTGAAAACGAACCCTCTACTTCAGAGGACGTCATATGTGACGAAAATCGCATTGAAAAAACGCGCTTGGGGTCTTATAACGACCCCGCAGCTCTCCATGCCCTTATGCGCCTATGCGGCCTGAAGAGTGGTTGTGGAGGGGCGGGACAACAATCGCGGCCGGTTGGTTCAGACTCTGGCTTGTCTTCAATCTACTCCGGCTAGTAACGCAGAGGACGAGAGAGAAGGGGATTTTCGGGTTATTCCTCGGTTTTTTTCACGGTTTTATGTCGGTCTATCTCTACTACTACATGGCTGAGCACATCTACTATCATATTCCACAGTCTGCCGAACTTACCCCTTCTGGTGTCTTTAAAGACACCAGGAGGGGGGTAATTTCGGCTTACTGTAGAACAGACGTAGTGTGGACGAGTTCAAGTGGCCGCCATTGCACAAACTCGCTAATCTGACGCCTTGGCATGGTGCCAAAAGAAGATGGTTCAATTATAGATTTGTTTTTTCCTTTTAGTTTTTACTTTGTTCTTTCTTATATTGTTTCTAGATGTACTTACGGGTCAAATAAAGTCGGAGGGGAGGGGGGGGGGGAGGGGGGAGACGCAAAATTTTTACCCACGTCAAAGCTTCTTTCCCTTCTTAGGGTTAGGCTAAAGCAGGTGAGACCTATGCTTTGACAGATGCTTTTTAATGTGGGAGGAGGGGATATCAATCTTAACCTAAGCCTAGTAAGGGAAAGGAACTTCGACGTCGACGCAAAGTTGCGTCTCACCCGACTTTATTTGACCCTTCTGAGATTTTCAGGTATAGAAATGCACAATTAAGAAGATCCATAAGTAAACAAGTAAAATATGTCACTAGAAAACAGTCTAAAGAGGAAATAATTCAAAAATAAGGTTACATCAGGCCGAAGACAAGCTTTAAAATGAACGAAGCGTGGCTCGGCCATGGAAGCTTGCAGTTCGGACGGAAGCGCGCCCTGGAGGCAAATAGCGCCCTATGGCGCGTTTTTCAACGTCGGTTTCAATACACATTGTATCTACCGAACTCATATGTTTGATTTCAGACGCCATTGTTTTTGTAAACGTTATTCCGCCCTTGCCCCCCTCCCGGTGCCTTTAACACATAACGTAGCGAGGCTATTTTCACCGCTCCTGCCTGTAAGGCCAGTCGTTTTTATCAGGTCTTCGAATCGTGCAACAGCGTCTGTCGCACTTGGCCACCCAGGACCGTCTTTTTTTTGAGGTCACATGAAACCGTCAAGTGAAGGCTAGCTGTCAGGATACGTTTTCGTATATGGAGGACATCATATCCGTCCATTATTGTACCACAAAATTGGTTTGAACTAATTTTTTGTACAACTAGGTAGTTAGGTCCGCAGTCAATAGAAAAGTATCTCAGTCGAAGTCTCAACTGTAGAGGTGAATAGTTGTTTTGTCAATTGTTTTGTTATTGCTTGCTGTGGTGTTCGAAAAGCGTGATGCTAGAATCCTAGCTTTCCGGAAGGGAGATGTCCCAGAAAGATATATTATTCCCATATTGGAAAACATATAGTGGCAGATGTTGACCATGACACAACTTCAAATACGAAAAATTGTGGTTTGATACTTGTGCAACACTATGGGTTGCACGCGGTACGTTATGGGATAAGCAGAGCACTCCTCTCCTTATCGTTAGGAACTACGTTAGATAACCATGCAGCGAACTGATGAACAGTCAAGAGGAGCATGTCGAGTTCAAGCCGTAGGTAAGTGCTCAACGAACATGGGAAACAAACTTAATACTTACAGACCCTCCTGCCTTTATAAACATATCTCACTCTCAGAGATGTCTTCTTACTGCACCTATAACATGACATCTGGACTTAGGGCTGTTCTCATGAGCTGGGCGAAAGCATCGGTAGTGAATGCCATGGGGTTGCCAATGTGGGCACTATTCCACTATCACTACCCCAGATACCGCGAGCTGATCAAAAAAAAATTCGCTAAAACTTCGCCGAGGGGAGTTATTTGGGGTGCTGATCACGATTATGACATCCGTTTTCGGCGTTTTCGCCAATTTGGTGCAATTGCACCATGTTTGTGCAAAACTCGTTTTCACCAAAATCGCTGAAACTTTGCCCAGGAGGGTTGTTTGGGATGCTGATTACGAATATGACATCCATTTTTGGCGTTAGCGCCGATTTGGTGCAATTGCATCATGTTGGCGAAAACAGTTGTTGCACCAACATGGCGCAATTGCACCATATGGCGAAAACGTAAAAACGGAAATCATATTCGTGATCAGCACCCCAAATAACCCCCCTCGGCGAAGTTTCAGCGAAAATTTTTTTTTGACCAACTCGTGGTATCTGGGGTAGGGTATCTGGGGTAGTGATAGTGGAATAGAGCCCCAATTGTGTCCATAATCCTCCAAAAAAAAATCTATCTTCGAACGATTGGTCCCAATGCTGCATCCTTTGCGAAGATACCGTACTGCCTTCCGTTGCGCGTCTGTCCTGTACATACCACGGCTCTCGGAGCATTCCAAGGAAAAGAAGAGAGAAGAAAGAAGAAAAAATGAAGAAAGGAAAAAGAAAGGAATTAGACCTTGTAGGGTTTCCGGCAAATTTTTTTTAAACTGGGCAAGACAATCCAAGAGCAAATGAGCTTACTAGCCAAACTTAACGCTGAAGATAAATTCCACACTATCCCACAAGCAGCGGTATTTCGGGATACTTCCAGTGACTTTTACAGCAACAAATGTCAAATGTTCTATAAATTATGGAACAGCCTAATAGATAGAGATAGATCAATCGGAAGAGATGTGAAATGGACGAAACTGTGAAAAAATACAGGATGTGTGATGATTTTTCCCTTATTTGACCAACCCAACAGTTCCGTAACTAGGACTTCTTGAGGCTTCATGAGCGAATTGAATCGAAGAAACACCATTTCAGCAAATAGCAACTACGCACTCTCGCATCCGCTAATTAGATTTTATGAAAACCAGTTCAAGATAGCCCCGACTACCATGAGGCCCGTTCATACTTTGCGCCGGCAGGGCATGCTGCGTATACAGACAGGATGGCAGGAAGAGGTGCAGAGGGGATGCAGGCAACGAGACAGGGTGGCACAGGCGGAGACGCAGGGACACGCAGCCACGCTTTGCCGCCGACGACGCAAAGTATGAATTTCTCAATGTTCTTCGACCGAGAATACTTCCCAGCGCTCTCAAAATGATGGCTTTATCTTGAGAACTTTCTACATTGATAACTTGACTATAAAAGCCTCAATACCCCAAGTATGCCTCATTTTTCGTATTTGCTGCTCTCACTCCAATTATCTCATGCTTTGGCAAGGAATGTGGGTCGAAGTGACACAAGAAGCAGTCGATAGACTTCGCTTGTCCCGATGAGATGAAACTTTGCAGAAGTGATGTGCGAAGAGGCGTGTTTTATTAAACCCGGTCCAGATTGGCTGCCAAGGCTTATGGTGATAGATGGCTGCAACATCGGAAGAAGTGCTTGTGGAATGGGCAGAGAGTGAGTCTTTTTGCCGATTTCTGCAGGTCACCATCTCACTTCATGTCTAACGACACTAAATCATGACATTAGCCGAAGAACTCGAGACGGTGGCTGAGATCATCAAGGGAGAATATCACACACCCCAAGGGATCGTTCACGAAAAAAAAAACCCGAAGCGGTGCGAAAGTAAAACATCAACGCTGAGATGATGAGGCATAGACCGAAGATTGTTTTCACAATGACACCCTCTTCGAAGAGAGAACTCGATCGATATCGTTCATCTATTGGGTGAGACAAGAAGGCACCGTTCGCAGCAGCGCGGCGACCGCACCATCGGGGACCATGTGTGCGGCATATCGACCATGAGTGCGCTGAAGCAGTTTTCTGCCTACCAAAAGTTCATTAACACTGGATCGCCATCCGTAAAGTGACCAGTGTGCATCGCCGCGTGCGAAGAGTAGCACGAAGTGCCGCGCGGAGAGTAGCACGTTGTTCGTCGGGTGTGGGAAACGTACCCTCATGTCGAGTTTTCGCGCGGCCGCGCGCGGCGTGCGACGCGACAAGTGCGAATTGACTTCTTCGTGTGTGATTGCGTACATTGCATACTGTACACATACATCTTCAAAAGAAACAATAACTTGCCATTTGGATAAGATACGCGCATTAGAGAGAGGAAATACGTAAACATGCAATTGAATAAACAAGTAGGCAAGGGCAGCGTTTACAGCAATCATGAATTACAGTTATTTTCTTGAAGGTCCCCCACACTATCAGTTAAATACGCCCTGGACGAAATTCTAACCGACTGCGGCAAGTCGTGCTGATGGCGCCGCGTGTGCGACGCCGCACAGCGAAAATTTGACATAAGGCTACACACCCTTGCGTGTGGTGCTGAAAAGCGAAGATTTTACATAAGGCTACACACCACTGCGTGTGGTGCTGATAGCACACTTCCGTTCAGACTCGCCTATGCTAGCAAATCCGCGTCGGTGTTAACCATTAGGCCAAAAGGGGACGTCGCACTAAAGCTGCGGTGCGTTGCGTGCAACACATTTGCGAATTCACTCCTGACTGTGGCTCGGTCGTCACCCCCCCCCCCGCGACACAAGGTGCGGAGAAGTGACTGCCTCTCATCCTTGTGTAGGCCAGGATATTCGAAATTATTCGGGTGAGGTCAGCGGAACCCTCTGCAGCCATGCTACTTCGCGCACGCAATAGTGGATGCGACAAGACACTTGCGGCGCGGCGCGGTGACCTGATGCAAGTGCCGCTTTGCATTCCTTCGAAATCATCATACCATGGGGTTCAGGTCGCGTTCGTACTCAACGGCTGCAGGATGCGGCTGCGTTCACAGGCAGCGAGATAGAGTGGCAGGGTGAAGGCGGGGGCAAAGAGGCAGGATGATGTAGGCGGAGACGCAGAGATACGCAGCCACGCCCTGCCGCCGGCACCGCAAAGTATGAATGCGGCTTTACATAGCGAGGTCCATCGATGCCTCTGAAAAGTTGAAAACGTCAAATCTGTGGGTGTTACAGTGCCTTGCACATATGAATAATAAACCTTCAATGCACTGCAATTACTGACTGGCCGCGGAAGTCATGTGTATGCATAAAGGATAAAAGGATAAAGTTTTTGGTGTTCATCAATCCCTTCTGTGGATGCGCCGCACATTCTAGTCCCACCCGGAATCGTGATGGCTGGTGAATGCGATATGGCCTATACAATGACATGCGGTGGCCAGCCGGTGTACAAGTCAGTGCTTTTATCCTCCCACATGAGTCCGGTACCAATAGACCAACCCTGGAAGGATGGAATGTTTGCTTCGCCTGGGCGGGCGTTGATGCGGAAATTGATCTCCACACCATGAGAGTGGGGTGTGCGCCACCTGTCACTACACCAACTCCGTACGCATACACCTATCAAAATGGTTTACAATCACAGAGCTGTGAACTGTGCTGGATTGATGGCCGTGATTCGATGGCTGCTCGTGCGAGATTTCGATGTGGTGGCATTTCTACCGGTTGTCTACAACAATTCGCACAATTTCAACGCTGTTCACGTGCATCTTCTGGCGGTAGGCAGTTTTCAATCCAAGTAGCAGCTGCAGTGCACTTATAACTAGAATTTCAGAAACTGGAGGAGCTTGGTCTGGTCACGTTCACACCCGCTAGGACTGGACGAGGAGAGCGAAAGTAAGCGCAAAAAGGACAAACGGAGTGCAAACAAGAAGCTTCCAGGCTGTGAACCATCCAGACGTAAAATGCGCGTTACGGCGACAAGCACACAAGCGATGGTGAGAGCTCTGCGCGCATCATCGCTTGCGTGCTGGACGCCGCAACGCGCATTTTCCGTGCTGATGGCACACAGCCTGGTACTCCCCCTGAACTGCTTTCTGGGGGTGGGGGCAGATGTCACATCACCCGCGCATACGCGCGCAACGTCTCTTGCAACTTCGCGATTGCCGCAAATTTGCAATCGGTCCCTCCTGCACCATCCGCTCAAATCAGCCATTTAGTAGAAAAATTCCAGAGCTTTCATCAATTATGACGATCTCTACGTGACCACACTGGCAGCTCGCCATGGTGGATGTGTCTTGAGTGGCGATAAATTCAAGGATATCTTAGCGCAGCCAGCATACAGGTACATTCTTAAAATCTGTGGACACCGCAGAACCATCAGCCCACGAGTGTGTCTCAGCTAGCGCCACACACGGTCGTCGCGCGCGACGTCGCTCGCGGCTTCGCGATTGGTGCATGTTGAAGCACATCCCCTGCGCACAACGTGAGCAAACTTATTCAATATTTCAGCGAATTTCATCATGTGATCCTCAATCGAACACTGGACATCAAGTTCCGATTTCTTCCACACGATGTCGTACATCATGGAGTCGATGTCTTTTACAAGGCTCTACCGGAACTTTTTATATGTTAGAAGTTTCCAAGACAAGACGCTATAGAAACCTGAACATCATTGCAATTAGCTTTTTCAGATGAGGACATGACGATACGAGCATCGGTGATCGCACAGAAGATTTACGCCAGTCCTGATGACCCGGAATTTCCAAAAGTTTGTAGATGTCCATAGCGACAATCGTAATTCTATCCAACCAAACCACTTATCCTGTCCCATTTAGGTGCTTCTTCGTCGTGAATCATGGAGTGAGAAACGAAAAGAGGAACGGATCAGTGCTATAGATGATATGATGGCAGAGTTATGCGAACGGAATGCTGTTCGTCCGTTGGCCCTTGAAAATTTGCCTGGGTATCAAATGGTACGGCCACTGTCACCCTCAGTCCTCCATTCGTATTCTGAAGGTCATCAATGTCAAGCTATCCAGACGTAGATGGCGATGAAGCGACCTGAAATGTTGAAAGGATAGGGTAGATGGAAAAATAGGACGCGCAGCAGGAGTGTCTGCAGCGTCGCGGACGCGGCATCTACTTGACGGGTGCGGTGAAAGATTGAAGCCGAGACTTGCGCGGCGCGACGTCCAATCAGCCCGTGAACCACACCCATTTGACCTTGATATGGTGAATTAGACAGTTCACGACATTCTTGATGGTCACTGCAAGAGGCGATCGCCTTGCTGCTCATGCCCGTGAGCGCACGATAGGTCGTAACCGCCGCGAGCTATTGCAATTTGACCCGGTTCGCGTGTCCTGACCTGCATGCCCGTGAAATAATTGAAGCGCATAATATAATAGATATGAGTGTTATAGGAGCCATATGGCGGATTCTGTAACGAAATCGAAGACGTTTTCGGTGACAGCAATACCTTCACTTCGAGTGAATTCGGTAAGAACAGTTTAACAGGTGGAAGTGCAGCTAGTAATCTATCATTCTACCCTCACAGATTCAAGGAGCAGTGGCGGCACGATCCTGGACGATCCGTGGATGGACACGATTCTTCCGACAACGGATCACACTCAAGCTGTTGATTTTTCACTGATAGATTTCTCCGACAGTACTTTCACACCGTTCCCAAGCCAATCCTATCATCACAGACAGTCCAGTGAAACACCATTAGATCCATTCGATGCACCACTTCCCACTACGAGCAGTCAGAACAGTTGGGATAGCTATCGATGCGATGACGGTGGTGGCAGCAACAGTGCAAAATGTTCAACGGATGAAGAAAATGGACAGCTGAAGAACGCCTATAGTCAAGAGGACGTGCTTCAGGAGATTGTGGCCCATATCGATACACTGATTACCACCAGAGATCGCCTTTCACGTAGGGATCCCTCTGTGGAACAGCAACATTCTATGACCGAGCTGATCTCATTCTTTGAAGATCCGCCGCCAAATGAGCCCGTACTATGGAATGGCGATCTTTTGGGTGATCAGACTGAAGCACAAGGGTTACAATCACAGAATGATATTAATGTGACGGAAGGTTTCTACGTTGGCCCCGAAAGGTCGCCAACAAATAATGCATTTTCAGAAGAAGAAATTAGCTACAATCACACACCTCATGATGAAGACGTCGACATGAAGAAGGCTGTTGTCGACTCGCAAATAGAAAGCATATTGTCGTCGATCTTCCCGGCTGATATTGTACAACAAGTGCTCGCCGTGAATGCAAGCCGGAATGTCGATTTTCTCGCCGATCAATGTGCTGAAATGTGCGTGTAAATCGATCACATGAGGATGTTCTTGAATAAAGACATCGTTTACAATGTGGTGGGCGTGTTTTCATGAAAAGAGTGGACGTGGGTGACACACCAGCTAGGTTACCGCGCCACGCGAATTCTTCTACCGCGCACGACAGGAGGCTAGATGATCCCAGGGCGGACTCGCTGAGCACCATGGTTTGGTTCGGGTCGGGGATCATCGGCCGTACTTCAAAGGCAGCATTAGGGGAAAGTCGGACGAAAAGTAAAAGAAGTAGTGAATGTGAAAGTCGAGATGCCTAGTAACAGGACAGTGGAGAAAAAACGGATGGAAATGGCCCAAAACCCGAGAAATAGAACCCCCTTTCCATTGTTGATTCGCGACGCGGACGACCTGACCCTTAAGAGGCGGGTAGTCCGATCTAGTTTCCCATTGCCATGTTGCCAAGTAAACACAGGGGAATGTTTGGAAATACGACAACATCCACTTTTTGAAGTGAGCTTCAAGCTAAAGCTGCGAAAGCGCGCCCCAAAACCTTCGATCCTGCCGCATCTCCTTGGCAGCTCTCATCACAGCCAACCACGAATCACGTCGTTTGAAGGCGGGATCAAGAAATCAAAGGGAGGCGGGACAGATGGGCGATTGCGGCTTTTTGCGGCTTTTCTGCAGCTCGGAGAGGCTACCTTCTTGGGCCCAAGACTACCTTTGAGTGACTCCCTGTAGGGATTTCTCCATTACCACATTACCCCTAATGCTGTCTTTAAAGGAACCGGAAGGGGGTCCAAAACAAGAGAAACATACAAAGAAATGAGCATTTCGTAACAAACGCAGAAGGTTAGAAGCGATAATCGGTGAAAAAACCCGAACTCAAAAGTGCATCGCTGCGGTGTGTATTCGCGCCTCATTCGCATCATCGCACTGGCGTTCCGAGTTGTCCGCTGTAGGAGACGGCCGCGGGCCAACTTTAGTTGTAGAACCTGACTCCCAGCGTAGTGGAGTGGCCATTCCCATACATTAACATTCATGTAAGTACATCTAGAAACAATATAAGAAAGAACAAAGGAGAAGGTAAAAGGAATGAACAACTTTATAATGGAAACATCTTCTCTTGGCACCATGCCAAGGCTTCAAATTGGCGAGTTTGTGCAATGGTGGTCACTTGAACTCATCCACACTACGTCTGTTCTACCGTAAGCCAAAACTACTCCCTTACGGTGTCTTTAAGAAAGTAGGGGACCATGGTCGCATCACGAAATTTTAGTCGACAATCCCTGGACAACCACGCAGTGTTGAGGGAATTCCGGTGAGCAGACCTGAAAAGGGTCTTTGGCCGTCAATCGATAACCATACTTTGTATTGGTCGGGGAAGGTTTTAACATCTCATGGAACTTTGAAATCAGACTTGAACGGATCGACAGGGTCCCAAATGCTGATAACAGCTGTGAAAACCAGAAATGCTCCTCCGTAGCAAGTTGCGAGAAGCCAAAATTTGTTTACGATGACTCACAGTCGGGGTGCTTTGCTTGCAGTGGCGCATCAACGAGACTTCGCATGCGCAAGTCAATGGTCACCGTGGCACGGTGGTAACGATCTTGCTCTACAAGTGAAACCTTTTGCGGAGTCACGCCCAGCAAAGTGCCCACTAAATCAGTCAACGCTACCGTAATGTGGCCAAGGAGAATGCGGCAGCGTTGAAGATCGCAGCGCGTTTCCTCAGTTCTAGCTTGAAGCTCATCAGAACATGCATGCTGTCGTAATTCCAAACATCCTTTTGTGTTTACGACTTCACAACACCAATGGAAAACTCGTCCGGATTCTCCGTCCTTTGACGGAAATGTCGTCCGCTTGAATCAACAGTTAAGAGGTCCTATTACTCGCATCTTACCATTTGCATCCGTTTTTCTTCACAATAATATTGCTAGACACCTAAATTCTCGTATCCACTGTATTTTCCACTTTTTGTCAAATTTGTCTTAATACCGCTTTTAAGCAAACACATTTCACAATTTCCACATTTTGCCCTCTTGCCAACACCGTCCGGTGCTAATGTAGTTGGGGGAGAGGCACTTATTGTCGCGCTGCCGTTCCTCGCTCGATACCGTTCCACGATCATCAGTTTCAACACTCGAAAGTATTTCCCACCTAAGCCTTGATTTATGGGGCGAGGCCCCTCTCCCTAAACTAAGGTTTATGCTGAAAGCCTGGGCAAAGATAGCGCTGGACGCCGAGCATAGCGGAGTGGCCCGCCTCCCAACTACATTAGCACTTATATTTCTTACATAGAGTGACTTAGGTTGCTCTCATACTCTGCCGTGCGGTACCAATGGCTGCAACTCTCTATTTAAAGGACTATTCCACGGAACTCTATTTAAAGGACTATTCCACGGAAATTCCATGATTCCAATTCCTTTCAAAGAACATTCTACTAGACGCAATACATAGACAGAAACACGAGAGGAACCAACAAATTTTCTTTTTCAAAGCAGAAATCGAAAAACAGAAAGAAGAGCAACTCATTTGGGTTCCTGTCACACTTCCCGGCACAACATCTGAACAGCCGTCAGCAAGCAGAGCGTGGTTCAAATTTTCGCGCCCAATGTTGATTTGCTTCCTGCTCTGCGTCCCTGACCACGTGAGTGTCGCCTCTTTGCTCCTCAGCTGTCTAGCTTCCAATCCCACTAAGATGCCCACCACGTCGTTCGCCACTTTGTAAGGCTCTATCTCTATTGGATCTTGTATATGCGCATGAATCTTTACATGCGGTCCTTAGTAAGCAAGCAATTTCTCTTTCCACTTTCATTGACTTTTTTTGCGTTCTATAACAGTACTAATGAATTCATAAGGTATTTCGGTGATCATTAGGTATAGTACTTCCATCGCAGTAACTAAATTGTTCGATGAAATGACAGGAAGCGTGATTGGGTCACATGTCATATATGAAGCGCGTAGTAACAGCGCCTACGGCCGCGCCGCGGAAAAATGAGAGCAACCTGAGCAGGATTGTGTCGCTCCTCGTTGCTCATAGTCAATACACGGAACAAAAATCGGCCGTTATTCAATGATTGCTGTGCAACTCTTTATTTTTGAGCGACTTTCAAATTCAAATTGGCTAGAAATTAGTAGCCTTACACGTAATATAAACTATCTTCGTCGGGGCGGTGGTGGTGGTGTGAAGTGTCGGATATCGATTTCCGGAATGGAGCTGCACGGAACCCGATCGGAGAACCTATAAAGTGAAGTCGGTTTTTCGATACAATCACATTTTTACATCACAACCACATCAACTGAAAATGCGAAGTGAAGACCACTCACAATGAAAACACGTCTTTTCCCACTATTTCCATACCGGCAGTGTTCATGCATACGACCTTCGATAAACGCGACCGTCGAACAGCTTCTAATTCTTCTATAAACAAAGAATGTGAATGTTGTGTAACTGAGTTACATTAAAAAGCCATAGGAATCGAAGAATTTTCAAATGGAAGCAAGGAATACACCATCAGGAACAATGGGGAGGTATATACGAGAACATGTACAGACGAATTATGAAAAAAGGTCATTGAACCCGGTTCCTGGCCGCGCGAATTCGCCGTACACCGCGCGTGGTAACGAGAGTTTGAGGGGTTGAGGTTCATAAACGTCACGTTGGTCACCCGCGATATTCTCCCTCGTGCAAGTGGCACATTCGCGATGGGACCGACCAAAGACTAGACGTCACTTGAAGGAATCGTTCACGGAAAAATGAGTTTCTCTGTTACCCATATACTATTTACGTTGCATTTGCCTGATGTGGGCCGCGTGCAAAGTTTCACGCAAAAAAATCCGGCTGAGATACAGTACCGCAAATTCCGGCCGGGTAGGCGGAGCCTCTAGCAAATGCCCACCACGTCGTGCGCCGCGGTCGAAGAGGCATTGTAGGAGCGAAAAGTTAGGCAAACAGTCTCTCTCTCCGTTCCCATCCGCGGCGGACGACGGGACGGGGCGTTTACTCGGAAGCCCCGCCCACCCCACCGAAAATTGGGAGAGCTGTATCTTAGCCGTGTTTCCACTTTTTCGCGTGAACCTTTGCATGTGGCCCTCATAAGGCAGATACAACATAAATATGGGTAACAGAGAAACTAATTTTTTCGTGGACGATTCCTTTGATAGATCCTACTAAATAAGCTGTGGCGCTATTCCAACCCACTACGACGGGTCCTCAAAGATTCTAGAAGGTACATGCCCAAGGTAACGAAAATAGTATATTAAGATAGTCGGTAGGGTCTTACAGCTCTCTATCCACTGCAAGATTCACCTGCACTCCTCAGAACCTAGGAACCAGGACCAGAAACTAGTGCCAAGCCATACCAATTTTCAATCCTCTTGTCTGAGCCACTTGATTTTCGTAGTAAAATCGATCGCCTTTCTTCAAAGCTGAAAATTGCTCTGCGATCATATACCCTCCGGTGGGCCCAATCTGAAAAAAAGAACAATAAATGCGCACTGGAAAATCGAGACTGCAAGAACATTCTTTACCGCTGCACTGGGTGTTGGTCTCTCAAGGATGATACCCGTGTAGAGATCAATGTCATTTACGTCAGCATAGACTCTTTTCAATGCCTCAACATTCGACGAGTCCATTTCAGCCCTCAGGTCATCAAAAGTCGATGCCCGTCGTAGTCCAACCAGTGTTCTAGAACAGAACCATTTGTTGAATTTGCCACTGCATCTGTTCTAGGCATGCATGTAATTATTCGGCTTATAGGGGTGCGCGCCTGGACACTCGAGTTAGGTCACCGTTCTAAGCGAATTCGCGCGCAACAGTGCCTTACTGACCCTTGGTGCACTATCACGCTTTGAGGTCCACTATTTCCGTGTCCTGACCTCATTCGTGTGTCATCACGCACATCCATAAAGTGGATGCTGTTATCTAAATGCAAACTCCTCGAGTTAATCACAAATGGGATGATACTTCAGAAATCGAGAGATGCTGAATTATTTTATTTCTCACCTATATTCATTGTATGGGAAAAGACCGACATCACGTCCTCTCATGATGTTCACCGCCACCAAGTCTACTCCAGATCCAGGTTGGCCACGGATTTCAAACAACTGATTTCTGATGGGAAATGAGAATTCGTTATCGGATTTCATCGCCGGATGATGCATCATACCTGAAGCGACAAGAGGCATAATACGAAAACCATGCTCCTGAATTTCTACAATCTTTAGTCGTTTTTTTCAAAAATGTGCACTCTTATTACAGCGACTCGTGAAGCCGAGATAGTTTCACCTTCTGAGTACGGAAATCATGCCGAGAATTTCGGCACCTGTGGCGCAGGCACCGCACGCTCGCGGAACTGCTCTCCACGGCGGATGTGTAGCCTTATGTCAAATTTTCGCGACCGGCGTGGCAAATTCTTGGATTTGATTGCGTACTTTGCACGTACACTCCCCTTGAATTTTATGCCCGACTCAATTGTTTCGGATTATTTCTTGATTAGGATTGTTATCATGTAATATTATTGTGTTACCATGAGATCTTATTGTTTCTACTACTTTTCAAGCAATTATTTTGTCTTTTTGGGTACAAAAGTTATTGTTACATAATGATGAGATAAACAGCTACTTCTCTAAAGGACCTCCATGGTGTAAGCCCCTTACGTCCTGAGCGGAATTCCAACCGATCGCGGCAAGTCGTGCTGATGGCGCTGCAAAGCGAAAATTCGACATAGGGCTACACACCCATCCACCAGTAGTCACCTACCACGATCATCCCCCTTACTTTGCATGAACACATCGCCTTACACATTAAAATGCCCCTACGATGACGTCAGTTACTTGAGAAGCCCTATCAGTGAGGACCTTAAAAGTCTAAAATTACGTTTTTGTGAGAGCGACAAAAAGAGTGGGACATTCGTACTCGAACGGTCAGACTACCCGTGAGATCAAAGCAAACTTCGGTTTCCACCCTACGGGACGCGAATGCCACAGCTCTGTGTTTAACAGCGCCAAGAATAGTATATTACGGGTAAAACCACTTCCGAGTAAAATTCTTCATCATGGCTGAATATCCCTGGGAACTGAAAATCTTTACCTGCATCAAAATACAAAATGCGGTGAAGTGAGAACGTACAGGTGAGATTTTAGCAAGAAGTGCAAGATTTACGATACGAGAAAGAAATTGCTACCTTCAGTGAACGATGCTTGCCCTCCCTGATTTGCTGTATAGTGAGAATCCACATAGAAGATGTTACTTCCGATATCAACTGTTGAGCCAGCCGTCCTGTTGCCGTTGGTGACTCTGCAATAGAGCAAAGCCATCAGATGCTATCGTAATAAAGGGTGGGGCATCCCACTATGAGCATTACTTTGACCGTAATCTATAAGGGGAGAGGAACCCCTTCTTTCCTCCACTGAGGCCCTCCACTAAGACTCAGGTAAAAATATACGCCTAAGTGTGCAGATTGACCCCCAAAAAACTTAATGGGATGCTTAGATGCGCAACTTTTTATAACCCCCCCCCCCTCACTGCGATAGTACCCTCAGTTACTGTAACTCTAGCACTGCTAGTACGTCTTAGTCAACACTCTGGTTCTTGTTGTTAGGCCGTCATTGGACTTCCTGATTTCGCAATTTCACGAGATTCCGCGACTAGGCGGTGTCGCACTTTCGCACGTAATTGTACGATCATGCGATGCCATAACTTTGCGTGTGAAACAGCGATTACCGCAATATCGCGATATCACGAATATGACGATGACCTAAGCAACAGGATGTGGGTCGAGACACTCAAATCAGGTCACCCCACCATGCGAAGTGTGTTACCATGCGCGCCAAGTGTTTTGCTACTTCTCTTCTCAACTGCTGCTCACAAAGAAGACTAGCTTGAGCTCTTTCCAATCTGACCGTACCCTAGCGTCTCAGCCAATACCCGGACAAAAGAAATCCATTTCGGAGATAAACAGAGCCTGACCAGATATGGAGAACATTATTTCATAACTTAGAGTATACTATACATAAGCTGGGCCACATCCGAAGAAATTCTATGAAAAAGATGTGGGGAAAAAAGTGAATTTCTCACCTGGGAAAGTCTTTCCTTGCGGTGCCATGCCCGAATCGAAAAGCAGCAGCGGAGAATTCTGCCGAAAGAGCAGCATTTACCGAGGGTGAATAACCTGAAAAAAAAGAAAAAAACCAATTTTTGGTAAATACCATGCTGATCAAAACTTACCAGTATAGAATCCTGACCGCAGTGGACTCAAACCAAAGTCCCGCCACAGCTTGTCACCAACAACCAGAGGAAGGTACTCCGAATAAACCTGATGTTGGTACTGTGCGATGTTTACACGACGAGATTCCTAGAAAAGTTCTCTCGAAGATTATTACGAAAATTCAGGAGCACAAGGGTGCTGTCGATAGTAAGGAGCCATATAAAGCTGATGGGTATGAATTCTAAAATAAAAATGAAGAGTGTGTGTACCAATGGAAAACTTAAGTTGCTCCACTCACACCCACATCCTTTTTTTGAGTAGTACAGGGGGTGGCAAAAAAACAGTAATTTTGCTCACGGCTCACATCCTCCAAGTATACAAAACATAGGGAAACGGAAGAGATAAAAGTATGGGGGCTTAATATTCCCGAGATGTTCCTTAAGAAACAGGAGCAAGCCGAGACTCTTCATCATCAAAATACGGAGCTTTCAGTCGACACAGTCGGGCTTCAGAGCACCTACGGTATCAAGGTCCGCCTAAAACAGCAGAGTCAGCTTCCGTGGCAGGTCTCTTGTGGGAAGCTTCCTGATGAGTGACCCATCAGTTCATAGATGTCACAGAGCTCTCGCTGCTTGGACAACGCTGCCATGATCCGAAGTATCATTTTTTCATACCTCAAGCCTTTCAATAGTAATGACTCGTTCTGGTTCTTAATGAAGGGAGCTGGGAACCCGGTTAAAACGGAATGTTCAAGAACACCACCCAATATGAATCCCTCAGGTACCCAGAATGCTCGGAATAAGCTCCCGATCCTGTTTGTGTAGAAGGCTGTTACGGAGTTTAGTGATAGAGTGAGGTCTCTTCTTAAATTTGTGGACGGAAATCCATACCTCGTCAAAATTTTCTGAAGTTCAACTAAAATAGGGTTGAAAGTGAAGGAGATAAGTACTCTTTTTTGGCATCCTCTGTATATCACATTTTATCAGAAGGATTTATTAATCAGATCCCTAATGCGAATCCGCCGAAAGGTTCATCGATATTCTCACCTGGAAAATTTGCTCATCAGTCCACGATGGGTTACTACGTTTGAACAGAGCAGCGATCCTGTTGTGTTCCTTGATATACATCGTATGCAATGGGATTAGTCCAGGATGTAGGGAATTTCGGAAGTCGCCAGTGGTAAAACAGTAGTATGGCGCCTTTGATAGGCAGTTTGAATCCTGAAAAACATGAGAAAATTGAGCAGTCGATTTTAATGAACAATATCAGAAAAGGTCCCTGAATCGCTCTCAAGAGCACCTTTCGTTGTAAGCTAATTCCATCAAAGATCAACAGGCCCGTGACAAATTCCTGCCAACCATACCGACGCCATTGCTGAGCCCCCATGACCGTCACAATCGCCTCTACTCCTCAGCGTCTCGCGCATTTGTCTGCGTCTATGAACGTTCTATTGCGGAACGCCCGCTCCCTATACCGTGTGACCCAATGGGGTGTCCTGTCGCACACCCTCTGCCCTCAAAAACAACGTGAAGGGTAACGAGATAGTGAAATTCAGAGGAGCTGATGAGCAACGAAACTTGCATAGAAAAAACGCGGATTGAGGTGTTATCACGACCTTCTAGCACTGCAACTCGCGCTGACACTCATCCGCTGAGAGAGTTGCATGTAGAGCGTGACAAGGTTCGCGTCCGGTTGGTTCAGCCCTCGCCCGTCTGCATCCAACCCACCAGCTAGTGATGCAGAGGGGTGCAAAAGAGGAAGAGCTAGGCTGGAGTTTTCAGGTTCCTGTTACTTTGGATTTTCGCCGTTTTATTTCGTTCTTTCTCTTCTGTTACTTTGCTAAGCACCCCTATTTTTATCGCCTACAAATTCCACATAGTTCAAATTTACTCCTTCCGGTGTTTTAAGAACACATAATGTCACAAAACTCGTCGTTGTCAGCTCATCACATCTGGACCCTCCGCGCTGTTCAATAGCGAAAATTTCCAGTTGCACCTGCTATAGAAAAGCACCACCGATGCGGGGCCCTCACTAACTGCAGTATATGCTGTGAAGGAAAAATCAGAGAAAAGCTCACGTTCTTTTTCTGTGGTGGAAGGACTTCCCCATTATAGCTAAATGTCTTCAATTCTCCATTACTGAACGACCGTACGGATGCTCCTTCACATTCCTCGGAACCGTAGACAGCTGACAAGTCAAGAAAGTGTGTGTTCTGAAATTTCCAAGTTATTTAATAAATAATCAGAAAAAATATTGGGTTGAGGAATAAGTCCCCGCGGTTTTTTTAAACCCCGTTTTTCACATTAATCCCTCCATCTTTCGACAAAGCTTATATACGTTTTCGATAGAGCTTTTTCTGCTCTACAAAACGCTTACATCTATTTTCGATTCCTTCGACTACCCAATATTTATGAGGTTTGAAAGTGAAAGTAGCTGAAGGCAAAAAAAATGGCGCTTGCGCACCTCATCTTTCTCGTCTGCCATCGAGGTCAAAAAATAAATGTGCATATGTTCCGATAGAGCTTTTTCAGCTCTACAAAAAGATACTACTTTTAATTCAAATCGCTCAACTTTTTGCTGTTTTTAAGACTCACAAATGCAGTACTCGCAAAAGTGTGCGCTTTCGTTATCGCCTCTTCCTCCCCTACCATCGAGATTGGAGGTGATCGATAGAGCTTTTCTTGCTCTACAAGAGTACACCACTATTCTTTTGTATCCTTTCATATTTTAGCATTTAGGAATAAGTATCTACCTATTTTTCAATTCGAAATTGCGTGATGAAAATAATTTCTTTTACGAATTGTTTTGTACCATTCGATAGAGCTCTTTTCGCTCTACAAGATGATGTTTACGGTTTTTGTTCTGATTAATTTTTGCCATTTTTTAGATTACTTTAAAGTCGACGAAATCGAGCATTTTTGACACATCTAGTCGAAAATGTTCGATTTCGTCGAGTTTAAAATGATCTAAAAAATGGCAAAATCAATTAGAACAAAAACTGTAAAATCATCTTGTAGAGCGAAAAGAGCTCTATCGAATGGTATAAAAAAATCCGTAAAAGAAATTCTTTTCATCACGCAATTTCGAATTGAAAAATAGGTAGAGACTTATTCCTAAATGCTAAAATATGAAAGGATACAAAAGAATAGTGGTGTACTCTTGTAGAGCAAGAAAAGCTCTATCGAATGCATATATGCACATCACCTCCAATCTCGATGGTAGGGGAGGAAGAGGCGATAACGAAAGCGCACACTTTTGCGAGTACTGCATTTGTGAGTCTTAAAAACAGCAAAAAGTTGAGCGATTTGAATTAAAAGTAGTATCTTTTTGTAGAGCTGAAAAAGCTCTATCGAAACATATGCACATTTATTTTTTGACCTCGATGGCAGACGAGAAGGATGAGGTGCGCAAGCGCCATTTTTTTTGCCTTCAGCTACTTTCACTTTCAAACCTCATAAGTATTGGGTAGTCGAAGGAATCGAAAAATAGATGTGAGCGTTTTGTAGAGCAGAAAAAGCTTTATCGAAAACATATATAAGCTTTGTCGAAAGATGGAGGGAATAGTGTGAAAAATGGGGTTTAAAAAAACCGCGGGGACTTATTCCTCAACCCAATAAAAACAATCGGGAACGAGAAGACAGTATATTGAAGAGCCACTCTACGCACGCTGGCAGGTTCGTTGTGGTAATCACAAATGCTCCTCAGTCTAGCCGTTCGCTCGTCAGACTAGGTGCGCTTTCTTCTCTCTGGTGCTTTCTTGCCCTCCAAATGTAATATCTTGTTTCAGTACAGTGAGGTAGTGCTGTGGTGCTCGCTGGTGCTATGTGTGCTCATAGATGCTTTGGTGCTCTCTGTTTTGATGCAATCTGGTGCAGGTAAATTTTGGTGTCTATTATTGATTTACATTGTATTGGTGCTTGTAACCTTTTTTGCCTATATATCTATATATGCAGTACTTGTATTTGTATCATTTTAGGCCTAGTATTTTAATGTGTCATTTATCGGCATTTCTCCTTCAATTACCCAAGTTTGAGGTCTGGCAATGAATTACCGCGTGGCAAGGTGTACCACCACAAGTGCGACCACATCCCTGGGCGCGCCAAGAGGTGTGGCCAAAACGCCGTCAAATGCCTTCGCACTGGTGATGATCACCGTAGCGCTCATGTTCTCACAGATGCAAAATCGCCTTTTGAGCCGTTTTAATCTAGCCTAAAGCTCCCTATTTTGCGCTAATCTATCACATAGATAACAAATTTCGGAAGCCATACGTCACCAGACGAATTACCAAGGTCTCCTTGCAGTGCTCTAAAAGACAACCGTGGAAGCACAACGGATGACTTGTTTTCGTTAGAAATATTCGATAAGGCCGCGTTCATACTATGGGGTGCCGGTGACAAATCGTAACTGCATGTCTCTGCGTCTCCGCAATGCCACCCCACCTCGTTTCGTTTGAACTTAGCCAAGCCCTGCGGGCGCTGAGTATAAACGCGGCCTAATGCCAAATTGAGAAAATCAGACAGTACCTACCTGATTGATCTGTGTCCTCACTCCAAGACCCTTTTGTGCGTTCAAAGCACGTGTGAATCGAAGGCATCTGGAAGATTCATTTTTTGAGTGCTTCTTTTGCGATTCATTTTCATCGTGACGAGACCTCTGCTCAGAATTCTTGCCGTTGTGACGACCGCCTCCTTTCGACTCCTTCCGGGCCTGGCGGCGATGCCTACGGGAAAACCATTTATTTATGGGTAAACCCTCCTATCGATACTTCATCGGTGCTTTATTTTTCTTTCAAAGTCTATATTCCCCGCTCAAAACGCACTGGAACTTCACTGTCGACAGTAATTTGATTTCCAAAAATTCTGGCTTTCATTGACTGCACTTACCTTTTGGTACTATCGGTCTTGAAATAGGGATCATCAGCCGGTACCGGAATCGGAGCGCAGTTCTCGCTCAGCGATGAGGAGTCGCACGAGGAGCAGTCCAACGCTTTCCCAAGTGGACCTGAAAACTGAATGGTGGGAGTACGACTCAAACCAATGCCACCAAGACAGACTATTGATCTTCTTATTTCAGATATTTATTGATTTATTTCATCTTTGCTTCACTGTTCTGTAGAATTTTGAACCATACAATGATACAGTCGCAAACCAGAACACTAGTGCTACTTTAAAGGTACCGGAAGGGGTCCGAAACAAGAGAAAAATACAAAGAAATGAGCATTTTGTCACGAACGCAGAAGGTTAGAAGCGATAATCGGTGAAAATCCCGAATTCAAAAGTGCATCGGTGTGTATTCGCGCCTCATTCGCACCATCGCACGGACTTTCCGAGTTGCCCGCTGTAGGAAACTGGCCGCGGTCCAACATTAGTTGTAGCACCTGACTCCCAGCGCAGTGGAGTGGCCATTCCCAACTACATTAGCATTCATGTAAGTACGTCTAGAAACAGTGTAAGAAAGAATAAAGGGAAAAGTAAAAGGAAAAAGCAAATTTATAAAAGAAACATCTTCTCTTGGCACCATGCCACGGCGTCAAACTGGGGGAGTTTGTGCAATGGCGGCCACTTGAACTCGTCCACACCACGTCTGTTTTACCTTAGGCCAAAATTACCTCCTTCTGGTGTCTTTAAAGACACCGGGAGGGGTGAATTTGACAAATTATGGAATATGGATGTAGGGTACTCAGCAGTGTAAGGTCAGAGAAAGAACGAAATAAAAAGGAGAGAAACTCGAGAGATAGGGACCCAAAACCTCCTTTTCGTGTCCCTCTGCGTCACGATGCTCTATCGAATACATATAAGACTGTGTCCCACGGTGACAAGAATGTTAATTCATATAGGGGCTAAAAAAGTATGAACCTATTGCACAACCTTTTCCAGTTAGAAGAGATAATCCATGGTGAAACTTCCATCGAAAAAGCAAGCCTTGTGGTCTTTATTACACTTCGCAGCGCTGTCGGTCATGATGCCTCGCATCCGCTGGGCGTGTTGTTCCGAGGGCGTGGCTACGTTCGCGCTGGCTGACCTACCGCTCGCCTGTCTGCATCTACCCTCACAGGCTAGTGATGCAGAGGAAGCGAAAGGGAAAGAGTGGGAGAAAGGGCTTCCAATTTATTCCTTCCTGGGTTTGACCGTTTTTAATACATTCTTCCTCTACTGTTACACTACTGATCACTTCGATTTTCGTGTCGTACAATCCGAGTAACCCCTAACAGTGTTTCGAACTGCGTATCGCCGTCGCGTATCACAGAACCGCGTGGCTTTGATCGACATTCAGTGATGCGACATACCGAAGCAATAATCAACAACAGGCCTTATTTCGCTTTTTCACCACTGCGACCGCATCTAGCGACTCTGCTCCCATCTACAAAACGCGATCCAGCCATTCCGTAGCCTTCAAAGTCTGGGGGCCAAGAAAGGAGACGAGTTCACCACTTTAAGTTCCGCTCTCAAGATGTAGGTTGATTAATAGAAATAGACCGAACTGAGTGAAGCAAGCTACTCAAACACGATACCTCACTTCAGTAAAAGGGAGGAATTGAGAACTCACCAACAGATGAAGGCATGAAAATGATATCGTGGGCGATCCATTGACCAAATTGCATGAAGAAATGATTTTTGGAGTAGTCAAATGCAGGATTTGCTCCCTGACAGGAACAAAGGATTGAAATTATTCCGTGAACTTGAAAGTAGTTAAATCTATTTTACCTCTTGATGAAGCTTATTCGATATTTCCCTTGTCGACGGAAGAGTAGTTCCTTTAGCGCCCTTTGTTCGTATTGCGTTGAAACCTGCAGCTTGTAAATTTACCGAAAAGTTACTGAAAAGTCCCTATATGTCACCAACACCAACGGAACGTTGGACTGTTTTTTCCTGCACAAAAAATAGAAATCGACTTTTCTCTTCCTACACTAGGTATGCTCTCAGATTACACCCTTCTTTAGAGTATCTTTCCTTTGTTGCCCAAAGCCTTCAATATTTAAAACTCACCATCTGCATAGCTGGCTTTTCCAAGAAGACGACGAACAGGGGTCACAGCAACTCCTTGCATCGGATTCTTCACGTTATTGCATTTACCGGTTATTGTTCGGAAGATGTTGCTAAATCAATGATGTATATGAAGTTATTGATCCAAATATGGCATTATGGCATCATTCCCCAGAAGCTTCAGGGTAAGAAGCAGGTGTATTGCACAACCATTCCAGCCCATGAGTTCTATTGTAAGTATTAAACGAATTATAGCGATTTCTGGTGTCCACCGGATAACTCGTATGATACCCTGGTAGGCGGACCGTGCACTGTAGGGTACCTCCGCGTCGAGAAAGCCGCGTTCGCATCCCCGTCGCGCGTGTAGCGCAGGGATCAACCGTAGAGGGCTCGACCCTGTTATCATAAAGGTCAACGAAGAACATTTGTGCGTGTAACTAAAGGCACACCACGCGATAATCAGATTAGTGGCTTACCTTCTTGGGGAAGTAGTTCCTTGGATAATTGCTTGTACTTCACCTCAGTTGTGGCTGCACTGTATACCCTCATGGTGTTGAACCGAGCCACGCCCACCCAACCAGACCACACCTGGCCTTGGACGAAGAAATTTCCTAAGTGGGGCTCACGTGGAATAGGAAACTTGCAATAAGAGAAGATAATTTGATTAAACAGCCAATTCGATTATGAAGACAGCTTTCACATTGGAAATTCGTTCGTTTAAGGAGGGGTGTTTTGGTTAAATGGGCGTGGCTCGGTGGTGTTCAAGGAGGTCCAGCACCGTTAGTTAGGGTGCACCCTGCAGCCGCAAGAAAGATTCATTTTGAGCAGTTATCCAAGGACCTATTCACCCCAAGAAAATGAACCACTAGACTGATTATCGCGGGGTGTGCCTTTAATGTGTCAGTACCCCACAACTTCGTGAATTGGAAGCACCATGGATCGAGAATCCACATACATGAGCACTGACACGGAAGGCCCATCAGGTCATGGTGAGCTTTCTCAAAACGGTTTTTGCATTTTATAGGGTCACATACATGAAGCAAAAAACCGGTCTCAAATTTGGCTAAATGGTTTTGGGGGGCCCAGAAAATAGTTGATGGTTCGGTCCCCACTGAGGACAAATTTTTGCATTTTTCTAGTTTACATCCAGTCGTGCTCATGTAAGACCATACGTGCAAAATATGTGCAAAATCAATTTTTATTCTACCAGGGAACCGTTATCTCCTGTATTTTTGCGTACTTAGCGAATGATTGGTCTGGACCTGCCAACGCTCATAACAGGGGAACTAGGCGTTTTCCCGCAAAGTACGTATGGTATTCATGCTCAGAGGGTCGAACTACCCTAGATGACAAGTTTTCAGCCTAATCGCGATTTGGACCCAAACTCGGAAAATTGGGCGACCAATAGTACTACCACTGCTATAGGAAAGAACACTCAACGAAAGGAGCTCGCCCGATATAAGGAAATATTTGCTATTTTCGCCTTCGCATGGTGTTGCTAAGTGCAGTTCACTTGGGATGCGTTGTTTCTGCACATGCTCGATTGCATACAAGTAGTGCAGTGACTATGTGCCCATGTCCACCCCACTGTATCGAGTTTGAGGTCAAAATCTCAATTTGGAAAGTACTAGGGCTATTCGAGTCTCCTGAGCACGAATATCACACTAGTTTCGCAGGAAAACGCTTGACACGCGTGCTAGGGGCGCCGAAGGGTCCGAACACTTTAACCACTGAAAGCTTGCAAGTGAGGTCAATTTTGTGCACCAGCGACGAAAATTGCAGTCATTTTGCATGTGCGCAAACAGTATAGCGCTGGACAAAGAAAATTAAGAAAATGCAAAAGCGAAAACGTCAAGAGGACTCGAAGCACAAACACCCCCACCACCGTGCCAATGCCAATCTATCCCATTATCCATTCGGCCAACCAACCACTGCAAGCACGATACCCTGTGCATCCCCTATCAGCTTTCTTTGCTTCGTATAGCAGTTACCATAAGCGATTCTACATTTTTGAACGAGATCGCAGTGGTTTCGGCGTAGGTTTGAAGACAGTCTTCTGATATGCAACTGAACGCCGCAGCTGGAAAGCATTGCAGCAAACTGGTCAAAATTGTTTCTTTCTGAGCAACTTTTGTCACTCATTTTCTGGGCCCTCCAAAACCATTTAGCCGAATTTGAGACCGGTTTTTTGCTTCATGTATGTAACCCTATAAAATGCAAAAAACCGTTTTGGAAAAGCTCACCATGACCTGATGGGCCTTCCTTGTGAATAAGTCGTCGATCAACAAGTTATTACTTCTTCATTTTTTCATACTAGTGTCTATTTGGTAATACTACTAGACGTTCAACAACACCTGTTAGGATTGCTGCAATCAGTCGTTCCACATACTGACGATTGACGTTTTTTGCGTGCCACATTTGCTTCCGTCAGAAGATCATCGATATTAAGCTCGCTCAGTTCATCAAGTACTTCGATGCCGAGCTTTTCTACCACGATCTGTAATTTGAGGCGAATTTACTAAAATAAGAGTTGAAGTTCTCATGCGATCTGACAGGAAAGTCAGCCGTGGATTGAGCTACCCTCTGGGCGTGATTCTCCACTTGTTCTCTTGTTCGTGTGCAGCAATACCGCTGCACACGCATCAGCCCCCTCACCCTCATCACCGCTCCGACATTATCTACAGCGAAGGCCTTGTATCAGGTGGTCCGGATAGTTCTTGTGCTTACATTTGTTCCTTTTTTCGAACTGTTTTTCGGTTCTTCGTTGGGGATTATAGAATCTTCGATTGAGTGATTATTTCGATCCTTATCATATTTATAGGGACATGATATCAAATCTCACCTTGGTCGCTTCCGACAGAAGATCTCCTTTGAGTTGCTCTAATTCTGATCCAGCATTTGCTTTTTGCGTCTCAATAATGGTACCTGGAAAGCGCTACAGTTTCCGCTATGAACATGGCTTAGCCAAACATTCACGACCATTCTTTTTCTCAAATCATCCTGACGAGATCTGGAACCTCCTAAGGACATCAGAAACTCCGATTTTCTCTGGATCAACTTACTGCAGCTATTAATGGTCTAGTAAGTGCTGGACTACTGTAAGATTCCCACGACCAAGTAGAGATGTTGATTTGGTGGCCAGCTTGCTCATCGAAAAGCAAGGCAAGCAGTCGGTGCATAATTTAATATCTCTATTTTGAAAGAATCGCCCACGAAAAAGTAGTTTTTCTGTTACCCAAATATTTATGATGTATTTGCTCAGTGTGAGCCGCATGCAAAAATTTAAGGGGAAAAAATAAGAATCCGGCTAAGATATGGAACCACAAAGTCTCGGCCGGGTGGGTGGGGCCTCCGAGCAAGTGCCCACTGTCGTCCACCTCCCTTCCCATCGGCGACGGGACGGGGCCTTTCTCGGAGGCCCCGCCCACCCGGACGAGAATACGGGGAGCTGTATCTTAGCCGAATTCTCACTTACTCTCATAAACTTTGCATATGGCCCTCATCAGGCAAGTACAACATGAATGTATGGGTAACAGAAAGAACCCTTTTTCCTAGCAGAAAAAACCCTTTTTCCGTGGACGATTCCTTTAAGGGTAAGAATATGAATTCAAAATTCAACAAATTTAATGATAAGCGACCAACCAACAACGATTGGTGCCTCCTTGTCACGTTCTGCCAGATTTACTCGAGCAGTAGCAATCGCTTGTACGACGGTATCTTCCAGGAGATCAGCCCTGAAAAAATAAAGTGTTTGTTGGACAGTACTGAAAAAGGGTTGGAGAACAAATTTCTAAGAAAAAAGAACTCACCAAGCGGCCGTCACTAGTAGGGCAAGGACCAAGACTTGCATTCCGTGTGCTCATGATACTTCCTCGTACGTTTAAATACGGTGACAACAGCACATTTGAACACCTGCGCGGCCTCGTTCGCCCACCGAAGAAAACTTTGACCAAAAACTTTCCGGCCATTATTTGGTCCATGCGTCATTTGATATACATCATCTGAAGCCACAGGCCAAGGATTGAAAGTTGCTTCAGAGCAGTAGTTGATTGCTTTGAATAAAATTACAATGTATGTAGTAAACAAATGCACATTAAAATAATCTATCACATGTGCGTGCTTCTACGCTCGAAACTCGAAACACAGTCTCCGTGGAATGTCATAGAATAAAACAAAAAGAAACTATCAGAAATACAGAAATTAAGGGTTTTTGAGCAGAAATCAATTTGCTTATACTTACAGTAGCGCTCAAAAGTCTTTGGCGAAATGGTCTTTCACTTGGGTTTTTCACTTGTAACTTTTTTGCGACTGGACCGATCTAAGGGAATTTTAGTAGGTTGTACTTGGAGACACTGCATACTAAATATACTGTTTTGGCGATCAATGGTATAAGTTATGTGGTTAAATGCAATTTTTTTGTTTTTGCAGTGCCATCGCTATGCCGTCCGCTGTGCCGCTGTCATCAAAAGTCGTGGTCTCTCTACAAAATAGTGATAATCTCTGAGGCTTGCTCATTTTGTTTTTGTAAAGAAAGCCATTTTACTTGACCGAGCCTTTTCCTTTCCTCCAGTGGTTTTGTAGTAAGTTCTTATAAAAAAACCATGAAAAGAGTCAAGCGGCACTCAAGTAGAAGGAAATGTTGACAGTAGGTTCAGGCACGACATATTAAAATTTTGTCAAATTTAGTTAAGTAGAAAAAAGTTATGACGAAAAGTGTTTGGCCGAAGACTTTTGAGCGCTACTGTATGTACAAAACACTTAAATTAGTTGTGCTGTATCGATGCTTTCAATATAAACATACTATCATATCTAATCATAGGGTCGCGCTCATACGTTACGATTCAGGTGATTGCGCGATTGAGGCGGAAGGAAAAAAGATACTCATGGAGCAAGCAATTCAAGAGATTCGCGCAATTTAGGCTTACCATTTAGCAAATCGATGAAGACTTATCCTCTATGCCTGAATCGCATTAACGCCTAAATCCTTGATCGATATGTATCTTTCTCCCTGCGCCTGGTTGCGCGAGTCGCGCGATCGCCAGAATCACAAATTATGATCAACACCTAACAAATAACGATCATTTCCATGGTGTCCTCCAGGGTGGGTTCTTTATGGAATGGTGCATAGCTTTCACACTCTGCTTGATTTTACTGATTCTCCTGTACAGAATACATAAAACACCCCTCCTCACTCACTTGCGAGGCCTTGAATCAGTACAGACACATTCTTCTGCGCTCCTTCCATCCTAGACATTATTCAGAGTCGACAATTTGGGCGAATAGGCTAGTAGACGGAAAGGAGAAGATGCGTATCGATATAATTTATTGGATAACTGAGCGCAAGGAAAAGATACATATCGATACAAATAACCTACAGTAGTGGAGGGAGACGTACGAAAGTCGACCATATACTCATAGGAAGACCAGCTCTCAAACTGTTAAGGACATCAAGGTACTGCCAGGAGATGGACTCGCCTCACAGCACAGACCCCACGCGGCAGACATTGCCATAGAGCTTCTCATAATGACAAGGTTTAAGACCGAACGGTGGAAGCTGCACAAACGGGAAAGGGACAATCTCAAGAGAAGGATACTTAAAAAAGGCCTTCCAGACCCTATCGGTCCAACTTAGAAGACCAGGAACAAGCAGCTGAGAGAATTCTGAGATGCACAAAGGAAATGCTGGGGGAAGAGTGGGGTGTCTCGAAGGAGACAAAGCGGCGTGATTCTGAAATGAAGGTGCAGAGGGTAGTGAAACAGAAGAAGGAAGCATACAAACGCTGGCAGAAAACGGAGAACGCAGAAGACCTGGTTACCATTTCTCAGGAGCATTTCAGATTCATGCGTGAGGTCCACCATGGATGCTCAGACATGTGATGGAGAAGTACCTTGAGAAGCGTCGGCCCTGCAGCCTAGCCTTTCGTGGTTTGGGAAAATCCGCCATGGAGAAAGCATCCAAAGGATCCAGGACTTTCGATACCCGGGGCCATGGTGAAAGCATCGAAAGGATTCAGGACTTTCGATACCCGGGAACTGATATAGCAGCGGAAGGCACGGTAGACAAAGCTCAAAAAATGCGGCTCCTCAGAAATCTTCTGCGATCGACGGTGTCGAGAATTCCGAAGGGCAAACTGTACCGAGCGGTAGTAAGTTTGGCAATGCTAATGGCAGCGAGTGCTGGCCCATAACAAAGAATAAGGAGAGACAACTTCAGTCTACCGAAATGAGGATGCTGAGATCCCTGAGGGGTGGGTACGGTTCGACAGGATCAGGAATGAGGACATCAGACTGGTCATGCAGATGGCTCCGGTTTAGCTGAAGTAGAAGGAGCAGTGGCTAAGATTTTATGGGCACGTGTTGAGGAAGTCGGCAGACTACCCATCAGCAAGGCTACAGAACTCGAAGTATCCAGCAAGTAACCGCGAGGAGCCCCAAAGAAAAGGTGGAAGGACGTCACTATGACCGACCTCACAGAGTGAATGTCACGGCGGAGGACTGAATGTCACGGCGGAAAATTGAACGCTAGGGAGAAGAAGGAGAAGACCCAAAATCGCCCGATTCCTAATCGTCCAAACGATACGTTTTCCCCCTGCTTATTGCCTAATTCGCTGAATCGTGGAGTGAGGTAGCGTTCAGAGTGATGAAATATGCATTTTTGCGGAATTATGTAATCTGTGGAAAGGATTAGATAGATATCAAGTGATCAAGTGGAGGAATCGCGGAATCGTTTCTGCGGAACCGTGGAATCTACGGAAGAAGATTAAATACGTATTCATTGAAAGAACTGACTGGGCAACAATCGATACGTATCTAATCCTCATCCGCAGATTCCGCAATTCCACAAAAACTCAAATATCACCACTGTGAATGCTGAGGTATTGTTCATAGTTTGCGATTCGGGCGGAAATGATAAGATACGAACTGATTGGGTGAATAATACGCCTGAACCCGCTATCGCGCGTGAATCGCGCTAGTCGCGCGAGTCGTGCGATTGCCTGAATCGCAAACTATGACAATATTTCAGTAATGCCTTATCAACGGATAGGAACGATTCAGCAAATGTATCCGTAGAATGTGCATTTGATCATTATCACACTGCCCAAACATATATGTGAGTGAAGGCAATTGGGTATGACCCATTTTATACTCCTAACCCTCAACTAGAAGTCGAACATAACTCGTCTCAATATTCACGGTGAGGACTTCGGCTGCACGATCTTGAGACCCAAGCGACGTACAGGCGTGCGGCACGATGTGATCCTTTCAGGTTCGGAAACATGGGCGATGCGTACGAGTACATGGGCGAACTCGGTGCTGACCCTCCACCACCTCCACCACCGCCCCCACCACCAGCACCTCCTCGTCCACCTGCACCACCAGGTTTCCCCCGTCCTCCACCACCAGCCAATTTCCCTTGTCCACCGCCTCCACCCAATTTCCCTCGTCCACCACCTCCACCCAACTTTCCACCTCCTCCACCACCGCCCTATTGTCCACCACCACCTCCACCACCCTTTTGTCCACCTCCGCCACCACCACCTCCAGCTCCCCCTCCACCAGCGGGTGGTGGTGCCCCCGGGCCAGCAATGCTGAAAGACGATTACTATGCGGTACCAGCGAAGAATCCTCCTCCTCCAAAACAAGAAGTTTTCACAGCTACAGAGGGAGGGACAACCGAGACGTCCAAGTACGTTTATTTGAAAGATGTTTGGTTTGACTGCTCCTCTTAGCGGGTAACTTCCAATGGGTCACAAAAAACCAAGCATTAGGGTTTCAAAGTGATTCCTGTGAGCCACCTCACCAAACGCCGGCGACTGAATAAATCAATTCTGAAATGAAACGATCCAAAACCCAAGAAATGAGGCTGTTTATTCTATTTCAACGTCGTGCAAAAATGATGAAATCGATCGCAGCTAAGCAGATCTATGCAACGGCCGCTGCGCAACCGCTATGCGCCCGATTGGACGTGGAGTTGTGCCAAGGAGACGGCACCATGAGTGTATGGGACTTGCTGTGTGGCTTATAAACATTTGGAACCTGATTCGAACCATGCCCTCAGCTCCAGTATCGTTCAGAGTTCGCGAATTGCGCCATTCAAGGAAATTAAGAAGATACATATCGATCGAGCAATTCGGGTGATCGCACGACTCAGGCGGAAGTTTAAAGATACATAATGATCAAGCGATTCAAGAGGAAAACATAGGATACGAATGAAAGTGAATGATAAGCCTGAATTGCGTGAATGGCATCTGAATCGCGAATTTTAAACAAGCCTTAGGTTTGGTATAATTGAGACGTTGTCTTTTATCCGTTCCAAGCCACCATTCAATTCCCATACACCGCTAATCATCTAACATTATTACGAATTATCATGGAACCTTGAAAACCTAAAGCATCACCTAATAAGCAAAAAAAACTTAAAAATTTTATTTTTCAGATCGAAAGGGAAAAAGAAATCGAAAACGGGAAAAGGTGGCAAAGAGTGAGTAAAGTTAGAATTACTGATTCTTCTACTGCATAACAGTTTCCTTTCAGTAGTCGAAAAGGTAGTGGGTCGAAGAGGAAGAAGAAGAAGTGAAGTTAGAACTAATTCTGCGTTGGAAATATGCATAATAAAGAACCGATTCCCATGTAAAAAATAAATTTTTACAAGTTTTGAACGTGACGCCATCTGCATTATATTGATAGTCTTTAAAAAATGTTGGCAAGGCATCATAGAGTCTCCGTCGATTATGCAGCTCCGCTACCGGTCACCATGTACTGCTGAGGCCATGTTCATTCGAGGATAGAGTGGCAAGAGGGAGGTGCAGAGGTGATGCAGGCAACGAGACAGGGTGGCACAGGCGGGGCGCAGAAATACATCCTGTCGCCGGCACCGCAAAGCATGAACGCGGGCTAGTACACGTATGTACCTCCTCCGCTAGTATGAGCTGTGACGTTTGTTGGATTTACCTAGAATGCGGGTCTCACACTCAGGAAGATACCGACGCGTCTACTTCGGAGGGATCAACAGCTTGGTTGTCCCGAACAGGCATCGGTGCGGTATTTGATCGTCGCGCCATGAGAGAGGGAGCGCATGCCACCTATCACCACACCACCACTCCGCTTCAGAAGTTATTGCGCAATTGAGTACGGCTGTCAAAATTTGAATTGTAAATTCCATTAGAAACGGGAATAGATCCCTGAATGCGTGATCTTCACGAAGGGATCAACGTCACTGTAGGTGGTCTAGAGATCAGAGGTCAATGATCGGGACCGCCCATTTAGGACTGTCTATAAGACCGTTGTTCCGTTTATTGTTTAATCTATTTTCTGCTCCAATAAATCTGCGACTTCTTCGTCTCCTGTATCCCGAGGACCGGCGATCAGGATGAGATCAAGGATCTGTCGTCTCAATTGTGCATCGATGCTTGTAAAGCAAGGTGCTTCGCAAAGAGGGTAGTGAAGCAATTCGTACGAGAGCCGTAACGACCCAAATATGCAGAAAATCAGGTTGCGACTATGTAATGGAGTTGAATGCCACCTAAATCCAAATGCACAGAGTGAACAAGGACAGGAAGGGTTTGAGGAATCACTGCGGGCACCATGCCAGAAAGGACTGCTATCGGTTATTTGTAATCGAAATGAATGATGAAAATGCTGTTATTTGTTAATTTTATAATAATGCCGAGAATCATACAAAGTCGCAGCTGGAAGCTGTTATTTGTTAAGTTCTTTTAAATTACATCACTACTTTCTTCTCCATATAAGAAAAATCTCTCAAGGAGCCGGGATTTGAAACGCATCTTTAAATGGTTTCATGTTTCTGAAATGAGTCAAAGTGAAGATTTCCTGAAGCCTCTTCTACTGGACCATATCTGCAACTTCTAAACAGCTTTCAAATTGTTTCTCATTCCGGGAAAAGGATGGATGGCAGTTACTCTATTGGAGCACATCAGGACTGAATTACAGATCCTATCTTTTTTTCGAGAAAAAAAATATCGTTGCTATTCTATTAATGAAGTGGGGGGGCATTCGGTTGGTAAAAGCACTTTCCTAACATATTACATGTATACCTACATACTTTGTGGACACGTCTAAAGTCACGAAAAGCATGCGAATGTAGAATATGCAACAAGATGGCCTTCCTTTACCTTCCCCTCCTTATTGCAACCCAAAATACTGAAATAAAAGGTACAGCATGAAGAATTTCCAGAATAACTGTTGTTGTAGTAGACGAGTCAGAGGATAAGGAAGCCATACTGTAAATGAGTGTTCTGCAGTATCCAAATGCTGTATGAAGAGTTGCCTCCGTTTTTCCCCGATTTTGAATAAAATTTGTAGGATTAATTGTTAATCGATTGTTTAAAAAATAAAAACAAAATACAAAAATAATCTATCTCGCCTCAATAGCCTCATACGATTGTCTTCACCAACCCCGAGGCTCCTAACTTCGCAGAAAAAAAAATAAGCAAGTCGTGATAAGATATGAAATGAATGGAATGCCAGTGAGATCGAATAAAGTCGGGGGAGAAGCAACTTTGCGTCAACGTCGAAGCTCCTTCCCCTCCCTGGTCTTAGGCTAAAAATGATATTCCCTCCTCCCAAATGAAAAAGCATCTGAAAAGAAAAAGCACAGCATAGGTCTCATCTGCTTTAGCCTAAGCCTTAGGAGGGAAAGGAGCTTTCACGTCAGTGAAAATTTTGCCGCCCCCCCCCCCCCCTCCCGCCCCCCTCCGACTTTATTTGGCCCTGCCAGTGTGTTTTAGGAGAAAATGTCGGGAAAAGCAGGATTCGTGGGCAAATCTTTGGCGGACTTCAACATCAAATTTCGTTTATTCGTCTACTTCTGAGGTCAAATGCATGACTTCGAACGTGTACTGCCCTCTACCCCATTGTTCCCTATACCTCCCTTGTGGATGCAATGAGAGCACCTGTAGTAGGATGTGAGGTGTACTGCCAATGGCAGACATCACCTGGATCCAGGGTCGCCTCTTCGACCTTTGGAACTCACCCGTCTAGGTGTTCGCATTTGACCTCAACGCTTCCTAATGGCGACGATTTGATGGAGGGTCCGTATGTCACTTCGCTCGGATCGCCTTATGACGACCTCATACACAAATCGACTGACCTCTTACGCAGTTCATCAATGGGATCATCAGAGCACAACGAGGCCACCAACTTGTTGATATGGTCATTCCGAGGGCATACAGGCTATCGCTGCTCATCTCACAGTAGGAAGACAAAAATGGAAAAAAAGAAATGAAAGGAAATGAGGCTTCTGCAGGAAGTAGGAAGACAATCAGAAATGTATAGCAGTATAATGCCTTAAACATCTATCGATGGATGAGCAATTAAAAAAGCAAAAATTCCCCAACAAACCTGCGAAATAAATATTAAGCAAACGGTATACAAGCGATTGTAAGGTTTCCTTGAGAAACTGATTCCAGATTGATCGATTACCCCACCATCCTTTAGCGGAAAGTTCTCTATTGGAGATCAATTCGTACACAGATCAAAGACTTCTTTTCTCGACCACAATTCCTTTTTTACTTACTTTCATACCATTTTCGATTAAGAATTTTAGAATACGATTCTCAGATCGTATTCTAAAATTTAACCTCTTCATATTAACTATCCTTTACTCAATAAAAAAATCGGTACTGTGTGGATGCAGGACATCCCAAAAGAACGGACCCCACAATCATTTTTTGGAAGTAAACTTCCCAATTATTATTATTATTATTAATTCTCTTTTTCTTAGTCTATACATCTAGATCCACATTCCAACACAATCAAATTCAGTAATACTGAGGGATGGGGCAGGATCAAGTACGTGCCAAGAAATTCTCAATGGGTAGTACTGTGAGTTGGAAAGTCAGCGATCATATTTTCAGATTTTACTCAAAGGTTCTTCGATCGACCATCATCCCACTCTTGGAAAATTTTAGATCCATAAGGCTTTCTTCATAGAAAAAGGCCTGTCGTCAATTGATAATCATATTAATACTTAGTAGTACTAGAAACGGTGTCATGGTTGATCTCAACGACCATTTCAAAGGAGACACTTCGAGTATAGAAACAAGTAGCATCGAGCGGGCACCGGAAGGGAGGGGTCGGTGTTTCTTAAAAACTTCCTCACCAAGCTTCACTCTGGAGTGGACAGGGAGTATATCAATGAATGACTTGGAGATAGGGGGTAGAGACCAAGGAGGGAAGCAGCTCTGGAAAGGCTGATTTGTCCAAGTCCCCGCGTATCTACATAGGGCCAAATATCCGAAACAAGTCCTAAATTTGGTTAGTGACCGAAATTAATCATCAAAGCAGTGTAATCTCCGAGATCAGCTAGGTGCAGTGTGCGCGCGTATGGCGTCATCAGGCTGGGTGAATCGTTCCCAAACGTAAAAAGGAAAAATTAGAAATCTCTAGCGAGCTTGGAAAAAATTAATTGCAAAGTATTCATTCATGAATAAAACCAGTTCGGAAGCCTCCATAGATCATAAAAATTCAGATTGGAACTGTAAGTAAAGCTTGTTTCTAAGATTGTGCCGTAGGGCCTTTCGCAGTTCATGCCCTGTCAGCCATCCGTATCACCCTTGGAGCAGTTTCACTCCCTTGAAGGCATTTTCAAGCTACTCAAAGGTCGCTAAGGTGAACTCGGTTCTCGGAAGGTCGAGGTCAATTCCATTGGTGCTAACACCCCCAACACATCAGCTGCTTATACTAGCCACGCCCATGTGGCGTATGATTGCGTAAGACGCAAGCAGAGCACGAGCAAAGGCCGTCGGTCGTCATCGTCACATTCCTTCAATCATCACACATCACCATCTACCGGACTATGTCGTCGTCATCTCCATATTCAGAGGCGAAGCCCATTATTCAACAAATTCCGGCCACTCCACCTAACCCCTCTGTCACCACCAATCAAGGCCAACCTCGTTCATTAACCCTTCCTGGAATGGGAATTCAACGTCAACTACCCCCCACATCGTCAATGTATCCACCTGCTCTATTGGCACAGATGTTTCAGCCATATTTGAACGGCGTATTTCCTCCACCTGAAATCGCTTTTCACTTTATGAACCAACAACAGCAGCACCAATCCACTTCTTCGGCACAACCACCTCAGCCAACAGCTTTTGAGGTGGCTACGGCTGCTTTTGTGAAGCGAATGAACTCTATTCAACATCCTACCGAAGACCGGTAAGCCGCTGGATTACGGTATTATTGATTAGTTTTTGATCTTTCTGTTTTTAGAGATTCTGGTAACGAATCATTGAGTTATGCTGGTTCTCCACCGCTTTCTGGCACCTCGTCGAACGAGTCTTCAAGGTATTTACATTTCAAGCATTCAATTTTGGCTTTAGCTCGCAATTATTTACGGCATTATTTTTTTAAGCTGAAAATCATTTGAAAATATGATGAGCATTTTTAACGGACCATTCTAGGTCGAACTCCTTTTCTGTATCAGCACTGTTGAAAACGGAACTGGTCGGCAAGACCAAACATGCTCTGTCTCCTACCCAAGAAGAGCAGAATCCCGTGCCGTCTCCATCTACTGACCCGCCAAAACCGTCTCCTCTGGCACAGGCCCCACCATCTCAGTTCCACACACCAACGCCAATGAAACCGCCACCGGCTCCATTTAATCCTCAAGGAATGGCGCCTCCAAATTTCCATCAACATCTACAGATGGGAAATTTTCCATTTCCACATTCATCAGGTAATTTTCGACAGTTAGTTTCTACCGTAATAATTGCGTAACTCTGCAATTACCTACGGATGTATGTGCCCTAGTTTTGACAGTAGCAGAGGATTTTTCTGTGATCGATTAGGTTAATTACAGCACCTGGCCCACTCGGACAACTCACCAACTTTGGTTTCCCGCCAGGAACTCAAGGGTCTCTGACCCCGCAACGACCGCCACCACAGTCCGCCAATTATCCGGATCATTTCAGGGTAAGGATTGAATATATTCAAAGGAAAAGAGAAAAAAAAAACTGCAGAGCACTGAAAATTAGGAAGTTGAAATGGGGAAAAGTAGGAAAATTAGTTGAAAATATTGAAATATGAAAATGGGGGAGAAAATCAGAAAAAAAATTAAGAAATTGGAAATGGTGAGGACATTCCTTATTGTTAGCACATAAACGGAATACAAACTCAGAAATGGACAAAGTATTATGAATCAAAAAAACAGTCAGGATTTTTCCGAGTAGGTTTTTGAGACTTCTTATATGAGAAAAAAGGGTACAAATAAATGGAGTATTCAGGCGAGAAGAACTTTTGCAAATGCAGGTTCAGAAAATGACTCCTCGTTTTTTACTCCCAGTGTCCTCTTTAGATCGGCACTTCTCAGATAAAATTTTGCACGAAATCATTTTAAAAGATGAAGATTTGATGAAAAAAATAGATATTTTATTTATTCATAAATGAAACTGTAAAAATATTCTAAAACAGAATATTCAGATGCAGCCATTTTTCACAATGGGTATGCCTGTAAACGACAATTCCAATCAACGAGATGTTTGTGTGGTCTGTCATGATAATGCCAGCGGATATCATTACGGTGTAATGAGCTGCGAAGGGTGCAAGGTAAATCATTCCAAAGAGATTAGCCTTCAGCGGCAATCAATAACCACAAGTTGCGCCATGAATGCGACATTCACCGCGAATCTTTTAGACAGCGGTTGTAAGATGGCTTGTTCCCAAGTCACGTGAGATTCAGTTCTAAAATTACGGGACTTTTGACCCACAGCCACTTTCCAGTTTGTTTACAGCTTCCAAATAAACAAGCATAAGCTTTGGAAAGCTCTCGAAACTCTCCTAGAAAAGTTGTTTTTGCAGATGAAAATTTCCTAAACCAAGTTCGAATGTTTTATTAAAAGCATAATTTTATTTTTTATTTACTATTTTCCAACACTACTCTACCACGTGAATTTAGGGTTTCTTCCGTCGAACGGTACAAAAGAATATGGAATATACTTGTCATAAAGAGAAGACTTGTCCAGTGGATCGAGTCAGCCGAAATCGCTGTCAAGCGTGCCGTTTTCAAAAATGTCTCGATAAAGGAATGTCCAAGGTCTGTTTCTATTTAATGACAAAATTGGAAAAGTGTAAAATTTAGAATTTTAAAAAATTCTATTTTAGGAGTCGGTCCGGCAAGATCGCACTCGAAAGCGAAAAACCCATGATGACGATAAGGATGTGGAATTGGATGCGACTAGGGTAATGATGAAAACGGTGGAAGAAGTCGCGCAGGCGTATCGTGAGGCTTTCGGCGAAGGAATCACCATTCAAAATCCAGAGGTGATCGATAGTACTTATTCTGAATTTCACATTTCACTTGAAGATGTTAATCTCATTGTGATTTTATTTTTTATTATTTTTGGATTTTATTTACTGCACTCCGTTCCATAATGTCATTTACAGGATTTATTACAAAGAATTGGACACTTTGTTTCGAAAATCTCCCTCTTCAAGGAATACTCCGAGGAAATACTGGCTGCCAAAATCAGGGAAAGTGCCAAAGGATGCATGGTGAGTTGCTTTTTTGATTGAATTTCTCCCGAAAATTTGATGAATTTTGATTTGAAATTTTCCGATATTTCTGTGTCAACTTATCAACACTTCCCTTTTTTGATACTTTTTTTTCCCGTTTCATTGCAAGCATATGAATCATCCTTTTCGGTTGCATTTGCATTGGTAGCTAAAAGCATGCGACCTTTTGTCTACAGTTTCGAATGAAAAGTTGAAAAAAATTGTTGAATTTCAATCGATTTTTTTCATAAAACTTGTGAAGTAATTTGTGCATTTCCGCTAATAGCGCTCAAAAACGGAATATGGCACTGCTATGAATCTCGCTTGAAAGACTCTTGAAAGATCTCTAGTCTCTTGAAAGAATATTGCACTGAATGGAATTAAATGAAGATCAATATTGTGCTCATTTATTCATTGGGGGACCGTAAAGAAAGAGAAAGACAAAAAACAGTGAAAATGAAGTGCTCGCATGGTGTTGGCGAACCATGGACGAGTGTAGAGGGGAAGGGTGCAAGAAGAGATAAAGTGCACGATAAAGGGAGAGATCAGAGAGAGAGGCACCACCGCCAAGCACGAAAATGGAAGTATCGGTTCTTAGTTGGATGAACACTGATCACTTGCCCTGATGCCGAAAAACCTGCACAGTCACTCTTCTCACAGACCCCTATTTTACTGAAGTCGAGGCCTATAATGTGCTCCTAAGCACAGCTGCACGTGTAATTGACAGGCGAGACTTTTTGGAGTTTCAGACAAAACAATCTAGTTTTTGTTCTCTTTTACATGGTCCTTCTCCGAAATACAATTCTCTCTTAATTTTCAAATTCGCCGGCAAATCGAAATGCTTCTTTTCAGCTTCTCCGAAGCGCCTTCTCCGGTGAGGACACTCCAATTACGTCGGCGACCAGCCCGACATTGGTGGAAAGGCTCCGTAGCGGTCTCGGTCACATAGGACTGGAGGAGCTGGCACTACTTAGCGCTGTCCATATCGCCCAGTCTGACGGAGCCCACGGGAATGACAGCGTTTCTCTCAAGCTCACCGAGTGTCTTCAGACTCAAGTCCGTCTGAATAATCCGGAAAAGGAGAATTCTAGTAAATTTACTCGATTACTTTTCAAGTTACCTCTACTTGATGCTTCATAACGTGCACTTGTTCGATTGTATTAGGTTGTACCATAATTTTCTACACATTCGCCAAGATACCGAATCTATATTCTAACAACCGAATGGGAATTAGGGGCGATTCTGAAAATATGGTACCGTCACTGCGGTACGGTGAAAATGCAACGTTATTTCTTCAACTTTTGAAGCCCAGGTAGAACGTTTTTCGGTGGAATTCTGCATGCATACATGTGGGGTTTTTTCGAGCATTACGCACCCAACGTTTGTCGCAAGGTTGGCGAAGTCGTTTCAACTTTGATGATAAACGGCGCTTGCGCCAAATTGTAGGGCCTATTCGTGGTTGAAATTATCAATTACTCCTACAGGTGAATTTCGTGGGTTTCTGTGGTCACATATGGTGAATAGTACTAGAAATTTGTAATTATTCACAGGTTTTTCTTGTGAAATGAGTTTGTTTTCAAAAGTTTGTAAAATTAACGCATGGGTAAGAGAGAGTAGGCGACCTTCAGTAGACCTATAGGGCCCCTGGAGAACAATCAGTGACGTTGTTGAGTATTCTGATTATCAAGACAATTTCTAATAATTCGTTGTAACGGGTATTATGTGAAGCCATATGTTGCTCAATTCGAAACTACTGTGGCCGCACTTTATCAGTCTCATCCATTAGTAATCATAACGTTGTGCTTAAAACCAGGTGTACTCATATGGTTAATGATTTCGGTTGTAATTGTTGAACTCGCTCAAAGTTACGAGTTTTCCATCCACATGGACTGTACAGAATTTTATATTGAATGAGATTAAATGAATTTTTTGAAACTAGCCTGTGTTTTTTTGATTCCTTATCATGCCAAATCAACAATTAAACCACAGTATTACCAAAAAGATAAAAGGTAATGGTGTTTAGAAAATCTGAGAATAGAGTTAACAGTAAGTGATCATGACACCTTGCAGATAATTTCTCGAAAGGCACGTTATTCGCGATAAGCTAGGAGCGCCTAAAAACCAAGCTAAGGTGAAGGAGACCAATTGTAAGGGTGGGGGGGGGTCGTTCCGTATTTTTCTGAGAATCTGAACGCAATTTCGAACCGTGAGTAGAGGCCACAGGTAAACTACACAGAGTGGAACGGCGGTAAACATTTCTACTTCACGCTTATCATTCACCTTCGAATTGAGCAACCGACTATCTCTTGCATAAGAAAACCGCTCTATCCAGCTGGAGAATTACCGAGTACGCTTCAGCACGGATGGTGAGTTGATCCAATAAACCACTAAAAGTGTTCATCCACCACCAGCTTTGTCAGATATCAGTGCAGCACAAAGACATACGGTGAGAAATTTGCTCTCGAAAGCAACCACCACGTAGCCCTTGCCACCAGCCCTTAAATACAGTTCCTTTCCTTCGAAAGAAATTGTGGATACCGGTACTCTAACATAACTGTCTCGGTTCATTGTAAAAAAAAATGAGTAAAAAATGGAGCACTCACAGAGAAACATTATGCATAAGCGAAGATGCGATCCTACTTTAGCTGAAATGATCATCTTTGCCGGACATAAATGACGTCAAAGCAGACTGGTTCAAAATAGCGCCCAACCACTGACCAGGGGGCTGGCTATATCTTCTTCAGGGATCAGCAATTCAAAAGTTTATATTTATTGAACAGATGGCAATTCGTAATTTAAATTCAACAAAATCGCACACATCTCATTTACGCCTACAAAGTTTCCGACAGAACAAACAAACAAACAAACATTCAACACAATTCTGAGATTTTCGGGGGGCACAACAAACAAACAATCAACCACCACTCGCATAACAACTCGGTATCAATTTTATCCGTATTTGAATTTTAGAAGAATTTGCAAAGTGTGAAGGCCAAAACAAAGTTTTTAAATTAAAAATAAATGCTAATGACTAGGATAAAAACGACACCTGAACAATCACTGTCTTAATATTACAGCAATCACACCATCTCTCACATCATTAAAGCACTCACACTATGAATTGGTTACTTACTACTGAATAATCTGACAACTGTTGTAATAGCTAGCAAGAATTTCACTATTGAGCAAATCATAACTATGATTATAAAACATTGTGAGAAAGAAAGAAATATTTCGAGTTCAACAGGTAACAACCTAGCAAACACCCTAGCATAAATGAAATAGAATTTACGAAATGTCATTCACTCACTGGGACTCATTACTCGTACTCAACCGGCTTAATGTAATCGACAAACATAACCGCAATTTTAGTACTTTTTTCATGAGGCGAATAGAAAAAAAAAACTAGAAATGAATTTCTGCGTAAGTAAAACATTATAAGAAAAGAAAGCAACGAAGTTCTCAGCGCAAAAAAAAAAACGCACTCACACACATACCCGCAGCGGTAAATACGAACAAAGGCTAATGCATGGAGAACGGGATGGATATTTGAGTAAAGCAAGAAGACTTCGATGATCAGTGGAACTCTTTCACGCCAACACTCTCACATGGGGACTTTGCAGGCATAGCTAATTATAGAACCAAGTAAACATGCAATATCAAATCCGACAATACCATGATACGTAAAATAAAGTACTATTCAAATATTCATGCTGATGCGACCGCATTCATCGCTTTCTGCATCTCCTTTCTTGCCCAAATCGCAACGGATTTTGTCTTTGTTGTACGACTCTTTCGCCCACGATCGAGGAGGGCTTTTACCTATAAAGATGGCTTAAATACATAAAACCTCACAATAAGCCGATAGGAATAACGATGAAAACTGGAAAATATGGCTTTTCATTTCGAAAGATATAGGCTGGCACACGTAGCTGTAAAGGATGACCTTTGCAGACAGCCAATTTGCAAATAAGCGCAACGAGCCACTTCACATAAATTGCCACGAGCATGAGCAAAATATTGGGTAACATCTTTTAAACTATCATGCTAGCACTTCCGGTATCGGAGTGTGTGGCGCCGCTTCCATAAAGGTGGAAGCTGATTACTGTAACAATCCGCAATATAAAGTTTTAGTCAGCTGAGAATGTTGAACTAGTGATTGTCACAGCGAATCGCCCGCCACGCAACACTGCAAAAACGACCTCTCAAAACACTCGCCTGAACACTTGCAAGTCACCCCCGGGTATCGTAGTTGCACTTTAGAATTTTTCAAAACAGTCACGTTCTCAACCTAGGCACCAAAGCAACATGGAATACCTGGACTAAGGACATTGAAATCGAATCAATATTTCTCACATCAATATTTTTATCTACTTTAAAACACTGGTGGGAGCATAAATTCTCAGAAAAAAGGTGTTTTTAGCTCCAATTCCGCTCACCTTGTCGTTTGAGAGCTCCGGAGTAATTTCTTTGCCATACAACACAACGAGATCACCAATTAGACCAGACACTGAGGCAACCAGGCCATCCGAAGGGGGCACTGGCAGCGGTTCACAGCATCTAAAGACACATAAATGCATTTCAAATGCAATAAAAACTAACAGTGCATTACAAGTAACATCAATCTTCAAAATGTGGAAACAACAAATTAATTTCTCAATATCAACAACAATAAAAAATGAGAGCAGACACATGATACTCACATTGCAATCATCTTGACCATGGCTGGCACGAAACGGCTCAGAGAGACCTTTGCCTGATTCTTCTAAAAAATTTAAAGTTGAACTCAAAGTCTTCTTAACAGTAAGTTAGACCGAACAACTGAGCGCTTAAGTCCGGAGATGCTCAGTTTCACGCATGAGTCTATTAATGCTTTGAATCAACTTTCTAATCACTAGTCACGAAAGAGTGATTTCAGCAGATTACAAATCTTGAACCTACCTTTTCCAAATCAGTGTCTGAACCGACGGGTCGCATTCCTTGTAGAATTCCTGTATAAGCCATGACACAATTCTCTCGCAATTTATCCACATAATCCACCTGATCGTAGTCTTGCTGAAAACATGCACATCATATTCTCGGACTTCAAGCAGAAAACTTCGGTTTCTACCTATATCTTCCATCCATTACTCCATTCCGTTCAGGTTATTACCGCCATCACAATAATCTGGCCCTTTTCGTTGTCATAGCCTCTATTGTTCCTCTCGGCTCTACTCCATAAGAGTTGGTGACCTCCTATTGCGTCACTGACCGCTTCCGCGTAAATAACATGACCCCAACACACATGCCGTGCACATCAGAGAACGACCTTCACAGCGAGCCGCTACACACGAGTCCTCAGGAATTTCGCACTCTTAGCAACAGGCACATATGGTTGAAAGGGGTGCACTCGCCAGTTTACTAGGCAGCATAGCTTACACACGCAAGAGCTCAAATAACTTCACCTCTCCTTATAATTTTAATGGAAGCAGTGATTCTCGTCAGGGAGCAGCCTTCTACAAAATCCCCTCTCAAATCCCGTCGCGAAAGCAAAGCCGTTTGTCTTCCACAACCCATTCCAAATCCACAGTACCAGCTCCTTCCCCGAAAATATGACCAGGTTCACAAAACTGTTCCTATTTCCCGACACCGCTACCCTTTATCGCTCCATTATATGAACTATTACTCAACTATAGCCATAAGGAACCTGGACTTAGTGACCCCATCTTGTTTACGGATGCATCGCCGCGACCTCATGGGGCAGAAACCTGCCGTCTGTCCCACCTGACCGGGTCAGCGCGACGGCCTTTACGTAACCTCGCTGACCCTTTGCCTATAATCTGGGGAAACTACCTCAACCGTGCAACTTTCCCTCGAAAATCAATTTTGGACAACAATCAGAATCATGTTCGCGTCATCGCCCATCCTCGCTGACAAATCAATCGAAGTCAAGCTTTTGAGCATGGTGGTTTCCGCTTAAACTTATAAAATTGGACTGGCGGAAATCCAGAGCTTATTGCAAGAAGGACAGCAATTTCGATGCCAGTTTCAATGATTATCTTAAAAAGGAGAACAAATTCCGAAGTTAGCTGAAAACCTTCCTAACGACCATAAAAATGGAATTTAGAAGAAATCTACATAAATGCGAACTAGGCGAGTGTTATTCGCTAAATGTGCTAGCGCATTAATCCCTTCCATCTCACCGAACACTGGAGGTGAACCACAACACTAGAGTCTTCAAAAATCACGGAAATTCAATACGAAGCAAGGATTCCAAAACGGGAGTTTGATCTGCATGTGAGATGGGAATAGTAGAAAGCGCGGCCATTATTTGCACAGTGAATGACAACATTTCCGCAACTGACTGGAAAAGCTCCATACTTGAACAAGTCCCCATCAACAAAGGCAAGAAGCTCTTTTTTTGCGTGCCTCATAAAAAACGAGTAGTCCACATTACGCAAGATTTAGTGTATTACTTTCCCAGTTTTCGAGGATTCGAAAAGAACAAACAAGGCCATATGAACGAGTGAGTGGGCTTTCTGTGATTCGCTATTCCCATAGAAGCACATCCAAGAGTTGATAAAAAGTTACTAGGGTACGTAGAGTACATGTGACTGCGAATGATTTCATAAAGCCAATAATCTGTTGTAAGTCAGGAGCCCATGCCCAAACTCAGCCTTCACCCAGCTTTCCTAGTTACAAAACGTTCATTCACTTACCGGGTTTGTCACAATGGCCGCTGATGAAGCTTCCGCAAGCATAGACATCACAATATGTATGTAACGCTCAAAATGTATTCCAATCGCCAAGGCAATATCGCCAAAACATCCGAGAATCGTCACTTTAACATCCTTGTCCAGCCGTGGGCTCTGATTATAGCACATGTTTACGAAATACAACGAGAAAGGTTTTTAGAGCACTCTTCACTGCACGAAAGAAGAAAGTTCTGAATATCTTCCACACAAAATACGACAGTCTTTAAAACCAAAGGCTCATACAATGCATTGAATTTCATGAAATGGAAGCAAGCTACCGGTAAGGAAACAGTTCATGTCAAAATGAAGAGAAAAGGTGGCTATCACACTGCTTCAGTAATAGAACTAAATCCCCTAGACGAACCTGCAGGCTTTGTACGAGTGTATTCATGATGTCATCCAGAGCTGGTGCAATATTCACTTCGATAGCGCGACACATATCTGTGACTAATCCCACTGCAGCAGCACATACCTTAAAATAATCACTACCTATGACAAAAATTAGAAATATTTCGCGAAAGTCACCTGTGGTTCTTCGTGATTGGCTAGGGCTCTCATCAGATGAGGTTTCAGCGCATCAATGTAAGCGATGAAGCCGTTGTTCAATGCTGTAAAATATAACACTATAGAAACAATAGGACTAGTAAATAAAATGAACTAACATGAAATAAAGGAACAATAAAAAAATTATGGTAAAAGAGAGACAATCAGAACAAGAGAAAAAATGATAGCCCCCACTTTCTGCCAAAACGGACACAGCCAGAAGAGCTTCTTCCATCACACTTCCACCCCCTTTGTTATTAGAGGTACGGTTCATGATCTGCACGAGGCCATTCATAACGTGCTCTCCAACCAACGCAGCATCTTCAGGACGCATCTTACGCAGCACTGACTGTAGTGTTGCACACAGCAGCGACTGGAGATCCATAAGTTGATTCTGTAGGAAAGGTGATTTTAAAAGATATCTCAAAATCCATGCAGACCACGTTTTCATAGCCACCAGGAACAGTGTTATCTTAGAGAAATCAAGACCGTATTCGAATTACAATTTCTGTAGAAAGCCATATGTGTACTTCATAAAAAAGTCTGATTTATCAGAACATCAGTACCTTATCGGAATTAGACGTTGTGGTTGCCTCCATATTCAACAATTGCTCCAGCTTTTTCAACATTAATACGGTAGTGTTCTGTACAACCGGGTAGCAATCCTTTGGTGAATTCTTGATGAGCTCCATCAACGTTTCGAAGGCGGCAAGCCGTAAATTCGACTGATTACCATCGGTTCTAAAAGAGTAAATGAAGAGGAGTAAGCATCAAATGACGAACAATTGAAGAAAATACATGTATATTGTGATCGAAAGAAAAGCGGTACCGAACCTGTCCGTTGTCTTGATCAACTCGCTGACCATAGCTTCAAAGCAAGGAGAAAGCGCATAGGTATCAGGCTGCCCAGTGCTATCAGTTCCTTGTCCACAGGCAATATCATACGCTGTTTTCACAAGCGCAACCAAGGCCTTAAATTACTTATGAGGAAAAATATGTCAACGTCTTACCATAAACACAACTCACCCAGCAAACATTAGCTGCTACGCGTGGTTCTTGATGAAGCCCCTGGCTGAGAGCCGGCAGCAGCCGTGCCAACATGCCATCCTTGTTCACTATTTCCGGGCAAATCTCAAGCACACGACCAATTGTCCATGCAGCGGTATCACGAATCGTTACCTAAAAATATTGTTTTGAATTAATGAATCCACAATGTAATGTGCGAAAATTTTGAACACTAGGTACGGCCGAGAACAGATCTATACAACTAATAGTAGAACGGAAAATGCATACATTTTTCTCCGCCATGCTATCGATAAGTGCAGGCATTGCTTGATCGACTAGGGTCATCAACTTAGCAGGATCCGGTCCATCAAGAATACTTCCAAATGCCATAATCGCTGCTTCCTTGATATAGCAAAGACGTCAAACACCATTAAATGATGGTCAAAGGTGTGATGGTAGTACCCTTACTTTATACTTCCAATCTGTACTACTAAAATGCTTGAGGAACGGCATGACTGATTCCAGAATCGTATCGCCAACGCACTGTGCCATTAACATTATACAAACACCTGCTGCTTTCGATGGAGTCCAATCATCATCGTCGTCATTTTCATCTGCAAGCTTTCTTTTATACTAGAAGCATGATATATGATACGAAACACCAAGAAACCTTGATGAGTGAGAATTTCAAGCATTAAAGGACAGATGTGGGAGACAGCTCCCTTGGCGTAGTGCCGCGACACCTGTTCCGGAACCCGGTTATTCTCAGCAGCCTGGAAACGCAACGTCAAATAACTATTAAAAGGAGAACTGCTCGCTTTTCACCTCTTCCGCTTCCAAACTCAAGGTGATTTCTTCCTCGCACACGTTAGACCAGAACTCTATTCCTTGCAAAGCAACTTCCGGCACATCCGAGTTGATCGCTTGCAGAGAAATCTATGATAGAAAGTTAGATACGGAGAATTTTACACTTAACAGAAAGAGAATGCTTTGAACATCTATCGGCGGCGATAGAGCTGGCTCATTCCACACAGTCAAATTCGGCTCGAGGCTAGTCCAATATACTCAGAAAAAAATGGGATAAGTTAAAGGTGACTTACAGCGAAGAGCGCAGATCCCATATACTGCTCCATGAACTGATAATACAGCGACATTATTCGAACCAGGCACTGCAGAGCAGCGACTTTCACATGTGTATCGGTACATTGTGTAGCTTCACAGACAACTTGCATGATTATATGCCTTTCGGCCTGAAATATTCCAAAACATTTAAGAACGACGTAATCACATATTGTAAGAAATCGATCTTGCAATCCGAACGAAGCCAGAATTACAGAGAAAATTCAACAAAAACCAATCTAGAGCCACTTATCAAATCTGAAAAGTGATCACATACCTCCATCCCGAAGTTCTTCTTGGTGAATTCTAAGGAATTCAAAAGTGCATTCGTGGCAGCCAGACGCACATGAAACGACGGCTCCTCCTTTCGCATACCGTGAACTATTGCCGTCAGAATTGAGTTGGATTGTTGTTCAAGTACCTTGAAACACCGTCAAACTAGGGAAGTTCGGTGATGTCAGATCAGAGAAGTAAGATCTTCCGTTCAAGAAAACAGATGAAAAACCCACTGCAGCATCAATGTCTTGACAGATGTAACCCAAGGTTTCAAGAGACGATTCCTTCAAGGATGCTGTACTCCCGGGATTCGTCACACTAGTACGTAATGCATCGATGACGTCTGGCCAGAGCTTAAACGAGGAATAATAGAACCACGGCGAATGAGTGGTGAATAAAAGGAATCAAATTTTAAAAGCCTGACAGCTGAACAGCAACATATTGACACACTGTTCTCGTTTTAGTTTTCTGCTGGTTGCTGAAGAGCCTAGAGGCCTATATTTAAGCACACTGTAGGATAGCAAAAGGAAACTTACACCGGATGGAAGCTCTGCGCAAGCGATTGCTGCCACACACTGCGCTGCAATTGAAGGCCGGAAAGGCTCAGTCCCGAGCGTTTGAACGACAAGTAATTTAACATGAGTGCGAATATCGGCTGGGAGTGCCAACCACCTAAATGCATCAAGGAATTAGAGGTGTGCTAGTGACTCCTGCCCGAATCTCACAAATGGGATGACTGCTATAGATCAAGTTTAATGAGCTCTGCTAAGGAGAAAGCAACTCTCTCTGATTTTTGTTCACCATCCTATCATAGCAACTATAATAATAAGATTCAAAGGATATTGAATGGAGACAAAGTGTGGTTACATGGATGGATACCACAGAAGTACATTGACTGCACATGTTATCCCAGCAATGCTGATGCAATTTTAAGTCTTCCTGAATCCTGAACCCTAGAGCAAAATGAGTCGAGGACTGAGAAAGGCGAACCTGTTGAGGTACTGAGCTCGTGTTTCTTCTTCCTTCGCATAGAGAACATTCTTCAACTGTAACCCAGCTGCTTGGCGAGCAAAAGGTTGACAATTTTCCGAGCGAAGGATGACGCTCAACTCTTTCACAAAGGCAGGCTAAAAAAGAATAAAGGTTGAATAGAAATACTGAGCCTTTGAGGCAGACCGATTTTGATGGTTTTTTTGGCAAACGCAGAACTTACATAAAAGCAAGAATTCGACAACTTACGAAATCTCGCGTTGACGCGTCACTCAGGAACTCTAACGCTCTTTTCTGGTCCTCCTGATCTACAAGTTACAATTCAAGGATAGGAACAATCACAGCTAGATGACTGAATTGAAAAAGGAATCGCAAGAATAAATGACTCACTTTGAGAGATAGTTTTTTGCAGCACGTCTAGCAGCAATTGGGCCATTTTTAAGAAAGGCACCAAAGACTAAGAAAGAATACCTAAACAAACACAAATATAATCAGAAGAATCCCAAGTGTCTGACATTCCCATAACAGGTTAATCTACTAGACGCAAGGTCTCCGACTCATAAAAACATCAAAAGGAAGAACAAACTAGGTGGCAAACCACGAAAAAATAACAGACTGCCGAAAGACCGAAACGTGAAATACGAAATGAGGTTTGGAATAAAAATATCAGAAGAAAATAAACGACTTGGAATAAAAAATAGCAAAGAAAATACCCGAATACATTTAGCACGTACGAAATCCGTCTGTTAATATTCAAAAAACACCGCTAAACGACGTGATAAAAAGGAAGTTCTTGGTGGGACCCAACAGCTCAATATCTCGTTTAGGTCAACTTAATAGTGCTGCCTTTTGAGAGATTTAGTACTCATTGAACGTTTAGGCAGTGTTCACAGTTTAGGAATTTGTGGAATTGCAGAATTGCGGAATACGATGAAGATACGCATCGACTGGGAGGATTGCGGAACTTGCGGAATTTGTGGAAAAGCATTAGATACGTATCGACGCTTTCCACAATTCTTCATTTCCGCAAATTCCGCGATTCTGCAATCCCGCAAATTCCAAGACTGTGAACAAAGCCTTACATCCCGATGAAAGCTTCCAGAATTCACTAGAAGTAATTTTTGAAAATTACGGATGGATTTCACCACATTTTTCGTTACTCTCATTGTCGAAAGGGTAATTACAAATTACAAATTTGTGCACTTGAAGTTCTCACTTCAGCTATAAATGGTTGGTATAACTGGATTTGAATCTTTTTTTTTTGGTGAATTATGTTCATGTGGCGGCACATCCCACGTTCGCCATTTTATTCACAGTACTTCTTTCATCGAAGCCTCAACTATTATCGAATCACACAGTGAAAACTGAAACAGCACGAATTTTTTTAATCTCATCAATCGTTTGTGCGCGTAAAAAATTAGGTGGCATCTCCAAGATTTTACATGCAGATTTCCCTTCTTCATGGACGAATTTTAACAAGCAAAATTTGTAGATGCAGCAAAAATATGAGCGTAATGTTATTCTAAAGGGAGATTCAGAACTCTGTGAAGAGTACATTTTGCGTATGGACACTGAATTAGGAATCGAATATGTCAAAGCTTTCTTAATTGGGGATTTGTATCCTACGGAAACTAGTCCAAATTCCTTCGTGAAAGTGAGCGGGATTTACAATCAAGCCTATTACGGATTGACACATTTATTACTCCGAGTATTAGAGCAGTTTGCATAATTCAAATCCCTGGCAGACCCATGGATTCAGACGTGGCCGCAACACGTGGAGATCGTGCGTGCGATATCAAGGAGTGGCCCTTTTCGATTACGTTTGGCCAAGATAAATTCCGCCACTGATTTTATACGCATCTTATTTGTCTTCTCAGGAAAGCTCCTGCAACTGATTTCTCCATTTCCATGATTTCCATCAAAGCATTTTCATAATTCATTGCTTTTGTATTTGTTCCCTGGATAAACTCTTACCCTCTTCCTTAAATCCTGTTTCAATTGACGGAAATATCGCATTTTCCGGTTGACTAAGTTTGGAAGTAAGCGCATTTAAGGCGGCCGCCACCATGGCACATCGATCCGGTCGAGTCCTCGAGGCTGGAGAGTTGGGCTTCCATCAGTGACAATTATTCACAATGTCCGGGACTCGCGTCTCAATAAACCCCCCGCTCCACGAATGTTACCGTGCTTTTCTGTGTTTTCATATTTCAGTCACTCTTAGTAGGTTTTCTGTTGCTTCCTTTTGGACAGTACTTATGGTGTCATTGACTAAAATGTGATGCTTTTGCCAATTTAAAGCACTGCGGCTTTCGCATATGACTGATGTAAGACTTCGCGATTCTGCAATTTTGCGCTTCTGTTATATTGCAAACTTATGCAAAATCGCAAGATCGCGGAATCGGGTTGGGGTTGTCTACATGACTTAGTGCTACATGCATTGAATGGGGGCTAGGGCTCGCCGACGGTCTTGCTTGAGCCCAGGGGCAAGGAACTCCGGGGGTGGATGATACAACATATGGCACTGTGGGTTAGGGTGAAGCACAATGGAGCTCATTCCTTTCCTAGGCTGAGGTGGAATTTAACATCTCATGTCTGGTGTTATTTCTTCTCATCAAGTCCCATCCTTCAAGGCATGTTTAATTATGTTGGTATGTGGATTTTGATGCATAGGCCTAAAATGTCCTCTGTTTAAACGCCCAGTTCCCAATGCGGCAGAGGTTTCGTATAACGTCGAAATGGTCCACCAACCTAGTGGCTTCCTCTTCCCTAAAGTCAAGCTTTTGCCCCCCTGTGCCACATACAGCAATGATATCACTGTTTTTCTCATTTTTTCCAATACTTAAGATGGCTATATTGATCAGCATGGTCTAAATCGCGGGATCTAGATTAACATGATACGGTGAAAGTGCGACTAGGTTTTTCAAGAGGCAAATCCATGAATCCTTCCAAGGACAGCGTCGACCAACACTATGCTTATAGATAGGATGGTTTTCGTGCTGGTCATAAGCAGACGGAGCTGTGAACTTTTCTTCTGATAGACATTATTCAGTGGTGACGCTCCCTACTGCAACGCTCCCTACTGCAGAAAACCCCATGCTGCGGGCGTTACTTTCGGTGTTTGGTGGTTTTGTTTCCGGTATTTCTATTTGCTTCAGTTCTTATTCTTCAACACAAAAGCTTTATAGGATTCTTCAACACAAAAGCTCTATTGGACTTATGATATGAAGTTATTTACGCAAGAGCTTATTTAGCTTAAGAAAGCTTGTGGAATTCCATTACCACAGCCTTGATTAGACTGATGTCAAACCTCGCAATTCCGCACTTTTGCAATTATATGTGGTTCTATTTTGCAAACTGCAATTCTATGATTTCTCCTTGAGTTTTGATCGAAGGAAATCTTTGGAAGTTGTGGAAAGTCCTTCAGATCGAGGGAGCGTTCATTTTTTGAAGTCGCCGTTTCTGCGATGCTTTTGATCCTCTTGTTAGTTTTTGTGTCGAGCAAGCTCGGAGATCGTGTATTATTTCATCATTATGCTGTCGTTTCCAGTGATGCAAAAATGAATCACTCGTTTATGGGACACGTGTATTTCGCATTTCCTCTACGGCGACAATGTTTATTTCTTTCACCCCTTTCTTGAGAAGTGTCCATAACTTTTTTAACTGAGAAACTGGGTTTTCATGTAGTTGCATTTGCTGGAAGCGTGCGAAAAGGAAAGGTACATCAATGGTCACGGTTTTTCCACGAAAAGGATGAGAAACACCTAATGGGTTTTTTTGAGAAATGGACTATGGTCATAGTTCATTCATAGTTGTGTCAAGCATAAGTCAGTGTCTTGATATAATTCTGCATAATTTTTGATATGTGGCATAATTTTCACAATTATTTTCACAGTCAATATGTAATTATGGTCGCCATGAGAAAGCCGCGAGGTATGGGGGAGGGGCGGTGGTGGTAGTAGAAGTGCAGAAGTGGTTCGTCCAATAAGGAATTGCCTTTTTTCTTGGTGTAAGGAGAAATCCTTGCTCTCTGGTCGCATTCGCTCCTTTTTGTGAAACCCACTTCTAGTGACTTGCTTCGACTCTGCTGGTATGTTGGTTCAGGTATGTAGATGAACGTCCCCCCCCCCCCCCCCCCGTACCCACAATGAATTTTTTTTACTGTGGTTCGAAACAGTCAATGAAGAAGCCGGTGTCATTGAGACCAAAAATCTTCAGGTTTCCATTTAAAATATTAGCTGAAAAAAACTGTTTTTTTTTTGTGCAGCTGGCCGTTCATGTGAATGTGTTCCCTTCAGTCCTACTAATTTGCTAAATATGGGTCACGCCCGGTACCCCTTTCGTCCCTTAACTTTCACTAACTTTCAAAATAGACTGGTACAAGGTTGGGTGTTATCAAAATTGAGGGAGTAGGGGGGCAGGGGAAACCCTCATGGTCGCGCTGCCGTCTCTCACCCGACACTGTTCTACAATCATCAGTTTGTACTCAGTTGTATATTTTTACCTAGGCCTCATATGAGGTGGGGGTAAGGTTACCCCCTAAACTGAGGCCTAAGCTAAAATGCTAGGCAAAATTAGCGCCGGGTGCCGACCCCAGTGGAGTGGTTTCTCCCTCACCGCCTTCTTTTTCGTTATATCGTGCTTTATCTCCGTTGTTCTTCTTTTTTGAAAACCGTGTCTTTGTGAACGCAACGAATTCGATGTTATTCGTCAATCTTCATTACCATAACATGATCCGCTGAAGCTGAAGCTGAAATATAGCTTAGCTGAATGCCTTTAGCCGAATTATATTTATTCTAGGTGACTCCCAAAGTCACCCAACTTCTCCTTCATCATGAGTGCGGTGAGTTTTCAGAATAGGTTTTCTTTCTGAATTCCGGCTCTTCCAGAAGTAGTTATTTCATCGTGACTGTTATGGTTTTCAGCTCAAAATGAAGGTGCGCAAATGTCCCACGGACGAATTGGCTGTTACCAATGCAGCTGTAGTGAATAAAGATGATTTCGATGCCCAAGGTGTCAAGTAAGCGCTGTCTCAGCATTATTCCTTTTGATTTGCTCTTCTGCTACGTTTTTATCTCTTTCCTTCTCGGTACCTATCGTCAGTAAGTTTTGTCCTTCCCATCGCCCTAGATAGTTTTGTTGTTCCAATCGGGTAGTAATATTTTGCAAATCCTCACTTTATGAGAAAATCTAATAGTATCAAGTAGAATGACAGGTCCTCCATGAAAATCTGAACTATGACGCGTAATTAGTTGAATAGTGGCGGAGTTGTTTACCACATCAAGCTTAGTTGAAGCTTGTCCCTCCTTAGATTCAGCATGACAGACGATAAAGAACCTTCCATATCTCCCTTTTCTTATCGCTCTAGGGTATTGGGCCTGGTTTGCTTGAGTTAATTTCACGTTAGGCAAAAGTGAAGCCATTTTCCTCTGCAGTGGTGAGTCGAAGTCAATAGCTTGACAGCTATTGGATATAGAGACTTCTTGGATCCGTCATCCTAATCTACGTAAATGACGTACTTCCTCGTAGACGCATCGATCTGGCTGCATGAGGGAATCCAGTCCCATGGGACGCTGCAAATTGCTGAGGGTGTGTTTATCCAATAAAAGGATGTCTCGGGATACTCAGTACAAGTGTCCGAAGGAAACATTAGCGTTTTTGGGAAACTCATCAAGGGGGAAAAATTGAGTCGTAAAAGGGAGAGGAAAGTATAGCCGAGTCTCAGGTTGAATCTCTAGAAGAATCTAAAAGTTATTTTCATGAAATTAAGGCACATCCAAATGCAAACCGGACCAGGCCACCGTTACATCTTTACTATACGTAATCACCCGTCGATGAAAAGAAATGAAATTGCCTTTGCTATCGCTCAGCGGAAGTGGGCTGTCCTTAGTTTGGACCAGGAAGTATTGGTGGCGCCTTTTTCGTTCAAGGTAATATTTTTGCCCAGCTATTCTCAAAGATTTCATTGCAAGTAATACTTCTTATAGAGCAACCAGTACCTCGGATCCATAACCCTGTCGGCGGATTTCCAGCTCAAAAAGAAGTGAGGAGTTCTCCGATGTAACTTCGATTTTTTCTGCCATTTTTCGATTCTCGTTGTTTTCAGTGCTACATCTGAGCCACTGAATTCCGACTTCATGGCACGTGAATTTTCCATGCAGTTTGGTGGTATGGCTTTCACTAAGGGCCAATTACTCGTCTTCCAATTCAACGACCCAGAGAAAGGGAAAACGTTTACTCTGTCTCTCGTCGTAAAGAATCTCGAAGGTTGGACCATATAAACTTAATAAACCTATTTTCAGTGCTCACACGTATTGTTAAGGTATTGACATCAATGCGGCTGCTGCTGGTGATGAGAAGGCGAAGCCGTATCCGGTAAGTCGTTTTCTCAATGTTTTTTTCTTTGTTACGGGAATATGAAACTCAAGTTGTTTCTGAATTGCAGTACTTCGGTTATAGTTGTATTAGCTTATTGCCTCAATTAATTTTAGATCGATAGTGGTCAGCTCCTTCCTAATTCGGCCATAATTTTTGACAAAGAGGAAGGATCGACGATCAATCTTGTTGGAAAGAGTAAAGGGTGAGTATCCTTTCTATAAATCTATACAAAAAAACATAGTGGCTTCTGAAATCTCTGATATGGTTGCAGAAAGTCGGCTTACCGCTCTATCATCAACCCAGATTGGGATTTCCAAAAGATGGGAATTGGTGGTCTAGACAAAGAGTTTTCTGGAATTTTCCGACGAGCCTTTGCTTCGAGGGTATTCCCGCCTGAGTTCATTGAACAGCTTGGTAAGTATCCGTTCTCGAGTTTATGCTTAAACATTGGATAGTTGTGGTCCGCTTTCAGGAATGAAGCACGTGCGTGGTATTCTGCTATTTGGTCCTCCTGGTACTGGAAAAACACTGATGGCTCGTCAGATAGGTAAAATGTTAAATGCACGAGAACCGAAAATTGTGAATGGTCCACAGATTCTGGATAAGGTAAGACGACAATTTCCAATTGATTCGCTTTTGGAATTATGTGCTAAGTAAAGAAGGTTTATCATTGTAGTACGTTGGAGAGTCAGAATCTAATGTCCGAAAGCTGTTTGCTGATGCTGAAGAAGAGTGGAGAAGATGTGGTTCTAATTCTGGTTTACATATTATCATCTTCGACGAAATCGATGCCATCTGCAAGCAGAGAGGTTCCATGGTAAGAGTATTTGTTTAGAGATGACAGCTACCTCTGATTCCACACAAGGAAGCTAATTTCACCCGACTGTAACCCTTGAGCTAAGTAGCTAACAGGAACCGCGATAGAGAATTGGACTCTAGATGCCTAGAAATTCGGGTTTGGTTCTCAATCTTTTTGTTTTGCGGTTCAGTTAGTGGTAGGATAGAGCTGAGATAAAGTTGTGTGCGGAAGGCATCCCCACCTCGGGCCCAATCATATGGCTTCACATGGCCTTTCACATAGTTCTGAGTTCGTCATATTCCTGATGGTTTTATAATTTCAACTCCGTTTCACTTCATAAATACAGGCTGGATCGTCATCAGTTCATGACACCGTGGTTAACCAGCTGCTGTCAAAAATGGATGGTGTGGAGCAATTGAACAACATCCTTGTCATTGGTAGGTCTTCGGTATTCGAGAATTTCTGTTCGATTAGCGAAAAAACTTTCCTTAACGATCTTAATGATCAAAATGCCTGCAGGTATGACTAACAGAAAAGACATGATCGATGAGGCTCTACTGCGACCAGGTCGACTTGAGGTTCAAATGGAAGTCAGTCTTCCGGACGAATTTGGTCGCCTACAAATTCTGAAAATTCACACTTCGCGAATGCGGTGCATATTTATTTCATGATATTGTATTGTTATGAATAATCTATGACATTATTTTCTAAATACCTATATTTATAATGCTGTTTAGGGAGTATAAGAAGCTTGACCCAGAAGTAAACCTTGAAGAATTAGCTAAACGTACGAAGAACTTCTCTGGTGCTGAAATTGAAGGTCTCGTGAGGGCGGCTCAGTCTAGTGCTATGAATCGACTCGTGAAAGCTGGTGGAAAAGTTCAGCTTGATCCGGATGCCATAGATAAGTTGATGATCAACGCTGCCGACTTTGACTATGCCTTAGAAAACGATATTAAACCGGTAGGTCGCTCTCTTCATGCTCTTTTTTGTTTAGAGCTATCTTACTATGTTGCATGTTCAGGCCTTTGGGCGGAGTGACGAATCTTTGGAAAAGTTTCTTCGTCGTGGTATGGTTGTATGGGGTAGTGAAGTGACGCGTATACTTGAAGAAGGTACACGTCTAGTAGAAGAGACCGTAAATCCAGATGCTGGAGGCTTTGTCACTGCCGTATTAGCAGGTCAGTGAAGTTAACTTGTGTCCTTTTGGGGTTGTCTTGTGTCCTCCTTTGACTTTCCCTTGCCTAGTCACCCCGTAACCCATTTGATGTTACAATTCATTTTTTATGGACACATGAAGATTTGTTTGATAACTTGAATTTTCTCTGTGTGACCACTTAGCTTCACTCGTATAATTTGCAAAGCTATAGATTCTTCAAATTCGGCAATGAGACGATTTCAGACACATTTCATCTGATTAGGGGATTTGTTGGTCTTCGGTTTTCAAATCAGGAATTGCCCTGGTCTTTGTCAATATTGATAGAATAAGGTTTCCTTCATGGAATCTCCTCTATAAACACTTTCAATACCAATTATCGAAGAAAGGGAGACTGGAAATTACGATACTCGGTCCATGTAGACGTCTGTCTCTAATATGCTCTGCGTGCTGCTAAGAAAAAAATTTAAAGGCACGGAAGAGATGAAGAGAAAGTGAGAACTGGGAATACATGCTCTTTGGAAACAAACCTCCCACTTCGGAAAAGGTGATGTGTGGCGAAATTCGCTCTGAAAAAAATGCGGCTTGGGGTCTTATCATGACCGCAGCACGCCGTGTCGTTCTGCAGTTCATCAGCCGGGCGAGTTATAGGCGAAGCGAGACAACTTTCGCTGCTGCCTGATTCAGCCTCACCGCCCGTCTGCAGTCTACCTGCGACTAGACGCAAAGGGGCGCGAGGGGAAAGGGCGATTTTCGGGATTCATTTTTCGGTTTTCCGCCGTTTTTTTGTTCTTTCTTTACTGTTACATGAGCTTCCATACTTTCCACAATCTCCAAACTTACCCATTCCGGTGTCTTTGAGACATGCTTATTCTTGAAATTCCATTGTTTTAAGGTCCGCCACGATCTGGAAAGAGCTTCCTAGCTGCGGAAATAGCTCGTACCTCGGACTTCCCTCTTATTAAGGTACGCAAACATTTTTTGTCAAAATGGGGAATCGAGCTGTTTTCGGTTCGTAAAAAGCCACGATCCGCTTTTACTGTCCCCTTCACAACGATGCTTGATTTAGGTGGTATCACCCGGAGATATGGTAGGTTTTTCGGAGTCAGCAAAATGTCAGTGCCTTCGAAAAGCATTCGCTGACGCGTTCCGTTCGAAATTGAGCGTTCTGCTTATAGATAATGTCGAAAGATTGTTAGGTATGTTATTTTTTTATGAATTGCCTTCGTTCTGCTCGCCTGCAAGCTCATGGTTGCAGACTATTCACCTGTTGGGCCACGTTTTTCGAATCTTGTCCTTCAAGCGCTCTTGGTTTTGCTGAACGAACCTCCTCCACCGGTAAGTCTAGTTCACATGAGGACTGGGGCAGGGTCTTTCATAGTTACAGAATTATTTGACATCTAAGGAGGTATATATTCATTAGCAATGCCAAAGGCATAAAGCCACTGGAATGTGCTTCCTTGCCACTCCAATTCTACTTTTGAGCTTGATTAGTATCAGGTTGTCCCAAAAGTCTTGTAGGATTTTTCCAAAAAAATCAATAACTCTTCTTTACTTCGAGGCAGGTCTAGGCGGATCAGGAATATGGTAGAACGACCTCTAAGCTTTCTAGTAAAATATATATTGACCCACCAGATTCCGTGGAAAGAGCTACAGGGCTCGTAGTCGATACCCACCCAACGCGCGGAGTCATCTACTATGAGTGGTCTTGGGGCAGCAAGGCGACGGAAGCTTGCCACTCCATCAGCGCTGCATTGGGCAGGGAATGTGTGATCCATGCGCCGCTGGTTCATCAGCTTCAGCAACGGCGAGATTGACATGGAAGACAAACCACGCTCAGGACTGTGCTACTTCTGCGACGCTGAAGGAATGCTTTTCCATGAAGTGCTGGTACAAGGCGACGACGGTACAAGGAGACGGCCACTCCCACCAGCTCCAGCAGCTTGCTGTCGCTGTTCGAGAAAAGCTCCAAAAAAGGTCCGCGGTCACCCTCCCATGACGACGCCCCCTCCGATTTCACGAAAAGTACCCGGGCCAAGTTACACGAGCTCGGCTGGGATGTCCTGCCCTACAAGCCATACTCTCCAGACATTGCCCCTTCTGACTATCACCTTACCCATCCTCTTGATTCCTTCCTGGTCAAGAGAAAATTCGTTGATTATGACATGTTTACAAAGGCGATCGCTGACTTCATCGACTCCCAGAACCCAGGATTCCGGGAGGAGGGAATCAACGATTTACCCGTAAGGTGGCAGAGTGTTATCGATAACAATAGTGAATACATTGTTGCCTAAGTGTTGTTTGTTGGAAGAAAAAAAAATAAAAAATGGTGGTCGAAAGAAATCCTAAAAGACTTTCGGGACAACCTAATACGTCATTACTGAGTGCATTTGGTAATTAAGTATGTGATCAGAAGCACAAACCCTCTGGTTTATATATTTCTCTGTTCCACGACTGTCCTCGAGAAAAAGAGAAAGCACGAGAGTACCACTGTAGAGAAGGCAAATGCGACAGAAGACGAAAATAAACGGAAGTTGTTATAGTTTATAAGTAGATGTGGAAACGAAACAGAGAATAATTGGAAGAGGGAGCTAATAGCATTGAAAAAGCAACAAGTGGTTTTTCAAGTTCATTTGGGTTCGATCAGGTGCTTTGAGTAAGTACATTGGACCTAACAAGGAAAGGCTCCCGGGTCACCGTGGCCATTCAAGATGAGTTGTATATCCTCCTATGTAGTTTCGAACGGGGATCTCAAATCTGCCCTCCAAATCTGCTAAACGATTCTGCAAAGGAAGTTACGGAGGCCTGAAAAACCTGGAAGATAGCGCAGCGCACGTGCTGGTCATATATGACTCGAAAAAAGATGCTGGCAGTGGTCGGATGGAGCAGCTGGTAGCGTGGCGGGCTACAAATTGGGGCAGGAGGGTTCGAGTCCATGCTGCATTCGCTAGTTTTGCTTTTGCTTTGAGTATTTTCTAAACGTTTGCAAAACGCTTTTACGCTTCATTGAAGCATCCCGTGCCCCCCACTAATGAGTAATATGTTATTGGTTCTTTCCTGCATAATTAAACATTCTGCCCATCTTTTTTACCCTATTGTTCTGCGATTGTGAGGAATTTGGCGTTGTTGCGTAAAATGACTATGATATTCGTGTTCAGGGGCTCGAACTACCTCTTTGTGCAAATTTTCAGCTAAATCGAGTTTTTGGCCCAACTTCGCAAAATTGGGGGTGCCGAGGGGGTGATAGTAGTTTTTGAACTTTTTTCTACAAAAAATCATGCAACCTGAACAATGGTAGTCTAGACATAGCTATTACAGATGCTCATGACAAATATGGACGTAACAGACGTCAAATAAGGGCATTTACCCGGCAAGGGTCAACGACTTCTCCTTCGTCGAATGGGCTGCCAGCCACTAGCCAATGAATTTTTCCGAAATTCGGTCAAGTTCTCGAATTGGCTAAAAACTTGTACAGTGGGGTAGTTTGGTCCCATAAGAACGAAAATGGATCTGATTTTGCATGAAAACGTCTGGCTCGCGCGTCATAGACTTCCGAACGTACCCTGTAATAGACCAGTTATTCATGAAACGCTCCGTAACTCCGCTCCCTGGCCATTCAAAATCAATTGTGTACGTTTCTAGTATTTTTGTACGGGGATCTCAATTCTGCCCTCCGAATCTGATAAACGATTCTGGGAATGGAGTTATGGAGGTTTTTTTGAGCAATTAATACTATTACGCGGTAAGTTCGGGAGTCCATAGCGCGCAAGCCAATCGTTCTCATACAAAACCAGTGTGGTTTTCGTGTTCAGGAAATGAAATTACCCTACAAGACAAGTTTTTAGCCAACTTGAGAATTTGACCAAATTTCGGAAAAATTCGTGATCCCCGTTCGAAACTACACAGGAGGATATACAACTCATCTTGAATGGCCACGGTGACCCGGGAGCCTTTCCTTGTAAGCATTATTACTTGGAGAGTAATGTCTAGTGGCTGGTAGAGAGTAATCCAAAAGAAAGGCGACTAGATTAGGAGAACTGGCCAGATTTAGTAATGAAACCGGTCCCCATACCAAGTTTCTCTGATGGATTGTGTAGACCCGTAGATTTCAATGCCTTGATTAAATAAATTTATACGATTGGTTTATTTCTAAACTTTTAACATAAAATTTTTTGGAGTTTTACATTTACATTTATTTCCGTTATTCATCTGACATAAACAGAGAAACGGGCCATGATCTCAAACCATTCAGAAGTTGTAGCCATGTTCTTCCAATCTACTCCAGCGAACATCTTGAAATCATCTTCCCATCGCATACGTGGTCGTCTAACTGATCTGTTTCCATTGGGCTTCCAGTTCAATAGCCGTACTTCCCACCGTGTGTGGTCTCTTGTCATCAACTTATTCGCGTACATCCACTTGCGTTTTGTGGCTTCGACGACAGCGTCTGTTAGTTTAGTCCTTGCTCGCAGTGTTGTGTTCGATACTCGGTCGCGAAGTCGAAGGCCTAACATTTGGCGCTCCATTCGTCGTTGACATTTTTTCAGACGGTCCTCGGCTGTCTTGGTCAAGGCCCACGTTTCACATCCGTACAGGAGAGTGGGTAACACGCATATGTGGAAGAAGCGTCGCTTGATCATAAGTGACGTCATTCGACTTCTCAGCAATGTTCGGACTCTTCTGTTAATGTTCCACGCGGCACTTATCCTTCGACTTATTTCTTGTAGACGATCTTGGGGGAAACATACAAGTTGGCCCAAATATACGAAAGACGATATCAGCTCAATTTCTTCGCCATTGGCTCTGAGTTGTTGTCCGTTAGGGTCGCTCGACATCCATTTTGTTTTGCTTGCATTTACTTCGAGCCCAGCCGTCTTGGTCGCATCGATGAGTTTATTGAGCATTGTTTGTAGCCCATCGACAGTTGATGAACATAGAAAGATGTCGTCGGCGTAGGCAAGATAATTCAGATGATACCGTTCGATTTGGTACCCTTGGTCACCCCAGTCGACGTCAGCAAGACACGATTGGAGAGTCAAAATAAACAAGAGTGGAGATAATGAGTCGCCTTGTCTGACACCTCGCTGAATATCAATCTCCATCTCCATCGAGTCCAGGACCAAAAACGATCGTCCAGCAGCATACAGTTTTATCATTCGAACAGTGCAGTCATCTACTCCGAACTTTTCCAGTGCCTTCCAAATAATCTCGTATTCGATGGTATCAAAAGCTTTTTGGTAGTCAATGAAGACCATATGTAGCGGCTTTCTCCATTCACAACATTTCTCAATCAGTAAGTTGACGGACATGATGTGATCACGGGTGGAAAAGTTACGTCTGAACCCAGCTTGCTCATTTGGGATGAACTCCGAAGCCACTTCCTCTACTCGGCGGGCCAGTGCACGGGTAAGAACTTTGAGGACAGTTGATAGTAGAGAGATTGGTCTGTAGTTGCTAATATTTAGTGGGTTTCCTTTCTTGTAGAGGAGAATGGTTTTGGCTTTGACAAGGTTTTCTGGGAACTTGTTGGACTCGAAATGCTGGTTTAGTACTCTGGCAAGGTCATCCGCGCATAGAGGCATCAGATACTTCGTTACTCCAGATGGGATTCCATCAGCACCAGGTGCAGTATTTCCACGGATTCTCTTACATGCTTCGCGAAGTTCGTCTGCTGTGATCGGGCGTCTGAGTGAGCCGGCCGCTGAGAAAACGAAAGGACCATTGTGGGATTTGTAGAGGTTGTTGTAGAATGCAGTTGCAATGACCATGGCTTCGTGAAGGGTCGATGATAGGGTACCATCAGGATATCGGAGTTGGGCTATTTGTTTTCGTTCATAGGCTAACTCATGTCGTGCATGCCTTATCTTCAATTTTCCTGTTGCGTTTTGCATGACACGGTCGTTGTGCTTGCGGAGATCATCGGTGAGTGACCACCTAACTTGTTTGCACAGTAGCGTGTATAGTACAATAGATGTTGATCCATTTGCAAGTCCAAACTTTTGCTTTCTTCTCTCTGCCATTAGTGCCAGTGTTCTATCAGAGATTCGCCCCACCATTTCCTGCCGTGTTTGTGTTATGGCCATGCAACTGAGCGCAGCGTGCACAAAACTTGAGATGTCAAAGCCGTTCACCGGACGCTGCTGGGTTGCCATTGCAGCCTGTAGTTTTAGCTTGTCGAACAGGGGAGGTGATTGTTTTGGCTTTTGCGGGAAACGGGTAGGCCTTATGCACATCGCCAGAGTTATTCGCACTATTCGATGGTCACTCCCAACGTTGCATCCGGAAAGAGTCGACACGTCGCGAACGTACTTAAGATTCTTGCACAACACGTGGTCTATTTCACTGCGGGTGTTCCCATTTGGACTTCTCCATGTCCATTTTCGACCAAATCGCTTTTTGAAGAATGTGTTGGCAACAATTAGACTATTTGCGTCGCAGAAGGAAAGCAGGGAAACACCCCGGTCGTTTCGGTTACCAGTTCCAAAAGGACCACAAACAATTTCTTTGTTCTTCGAGCGCCCAACAACTGCATTAAAGTCGCCACATATGATTTCTGGTACTACTGTGCTTTTTGTGGTTAATCTTGCAGCTTCTATTTCTTCTAGGAATCGTTCAAACTCATCGTCTGGGGCTGCAGAGGTTGGTGCGTGCACTTGAATGAGGCTAAGACGTCTTCTCTTTATAATAAATTCGGCTTGGATTACGCGATCGCTTATGTAACGTACACCAACAAGCTTCTTGTGCATACGTGACGACATATACAGTCCTACACCAGCATATGTGGGGACATTGTCACAACGTCCACTGTTGTAGAGCACAAAACCAGATCCAAGATGAGTGCACTCACGGTTAGGTCTTCGAGTTTCAGCCAGTCCGAGCACAGAAAACTTGACATTCTTGACATTGGCTTCGAAATCCGCGAGTCGCTGTTGAGAGCGCAGGCCTCGGACATTGACAGTGGCTATCTTCATGAAGGTTCTTGCACGGGAGTCGCTACTGCCGGCTGGGTTTGACGGCGAAGTCATCGTAGGCAGGAAATCAACCGTCCGCGGTGAGGGTAGACGAATGGAATTTTTGGAGTTTAACGAATGGAATTATATATGAAACACTAAAAAGTGTATTCAGGTTAACTTCAAATGTGCATGCCTTAGCGTGGGGTTCGACTGGATATTCATCACTCACTTCACATACACTGTTACAATTAAATTTTACTGTTGCCCTGAACAAGAGCTCATTTGTACTCTTCTTCAGCGCAAAGTCGATCGTTTCTGTTACTTAGCATGATTCTAATATCTTCTGAGATGGAATTTGCATAGACTTCATAATCCACTTTTCATTCTTCCCGTTCGGCATGTCCCTGCACTTCTTACAATGAGTGACTATGATATGGAGGTGCTCTCGGCAAAATTCATTTCCCCTGAAATAACAAGGAGCATTTGCTAATACGGAAAGTACATTGCTGCATAATGAAAAAATATGCACAATGTGCAATTTTTGATTTTTTCTGGTACTTTTTTTATTGAAGTCTGGACGGAGTAACTCAATGAAACTAAACAAGGCTGGACGACAAGTTCATTCGGTCATTAATTACTCCACTAGTATACTGTACTATGTGAAAAAAATATAGAGAAAAGCCGAAGATGTCTTAATGCACATGATGTACTTCATTTTCTCGAAACCAAATGTGCATTACTTTTCCAAAAAAATATTGTGTGTAATAACCAAGAGAGGTAGAAGCTGAAAGAGCAAGTGGCTTTCTCACTGGCCTTTAGTAGTCTTGATTTACAGTATCTGGTATCGTAGAATGTAGTTCAAGTTAGGGCTAGAGTCGTTTGTAAATCCAGATTTCTCCTCCTAACGAAATCTTGTTATTGCGCAGATGTAGAGCAATAACAATAGTGTCGACAGCGTCGTGTCAGAGATCGATAGTTTCTTCTTGGGCTTTGTTGTTGTGAGACATTCCTGAGTGTGAAAGGGATACAATCTGCCATGCTGTGGGGTCCATGATTATTCTCGGAAGGGTAAAACGGCATGGGTGAACTGGAAAGTGGGTTCTTTGCAAACTTCTTCCACTGTTACCTGGAAGGCAGACATATTTTCTCAATTTCATTTTGCTACTTTTCGACTGTTAGAATTTCAACTATATCGTCAGTTGGGTCAGCCAATGACTTGCGCAATAACTATCTCTTTAAGCTATTTTATGCCCTATACGGCACCACTTGCCGCCACTAACAGTCTAACCAAATTCTTTCAAAACTTTAACGTAGTGTTGTTCACATAACTTATCACCAGTAAGGTATCCTTTTTGGGTATCGGCGCTCTTACGCCAGAAGGGGGGAAAAATAACCACATTTGTGTAATCCTGGCCCTTAAAGGCGTTCGCATCGAAGGCGAATGTGATCTTCGTGATTAGGGTGCTGAATAACACACTGTATGAGATTTTGGTGAACTGCCATTGCGCTGCCAGATCGACAAGAACAGCGCCGTGACAAATGCTAAGGTCATATTCGCAATTAAGGCTGCTAATACTTTACAAGTTTCGGCAAAAAGTAGTCTGTGCTCCATTATCGCCCTGTCTGGTCATCCTTTTTGGGGTCCATTTAGCTAATCTCGTAGGGCAATAACCAACCTACACCGCATACTTTAGATCTCAGTCGCATTCTTTTGCGAAGGATAGGCTGAATGGATTCCTAATGTGAAGCTATACCCTGCTATATGGTCTCGAAATATGCGATTTTCGCTTTTCTGAGCGTCCCACAATTTGAGTTTTACTTTCTGAAATTGTGAAAGCTCAGGGCATTACCTTGGAGGTTTTACCTCACGTGCTGCTGACCAAGTGAAGCGCAGCGAGTTCCCCGTATCAAACGCTAAGCACCGTAACCCAGTGCCCGTGCCTTTGACAATGAAAGCTGCAGAGAGCTGTTGAGTGCACACTGGGAGTCACTGCAAACAAGTCATTCGCACTTTGCCTTTATCATACTCAAATAACGAAAAATCATCACTTCCCACCTTCAAGGTTTTTTCGTTTACACCGCTTCCACTTTCACTTTAGAACAAGGTTCCGTGGTAGGAACTTTTTGTGTGTAAGCGCCAGCTCGTACTGGCTTTTTCACTTTCACAAAAAAGTATGAAAGTGCAACGATCCAGGAAGCTTTTTCAGCAGCAGGAGGTCGGAAGGTAAAATACTGTCCATCGACGAATTTCAAAAAATTATGGTGGATCTTGTTTGATAAGGATACTCTGAAAGTTTATAGAAATGTATTATTTTAATTGTGTTAATTGTGTTCAATCGGACATTGCCAGGACCATCGACTTCTTGTGCTCGCTACGTCCTCTAATCGGTCTTTCTTGCGAGAACTCGAACTGATAAACGCATTCGGTACGTGTGTGAAGTGATGGATTGTTGCATTCTGAGGGTTGTTTTGTTTTTCTCATTTTATCGTTTGCCGAATATTGCCAGAAACGTGGTTACTGTAGGTCATGTGATTGATGTGCCAGTGTTGACAACACCAGCTCACATAATGCATGTCCTTCAAGAATCTGATGTTTTCACCCCACGGGAACTGGACAAAATGAACAACGATCTGCAGAATCTTGTTCATCAGCAAAGGTTAGTACAGTCCTCCTTGTTTGTTTGATGATACACTAGTTTATTTCTCGCGAATCACTAAGACAGGTAGTGAGCTCAGTAACGGCTGCTTTACGATACAAATGAGCTCAAAATGGAAATGAAAACGTAGTTGTTTGTCTGACAGCAGGAAAGTTGAAGTGCTAGTGATCGCATGCGTAGCCGCTGCTCATAGATGGATATGATGGATGTGTTGGTGTAATATGTTGTTTGTCCAACAATCGTGAAATCAGTTGGATGTATCAATCCCCAAACATCATCTTGAGTATACTGTATCCCGGACTGATCTTTGAAAAGCGAAAAACTGCAAAACATTATCGCCGATAACTGGTCATCTATTTTCTCCTTGATCTTCGGTGAGTTCTAGGAAATACTTGCACATAGGTTCCATTTGCTTCTACCATTTGATAGGTCAGCTTGATGGGCTTCCTTCTGTACAGCTGAAGAAGCGTCCGTGTCTTTCAAGAAATTTCGGTTTTGGCGGTTCCAGATATTCTTCCTTGATCGTAGGCACACCAGTATGGTCGTTGTTGCGCGGTCGACGCTAATATTCCATACTAAAGGCGAAAAATGCAGAATCTTCATTTTTACATTTAGCCAATTACTAGAAAAGAAATATATGGCGTTACTGTCACCGTGTTGATCTTGTTCTCCAGTGATGTTCATTGATAAGACTCATGGACATATAAGGCATTCAACTTTCCTATGGAAGCTGCTTAAACATCTTAATTTCTTGATTTCGAAACCCGAAGAGTTCCATGATGGAAACAAGCCATCTTCGAGCTTTTTCACAATCTTTCCACGCTGTCCATCAGCAATGTGATTGATGGGACTTTAAAAGTGTTTCACCTAATTTGTGGTTTATTATCTCATAAAGCTCTAAGAATGCTATTGGTCATCTTTAGTTCGCGCTTCATTTCCTTATTCCCTGAGATCCGCTAGTATTCTTGTCGCAGGTAACTGTCATAACGAAGATTCATCGGGGGACATCAGGACTACAGGAGCTCGCAGGAACGCCATCTGTAACGAAGAGAATCTTGCCACAAAAGTGAGATTTTTCCCCGGTGAAATGGACACACTTGGCATGACGTTGAAATGATTTTAATGAGCTGGATGCACTAGCGAAAAAGTAGGGTGGGACGCACATTGCTGGGAAGGACTAGTGGCTTTGTTCATTATCGTCGGTTTCATTTGTCAAATATCGTGTGGAGGAGCGACCGTATATCGGTTCCCACTTGAACAAGGGGTGTACACAAAGAGGGAAAGCAGTGTGGAGGACAGCTCAGCTCCGCTCCACGAAATAGTTCGAATTGGGAGAGTTCGAATTTTAGTCATGGACGAAAGATCGGATTCGGTTTTGCTAAAGCCAACGTGTCGAAGATCGGAAAACATTAGATTCAACGGCGACCGTTGGACCAAATCCGTAACTGATTACATATCACAGGACGTCAGCAAGCCAATCCCAGATATACTTGGAGCTCAATCAGTGTATGATTGAGCTCCAAGTATATCTGGGATTGGCTTGCTGATGCAGATTAACGAGTTGCTTGCTACATGCTAACATCGCAGACCAGATTTTAAAAAAAGTCTAAAAATATAAATGAATTTTGAAACCAAAAGATATCAAGAATCGAATTATGTCTGAAAAGTATTCTCAAGGATATTAAGTCGTAACCAGGAGAGCGTGCTAACTTTCCATGGAACTTCAAGATATGAATCAATGTGAAATCGAGGTAACCGACAGCGTCTCTAATACTGATCACATCTGTAAAAACCGAAATTGCACAATTCTTCCCCGAAGAGAGTTACGAGGGGTCAGCCTGCGATGGCTCGCCGATGGGTTACTTTGCTCAAAGTAGCGCGTCAACGAGGCCAAACATGTTTGTGGAACGGACCCCAAAGCTCAGCACTCTTGCTCTGGGAAGCGAATGGTGATTTGCCTCTTGATTAATCCTTTTGCTGAGTTACGCTTGGCAAAGTACCAAGTAAGTGAGTCATCGCAAACGCATTTTGACCCTCCTAACTCGCTCCGTAACGGCATTTTGCACTTTTCTTTTTCATACTTGTGATCAGCATTCGAGACCCAATCGAACCACCTATGTCTCATTTCGAAGTTCCATGGGAAATAAAAACCTGTTTCTAGTAAGAGAAAGCGCGAATGTTTTGTAAAAAGTGACCAGGCATTGTGAAAGGTTACTGCACACCAGAACAGGATGCTTTAGGCATGCCAAGGGGAGGATTCTGGTGAAATGCCATGAGCAGTCCTTTCGATCATTTTTGGCGCTTCCTATAACTCCTTGATTTCAGCGGTGGCCTTAACTATTGCCAGTGCACAAACTTCGACTCCTTTCATTCTTTTGCTCCGCGGGATTGGTCGGTCCTCCCACCTTATCGTTGCGAACGCGCGCATAGTGTGAACACTGCCTCCTTCGTGATGTGACCCGTGTCTGGAAAATGGGTATTTTGCCCCTTATTATGCTAAAACTAGATTTCTATCGTGCACGTTATGCATACCCATGTTGTTATCCCTCTTCCGTTTAGGGTTTAGTAGGTCCTGTAATGCCTTGACACTCTCACTGGTACTAATTTGATCTCGTAATAAGATTTGCTGAAGTCCGCAAAGGCTCATATGATTGCAGTGGCCCGCGATGTGATTGAAAGTGCATCAAAAGGGATCTAATCTCGTATATTGCGCCTATTACTTAGCAGCTGCACGCTTTCGTAAATAGAGCAGAGCAGATCAAACAGTTCTCAGAAGGCGAAACTAAGGTCGCAAGTGATTAGGATATTTTCTTTTTTAGTAGTTCAAGTTTAGTAGAGATATATTTCGTCCAAAAAATGCAATTCCAAAGAAGACTCAGCTAGCCATTGCAGCGCGCACGTACGTTCATAATGAAGCTGAGATTTGCTTTTGTTAAAAAATTTTGTTGCATTTCCAGCAGAAAATCCAGCAAGGCTTTGAGATTTTGACATTTTCAAGAAAAAGAACCTCACTAAGAGTGAGTTCCTTTGTTGGCTTGAAGACGGATATACGGCAGTTGGACCCTGCATTCTCTTGGACAGACAGCGAAAAATTCATCGAGTTGTCTATCGGAGTGAACGCATGATCTATCGTAGCGAAAATCATTTCCAGTCGCCCACCTCTTCTAAAGACTTGAACTCTGTTGAGAGTGGTCGCTCTTTTAACTCAAAGAATATGACGATTGCACTTCGCAAAAAAAGTTTCGCCATTATTCCAGGGACTTCAAATTTCTATCTCCACACGTAGCTAATCGCTAAATTTTAGCAAATTGTTATTGTAAGTTTTTACCTAGCGAAATTTTTGCCTTCTCACATGCTTCCGAAAGTGAAGAGGAGGTGAAAGAATTCATCACACGCAAGACCAGTGTCTCTTCTACATTTTTTCCATATGGGACGTTGATCAATGGTCTGAGGAGCTTGTTTCAGCTATGGCATCGGCATAAAACGTCTGCTGGGAGTGATTGATTTCTGTCGAAAGTGTGAAGAAGGATACCGAGCTCAAATGCTTGTCAGTAAGATCGAAGCCATTGCCTTAGAAATGGAGTAAGGTTACCATAGTCCATGAATGTGTAACCCTTGTACTGGTTGTTGTAAACTAAGCGAATGCTACATGAACTTCTGACACAAATGAAGAACTTAGCAATAATTATTAGATTTGTTGTGCATAACCTCGTCGATAACTAATGGTTTTGAAGAAAAAATCCAGCTCTATGTAGTGCACTGTAGTGAAGTGTAACAAAAATGTTGGCCCTATGCTATAGAGGACAGATTAATGTTTAGCTTTCGTTCTAGTCAAGTACACTTGTCATTGTAACTTAATGACAGAGGAGTTTTGAGTGCTGTTATTATTATTATACAGACGTATTTTCTGCTTTATTACTGATTGTGGCAAAGTTTCCCATGAGTTCATTTTTCATGTCAAAGTGGGACCAGTTACTAGATCACTTGCATATTCTACTGCGTCTATACTTCCATCATAATACTCATTCCATGAATAATTGTATTTATTATTTATTAAGGCTTGAGTCGGTGATAGTAATTTATTTGATAAGAGTAATGAAGGTGATGTGTTGTTTGTATTTCGGTGGCAATCTAGCAAATTTCGAGAAAATTGCGAGAGAATTTTGATCAAGGGATCTACAGATCATAGTTTGGGAGATTTAGCGCTTGCGACTATGCTTATCAAGCTGGGAGATTTAGCGCTCGCGATAATGCTTATCAAGCCTATTAAGCCTGTTGCAATCATCGGGTCTTGTAGCGGTTTTAGGAGGTGTCTAATCATGCAGTTTATCTGCGCGCTCATCATCATCGTGTTCTTTCGTAACATCGCCTTTCCGGTTTCTTAGACTATCGTCACAGAGGCTGTGCTAGGCAGTGCCACCTTTGACGGTCATCTTGTAACACATTCCGAGCCTCAAAAACTCGTTTCATATGCTGCTGATCGGGAGGTTTGGGCATGAAAAAATAGTCTCGCTATTCAAGAGGCTTTTATAGACAGAGATCTAGACTTCTTTGAATTACGTCTTCAATGTGCTCATGATGAATGAACGCCGAATAACAGCAAAACGCCTCTGCATTACAAATAAACTGTTCTGGTTCCTGATGCCATACAAGGTAGATTGTAATTGCGTGAACCAAAAGTTGAATGCTTAATAATGGCCACGTTGGGAGTTTGTAGGGTCAGAATTCCAGTTTAGAAGATTTGAATTCACATCAAATGGCGCAGTTGAGTCCACAGTAAAGGAACTGTGAAGTTCTTGCCCTGTGAACAATGGGAATAAAGGGGAAGCCAAAAAGCAAGGTTACGAAGTTGACTGAAGTGTCTCGAATGAAGCTAACTGGATAACCAAAGCATTCACACCACTTCCTTGTAACTCTGCTCAGTTCAGTAACATCATATTTTGTGTGATTCAACGCCTTCATGTTAACGGAGCGAACTTCTTCGGGCGCTCTACGTAATCATTTTATGAATCGTTTGCATAATTTGCGGGACTGAGCATCTTAAAACATTTCAGAATGTCGAGGGAGTAACGAAGAAAATGAATAATGACAAAGAATACCCTTTTCTAGTATGCAGCAGTCCTTCGCCAGTCCTTCCGTCTTGACGGTCATCTGGAGTCGACATCATCCAACCCTCCACTGAAAAGGCAATCAGTTCCCCAACACACACACAAGCGACAGAAGGAATCCGATGTACCGCACTCTTTGGACAACTGAAAATCAGCGTCAACCACTGAATCCTTCTAGGCATCAAATGAACACTTACAGTACATCTGCCGCATCTTAACCGAACCCATCTCGTGGAGGTTTCAAACAAATAGCGTGAACAGCTCCTTTCCGTTATGTGAGAAAGAATTCACAGAGCTCCTCAGCTCCCAGCAGAAAAGAACAAAGACTGTCCTCCTTTCTGAGAACCATAAACTATGGTTGCTCATGAGTGATCATGAAAGCTCGTCAGAAACATGTAGAACAGGTCCTTCCACATTATGATGCAGAAGAGATTGTCTGAAAAACCAGTCGCACCTCTTCATGTCCATTCCAAATGTTACTTCGAAGGTATACGTCAGTCGTAGCGAGAAAGATATGAAAATGGAAAACTAAAAGTCAAGAGGCCTTCCATTCGTTCTTGTCTAATGAGAGGGACCTATTGCTGCTAATGCAGATCATTCGAAAGATCACTTTTGCATGTATATTAGTCCCATCACTTTTCGCATAGAAGTAACAATTGCGAGCAGATCGCTCCTATGCATTCCAGATCTTAATAAACGTAAGGACTTCACAATAGCTCATCTGTCATGCGAACGAACTAAAATCAAGTTGGCTGTATTAGCTAAATGCGAGGAGCGGCAGTATTAAGTCCCCTGTTCTGGACCTTAGTCTCCTTTTTCTAAAGACATAAAGCCTCGCATCCTACCTTCACGTCTGACACTAACGCGTACATCGTAGATATCTACACCGACAAGCATGAATGGCTACTGTGCCACATAATATGGATGACACTTAATCACATTCGTCTAGGAACATAGATATTCCAAAAATTGAAAACCGGTACAGAATCGTTATTTTCTTCTGCCGGATTCACGCTGTAATATTGTTGATGAAATTCGAAACTTTACATCGTATGTAACAAAATGCCATAAATCAGGCCCAATTCAAAGGTCTCACAGAAAGAGATGCCAAACTGTCAATTACCAAAACATACTAAAACGCGCAAGAGCCGAAACCACCATAACAAATGATCGAATGGTACTAGTTGATGGATAAAGTTCGTAAGTTTATCTTTGGGCTAACAGTGCTTCTCAAAATATCGTGAGCAGAACTAGTTTACCATATTGCAAAGATATGATCTGTAGGGAACCAAATAAACTGTAGGCATGCTCGACCAATCTAATGGTATCAGAGAAGCAGCACGGCTCCCACAAACATTCGGTATATCAGTACCGTTTTTACCGTTTTCTGCAGGCAGTTCCGATTTTAACTATTCCAAAGAGCTGTTTTACACAGAAGGACAAAGCAAGATTGAAGCCCGACTTTTTGACTTGTGGACTGAGAGGGTTACTGTAAACCTCTGGAAACCTCGAAGATCACCTAGTGATCTGCACTGAAATAGCTTCCTTGAGGGTTTTTGTAATATTATCTGCCTGTACACTCTGCCACAAAAGATTAGCGCGGCTAAGTGGTTACTTCCGATCCGGGAGACTTATTAAGCTCAGAGGCCAATCAGATACGATTATCAGCTGAGTACGACGTTCCTTCGATCATCTTTTCGCGGTACTCTATCTACCCCTTCACCCATCCGTCATCTTATCGGGCAAGAAGCTCTCTTGCGACAATCATGCTAATAGCGTGATTAGCTAATTCCGTCTCCAGTAGAACAGCTTGGTTAGTGGTCATAAATAGATCGCTAAAGTTATGACGACGTAACCAATTAGTACAGATTATAGACTGAAAAGGGCGAGCCGCAAAATTACGAAGGGATTCGGGAAGTTCTTCAGAGCTGCATAAAAAAGAATTCAAGGTACTTGGTAAATAACAACAAATAACAAGCAGGACGATCCTTCCCACGACGTGACAAGACAGTTACGGTACGGGCAGTACCAGGAACAATATAGTGGTTGAAAATTAGGTTTTGATAATGCGGTCTTGTGCAGTTGCACAAAATAGAAAGTTGCGCTGCTTTTTCATACTGTTTAACAAATATTGAAGAAGTATTTTTCAGCATAATATTTCCAAAGACTAGGAGGAAGGGAGCCTTATTACTCTCTGGCTGTGATACTGTAGCTGCGTTATGAATTCGTTTCAGTCACAGACGTCATCTATGGTGACGATGCTATTCACCGCGCACATTGAACAGGATTGAATGAATGATTATAAAATTTTCACGTTCCTAGAATGGAACCAAAAGTCTAGGTGTAACAAAAGTCCATACTCCACAGTTATCCTGCCACGCTGATAACTCATAGAATCTTTCACGCATTCTTTCCTCTCCGATTTGTTAAAAAATACAAAACTAATTAAAATCCGGTATGCCTCATATTTGTACTCATCATGCTTAAGGGGCTCAGAGAGCTTTTTATCACGAGCAAATCATCCACTGTGATGGCTTTGGATGGATTTCGATCCCACGTACAGACTACATGACGCCTCCAGCCAATACACATTAGCCATCTCTAACCATTGTTTTGCTGAGAGATCTTGTGTCTGCCATCTACTACAAAGCTCATTTTGACCCTTTCAACTCGAGTAGTGTTATTGGAGTTGGGTTTATTACACTTGAACAGCAAGCTATTTTTACTATTCCACGGAACACTTTAAAACAGTCATCACTGTTCAAGGCCTAATTGGTAACATTTAAGGAATCCGCGTAAATCATGAGAGAAAGTCATGATGGTGTTTACGAAAAGCGATCCGTAGATACTGTACCTTTCAGTGATCAAGGTAATGGGATAGACCGTTGCCCTAGTGATGAATGCGGCGACAGACCGAAACCAAAATCAAGAAACGCACGGACGGCATTTCCACACACTCAACTTGAAAACAAAGGTACACCGCACCTTCCTTTCACGACTGTTGAGATAACTGAACTTATCTACTGGCACTAATTGATCCACTAGAATGTTTGAATCGCCTAAGGCGCGAGCCTGAAACTGAAGGAACATGTGTTCTTCGTGCTGTCACAAAGCATTATTTCATCTAATTGAATGAGGATATAATAACACTGACTCATCGTTACTGCTCGGCTCTAACAGACACATGTTAGTTAGGCATGCACCGATTACAATTTCTCGAAAGGAAGTGTGAATTGCCGTAATGCTTTGCGGCACACCGACACGTTTCAGTCACGCGAAGAGTTCCCTTGAACTGAAGGACAACTTAGTCAAGTCATCGGACACACAACAACAAACTTGACCTTAATAAGTCTAAATGACTCGCTCCATTTTTTGACAAACATTGTCTCTGATGGGGGTGCCAAGTAACCTCAACAAGTAACAGCTGCAATAGTTTGCAGCGTGAAATTAGTAACTCGGCATGAAAACATCTCTAGCTTCCGGTGAACTTGAAGGTTACCTAAATGACTCAGAAACAAACATTGTATGTTCGGAGAGAGAACAGGATATAGAGCTAGTGCCAGCCCACTGTCGGCGCGCCGCTATAAAGGGAAACTTCAGATACACAGATCAGCTCAATTCGTCGATCGCTATTCGCTTTTGAAAACCAGCTATGCCCATGGATCATCGACAACAAAAACCTTCATTCCTTTCCTTCTATAGAGACTTATTTGCCTTCGTTGTTTGATCAACCTAAACAGAAGCCTCTGGACTTTTTGCACCCTGTTTATCTTCGTAAGACAAAGGCTCAAAGAAACAGTTGTGAGAACACCGTTGAACCCTTGGATATACCTCAAAGCTGCTAAATATCCTTTAAGCTTCCTGCTACCTTGAGGCTGATGTTTGCTCTCATAATATCCTCTCACACTGCAAACACATTGACACGTTTTTCTTAGTTCTCAATCTCTCTAAAAAGGCTTTGAAATGGCTCCAACCACTTCAAAGTGCTTGTGCTGCTTAACGTTCTAAGTGATATAGACTCAGAGTAGCTTAACCAGTCAAAGCTATGCAATCTCTGATATGCGTTTAAAGTTTACGGAGGCACGTATTAACAAGTACACCCCATGACTTCGCAAAACAACATCAATGCTGACAAGAATAAAGAAGATAGAGGAAGCATATTCACATCGAAAATTCATCGAATGCATGGTTCTTTCTTCATGTTCGATCTCCTCTTCTATTTGTATTTTCTGTTCTGTTCATGCAATTCCTTTCAATCATCTCAGTGTAAAACACACACAAAAGACAGAACGAGAAAACAGCAACTGTTTGAGATCAAGCATATGGCGCTTCCCACCAACCAAAGCATGCTTAAACATGGAAAATTCCGGGAAAATGCATGGAGCTTCAACAGAATATCGTATTGAATAATGTGCTTCACCTCTACTACCACTTTCCTTTCACTGCTACTAGTTTATAGAAACCATGTATTTAAACAATGCAACTGATAGTCCTGTGAAAGCTGTATGCGCGAGAACTCTAGATTTTTTTGGAAGTTGGTCAATAGCAATGACAATCATTGCAGTCTCTTTGAGATAAGCTTTCCCATGTACATTAACCTGTATGCCCGATAAAAACTCGAGTACCATCCTCTCTTATAAATGGATAGGTAAGGCTCATTTATACGTGCCATCAAGCCTTTTACCCGTGAGAGCATAAGGCTCAGCTGCCGGAGACTTGCCTCACCGAATGAAAACGATCCGGAAGCCATTTTATATACTTCCTTGATCAGACACGGTACTCTGGAACGAATTAACAAAGACATTAGCGGAGGAGGGGAGACCAAGATTTGGGTCCCCAGAATTCATGGTTTGATGCAGTTAGTTCCCAGTTTCGTGTCGAAGTTCAACTCTTGAGACCAGGACCGAAGATAATCTGTATTCAGCGACGCGGATATCGCAACTTCGGCTGTGTTCGCGCCGTTTAGTGCCTGGTGCAACGCCTATATCGAACTGACCGAGAAGGTTAATCCACCTTAATGAAGTATGACGCTGAAGTAGAAAAAAACCATTTTGACCTTTTAACTCATGGAACACCGATGCAATCGCACTGATGGTACAATCCAGACATAGTAGCATAGCTCCGCCCAGCTGAGGCGTTGATACGCGGGAGACCTGGGGGCGTGGTCAAAGCGGTCATTGTAAGACGGGCATGCCCGAACATGCTTGTAATTTCGCTTTCTCATCTAGCCGAACCGGCCGTTATCGTACATAACATTATCATTCTCTCTCATTTGTCACACTGAATCGTCAGGATTTCAGACTGCAATCACGCTCTCTTGACCCGTTTACCCATACTCACTACTTCATTTCAGAATTGAGAATGAGACAAGCTTTGTTCCTACTGATTGTAGTGGTTCTGTGCTCGATTGCCTTATGCAGACCACAGTACAAAGGTGCGTGACTTACTTTCTTCAACTGATGTCACTAAAGAACATCAGCGCATGAGACCTGAACAGTTCATGAAACAGTGTTTTCAGAGGACGATTTCGACTACCGCATGTTTGAAGATGATGCAGCCGGTGTAGTAATTGATCGTGTGATTGAGCCAAGGCACAAACATGACTCGCATCATCATCATCACCACAGCCATCACAAGGGAGATAAACGCTACCTGAAGACAAACCGAGTGCATGGCCTAAAGAAGTTCTTCGAAGACTTCCGATTGTAAGCACATAACTGTGAGACGCAGGCTTTGAGTTATGGAACGCTCGTATATCTAGGATAGATACTCGGGTTAGTCGGTGACCGAGTTCCAAGGTCACTAGCCATACTCTTCTTCTTATCTAGTCCGCTGGCTCAGTGCCCATCTACGGGCGGATTTTTCTCGTTCAAGTCATCGTTGTCATTCAAGTCGGTGGATCCGAACTGACAATTTCACCTTCATGACTCATCTTCATTTATGATCTGCGATGTCTTTCCTGCCAGCCAGTGCAATCCATTGATCTCAAGTGCCTTTTTTAGAATCTGAACTTGCTCCTTGTCGTAGAGATCGAGGATAATCTAAAAATTTATTATGTGGTTTGTACCTATAGCACAACATGTACTTTACTCTGTATGTTAACCAACTGTTGGATGTTTTTCCAAAGTGCCACGTTCTCGTCAAAGTGAGGTCATGATGTATTCTTTCAACCCAACTGTCTGCTCACAACGATCGAGTTGATCTCATATTTTCTCAAAAACGTCACATAATGCTATATTTGTTTGGAAAATAAAGACATATTCACATCTTACATTCTCGCTCAAGATACGACCAATCAAATCTATCATTTTATAGATCACTGGTAAGATATTATACATGTACTGCAGCTTTCAGTAGGAGAGCCCAAAAGCGTAATATTATACTCACTAATTTGACAACAGCGGTAGTATTCCTAATTAATCAAAGTTGAAAAACGAAATATACCACCTAGATCGTAAAAGACATTTGATAAGAACTCAGCGAACTCTTTGCGGCTTTTCATCACCAAAGACCAAACTCTTAATTTCTACTTCTCCTTCAGATAACGCTATAAGCGTGTTATCGCTCTTTTTGGCAAGCATTTCAGCGGTGTTGCTGTTCCAGCTTAGCCTCTGCAAGGTTCTTGATCGACTAAACCATGATCATACCATTTAGTATGGAACTCCTACATTAATAATTCACATCATTTCAGCGAAATGAATGCGGCAGTTACATACCACTAAGGTAGGCAGCGAAGTGCACAAAAAGACAAATTCTGTATTGTACTGTAATTGTCACAGGATTTCCCGCATGGGACGGTTTCCTATAGAGTAAACTGGAATCCTCGTCCAAAACTACAAACATTACCAGACTACACACTGTCGTCGTCGACACGCTGAGATGGACTTGACCAAAGATAAATCAATCAACACTTTCCGTTACCAGACGTTGATGTTCCGTTCCCACGCGGCTTCCGGCGACTACGAAAAGGATAACAGAAAGGGCGAATAAGTAACTTCTCGGTGCGGCTAGATTCAACCAGAAGTCGTCATCAGCTCCCTCAGACTCATTTAAATTCCAGGACTGTTACACTGACCTATGGTTTCATTATCGGCACCCTGATTAGGTTTGCAGAAAATGCTTGCAATAGTGCCACTACCAGGGATTCCCATCAAGGAGCGGGATAGTGATCCCGTTGCAGCAGCAAGTAGGTATAGTACAAATAAACGGAGCCTCTCAATAGGATTCAATTTGTACCGTTTCAGGCTTGAAATGGTACTAGGCGCCGAAAGCTTGCCTATAAGGCTCAAAATCCTTTTGCGACCATTTTTTGCAACTGATTTCATGAAAACATTTCTGAGTATTTCGCATTAAAATTTTGCAAATCTCACACTATTTCATACATATTTTGATAAACATGAGGCTTCGGGACAAGACATTTGCAATAGTGTTGAACAGCGATAAAGGCACGGGGGTCTAACTAATTATCGTTTGACCATTGGAAATAATTCGACGTGGCACCACAAAGAGGGAAAGGCGAGCACTCAAGACGTAGGATGGAGAACTCGTGAAGAATACATAAACCGAACAAGTTTTTCTGCCATGCATTCATCCCAGACGCTCAATCGCAGTGCTTCCGTTCCATCTTCAATAGCAACGACAACATGGAGATCCACTTATCTTTGGGTAGTTGCCAAGAGTCCAACCCGAAAGTTGATGCAACAACCTCCGTAATGCAACATGTGCCAGACATGACCTTGACCATCACCTTACGCTATTCGAATAGGTAGGGAAGTATTGTGAAATCACGGGTGAACGCTGTAATACATGTCTGCCACAGCGACTGCCAAACGATATGCCTTGTGAAACCGGAGTGAATGAACGGCTGGGGTCCCTTCACAATGAGACATGATGATCTAAAGAAGATACTGCATTAATCTCTGAATATACTCTTTAGTTTCTAAGGTAGTCAGCTGTACAGCCAACGTTACTACCTACTTCCTATTTCAAAGAAAACTAAATGTTTGAGTCCAATTCCTATGGTTGAGAGGAAGACTCTTAAAAGAGAGCATTTATTGTGTCTATACCGAACTTCTCCAAAAATTGACCACCATTTCAAATGAAGATCGCTGGAAACAACATGACTTGAAGGGGATGACACGGTACCAGGTAGGATGAGTATCTTGATGAACGCGCCAGACGTAGTTCATCGCCGTACCGACGCGCCGATTCGTGCACTATAACTTGGCCCTATGTCAAATCTGTGACCTTTGAGATGGATTTTCGAAAAGGCATGATTTCCGTGTGCTCCGCTATCGAGCACGAGCGTCGCAAAGTAATAAATCCTATGACGAAATAGTACACTCTACGTGAGAGGTGACTATGCAGGTGACCTCTTGCACAAAACACAATCGAGCATCGGCGCCAGACGAGTTTTTCGTTGACACCTCGTTCCCATTCTGGCGTTATTCCAAGACATTCTCGAACCCGAGGACAGCATACTGTAATCAAAGGACACAAACACTCGGCGTTTGTGAACCGTATTTTCTCCGACGACGTTCTATGCGATCAGATGATGTTTTTCGAACGTAAAAGAATCGTGAACTTGGTTTGGGTGGTGTTTTCCGAATCAGTAAAATCATTTTCAAAACCAGTTCTACCGCAAATTGTGAGTGCCAGGATGAATTCTTACATACTAGTACAAGCATAAGCACCTGGCGAAACGAAAGCAAACTGAGATAAAGCTGCTCAAACGTTGGTTATAGAACCCAGCAACCTTCTCTTTGGGTGATTCAGTGATTGTCGTTTAGTGTTCTATAATACATCAAGTATCAATATGTTTGGTCTATCAACATGCACAGGAACCCCTACCACAGGGACAGCAAGACCGGGTTCTGGAACATCTTACGCGAATGACCATTTTGATCATGATATACAGCAGATATTGGCTGCTACAATGGCAAAACAGCCATATTGAGGATGTGAGCATATCGAGGATGTCTATTTTGTAACTTTTCCTGTGGATTTTGAAAAACAAAGCACATCAATATTTCACTTACTTTTACTAACCGTTGTGGGAAACACTAAGAAAACAATGTTTGTGCCCAAACCAATGCTTTATGTGGCCAAATGCAGTATTACAAATCTATATTTGGTATTATGCCTGCCTCGACTCAGTGACTATATACAGGGGGTGCCAAAAAAAAGTAATTTTGCCCACGGCTCACATCTCCCATTTATACAAAACATAGGGAAACGAAAGAAATGAAAGTATTGGGGCAAACTATTCCCGAAATGTTCCTCTAAAAGCAGGAACAAGCTGAGACTCACTACTTTCATTTTCATAAAAATATAGAACCTTTAAGCGGCGCAGTCGGGCTTCGGAGCACCCACGGTATCAAGGTCTCCTTAAAACAGTGGAGCCGGGTTCCATGCTAGGTCTTTTGTGGGAAGCTTCCTAAGGATTGGCCCTTCGGTTCATGGAAGTCACAGAGCCCCTGCTGCTTGGACAAGGCTGCTATGATCCGAAGTATCATTTTCATGCCCAAATCCGCCTCCGGAGGGGTTTCAGTGGTAAGTGCACGTTTTGGCTCTTGGAAACGAAGGGCGTTGGGAACCCGGAAAAAACGGGATCCTGAAGAACACCACCCAGTATGAATCCCCTTAGGTACCTAGAGTGAACGGACCTCAGCAAGGTTGTGAACGAGGGCGACGAAGTTTTCGATTTTGCCCAATTGAGGTGACACATCTTGTTCACTCTTTCCTCGCTCCCGTTCCTGCTCGTGCAGAAGGCTGCCACGGAGTATAGTGATAGAGTGAGGTCTGCTCTTGAATCTGGGGATGTGAATACCTCAACAGAATTTGCTGTAGTTCGACTAAAGTGGGGTGAAAGTGGACAAGACAAAATTACTTTTTTTTTGGCACCCCCTGTACACTTTGACAGCCCTTTATTCAGCACTGCATTGACTATAAAAGTACTTCAGAAAAAATCTAAAATAGTAGGCATATGAAAGAAATAGGAGAATTGAAAAATGACGTATAGTGAGTGCTCGGTAAGTTTCTCTCAAAAAGACGATAAGGAGTAAAGATGTCATTTACGAAAGTGCACCACTTTCGACGTACGCTTGGAAAAGTTTAACTTGACGTATCAACATAAAACGTTGAAGAAAGCAGAAACTATGCTGCACATAAGTTCGAAAAATTCTCCTTACAAAAATTTTTAAGTGGACTTTTCTGTTGAAAATTACCTAAGGCGCATTCCTATTCTAAAAGTGTATTCAAGAACATCGTCGCAGACCAGAGGTTCACAAGGACACGGCAAAAAGTGAATGTCCTTCAGCGAGAGCGTGATCCCTGAATTTCCTCTGGGTCTAGCAAAAGAATACCACTACAATTACCAACACTATAAGTTAACAATTGTTTGCTCTTTGACAAATGCCATGTAGAGCCGCACGGAAAATCGGCAGATACAGATCCCTGTGTTCGTTTGAGAAGTACTTCGTACATTGTTAGTTCACCCTAGCTTCATCATTTAGATTTATTATGGCACTTTGTAGAGAGAACTGGTTACGCAATAGTGACGGAAGTAAACACATGTTAAAAACCCTACTGATCGATTTCATTATGATGTTAAGGTTCCGAAATTTCAAATTCGCGGAACAAATGGAAAAACTATGTCTACGTTTCCGTAGAGGAAAGTGAAGCATTCTAAGCTGACCACTTTTTTTAGAATCAGCGATGAGAGCGAGCGCCCACGTCTACTCAGGATCATGGTGGCACCTAATGCGATGAGTTTGTGCGGGCAAGAGGAGAACACTTCATTGTTCTAATCGTCACAGACCGATTTAATTCGTTTTCAAGCCGACCTACAAAGGGTAGTAGACTCAGCTGGTTTCGGCACCAGTTGTTTCAAGGCTTGTTCCGGCGAACGATGCATATTGTGTAGCGCCACCTCCCACAACATGCAGACTTTTAACGTTTTGTAAAATTTCGCATTAGAAGAAGCACCGAAGAAATGAACGCAAGTCAATCCAAAATTGAAACAATAGTGATAACGATTTGTAAGAGGCTTCCCATTTTAATTCGTGTTGGCACTGTAAAATGGTTAGCTGAAATAAAAGCCTTTGTCAGCTCGATAAATGACTCAGTAAATGCTAAACTCGCGAAGTGATTCAAAGCATGTTAATGGTGTCTGCATTTGTACTCACCCCACTTGCTCACTATGACTTGCAAATCACGTTTCTTGGGACTAATAAAGAAAAAATAGGTGAGGTGTTCGAGAAACTATGAGTTCCAAACAAAGTTATGCTCTCTTATTTATGATTTATTCGTAACGCCTTATGGGATTCTGCAGTCACTTGGACAGCCGCTCTTTCTGGAATGTCAGGAATATTACCTGATTACTGGAAAGCTTTGATACGGATGCACAAAGCCAAAAAAGTTTCTCGGCTAACCAAAAGGAATAGCAAATGCCTTCCCCTAGAAAGTCAATCCAGGTGCTCCGTATTCATTCCGGAATTTTTACACGAATGAAGCAACAAAAGCTTGACGTGGGCTCCTATCTCCCACCTCTAGTGCAAGCCCCCAACAGTTCAATCTTTGAGGCGGTTTCGTTGTTCATTTGAATATTTTCTATCGTTTATTTATTTTCTATCCATGGACACGGCGTTCTAGTGCGCACATGTTCTCTTAAACGGCCACACTTTCCTAATTACTGTGAAAGCGAAATGAGCATAGGTGAAAAAACAGCAAACTGCACGCTCCTAAAACAGCGTCTCATGTCACTTCCGATCGGAAGCATGTTATACTTATCGCGAAGGCTGTGATGAATCTGTTATGTGAACTTCCGCAATCCGTTAGCGTGTACGGCAAACGAGATCAGGGTTCTGAGGTACTACGTGACACATCCAACTGAGATATCGACCTTCTAGCCCTTCGTTTATCGCACATCGCATTCATGTGCCATCACGCATGTGTCTCTTCCCAGTGGGAAATCGTAACTATAGTAGCACCACAAAAAATCGCGAAAAGGAAGAATTAAAGAATATAGGGTTGAAATTAGTTATTCCATTGCTAGAAAACGTCTGACCTTCCTGAACCATGAAACTATAAACCTAGTTTAACACTCACTTCAGTTTGTTCCTTATCTGCCTTATTAGTAGACAATTAGGCTAACATTCGGTATTTAATACATAAGGAGGAAGTCAGTAATCATCGTAGTAGAGCCAAAGATTTCTGACATTTTTTACGAATCGTGTAAATGATATAATATATGGACCTTTTTCATGTTGATACACTAAAAATCCTCGGACTAGACAAGAGTGCCACTCATGATCAAAAGTCTGTCTCAAAGATATGTTTAAGAAGTCACGCATTACTCTCTGTGGGGCCCGCTATAGGTCTTGAAGTGACGTGAATGACGAGTGCGCATGGGGGTGGATTGGATCTTCGTAACAACCTCCGCAGTGCTGACATGTCATCATGATTCCGCAATTTCCGAATGCCCTTGGACGTAAATAGACTCAGTCCCACACTCCCACACTTAAAACACATGCATTTCGTCAGTGTGTTTTGATCTGGATTAGTGGTGCTTTTGAAAGTGTGCCGAGAAATGCAACAGCGAAAGTAGACGCCACTTTCAAGAAACATGGTCAAGCTGGAAATTACCGATGCGGCAAAGTTCGGGATTTAACGATGTGGCGCTGTGACTCATAACGCACTCTAAAAGACAAACTCGCTATTACAGGGAAACACGGCTTTAGCGATGAAAGCTGACAAATATAGTAAATCGTGATGATGGGAATGATTCACACTCAGAAAACATGTAAGAATAAAAAACGCTTTGTTTTACTTTCTGAGCCGTGCGCCACGCTTCTGAATCCATTTATGAAAGCGGAGATATTGAAACATTACTTAAGCCTTCCCAATGATGTGATGTGATTCTCACATCCAATAAGTCAAGCCAGCAGCTCTCATCTTGTTAAAGGTTCGATTCCAAATGAAGGATCTTGTGAATTCTTGAAAAGGCGAATCTCTCTGAGCTGTTCGCAGATACATCGCTTCATTTGTTGTTTTACATGTGATTTGCACTAGAAGGACTTCTCACTCGTATATTAGAGCCACTGCCAATATTTACGATACAAAGGAGATGAATGAGACCGAACAAACGATTTGGGCAGTTCATTACTTTTTCATGATTGCCAAAATGGCGATGTTGGCTAAGACCTCGCTTGCACAATTACCGACACACATGCCACGACATTTCTTACAAAAACTCTGCAGAATGTTATTTGGAGGACGAGCCGCGTGGTTAAGAGATGTTCTGCACTTCGAGGAACGACGAACTTGTGGAAATCGGAGATCATTTGTGAATAAAGGATTTAATCCAATTATTCAATGTAATTTAGTTCTGATATATGTGCTGACGATACTGGATTGTAGACGTCATTTGAACCTACACCACAAATATTTTATTATTAGGTTGTAAGGAAAGTTTTGGCCGGTTTTTGAAATTTCAACTTCGAGAGATCATAACTCGGCTCAGAGTGCATCTTTTCTCACAGAGTGAGCACCATTAGATTTGCCACACTCTTGGCAACACTACGCATACCTACACATCTCAATTCGATGAAGGGCTGATAATTTATATCGCGCGAAATGAAAAAAAGTCGACTTCAAATCGCCACTCTTTCTGAACAGACTGCTACTGAAGGAGCTGGCCAGATGTTTTGGGAAGTGGGGCATAGTTAGCGCTAGATCTGATGAACATGATAGACGAGTAAGGGCCTCACCCTGCAACTGCTTCAATTAGTGGAAGAGGATTTGTGAAAAATGCGCTTGCGCATGACTGCCGTGAGGGGTCCCGCGGCACCCATTTTTTTGGATTTTTCCAAATCAAGGCTACTTGAGGTGGTCAGCCAAGGTTGCTTTTTGAGGGCCAATACTTGTGGATATCCCCTGCAAATATGGACGCTCATCGCCTTCTGCCGTTTTAGTTAAAGCGATTTGATCAACTGAAAATTCGAGCAGCTCGTCCTCATTTCTGCACTTCTGAAACCAGAAACAATGTGTTCCATCCAGTGAAACACCCCCTCCTCTTGCAGTATTCACATTTGTGGTCACCTTCGCTGGGACTCGGCTAAACAAGAACTCTTGAAGTGAAGTCATCTTAAAAGTGCCATTTTCGCAGCACTTTGAAACTTCCCTAATAAATCGAAATCCTTGTGGCATTCCAAATAAAACATATATTCTGAAAGAGCAACTTTTTCTCTATCTAACGAGCACAGTATGTCAGCTGATTCATGTTGACGCGCTCTGATATTTAAATTTATCTTGTGAACGCGAAAAAGCGGCCAGAACTTTCCTTACAACCTAATATCTATGCGAATTATGTCTGCAAGCGTCACAGATCGCAGTGGCAGCTATAAAGCTGACATTATATTAGGTTGGTGAGAAAGTCCTGGGACACTGGGAGCTTTTCTTTTTTTTTGAAAACTTTATTTCGACGTCATTTCAAACCACAAAGTAATCACCATCTGCATCGATAACACTTTGCCATTTTTTGGGCAGATCACGAATACCTTTTCTCTAGAAGGAAGCTGGTTGTGAGTCGAACAAGCGGTTCACCTCCATTCAAGTTGAGCTTGATCATTAAATCCCCTATCTCTGAGATTTTGTTTGAGGGCCTTGAATAGGTGATAATTGTAAGGGCCAAGGTCGGTCGTATATGGAGGGTGAGGCAGCTTGGATGGGTAAACTTCCCATCCAAGCTCCTCCAACTTCTCCCGAGACATTCTTGTAACATGGGGCGTGCGTTGTCATGAAGAAAGTAAACTTTGTTCCGTCCTAGCCGCTTTTGTTGCATTGCCTCGCTCAACTTCTGCAGCTGATTAGAGTAGATGCTTGCGGTTACTGTGGTACCACTTTCGAGAAATTCACAGTAGAGCATTCATCGTGAGTCCCACCAACAGCACAGCATCACCTTTTTTTTGATGGGTGTCTGCCTTCGATTGAGTCGGAACCGCTTCTCCTAGGAGAAGCCACTGAGCTTTCCTGCTATGGTTCGCTTAGAAGACCCAGGATTCATCCCCTGTAACGACCCTTCCCAGAAAGTCCTTGATCCGGTATTTTGCCGAGGTCTATATAAACAGTATCGATCCAGTTGAAGAGCACTAGTGCTCTTCAAGTGGATCGATACTGCTTATATAGACCTCGGAAAAATTGATCGTTAATTCAGTGTTATCTACGACCGTGTGGCTATTGATATATAACGTCGATCGGCCCACGGATCCTTTTTTCGAATTTAACATTTTTTTTTGAAATTGGTGTCCCAGGATTTTTTCACCAACCTAATAGTTCCCCGTCTTTCACATCACCTCTGATTATTAAAAGAATACATAAACCAGACGCAGCCGAGCGAAGCAGTGTCATGTCGACTCTCCTGGTGTCAAACATTGGCTTATCCCACTTCGCTGGTACTAGACACATTCAAGGAAAACAAGAAATTTTGCTGCACAGTAGCAGCAGGTTGCAAGCCAGACTCAAGCCCAGAACTAATTAGCTGCCCCAGTGAACCTTTGTTACTCGATTTGAGAACCAACTGCTATATCCTACCTGCCATCAAGAAATTTCTGGATAGTGAACGGAAAGGGTACGGTACAAAATAGGTAAATAACAGCACATATTCTGAAGGATGGTTTATTTCTAAAGTCTTACCACCCATGCCCGAGTCTACCGATGACAAACAGAAACCGGCTGGTGGGTGCTATGTAATTAAGAAAAGGAGCTCATCTAATAAAATCTTGCTTGCCTAAGCATCATTGACATGTCCCCAAGCGTATGTTTTTTTCTAAGCTCCGGTTGAAAGGAAACGATTCGGGTCAGTATGGCTCGGAAGAGGACACGATTGCGTTTTCTGCCGCATACACCACATACACGTTGAAATGTGCAAAAGGCTGTGTCACGATTCCATTCCTGCAGCTTATAATAGCAAAGGTCTTCCATGTGGAGAGGAGACGTGAATCTAAGCCCAAGCCTCAGTAACGGAAGGAGCTTCGTAAGCAAAAAACTCGGTTAAAACTGGTCTATTCAGTGAAAAGTGTCCAATTACCCAGGCTCCTTTTTCGTGCCATCCCAACTCTATCATGGCCTTAGGCAAAAACAGAGCAAGATGCCGAGCAGAGTTTCAACAGACAGAGAAACGATACATTCAGTTTTGATTAGCATATGTCTTAGTCTTTCGACATCAACAAGGAAAGGAATTACAAATATTTTAAGTAAGAAGCGTGACGAAAAATCTCTTCGAGATAAGAAAATTCGTTTCAGAAAAAATAGCAAAGAAGGAAGAGTATGAGTCTCTTCGAGATAAGAAAATTCGTTTCAGAAAAAATAGCAAAGAAGGAAGAGTATGAGTTCACGGTGAAGAAAGGTGAAGTACTGGCGATACCAACACACGCCATACCATACTATGCAAAATACGATAATGCTACCGACAGTTCCAGTAGATATTCTGAGGTAAAGTGATCATGTATATGCATGCAAGACACGAAATTTCCAGTCAATACTTCTGCAGTGATGTGTACAATGTGCTACACTAGACAGAGCTATCCCAAACCACGGCGCTAAACGGCATGAGCTTTGATAGGGCGCTATCGCGTTGAAGGGGAAGGAGTCATCGCACTGTGCTCGGCGCTATTTAACCTAGACTCCAACAAAAAAGAGAATCTCTGCCCTTCTCCGCCGAAGCGTAAGCAAGATTATGCGCTAGTGAGCGCAGATTGACCCGTAATTCAGGTGTTCATAGAGGAGTAGGCTAATAGGCGGGTACGCAAAAAGGTAGCACACTTTGGCCGCGGCCATACTTTGCGTATTGACGCCGACACCGCAGCCGCCGGCGTCAAGTGCAAAGTATGGCCGTGGCCTCATTGTTTGATTGCTTTTCCACTTATTCGCCCACTCATCTGTTCGCCATTTTGTCCATTCAGCTTTTCACTCAAACCATAGTGTTTAGCTTTTATGCTCGAATCGGATTATCGCCCGAGTAGTCAGTTCTAAACTGTACTGCCTTTTTATCCTGCAATTTTGATCATCATGTCTGTCTATTCTGACGCAAAAAACTTCCAAAAAAAAGTCTACATTCTGTAACGATGGATCAAGCTTTCATTCGGGCTGCCTTCACCTTTGCTCTTTCTTCCTTTCTTGATGCCCTATGTACATCTTTTTCTCTTCCCTTCCTGACGCCCCATGAACATTTTTCCCCTTTTCATCATTTCAATGCGCTTTTCTATGCATCTTGCATTAATCTCTAAACTGCAAGCATATTGCCAGAGAACATGAAAAAAGTAGAGCAAAAGGCAAAAAAGGAGAGATAGGTGGTTGTGGTCAATGAAGGTGAAACTGAAAGTGGGGCAACACTATAAGGTCTGCGGGTGCTATCGAAATGGAGGGCACATCCTGCAGAATATTGACAGCTTTCCCCCTCTCCCCCTATCTGCCGGATAGCAAATACGGGGTGGGGAGGGGCGCTTAAATGCCCCCTCCTCTTCATTATGATAGACCCGGCTGCGAAAACTGGAAAATTCGATCACATCACGGTGAACCGTAGTGATGTCTAAGGAAGCCGTTTGGGCAGAAACAATGTATTGAACATGTCCTATCACGAAAAAATGTGTTTGCCTTTGCGGAAAACACTGTCAACACGTTTGTTCATGACAATACACGACTTCACAGGGTTCTCCAGTAAAACAGAATGCTTGATTGGCTTGACTTGTTCTGGGGGGACAGCTGAAACTGATGTCAGACTTGGCGATTTAGCGATCTCGCGATTCTGCGGCTTTGCGGTGGTGTCGCACTTTTGCAAGAGGTGAGGCAACCTGTGATTGTGCTCTGGTAGTCCACTAGAAACAACCGCTTATCATTGGATCTTTTGTTCCTCACTTTCCTTCTAGCACCTACAAGCACTCCTACAGTGTGTCCCAAAAGTATAGGTCCACCTTATTTTTCATCCATATCTCCAGAATGGATAAGCGATTCCTTTCCAAATTTTTATATGTAGTACCTGATCACTGTAGCAATCAAGCGCCTCAGTAAAATTGAAGGCATAAAATTGCAAAATTTTATTTGATTTTTTTTTTCAAAAATAAGGGTGTCCCAAAAGTATAGGTCCACTCAGCTTTTCCGCCTCGCTTCCATCGAAAGGTAAGTTGTGAGGTAGGTGTGTTGACGATTTCTGAGACTTCTGAGATTTACTCTACAGTGCCATGCCAAGCGGTACGCACTTTTCCGAGTACGAAAATGGGCAAATTCTGGCCCACAAGGACGTGAGACTCAGCAATCGCAAAATTTCTGAAAAGATGGGCCTATTCCAAAGCTCGATCAACAGCTTCTGTCGTACCATGGACCTGTACGGAACGAAAAAGGGAAGTAGAAGGCCGTAGGAGCTTTCTGAGAAGCAGGAGCGTCGGATCCTCAAAGCTGCGTCCAATTCCAGAAAGGGTGCTTGTCGACGGTGCAGGGAACTGGCACCTGCTGTATCGAAAAACACTGTGCACCGTCTGCTCAAGTCGTCTCCTCACATCGAGCGAAGATGGTTTTCGTCCTTGCCATACCTCACGAGGGCGCACGAAGAGGCTCGAATCCATTTTGCCAAGTAGAATGTCAGCTGGACCCATCAATAGGATGAGGTAGTCTGCAGGGTTACATTATTGACGTAGTAGTTCACACAGCGTTAGTAATGGTGTTGCAGGTGATCTTTTCTGATGAGAAGAAGTTCAATTTGGACGGCTCGGACGGCTTAGCTAGTTACTGGAGGGATTTGGGGAAGGAGCCATGCTACTTCTTGAGGCGCGGATTTGCTGGTGGTAGTGGTATGGTAGGGACCGCCTTCTCTCGCTTTGGTTAGAGCAGGATACTATTCATCACGCATCATATACATTCCAGGGCTTTGCAGGACGTTCTAGAAAGTAATTTACTACCATATAAACAGCGGTACATACAAACATTAGGTGCACAGCCGACCAACACCCTTTCTGGAATCGGACGCAGCGTTGAGGATCCGTCGCTTCTGCTTCTCAGAAAGCTCCTACGGCCTTCCACTTCCCTTTTTCGTTCCGTACAGGTCCATGGTACGACAGAAGCTGTTGATCGAGCTTTGGAATAGGCCCATCTTTTCAGAAATTTTGCGATTGCTGAGTCTCACGTCCTTGTGGGCCAGAATTTGCCCATTTTCGTACTCGGAAAAGTGCGTACCGCTTGGCATGGCACTGTAGAGTAAACCTCAGAAGGATGCGTCAACACCCTACCTCACAACTTACCTTTCGATGGAAGCAAGGCGGAAAAGCTGAGTGGACCTATACTTTTGGGACACCCTTATTTTTGAAAAAAAATCAAATAAAATTTTGCAATTTTATGTCTTCAATTGATTGCTACAGTGATCAGGTACCACATATAAAAATTTGGAAAGGAATCGCTTATCCATTCTGGAGATATGGATGAAAAATAGGGTGGACCTATACTTTTGGGACACACTGTATGGCCTGCACTTGTTTCATGAATGCGTACAGTCCATTCCACACGCTAGTTAGGGCGTGGTCAGAGTGGGGAGAGCGAGAGTCTGTGGCGGGGTGAGAGAATTCGATATATACTCATCCAAATTCGTAGGCCACGCCCTATCAAGCGCTCCGAAGACTGTACATAGGGTGACCTCACTTGATACTGAGATGCACACCCGATTGTGAGCTTCCTTCTCCACAATGCACTACGCAAGTGCACCCGCTGTTAAGCATTCTACCACGACGCCGCTGTATAAACCGCTTCTCAATGAACTTCCGACAAAATGATCCCACACAGACTGCATAATTCTGTATCGTCGCAAATCTACAACACCACTATCTGTCCCGGATTGTATAGATTCAATGTGTTTTATTGATATGCATTCTTACCTGGAGCGAAAAAATATTTATTTCGCATTTCCTCACATGAATTCGCTGTAGAATACCTTACGATACTCATCTGCCCTTTGAAAATTAAGATTCTAGTGCTTCTCGCCGATTTCTGCAAGCACAACCCCCTCTCCTGTCCGGTCAAATACGACCAGTGTACACCGAGAGTCGAGGGTTCCTCGACAGGAGGGTTGTATTTGACGGGGTGGGATGGTGAGGACGTAACTTCAGAGGTCAACGATAAGTACTAAAATCTAAACTTTCAATGAGCGGATGGGAAGCAAAAGGGTATTTTACCTCAAATCCGTCTGGCAAAATGTAAAATTTATATTGTCGCCTCTGGAAAGGATATAAATCAATTAAACACATTGCAACTATGCAATCCGGCAACAGTAACTGGCATTGTAGAGGTCAAATCAGGGGGGTCGTACTGAAGCGGCTTTTTTCCTCGACATCTGAGGTGCCCTAAATGCCCTAGAACGACCTCCCTGTCAAGGGATGCTCGACTAACGATGTACCTTGATTGTAATGGATGGGGGAAGGGGGGGGGGGGGGGGGGGGGGGAAGAAGGCATTTAATAGATTCGGATTGGCCGGCTCACGCCGGCCAATACTCCTGAACTCGGATTAGCCGGCTAAGGCCGGCCAATCTTCGTGGGGCAGCTCCGCCGCCCCCCGCAGGGTGGCTTGGCGATTCTAGCTTTGTAGCAGGGTTCGACTTTCGCACGCGTGCTTCGCGCGCATTGCAACAGGGAGCCCTGATATGGATAATATGCGGTTTGTATATATTGTAATCAAACCTCAAACTATCATCGGCTTCGGTTGAAACTAAGAGATACCATAACACCTATACCCCTGCCCACTGAAGGCAGATCCCCTTTAAAGATGGCAGGATTCGATCCGGCCACAAAAAGAATATTGAAGCTTTTAGTAGTACAAAAGTAGGGAAATGGAGCGGACGGCCAAAAAATCCGAGGAATAAGACCACTTTTCCACACTTGATCCAAGTGTGTAGGAAACAGACGAAGAGAGGCTAACCACGTAAGAGGAGCGGCAGCAATTGGAGGTGTTTCTTCGTGAGCTCGGAGGCGTTTCGTAGTAGTTGACCTATGAAAGCTGAAAGCCACATGCATGTATCAGTTCTAGGAGAAACAGTAGCCCTAACTGATTGCCAAGAGATACCCCTGCTTATAACACTTACTTAGTGAATGTGGTACTAATATTGGAAATGTGGCGGAGGTAGGCTTAGAATTTATGTACTCTGTACACATGGGTTGGCCCCAATCCAATCCTACCTCCACAGGCCCGTACCTAACTTGCTTGTTGTGTGCTTCCTACACTTTGGTCAGTCCCTACCCAGTCCCTACTTGCGCCACATCAACAGACCCATTCCCGACCTTTCCGATTTTCGGAACCCAAGCGAGGACTTAAGTTTGAGCACCCATCGATATCGGCGCAAGCCCCGCCCACGGTGAGCGGAGCTAGGGTTAGTTCTTATGAGCTTTGCGCACTTTGGTCAATCCCTACCCACCCCTCCACGTTGCTATTGAAGTCACATGGTCCAACGTATTTTTGGACGCTGATCTCGAACCTGCATTCCAAATTCGCAGAACGATTCTCTTGGGGGAGTGATGGAGGATTTTTTTTGAAAAAAAAATAGTACTATTATATGGTAGGTTTGGAAGCCCGTAGCACGCGAGCCAGGCGTTCTCGCGCAAAACCAGTGCGATTTCCGTATTAAGGAAACCAAACTACCCCCTGGGATATGTTTCCAGCCAGTTCAAAAGAGAATTCGATCAAATTCCGGAAAAAATTCTTGGCCTACCGAGAATTTGACCGAATTTCGGAAAAATTCTTGACCTATCCGATAGGCCTCAAAGTGGCTGAAAACTTTACCCACAGGGTAGTTTGGTCTTCTAAACACGAAAATCGCACTGGTTTTGCGTGAGAGCGTGTGGCTGACGTGCTAAAGGCTTTCAAACCTACCATATGATAGCATTGTTTTTTCAAAAAAAAAAAACCTCCACAGCTCTGCTCAGAAAATCGTTCTGCAAATTTGGAATGCAGTTTAGAGATCAACGTCCATATGTATCCCGGACCATATGTGTCCTATTCCGAACGGCCACTTCGACCTCAGGTCCTTCCCTTGTAAGAGTGCATTATGTGACAAACACACAGTCACACTAACTTCTGCTCATATATAAGTAATGGATAAATGAACACGTAAATATCACTGACTTGTCGATCTGCACACTGAAGTGTAAACCTTATCTGAGTCTCCGTATAGGTGGGAGGGAGTCCTTCCCTCCTAGAATCAGAAGAAAACAACCCCGAATACCGTAAGGTGCTCTACGCTAGCACCGATAAGGTTTTTGAGTACCATGTGGAAACTCATCCAGTTCTTCAGCCTCCCGAAGATGTACGCGAGTTTTCGGCTTCAAAACCTCAGAACCAAACGGAACAAATCATCAGAACACTTCTCGCAATGGGTTATGATTTCGATGGACATCCGTTAACCGATGATATCATATTCAAGGAACAGGATCAGGTAAATCGACTTTTCACTCGATAGTCCAGAAATCAAATTAGTGTAATGGTATTACAAGCACTGAAAAAAGTGATTTAGCCCTCTGGACAACAGGTAACGCGAAAATAAAAATTAAAAAATTAGAATTAAACAATAGCGGAAGAGGAGAGATCAGGAGCACGAGCAGAAGCGATGAGCACACGCAATCAAACTGCGTCGATCAACTTCGGCTTCACTTGGATGCTCACAAAATCGATACATGATGGATAGTATCGGGGTGGGGTCCACGAGGTCGAATTTCCGCTTCGCGGCGTTTCACTCGCGGCGCCCCCGTACGACTCGCCGTATCGATTGCCCTTGATCGGCCGGCTGAGCGCGACTGCGTCACGTCTGCGCTTTCCACCCATACCACACTGCCTCGCTTGAAGTCTGCCATCCCCTGCCACTGGCACTCGCACCCGCTGTGCCGCTCATCGCGCGCGGCCGCGCGGAAATTCGACCTCGTGGACCCCACCCATAGCATCGCGGTGGGAGACGTAAAGATGTTAGAGCATAGATCAAAGACATCGTAAACACAACGAGCAGATCGTGATCAGTTCGTTCCGTAGTAAAAATGTACAACAAAATTCCAACAGTATACAACGAAATTACAGCCAAATACTTGAAGGTAGCTCACATAGGGATCGTACTTCCTGAAGAATCTGTAAGCACAGCAGTAACAAAAAAGTCGCGGCGCTTACATAAATGTTGAAAAACGACAAACATTATGGGAAATATTATTGATTGACTTTTCAATGTTTGCAAGTGTTTATTGCGGAGATGTATCACCATGCTCACTTTAATTAAAGAACAGATTAAGCAATAGAACATTGTGGTATCGTTTAGAAATGCACTTATTGTACTATATGCATCTCTGCATCGGACCTATGATCACAATCGGCCACAGCATGCGATAGTAACGCACGCTTCCACTAATCTCCACAAACAGCTGTCTCACCCCTACCCTTCCAGGTGAGGGTCGATTGGTGGAATTTCCGCTTCGCGACGTCGCTCTCGCGGGTCGTTTGAAGTTCCGCTCGAGACGCCATGGGCTGGTACCCTAAGAGACCATTGAAGATCGCAAGTCGAATGCTTAGGGAGTTCGCCTGGCCTAGCGAAAATTCGACCAGTCGGCCCCTACCCCTACCCACCCCCTTCAAAGCGCCGGTACACCTCGCCCACACACTCTTGGCTCCTTCCGCAAGCTTGAGCGCATCAAAAAAGTAACGGAACTTTTGCGAAGAGTTTTCCAAGTTACCATTTAACCTGCTCGTCTGCTGTCGGCCCAGTTTTTTGTCAAATATCAGAGATTTCATAAATAATGTGTAAAAAGCCTGTTGCATTCGGAAGTCATTCGTAAGACATTTTTCACTTGCTCATATGATCATTGATATAGTTCGGCAGAAGCCTAAAGACATCTCTAAACATCGCGCCTAAAACCGCCTTTATACCCTGCTGTGCCGGCGGCAGGACGTGGCCGCGTCGTGTCTGCGTCTCCGCTCATGCCACACTGTCTCGCTGCCTTCAAAGGCACCCGCCCTGCCACCGCACCGCAGAGTATAAAGGAGGCCTAATGCGCGCAACCCGGGCGCCACCAGCCGGCACATGATCGATACTATTTATGATTACCTTCGAATCGACGGCATCGGTCCGACACAGGGCGTGATACATTTCAGTGCTTGCATCTCGCTCTTCCTATCGTTACAGCACATATTGAAAGCACTTTTAGGTGGAATTGGCTGTCAACCATGATAAAAGCAATAATCTTTTGAGGCTGCTTCATTCACACCTATGGTGGTCAGTGCGAAACCAGTGGAGATCGAGTGCATATGTCTTTGGGATTACTTTGGTGGTGATACGTGTTTGGATATGAATTGCTGGGCTGGAACAGAACTAAACGTCGTTGCCGAAGAGTATCAGTAAGTCACAGCTTCCATTGCCTCACACAGGGGCAAGTTATTTACCTTTTGCATTTCATCGGACGATGGGATTGTATAAGGTATATAAAGGATTTAGGAAGGGGAGAGGGGAGCTAGAGAAAGGGTGTGTCCCCTTATGTCAGGATTCCCACCGCGGCGTGTCACAAGCGAAGCAAAGCGGACGAGCTAGAGGCGCCATGTTGTGGGGTTCCGAAGCGATCACAAATCATCACCGTTGCCGCGACGCGCATAGCTCGCACACACTGCGTCGCTCGTCGTCGTGCAAAATCCTGACATAAGGTACACACACCTAAAGAGTATACAGTCCCTATCAAACCAGGCTGAGCAGGGCTTTCATAACTGCAGTCGATTATTTCGTACCGGACTCCCTCAGAGCACTAAAAGCAAACATGCAATGCAATAATCGGACGGAATCTCACATGGGTTGAAGTTTCAGTCTTCACAGACTTTGAAATTTCTTCAGGGTGCGAAGTTTGCGTCAAGGAGAGTATCTTCGCATACCACTACGATGGAGTCTTGCACGTATCGTCGGCGAAAGGCCTCAGAATGGTCTGGGTTTAATACCAAGCTGTTGGCTTGTAGCCAAAAAATTCGTTAACGGTTCGTAAAAATATTTCGATTTTAATTATCAATCCAGTACTTATTAGCAAATATCTACATATGTTTGTGGAGTGATTTTTTAGTTGTTACGCCGGAAAGAGCATGTAGACAGTGATCACGAAATTGAGATGGGTCAATACCGCAGCCAACTATAGTAGCACCCCGTCGCAGTCATGGACGATTTACTTTCTTCCTCCACCTCACCAGCCACACCCCATTCACAGTCCACGCCTACCGATGGGTATAGATGATGTCTGGCAACTGTGCGGCTGAAGAACGTGTAATGATCAGTGTCGCTGCGTCACGTTCTGATGGCAGAGGATTCCGTGGCTTGTCTGGCTGTTAGTGTGTATAGAAGTCCTCATTTGACGCATCGACGTCATTGGCGTGGACAGACAGGGTGCCAGTGCGTCACCCTCATTTAAACCCTCGTCCACGAGAAAAGTTTTTTCGGTTACCCATATATTTATGTTGTATTTGCCTAATGAGGGCTGCATGCAAAATCTCACGCGAAAAAAAGAAAATTCGGTCATGATACAGCTCCTCAAATTCTTGGCCGAGTGGGCACAGCCTCCTAGTAGAAGCCCCGTCCCGTCGACCTCCGCGATTGGGAGTGGACCGACTGTTTATGTAACTTTCTGTTTCTACATGCGTCTCCGGGCGCGGCGGACGACAGGGTGGACACTTGCTCGGAAGCCCCGCCTTCTCGGCTGAGACTTTGCAGTGCTGCATCTTAGCTGGATTCTCATCTTCGCGCGAAACTGCATACGGCCCACATTAGGCAAAAACGTAAATATATGGGTATCAGAAAAGCTCATTTTTCCGTGGACGATTATTTGAAGCGTAGTGATATTAGGTCGGCAACTAAGTCATTGCGGATTTCACTCATAGATGGCTTTAGTTGAATATTTAGCTTTACTGGCGTAAGCCAAATGCTAACACATATTGTTATCTAATGGTAGGCAGTCCTGCTATAAATCTAAAGAAGGTTTCTTGATCGGTGGAAAAACGCATCGCAAGCTCACAAAAAAGTATGTGCTGTTTATGGTGCTGAAGCCTCAAAAGATCGGCAGTGCCAAAATTGCTTCGCCTAATTTCGTTCTGGTGATTTTTCTCTCAAAGATGAGAAACGCTCTGGTCGTCCAGTTGGAGTTGACAACGACCCAATCAAGGCAATACTTGATTCGGATCGTCACACTATAACACGCGAGATTTCAGAGAAACTACTGATATCACATGCATGTATTGAAAAGCATTTAAAACAACTTGGGTACGTGTCAAAACTGGATATATGGGATCCTCGGGAACTGAAAGGACCGCATTCAATGCAACGCATTAACATCTGCGAATTGCTAAAGAAACATAGTAAAAATGATCCATTTTAAGAAGAATCAACACTGGCGATGAAAAATGGGTTGCTTACAATAATGTCCAGCGAAAAAGATCGTGGAGCCGCCCAGGTGAACCAGCTCAAACAGAGCAAAAGTTGGGATTCATCAAAAGAAGGTTTTGTTGTCAGTTTGTTGGGATTACAAAGGAATTGTCGACTTTGAACTCCTACCACCCAACCGAATGATCAGTTCTGATGTCTACATTGCACAATTAACAAAATTAAGCAATGCAGTTCAAGAAAAGCAACCCGAATTAATTAACCGAAAGTGTTGTATTCCATCATGACAATGCAAGGCGACACACATCTTTGGCAAAAATTATTGGAACTTGGTTGGGATGTTTTGCCACATCCACCATATAGTCCTGACCTTGCACCATCGGATTATTTTTTGTTTCGATCATTGCAAAATTCTTTGAGTGGTAAAAATTTCAGTAGTGATGATGAGGTCAAATCGCAACTGACTCAGTTTTTTACTGATAAAAACTAGAAGTTTTTCAAACGCGGAATTATGATGCTACCTGAAAGATGGCAAAAGGTCATTGATAAAAACGGGCAATGTATTACAGTATAAGGTGATTTATTTCTATGGAAAAAGGTCTTTGATTTACTAACAAAAATCCGCAATTACTCAGTTGCCAACCTTATAGTTCCTCTAACCCTCGCGTCCTATGGCATCACCCTGCTGACGCGGTCTGCGAAGGCGTCTATGACTACTTTCACCTTTAATCGCATGAAATCTCCTACATATTGATAAGTTGTTCCACAATATCTACTAGTCAAAAATTGACCGAAGTGAAAGAAGAACTGAGAGATGCAAAGATGTCTGCAGAATACATTTGGATTTTGTTCAACAGAGATTAGCAACTATCGTTTGTCCGCCCTAATTTTGTGAAGCGAATCGAATTATGTGAAGCGATGTTGTTAAAAGAGATCTCAAATAGACAGGTATCGCGCTATTTCAGAAAATCCTGAGCTGTTCTCGTTTCCCTCGTGGTACATTGGTATCTGTGATGTGGATGTGGCTTTTCGCTACCTTCTAAGCGATCGCTCCGCTCAGCGTCCAGGTGGGATGTTTCACATTTTCAAATATTATATTTTTGTAATTCCTACCGTATTTCCTAGACGTCCATGTCCACGCTAAAGAGCAGTAAAAATAATTTGAAGGCTACAAATTATGTTCAACCTTTAATAATGTGATGCATTCACATGACCTATGAGAGCGGTAAAGTATTATAGATAACGGCAGCGGAAGGGGGGGGGGGGGCAAGAAAGGAGCTGGGAACTCCGCTGTAAACGGATATTTTTTTAATCTCAGAATAGATGATGCGTAGCGCATGGAAAACGGCTTTTGGGGCGCTATTGCGATCCTAGGGAGCTTCATTTCGAACTGCACGCTCTGGTGCCCGAGTTGCTTGCTGATGGCAGACAAAGCGGAATCGTTTTCATTCATGATGATGTCCGAGAAGTGAAACAACAAACAGAAACAAACAAGTGAAGCAATGAAAGGGAGAATAAGCGAAGAAATACGAAAAATGCGTTGATGATAGAAAATATCCCATGAATTCATGCTCGCCGACTTGGCAAGGCGTCGTGTGCGTAATCGCGGATTATAAGAGAGTATCGTAGGCCAGATTTGTCTCCTTCTGACGTTTTCAAAGGCACTGAGAGGGGAGGATAAAGTGAGAGCTGGGAATACGTGTCCTCTAAGAACAAACCCTTCACATTAGAAGAGAATATGTGTGGCGAAACCCGTATTGAGGGAGCGCGGCTTGAGGTCTTATCACGATCCCGCAACACGGCGTGTCATCTCGCAGTTTATCAGCTGGACGAGTTGCCTGCGTGGCGGGACAGCGTTTGCAGTTGGGTGATTCAGCCTCTGGCCCGTCTGCAGTCTACCCTCAGCTAGTAACGCAGAGGGATGCGAAAGAGAAGAGGGTTTCCGTAATCCTACTTTTCGGGGTTTTTGCGTTTTATTTCGTTACTCTGTTACACTCTAGGCACCCCTACTTTCATATTCCACAACCTTTCTAAAGTTACCCCTCCTGTGTCTTTGAATGCGCACTAACATTTGTCCATGGGGCGTCACATGAGGCGTCACATGTTCTCAGTTAATATCTGTTGATACACGTGGAACATGTATAGGCGGCGAGCTTACGTTTGAGCACGTTTAAAAAAACTATCAATTTCAAGGTTCATAAAGAGATGGTGAATGTAGCAACATCTGCTGGAGACTTCAATGAATTCTAATGGCTATAGAGCAAATTTTGCAATAATAATATGCATTTACTTTCAGGAACCTTCGTGATATTTTCACCCGTTTGTTTGAATCCTGATCCTACAGACTATCGGCCTTTTCTATTAATGTTTCTTTGTGAAGATTCCAGCATGGATAGAAATATCAAGGATAAATTTGTCACCAAAGGCCGGCGAGGTATGGTGAAGTCCACAGAGAAAATAATGAAAAAATGAAAACCTAGAAGCATCAGAGCTGTAAACCCAAGAAAAGCACTATATACAAAATACGTCACGTACTGCACATGACCGCTGCACATCAAAGATTTACATGGCTAGGGTCAATACGTCAGTCATGAGACGAGCCGAAGAACACGTGCGTCAATGGAAATGAAAGCAATCGGGACTCTTTTCTCGGGTTTTCAATCTTTCTTTCTTCCTTATAACACTATAGAGGACCTCTAATCCTCACTTCCACTCATGAAATGGCGATTACACTTTTCACTCTTCACATTCTAAGGAATTTTCAGAAACACTTTACAAAAAATCCCTGGACACAAGGATTTATTTCACTCAATGAAAAAATACACGAAGAAAATACTTAAAATAAATTGAATTTCCATTTGTGGTTGCGTGCGTCGATTAACAGCTCATTCTGGTTTCATTCTAGATCCGGAATTAGTGTGCGGATCAGAATTTTACGCACGCGAACTGGAGAATTGTAAACGGATACCTACCAAGAAAGAGCAGCAGGCACCGCAAGGGAAAGAGAAAAAAGATAAAAAAGAACGGAAGAAACGTTCAAGAAGAGAGGTAAGTTACCAATTCAATCCAACATGGTGTTCTGACTTACTTAGAAAGCAGGTATTGGGTTGGGGAATGAGACCCCGCCGTTTTTTGGCCCCGTTTTTCACATTGTCCCCTTCATCTTTCGACAAAGATTATATATGTTTTCAATAGAGCTTCTTTTGCTCTACAAAATGCTACTATCTGTTTTTCGACTCCTTCGACTATAATATTTATGAGGTTTGGAAATGAAGTGGGCTGAAGGCAAAAAATTGGCATTTGCGCACCTCATCTTTCTCGTCTGCCATCGTGATCAAAAAATGCATGTTTATATGTTGTCGGTAGAGCTTTTTCACTCTACAGAATTGTATTACATTTTATTGAGAAGCTCACCTTTTTGATGTTTTTAAGACTCACAAAAGCAGTACTCGCAAAAGGGTGCACTTTCGTTATCTCCTCTTCCTCGCCTACCATTGAGATTGGAGAGGATGTTCATATATGCATTCGATAGAGCTTTTTTTTTCTCTACAAGATAATATCACTGTTCTTTTGTATCCTCTCATATTTTAGCATGTAGGGATATTCCACTCTTCTTTTTTTCTACCAGGTCGCAAATGCCCATTTTTTGCCTTCAGCCTACTTCATTTCCAAACCTCATAAATATTAGACAGTCGAAGAAATCGAAAAACAGATAGTAGCATTTTGTAGAGCAAAGGAAGCTCTATCGAAAACATATATATTCTTGTCGAAAGATGAAGGGAACAATGTTAAAAACGGGGTTAAAAAAACGGAGGGGACTTATTCCCCAACCAAATAGATTTACAAATAGATGTACTTTTACTGGTCCGGAAGCTGAATATATGGCTTCTGAATGTTTTTTTGTTGATCCTTTTCTCCGACTATCCAACTTATATTGAAAATTTTGGTGTTAGGCAGTCGAGTGTAAACGGACCTTTTCATTTGTTCCCATCACCCCTTAGTGGGGTGGAGAGGCTCAACTTGATCACCAATAGGAACATTGCGAAATAGAATGGAAAACGATAACTACTATAATTTTAGGTTCGCAGTGCAGTGTCCAGGTCATCCTCAGCTGAGGATCTCCGACGGCGACAAACAGTGAGTGACGGTGGTGATGTGAGTAAAGCGGAGGATAAAGAAAAAGATCTGGATCGCCTTGCCGAATTTGCCGCTTCACCATATGTACCCAAGGTAAAATTACCAGAATCATCAGCACTCCAAATGGATCATGTAGAGTAATGTCATTACAAGCGATCGTTTGCTCGAATTTTTGTTACCGCAAGCGGTATGCCGCAAATTCTGTGCGACGTCGCGTGACGTTGACCTCGAGCCGCGTTCATACTTTGCGGTGCCGGCGGCAGGGCGTGGCTGCGTGCTTCTACGTCTCCGCTTGCAACATCCTGTCTCGTTGCCTGCGTCACTGCTTCATCTCCGCACCTGCCCTGTGCCACACTGCCTCGCTGTCTGTGAACGCTACTGCGCCCTGCCGGCGCAGAGTATGAACGTGGCCTGATGCAACTTCCCGTGGAACGAGCACCGCTTTGCAGAGGTAGTTGAAATCAGATGTTTTCCTCATGCGATTGCCTACACAGATTACTTCAGTACATTTTGTTCCTTAGCTTCATTGAAAAAACCAATACTATAAAACATTGTTGATAATCTTTTTTCTAGTGTGAGTTGTTAATTAGTTTGTGCCTTTCGAGGTTGAATGGTGGAACCATTCAACCTCGAAAGGCACAAACACCCACAAACTTGCTCCTCATGATATGCGATCGATGTCTGCGGATACATATAAAATACGTCCTATAAATAGTTGTGTAGGGGGACCAACTGATCGGATATCGTGGTTTCTTAACAGCATTGTGAGGCAACTGTTGCCTATGGTTCCCTCTCACCTGCCCAATACCAACAGATTCCTTGAAATTCTACACAGCTTCAACATTGATGGAGATGCTGTAGTGGAGTCATTCGATGTCACGTCACTTTATACCAATGTCCAAAACGAGCAGACCTTGCAGGCATTGTCAGAGATGCTTGACAGGCATATGCACAACATACGATCTTTTGGACTTGGTAAACGATCCATAATGACTCTAGTCAAGGAATGCTTAAATTGTAACATCTTCAAATGGGCAGGAACATACTTTTCTCAAATTAGAGGTCTAGCCATGGGTCAACGCTTAGCACCGGTACTTGCTGTTTGTTTCATGGGTAGAATCGAAGAACTGGTGCTCATGTGTCTACCTTTGATGCTTCGTAGGTATATAGACGACTGTTTCATTGTAACATCAACACAATCCGAAATGGATGAGTGTTTTCGCCTAATGAATGAACAGTCACAGTACATCAAACTCACACGCGAAACACCACGCGACGGTTGGCTCCCTTACCTCAACACACAAGTCAAGATATCCAACGGCGTCATACGTGTGAAATGGTACCGCAAGAGTAGCTCTAAGAACATCTTGATTCACGCTTCATCGGCTCATCCCACTGCCGTTAAACGAGCTGTTGTCGGCAACATGTTCAAAACGGCTACGGCGATGTGCACAGGTGATGTTGAACGACATGAATCACGTAAGCTGGCTACAGAAATAGCCATTGCCAATGGCTATGCGGCACCAGGATCACGAAGACGACGTGTCGCTCCATAAGTGGTGCCGCGTCGACCAAAATTATCCCTCTGTCTTCCCTTTATATCTGACAAGGTGAGCGCTGCCATTCAAAAGAGTATTAGAAGAGCACAGTTGCAAGACGATGTTCAGTTAGTGAACATTCCTAACGAATATCTTAAAAAGCAACTGGTGCGCAACAGACTCTATGATAGGCAGTGCTTATCAGGCAGTGATAATTGTGCTATCTGCCCACACGGCAAGGCAGGAGATTGTATGTATAGTGGAGTGATTTATCAAATTGAGTGTCGGGCTTGTGGCTCTACTTATATAGGAGAGACGGGGAGAGTTCTAGCAATTCGAGTCAAGGAACATCCGGCTAGTATTAGACGCGGTACCCTAACAGCTGCTCTTGGGAGACACAAAGTAGAGGAGCACGATGGCGGTCAGTTCGAAATCAGGTGCACGGTGTTGGCGCATGGGACGGAAATTTCTGCTAGAAAAGCATTAGAAGCGTTTTGGATTTCTGTCAAGAATCCAAGAATGAACAGCCGAGATGAGCGTCCATCAATAACCAGTGAGTTGTCGCCGTTCATACCACACTGCGAGCTGTAGAATGTAGCGATAACACATTACGTGCTTCTCCCAAGTATGTCCATATCGGGAACAACGAATGTGTTCTTTTGCTACTGGTTGTCATCAAAGTGCGGTAGCGGGTTTTTCCGCTTTTGGGTGGGACTTCAGGAAGAGTATTTCTTCGTGTTGCTGGAGCTTCTCTGTGTGGTCCCGACACGATGTCGGAACCGCTAGGGAAGATGTAGCGCTTGCTGGTTTAGAGTCCCGAATGTAAACCTTGCACCACGTTCAGGCCTCTGAAGACGACGATTCAGTCGGAACGTCAGGCCACTTTAATAAACGTTCCACCATTCAACCTCGAAAGGCACAAACTAATTAACAACTCACACTAACAATGCCGAGGTTGCAAGAAGAGAGAAGGTGGAGAATATCTTTTTTCTAGATTCTCACGATTACACGTTCAATAATGGGACATTATGAGCTATTTGGAAATCGATATCATACCCTTTATGATTTGGTTTATCATCTTTCCCAAACGGATTCTGAATTACCTTCTCGGCTGGTATATGGAACTCTGATTAAAGTTAGTTCTAATAAACCGAAAAAAATTCGTATATAATTAACTCACGGCAGTAATACATGCAGGAAAACGACCTATGTAAGTTGCATGCGTTGTTAGCAGGCTTCTTGTGCAGGACTGGTGCCTTAATTTGCACGCGTATTAGAATAGGCGAAGACCGATTGTGTGACACATGCTGAACAACGTAGAACACTCCTTTTTTCAAAGACGCTCATACTCGACGGCTGGTCGCGCGGTAGGTCTTAGATTCAACGTAAGCCCACGATCAGTACTCCTACAAAGAAAGAATTTCAATTTCCCATGGAACATCGAATGAAGATGTAGGTGTATAATAGAGTTTCGTATACAGAATACATATTTGGAAACCAAACCTACAAAACGTCGCTGGGAGGCGAGTAAGAAGGGGTCAAAGCTCGCTTGCGATGACTCATTGACGCGGTTTTTTGCTTGGTGTGGCTCATCAGCAGGGTTAACCTTGTGGGCATTAACGATTTTCGTGGCTCTGTTGTAGCATTCTTGCCCTAGAAATAGTGGACGGTAGGCCTGCCCACATGGTCAGACCCGTTGACGAGCCACACCAGGCGAAGTCCTGGGCCATTGAGTCATCTCAAGCAAATTTCAAGCCTTCAAGTCTCGCATCCCTACGGCCATTGGCAATTTTAATTTTCATATCTGTAACAGTATTCGAAAATCAATCGATGCATCTAGCTCTCCTTTCGAAGTTCCGTTTCAGGTAAGTTGAAACCCTTTCCTAGTAAGGGCTTTTCGGAAGCCTTGCCACAGCTGATTGAGAGCATTGCTTACGTTTAGTGGGGTGTGTAGATTTATGTCGAATTTTTGCTTTGCAACGTCGCACTCGCGGCGCCATTAACACAGTTTGCCGCGGTCTGTTGGAATTCCGCTCAGAACGCAAGGGTCTTTTACCATGGAGGTCTTTCAAGAAATAGCTGTTTATCTCATCATTGTGTCTGATGTCGAAGCTCCTTCCCTCTTCAGGCTTGGGGTAAAATGCATATCCCTTCTCCTACACTGAAGTCTCTGTCAAAGTATCGGTCTCATCTGCTTTAGCTTGAGCCAAGGAACGAAAGGAGCTTAAACGTCGGTGAAAATTTTGCGCTCATCCCCCCCTCACCGCCCCACCCGACTTTAATTGATCCAAAGATCAATATTGACTAAGAAGTAATAAAAGTATAGAGCTGAAATCACAGGTAAGGTTTCAGTCACCTCCACACCCGTTCTACTCCGTTCCGCCTCCGTGTGAACAACCTCGTCGAGATCCACGAGCTATACTGATGCACTGCGAACAATGGGCAGCTCGACAGTTCGATCAGGTACTAATCTTCACATTTCTTCCCAGAACTCCGTGTTTCTCATTGATCTGAATTTTCAATTTCAAGGCGGTTCTACCTTCAATTCTTTCTGCTCCATTTCAATATGCTTCTAAGACGATGGTGGATCCTATGAAGCATAGCCACGCAAAATTGCTTAGAATGGCCGGTAAGATCCGACTCATGCAATTACTATCAGTTGCTTTCGAGGTCTTAAGACGACGTTTAGGAATCGGTGAAAAAACGAGGCGAGGTGTGGTGGTAAATGGCATGCAGATATATCGTGAAGTAACAGCGAATATTGACAAGTACGAGCGGCCACCACAGCAAAAGAAAGATCGAAGAAGGGAAATGAAGGATGATGCTAAGAAGAAGGATTCTCAACCAAAAGTAAGCATTCCTTGCAGCAGTATTCAATAGAATCTGAAAAGAATAAAATTAAAGGACAAGCCACGCGAGCCGTACTCCAACGTGCCGAAGGATGAATTCTGCATCGTCGCTGACAAATCAATCGAAATAGAGTCAAGCGATTTGGTGAGATCATACCGTATGGCCTCTATGTAGGTTGAATTCAGCAGATGCCCACGGAGAAATAGGTTGACTTCGGTAGGGAGGGGCAGCTGATGGCCTCAGCATTCACACTCATGCCGATCTAGTCTGGTAGACATTTGCTCTTGGTCTTAGCAAATCCCATGGATTCCCTGCATGTGGGTCAGGACACTCAACTTAGCTATAGTAGTCATGCGAAGAGGCCACCGCACCGTTTAGCGCGTGGCAAGTTTACGCGGACTAGCAAAGTACAGCCCATCTCCCGAAGGCTGGCAGGGCGAGGCCTACGGACTTGTATCGATCTCTCTCACCCCGCCATACACTCTCGCCGAATTCTGTAGGCCACGCCCTGCCAGCCTTCGGGAACTGGACTGTACCTGCCGCGAGCGGTGACTCAGTTGGAGTGTTCTGACGCATATCCTGGAGTGTCTTAGATAGAAAGAAATAGAAGCCAGGCAAAGAAGTACGAAAGAGAAACAACCAGTCCATGTAAGTGAAGGGTGAAATATAGAGGCAGGCATGTAAATCAATAAACCAACTAAGGCCGCGTTCATACTTTGCGCCGGTAGGACGTTGGTGCGTTGACAGCAGCGAGGTAGAGTGGCTCGGGGGAGGGGCAGAAACTACGCAGAGAAGGATACAGGGTGGCACAGGTGGCGATGCAGAGAAGAGCAGCCGCGCCCTGTCGTCGGCACCACAAAGTATGAACGCGGCCCATTAGTGCATGATGGAGAGTAATGTGTAGAGACGAATGCCATTTGAACTCTCCAATGATACCAATTATCTAAGTTTTTTTCTGTGATAAGCCAGAATGCTTATTCCCACTCAGAATCATGTGATCATTGGGATCCTCTACAATAGTATGAAGGAATATTCCGTATTCGTTGGAGGGAGGACACACGCCGAGCTGTCATTGGAGGAAGGGCGCGTTCGGAAGAGGGCGTTTCCACCACGCTCACATACGTGCTAAGAGCAGGAAGGGTAGGGAGTGGAAACACACCTACCGGGGTGCATTCAAAGGCTGGCTCATATATAATCGGTCCAAACAATTTTATTATTAACTGGCCTGTCCTGCGGCTGGGCAGCTCTACCTGTACGATAGCGCATACGGGATTCCATCGCAGATCAGGAAAAAAGGAGCGACGCCTCACTACACCACGGCGTGAATATAACATTCTTCGATATTGTAATGCCATTTTAGATCGTTAACCGTATGCGTACACTCGGGAAAGGGGCATTTGGTGCTGTTTATGCTGGAGAGTACAGAGTGAGTCTCAGGTTACCTTTGCCTTTTCCAAGCTGAACTGCATTAATAAAGTTTCCGGTGGCTATAAGGTTTGTCATCCGTAGCTCTAATTTTGAAGTCTAGTGCTTTATGGGTTTTTCTACACTGTGCAGGACAACCACCAAGGGATTGAGTTATTTCGAACTTTCGTTTGAGACTGTAAAGAGCATTGATTACATTGATCGCTTTGGATACCAAATTTGCCATAAGGGCTTCCTTCTAGACTCGAAACGGTACTATTATACCTGTTGCGGTGAAAAGTCTCCGCCTTGTGACCACCGACAAAGATCAACGTCTGCCATGGATCAGCGAGATAGAAATGACTCACGTAAGATTTTTTTCTCACCTTTGAATTCAACTCCAAGAGAGGCGAAGTTCTGTAAGCGTAGCATCACTTCCCATATCCTTTTTGAGTTTTCAATAGCACTTCCATGTCATTCGATGAGGTTGAAGATGATTTCAACAGCATCAGCCTTGATTTCATACAAACTTCATCGTTTACAGCAACTGAACCATCCGAATGTTGTAAGATTTTTTGGATTTTGTATGGAACCTGTGGATAGCAATATCTTGATGATTTTCGAAATGATGGACAAAGGCGCACTCGATTCCTTCTGCAGGGTACGAGGTTCTATACAATTGTAGTTTTATTGATCTTTTTTCTGTATCTCTAATGTAAGGGCGGAGGTGGTGTAGTGACAGGTGGCGCACATCCCACTCTCATGGTTGCGCGGATCAAATCCCGCATCAACGCCCGCCCAGGCCAACCAAGCCTTCCATCCCTCCGGGGTCGGTAAATTGGTACCAGACTCATCTGGGAGGATAAAAGCACTGACTTGTACATCGGCTGGCCACCGCAAGTCATTGTATAGGCCACATCACATTCACCAGCCATCACGATTCTGAATGGAACTAGAATGTGCGGCGCATCCCACAAAAGGGATTGATTATGCCAAAAACTTTATCCTTTATCCTTATCTCTAATGTATAACACAACGGTGCTTCCCTGCGCATTCTTTCTCCGCACTCAATTGGTCACTAAAGCGAGGGAGAAAAATTCACACATGACGCGGACACGTATTTTCTGACGTCATTATTGTCGCGCCGGAAAATTCGACCATTATACTCTTCGGTGCCGGGGGCAGGGCGTGGCTGCGTCTTCTCTGCACCTCTGCCCGTGCCACACTGCCTCGCTAACCTTGAACGCAGCCAGCTCCTCCGTCAGCACTATATCCCAAAGTATGAAGACGGCACTACGCAATATTGGGAAGATCATGAGGTTTTTGCAACTTCACTCGAGGATTCCGACCTTTTAAACCAGAACTGCCTTTTTTGATGCCTTTTGCAGGTTGCGGAGCGCAGATTCACATTATGTCACCTTATTAAGTGGAATTCCATAGCTTTTGGTAACCTCATAAGGTATCAGTGAAACCATGTCGGACTCATCCACAGTTCCATTCGAACCATTAGTGTTTGGAGCGTGGCAGCATTTCACTTTCGTGCGCTGGCAGAGTGCCAACGACTTTTCTGCTACTAACCCATTCGCTATCGCGCCTGTTTTCCCAAAATGGCGCGTTCGCACCGGTAGTGCGCAAGGTTCATACTTTACGCCGGACTGCAAAATTGAAAAATTGGGAAAAAATCAGAAATCCTAACCTATTCAATCACTTTCGCCTTTATTTCTGTCAAGGGGAATCTGAAAGTCATTTGCACACTTTTCGTGGAGCTACCGATTTTTTCGAGGCCTTCAGTGGGTGTGTCAAGTGATAATTTTCTATTAAATCTTCTTGGAATTATTCGTTTCTTTCATTTACTTGAATTTAGTTTGATTCTCTTATAGAATCAAACTAGCGTTAGCTGTAACGTAACGAGTGCAATGATTTTCTCTCCACTTTGACTTATCTATCTATTTAAAGACACACCACGCGATAATCAGATTAGTGGCTTATTTTCGTGGGGCGAGTAGGTTCTTGGATTGCAGCTCACGCTACACCTTTGTTGTGGCTTCGCGGTGCACTCTTACGGTGTTGTGCCTACTTGAACACAGCCGAGTCACGCCCACCCAACCAAATTACGTCTAACCTCGAACGAACAAATATCCAATGTGGTGCTCACATAGAGCAGGAAACTTGCGATAACTTGCAGATAATGTGATGAAACAGCCATTTCGATGAAGAAAGCAGCTTCCACATTGGAAATTATGCTTCTAAGACCGGGTTTGAGTTAGTTGTCTGGGCGTGGCTCGGTTGTATTCAGGCAGGCACAACACCGTGAAGGTGCACCGTGCAGCTGCAAACAAGATGCAGTCTGAGCAGTTATTCAAGGCCCTACTTGCTACAAGAAAGTGAACTACTAATCTGATAATCGCGTGGTGTGCCTTTAAGTTTACTATTTTCAGAAGATCAACTATCATATGAGTATCAATGAGACGGTGGATTGGCTATGTCAGATTGCCCGCGGTATGGCACATTTACACGCACAGATTCCAGTGATTGTACATGGCGACTTAGCAGCAAGAAATGTTCTAGTCTGTAGCCATCCAGTAGATGTGACAAGGTGAGTAAGCCTCACTCTTGGAAATCTTTGCTTCAGCACACACTGATTTAAAGCACAGCACATTTGATTCAAAGACAGCTGGAGGGCTAAATCTGACAGGTTGTGGAGTATGAAAAGGGGTGCTCTGCTTAGCATTGTAGAGAAACAACGAAGTAAAATAGCGAGAGTCCGAGAAATAAGAGCCCGAAAACCTTGTCTTTGCACCCCTCTGCATCACTAGATACAGACTGGTGAGAGGTTGACACAGAAGATCGCGGACGATGTCTCGCCCTCGCCGGCGACCCTCCCGGCGGATGAGGGGCACAGACGGAGTGCTGCGGAATCGTGATAAGATCCTTAGCCGCGCCGTTTCATTGCGAGTTTCGTCACACACATGGTCTCGTCCGAAGTGGAAGATTTGTTTAGAGAAGATGTATTCTCAGTTTTCACTTCCCTTACCCCTCCCGTGCCTTAAACCTAGTCGCAACCGCGCCTGTTTTCTGAAAACAGACCGATATCATATGGCTGACATGGTCAGAACCGGCTAACTTGGTGTCAGCCACCGATAGCTAACTTGATCAATCGGCATTTCTATAAAACTGTAAAATTATACTATAAAACTGCCAGTATTGAAAGATCGTGCGTGCTTGCATTAATTACTCCTCACACTAAATCATTATTTTTTTGTGGTGCCGTACATAAGGCATCAAAGAGCGGTACAGCCCGTTTCCCGACGGCTGGGAGGGCGAGGCCTACGGACTTGTATCGATCTCTCTCACCCCGCCACACACTCTCACCCAACTCTGTAGGCCACGCCCTGCCAGCCTCCGGGAACTGGACTGTAAATATAATTGCTATTGTTTTTTGCCTTGTCTCGCACAGTATAGCCGCATTTCAAATACGGGTCCGCATACTTGACTTCGAAATAAGTTATCACTTCAGATATGTCTTGAAACTTACCGATTTCGGGATTTCGAAAAGAACCCGTTCGGAAACATTTGCCACTTATGACGATCCTAATAAAATCCCGTGAGTTAGCAAATCAGTTCCCATTCATTCCTATGGTGATCACCACTTGGATCGCTGTGTTTCACAGATTCAAATGGTTACCACCGGAAGTTTTGAAAAGTCGTGAAATGACGCCAAAGGCTGACGTATGGTCGTATGGAGTCTTAATTCACGAACTCTACGGTATCGGTGAACCATACGGTATGATGGGGCCGGAAAAGGTGATCCATGCGCTCAATGGTGAGTCAGATTTTACCTCAAAATTTTTCAAATTTTACCTACAAAAGCAATGGCAATTCCTGTGTCTTTAGAAAGGCCAAACGTTGATAAATGTTACGTTTGAAACATTTCTTGCTCAAATCAATAGGATTCTTATCCCGTGACGTAAATAGGTGTTGCTTACAGCAAAGCATCAAATGGTTTCTCAGCCGCAACGCGACGGCGCGCGTCTTTTGCCATGGCCGTATAAGGCCGCGTTCATGCTTTGTTTCGGCAGGGCAAGGTTGGGCAGAGAGACAGAGTGGCACGGGGGAGGTGCAGAGACGACGCAGGCAATGAGACAGAATTCAGGCGGAGACGCACACACGTCGCAACACCTTGCCGCCGGCACCGCAAGGTATGAACGTGGCCCAAATTCCCTTGCAGTTAGTCAAACTTCTTATCCCCACCTGAGAAAACCACTGACTGATTTTGTAGTTGAGAAAATTCCTCTGTGAAACTCTACAGAATGTTACTGATTATTTGCAGATGGGCATCGCTTTGAGCGGCAACCAAAAATGCCGCATTTTATCTACGATGTATGTCTACAGTGTTGGAGACGGTTACCATTAGATAGACCACATTTTAGGTTGGTTCCGCAAAGAACCAGTGAATACGGTGGCTACGTAAAAACAATGAACTATCAATTTCAGAGAAATTGAACTTCAGCTGCTTCCGCATTACATAGAGCATGAAGCTTCTCATATGGAAATTATCACAGAGCGATACAAAAAGCAACAGGAAACTACTCGCTCACAAGTAAACGACGCTAATATGACCGAGTTGGACTTTATCGATCGCCACTGATAGAGACTGTTAATTAATAGTAGTGATATTTTGTTTTTGAACGAAAATTCTCAGAAAGATTATACAACATTTTTTCGTAGTATTTTCCGTGAGTTAATAAATAATTAAATCGCAATAGTTATACAAATGCAGTTAGCCAGAACAGCTGAGACCTGTGTGTGCAGATATGACAACGAATCGCTTCGCGGCGCCACCAGTACGACTTGCAAATCGATTACTCTTGGTAGCTCGGCAGAGCGTGGCTGCGTGACATCTGCGCTTCCACCCATGCCCCACTGCCTCGCTTGAAGGCTGCCATGCCCTGCCACTGGCACTCGCATCCACCACGCCGCTCGCCGCGGGCGGCCACGCGATTCGCTGTCATATCTGCACACACCCCTGAGACCTGACATTTTGTTTATTTGTCCGAAAAATTGTACAAGGTGATGCGCTACTGCGTTCCACACCTTGCAATGACTTACTGCCAGCAAATATGTATACTACATCAGAGTGCAGTCCGCCGCGCGGCATTGTGACATCACACAGGGCGCATACCCGCGCGACGGTGATGCGCTTTCGGGGAAGTCACCGCGGCGTGCTCAACTAGGTCAGATCACGCGAGGAGGCATCGACCTCGTTCGCAGCGACCAGCGATGAACTTGGCGCACGCGGTGACGCACTTTGCATGGCGCAGTGACCTAATTGTAGTGTCTTGACGCACATCCGCCACCCGACTGAGATACTTTGTCCAACGGCTATATAATCTGTTCTAGCCCGTGACAACAGCGCTAGGCCCAAAGTTATACGATAGCGGAATAAAATTTATTTGTATGAGTCATTGAGGACAATGTGAAATGTAAAACGCAAAAAAAAAACAACCGGAATAAATGGAAAATAGGATACAGGGTGGAACGATAGATGTCCTACGCTATCACTAATAATAGGTATGCAGTGGTTTTGCTCCCGTTAAGAAAGTAGAATTATACAAGGCTCAACCATGGAAATGCCCGCTTAAGTGATGAGCACTCTGTCATGACATAGCCTTCATTTTATGTGAAATAGTAAAGGAAATATAGATTTTCAGAGGATAGAACTCTTACAAATAACTTTCAGTATCACTTAGGCGTATACTACCCAAAGTTTGAACAGGACCCGAAGGTAGGCTTTGGCCTGATGGTCGTCGAGCCATACCGGAGATATGGTAATAAGGACGTGATAAGTCCTCAGAAGGCGGCGATTGTTGCTCCACGGAAAGACGATGAAGGGACTGACTACGACTCGACTCAGCTGTTTCCACGAATAGACTTTCCATTCGACGATGAGCTGTATCAACACCGTCGACTTTTTTCCGAATCGATGCAATCGCTGCTTGACGAGCTTCTGGTACGACACTGAAAGCAATAACCATTTCTCACATCATTGGAGGAAGTGAGGCTCATATCACATGGACTAATCACAAAGTGTTTTCAAAGTGTTTGTGATGTGAGTGATACAACTATATGAAGCTGAGTAAAGTTTTAGGGTCAAGCAGAAACTAGTGCTGTTTTCCAAATAAATTAAAAGACACCGTAAAGTTATGCGGCCAAGCGCTGCCTATGATCTCCGGTCACATTCACATCAAGCTTTCCTAGCTAACATCCTGTTGCCAGTCCCCGAGGTCGCTTAGGCCGCGGTCATACTCACCGCCGCCAGGGCGTGGCTGCGTTCACAGGGAGCAAGGGAGAGTGGCACGGGAAGGTGCAGAGATGAGGCACGCAACGAGGCAAGGTGACATAGGCGGAGACTCAAAGATACGCAGCCACGCTCTGTCGCCGGCACCGCAAAGTGTGACCGTGGTCTTACAGGCACCGTCACCACGGTGGGCTCTTGGCGGTGGCGTGCTCGACCGTGACAGTGTATGTGTTATTAGGATGTATATGGTTCTGCGTGCTACAGATTTGAGTCTTCCCCTATTTAATTTAGGATTTGTTCGCACCTTTTGGTGCGCTGGTAGTAACTTACTTGTGATTTGCGTTCACTTGTGCTATCAACATCTCGGCGATGTGTCGCAGTTCTTGGATATCGTTGTTGAGACGTCGTCGTTCAGCTGCGCAGATCCTTTCGGGACTTAGTTGTGAATCACGAACCTCATTCACTCTGTGACCAAGCTCTTCTATACGATGATTCACCTAGAAACCACACTATTGGAAAAATGATATTTTTTGAAGATGTCAAGGAATACCATAACAACTGAAAAATAATATAAAAATAAAATAATTATAGACTATTTGCATCCATTAATCATTGGAATGTTCGGCCCGTGAATTGAATAAATAAAAATTGTTCGGTTTTTCGAAGTCTTGATTTTCAAAACAATTAAGGTTTTCGAAACAGTGAAGGATCACACTGAGTTTTTATTTGTTCCGATATGACTGATAAACTCAGACTTAATGAAGTATTTTTTATAAATTATTTATGGGGGTCTCGCAACAAAGAGTCAGTTTGTTTCCTTCTCGCACGAGCTCAAACTAGATGTTTCTACACTCTCTGTATTCGATTGATCGACATAGTAAGATGTGTATCGTCAGGAGAGAAAGTAGCACCGCGGTTTGTTCGCGAATCATCGCGCATGACGTGTGCAATTGCGTACTCTAGTCAAGATCAATGAATCCTACAGTCCATTTCGGAGCGCTTGATAGAGCGAGGCCTACGGACTTGGGTGAGAGTGTGTCACACTCTCTCACACCGCCACACACTCTCACTCTCGCCACTCAGGCCACGCCCTATTTAGCGCTGTGAAATGAACTGTATGTCATCGGCCCCGCAGTGGACCACGCTTCTCACATAATTTGCAGTGGCTTCTCGCATTTATTAAAATCGTTTTTCAGGGAGTGAATTTGGTTCACGACTAGAACGCGTTGTACGCACACGCATCAAAAAGAAGTCCCCAATATAAATATTTCAGCATTCATGGTTTGAAAGATTTTGAAAATTCCCCGAGAGTCTAGAAACAAAATGCAGCGCTGTGAATTACACTGTGCAGTGGCTGTTTCATTCGAGCGAAACAGCATATGATACATGTGTTCCTCGTTCCGTGTTAACACTTTACCTACATGTTCAAACACGGCTTATCCATAACGGATTCTGACCACGCCCCAAGAGATTAGATTTCCGTCTGCAGCATTATTAATGGAGAAGTGTGGTCAAGAAATCATACCTCGACGATGGTAGTGTTGAAGGCTTCAGTAACATTCAGCTTAGCTTCATTTTCACTAAGAGCTCGACACAATCGTCCCCATGTTTGCTCTAATTTCTCGTTTAATCCTATCTGAAATGTATACTGTAAAAACTTTTCTATTCTACTCATTTTCTCGTATTAGTAGTGTTTCTTCACTGTCGCCGGTCTGAAAACCTCCTTTAAATTAAAAGCAAAAATGAATTCCAAAATTGCACAGGTTTATGTCAAATTGGGTGCAAAATTTCAAATACAACACTAAGAATAAATCTGATGCAAACACCAGAACTCAGAAACACGAACTGTTCGCCATTGGGAGGAATAGTAAATGAGCTAAATCTTAAAAGAAAACCTAGAATTTTTCTAACCTGATTTTTAACGTCCATCCTTAGCGACCTCCGTAAAACCAATGCAACTTGGCACAATTGCCGACCGTATTCATATGTGCTCTGAAAACCAAATAAATCACCCCAAAATGCACCACTACGAACATTCGTAAACTTAATTACATTGAAATTCGATCAGAATAAATAGACAGAAGGTTAAGATTAAGCGGAGATGGTGCGGTGACAAGTGACGCCCGCTCCCATATGAAGCGGGTTAGGCCGCGGTCATACTTTGCGCAGCTGCGTTAGTTGACGCCGGCACCGGCGTCAACTAACGCAGCTGCGCAAAGTATGACCGCGGCCTTAACATACCGCATTAATGTCGTCTAGACCAACCAAGCCTTCCATTTCTCTCGGGTAAGTAAAATAGTACCATCCCCGGCTGGGAGGATAACAGCACTGACTTGCTCATCGACTGGCCCCAAGTGACCGCATAGGTCAAATGGCATTTACCTGGCACCAGGATTCTTAATGGAACTAAATGCGCCACGCATCCCAACAATTGGTTAATTACCGTCAAAAACTACCGGTACGAAACGTACCGTCGGCACTCGACCTTTAACTTTGACTAGATAGAATGTATTATGGATAAAGAGAAAGATACCCTAGCTGTTTCTTCAAGTTTCATTCGATCTTCTCGTAGATGTCGCAGATCATCTTCGGCACCGCTCATCTGATTATAGTCCTTCAGCAGGGTTTCGTGCAGCTCTTCAAGCCATTTTATTGCCTAAACGAACGTTTTCAGCACGATCTCGTAATACATATTATATTGACTATACTTCAGCGAGCAATTGGAGGGGTGTGTGGCGACTGGTCGAATCTCGCTTTGCGGCGTCGCATTCGCGGCGCCGTCAGTACGACTTGCAGCAGTCGTTTGGAATTCCGTTCAAAACGCACTGGACTGGTACCGCAAAGGATCTGCGATAATTGCAGATTAGAAGCTTCGGAAGTTCGCCTATGTTGTTGTTGTTGTTGTTGTTGTTGTTGTTGTTGTTGTTGTTGTTGTTGTTGTTGTTGTTGTTGTTGTTGTTGTTGTTGTTGTTGTTGTTGTTGTTGTTTCAACAGGTAAAGCTGCAACGACACGCACTCGCCGCGCCGCTTGCCGTGGGTGGCCGCGCGAAAATTCGTCCAATCGCCACACTCCACTATTCAATCCTTACTTGCTGAGCGTCATTCTCGCAGGTAAACAGCTGAGTGAATTGTTGCAGTTTTAATCGGCGCACGTCAACCAATTCAAGGCATCTGAAAACCGGTACAGCTACAAAAATTGAAACCCGTAAAAAGGAGCATGTAAATAGAAGAGATATAACTAAACTATAAAATCTGTAAACAGGAATGAACAGGCCTTTTCTATGAGGCAGAGTGAGCTTTGATTTTTTTCCGCATTTCAGGATTTCTTCGCTTAATTTTAGTCTTGCTACATGGAGAACCCATGTCTTTCCAATGACGACATCGAGAGGGGTGGTTAGGGTTGTCCTCTTCGAGAATAAGCGCTTTCGGGAGACGCAAAGACGTTAAAAGGCCAGCGTTAAACACTTGTAAGGGCCCTGCCACGGTTCATCGTGGTCCATTGAAGGCATGGCAGCCACAGCTTGGCTTGCCCGTTTCTACAGCAATGAAAACCTTCATGAGAGCGCGGAGTGCGCGAGAATCTATTCACCTTAGAATCGGCAGTAAAGGGGTCACAGTTCCTGTGTATGTGGCCGTTTCATCGGATTCCCTCTCCACTGCGACAGCACTTAGCAGCTTCACATCACAATCACTAACTACCGAAATTAGCTCCTTGCGACCCTTGTAGCGCATGCAGGACTTACTTCAGTGCGTGCGACAGAACACTCGAATTGGGTTATTTCGATGGTGCTAGGCGAATCGCGTCACGTGACAATTGCGTTGCGGTGACGCTGTGGATTGGTCGCGGCTGCCGCATCCTCGCATGCCGACCCAATCTGAGTGTCCTGTTGCACAGCCCATACCATGCCGTTATATTAGTTACTATTTTTGTTTTCACTAATGACGCTTCAAACTCGACCTCTTTCTTCTCTCCCTCGCAGCTGAGAGTTGCTCACGAACATGAACGATTCCGGCCATGTAGTCTCTTATGGCACGTTTTCCATGTACGTTCTTTTCTTCGGCAGAAAGGTCTTCGATGAACGACGATGCGCATGATGTCACACTTTCGTAGATCTTCTCTGAAAGGTCAGACTTTCGGACAGATCTGAAGCATAGCTAGACTTCCGCGCAACTGTCGGAAGTCTAGCTCTGTCCCTTCCTCGTGCACTAATTCAAAATTGATGGCGAATATCTAATATGAATCCATTAATTAATTATGGGAAGGATTTCAGTTTTGGAGGCGAATTTTAAGCAGCCAGTTCCATTTCGAATTTGTAGCAGTAACAATCCCATTATTGTCAACCCTGAATACTCAACTTTAATATAGTCTACTAATTTAATATGTACTACCTATTAATTTAATACTGTACTAAAAAACGAAGATAAAGGATTCGCTTTTTGAACAGCTCCATCCACATTCTGAGAGAATAGGGAGTGACCAACTTGAACCCATTTTGGGCTCATACTTCCGCCATCTATTAGCACTTCATCAGTGCCATTACTTTGAAAAAATTTCCATTGAAAAGTACCATAAAATCATTTTACCCATAGCTGAGACCTTCTCCTCCAGATTACTCTTCTCTGATTCGACAGCAGCTAAATCACTCATCATGAGATCTGTACATAACGACTCCAGTAGTACATCGGTCTTCCGTGTAAGCTGAAATAATTTCGTTAATCACAAATCCATTAATGATAAATTTTTTCATTGATTATTTGATTTGGGAGCACAGTCCACTGTGTATAGAGGCATGAATTACTTCCATTTTTTGATCGAGAATGAAGCGTGTTTCCTGAGATATCATGCATTGCAAGCGTACGGCTACCAGAGGAGCGCACCAAGAGGTCCACGCTCTTTTTTCATAAAACCACCACAGTGGCATGAAAATACTAGACCACTTTTCCCATTGACCTTGTATGGTCTTATCCCTAAACCCTGGGTTGAATGAAGCACGAGTAGCCGAGGTTTCCTTTCGGAGTTTCACGAGCAGGCTTTTTTTCGGAGTTTCACGAGCAGTAAGAGACTTGACGGCATGCCACAACCATGCAGCTGCAATAGCACAGCGAACCTTTTCTTGAAGATTCATGGACAGCAAGAAACTTGACGACGATATCATAACGATGCAGCTGCAATAACACAGCGAGCACATGTGCTGATGGAAGATAATCAAAAACTGCTCGAAAAAACACCTTTCGAGCTAAATGCACTGTGCAGAGATATGCCTATTCATTTATTCGGAACCTTTGCCGAGTAAATTCCTTTTTCCGAAAGACACCTGCTCTATGCATACGCCTTTGAAAGAGTATCGGGTGTTGTGCCGGGAAAAGACGAAGCACTCACTAATGGAACCTGATCGGAATGATTTATGCCAAACTCAGATAGCTAATCATTGTGAAGTGGATGCTTAAAATAGCTATAGAACGACCGATCGTCGGAGAAATCAATTTTATTGCACTTCAGCTACAGATAAAAAAGAAATACAAGGAAGGCAAATTAAGATGAAAACCATCTTCACAGGCAGATTCGAAAATTTGCTCACATTTCAATTTCGATTTCAATGAGCAGAAGTGGAACAATGGCACCAGGGCACTCCCGTGTGTCGAGGAAATGAGTCGCTTCAGTTCGACCCCCTCCCCTCTACAGGCATCAAATACGAACCCTCTTTATTGACCTCTACAATACCGGCAACTGTTCACTACTGCCGGATTGTATAGTTGCACATGTACGTATACTATGCACATAAACGCATTCTTACCCAAAGCGAAAATACATTTATTTTACATTCACGTTTTCGCACGCACGTTTTCGCTGCAGAATGTTTACTGCTTCCCATCTGCTTGATGAAGTTTAGATTCCAGTGCTTTGCTGACCTCGGCATATACGACCCCCTCCTGACCTGGCAAACACGATCCCTCCTTTCTCTGTCGGTAATCCCTGACTTCCAGTGCACCCTGAATGGGATAAGGCGCCTCCAGTACACACTCAGATGGCCTGGGAAAAAATCTGGGATCGAATCCCCTCAACGGCCATCTCTTCCATGCACAATCAATCCGGTGCTGTCAGAATTACATGAGAGAAGTATTGCCCCATATGGTTAGTTCTAGCAGGCTATTGCTTAGAAAGGGGGGAGGGGAGGTCAGGGCACTCCCATGTGTCTAGGAAAACAGCTGCTTCAGTGTGATTCCCCCTCCCCCTTTTACGGGAACCAAATACGACCTCATCTTTTTTGACCTCTACAATACGAGCAACTGTTTGTATAGTTCCAATGTGTTTTATTGCTATAAATCCTTTCCTGAAGCAGAAAGATATTTATTTCACATTCTGTCGCACGGATTCGCGATGATACTCTTTCCTTCTCATCTGCTTATTGAAATTTATATTTTATTTCTTATCGCTGACCTCTGAAGGTATAACGCCCATCCTCCTATCCGGCAAAATACAACCCCCTTGTCGAGGACTCTTCGAATCTCGTGTGCCCTAGGGGAGGCTTACATACACGGAGCTCCTCATTCTATACTATTATAGTACTTACTGGATTTTCCGCAAGAATCATCTATAGGTTATTTTTCTGCTGAGGTTGAGGTGTTGTAAAGTGTATTCGCAGCTTTTTGTGATTGAGAAAAGCTAAGCGGATTTCTTTTGACGCTTTTTCAAAAAGGTTGACCAACAGTTGTTTCTCGGAAGCTAATAGGATAACATGCACTTTGATAAATCATCTAATGTGTAGTACCAGTTGCAGTAAAACTAGAACGGACCAGAGAGAAGGGTTACACCCACTGCTTTTAAGCTTCCAAAAGAGCCTGCCCGTGTCTCCTCACAATACTATATGTAGTCGCAGCAAGTGCAAAGGCGGTCATCAGAAGAGATATACTCTGTCATTGCCAAGAATCGTCCTAGCATCATGACGCGCTTATGCGCCACTCGCCACTGCGCTATCCACATTGATACTGGGGCTGAACGTAACACCTCCACAATGTTCAAAATTTTTGTTGAAAAGAAAAAAGAATTTCAGTTAAAGATTTCAATTGATTAATCAAAGCCACTCACATCGCTGACACGTGTGTGGAATTCCTCACTTTGCCTAGCCATCCCGGTTTGCCTTTCCACACGATTCGCGTACTGTCTAGCAAGAGCACGGACTTGTTCTCGAGCCTGAATTCTTTTAGAATAAATTGGTATCGTCCGTAAGTACAATTCGAGCCAAAAATATTTGAACATATATTTATGAAAGGGTTTATAAAAATTAGGGGTTTGTTGTAAAATGTTGCGAACCTTTTCAAGTGTAATAGAGTGAGCGGGGACTGCAGCCATTAAACGTGATGCCAGCTCTGCTAGTTCGTCTGCTTGTGACACGATTTCCTGAAAAAAATTTATAATTATTTTTAACAGTATTTATCACTGGAGTTTTTTAAAGTTCGATTGAATAAATCATTTTGAATGCATATTTTTCTAGAAGTGATTAATGGATGCGGAAATAATGCATTCTGCAATAAGACCGAAGCAAATAAAACCAGCCATTATGGCATACATGGCATAGCACAGTACATATATCCCAAAAAAAAAAGCAAAATTTCAATTATATTACTTCAATTTCACACTTTAACTTTTTACTATTCAAACTATTTTTAGTGTAATAAACAAATATGTTGCGTTGGTCAGTAGCGCGAAACAGCCGCGCATGGGACGGCGTGGAACGGGAATAGCGGTGTGAAGTGCAATGGGTTGTAATGAAAAGCAGATGAAGGGTGGGAGTTCCCACAGCTGGAATGCAGCAGCAGAGGTAGTATGGGACATGGGATGTCGACGAGATCGATTGAAGTCTTCAACATCAGAAGAAAAACGTCGCAACAGATGGCAGAAAGAAGTTGCACCTGACTGGCGCCGTACTGAAGCCTTTCACTCATGATTAGTATAGAAGAAGTCTAAGGGGAAAGAGTATGTCGGGACACTCCCAAGTGCCAAGGAAAATAGCCGCTCGAGTACGACCCTCCCCCATAATTTTTGACCTCTACAATACCAATACTTGTTACTGAAATGCACAGTTGCAATGGGTTTTAGTGCTATGGATTATGCTGTGATATTTTTACTTGGACCAAAAAGACATTTATTTCACATTTCCTCGCCCGAGTTTGCTGCGGAATACCTTCACTTCGCATCTGCTTATTGAAGGTTTAGATTTTAGCGCTTAACGCAGAGCTCTGCAAGGACGACTCTCTCTCCCTCTGTTCGGTCGAATACGACCCTCCTGTCGAGGAGTCCTCGACTCCCGGTGTACTCTGGAGTAGATGGTTTGTGCAACTACAAAAAGAAGATATTTAGCAAGTGGGGATTCCGGACTGTTCTGAACGTTCAATAGGACATAGCTTCCCACTCTAAAGCAGTACTTATGTTTTGCTTTGTGGTCGACATGTAGCGATGGATAAGTATTGACTGAAATGTGGCTCGGAGTAGGACCAAGGAGTTGCAGAATGCAACCTTTCTTCGCTTAAACTTCTTTACCTTGAACTTAGCACTTCTTGTCTTTTAGCGATTCGATTACGTGCATAAGCTAGGTCCACTTATGACAGGAATCGCTTCGCGGCGTCGCAGTCGCGGCGCCCTCAGTACGAGTTCCGCTCATGACGCAATGGGCTGGTACCCTGAAGGAGCTCCAAAGATTGCAGTTTAGAACTTCGGATGTTCGCCTATGTTGTTGTTGTTGTTGTTGTTTCAACAGATAAAGCTGCAAACGAATTGCACTCGCCGCGGGCGGCCACGCGATTCTTTGTCATAAGTGCACACACCCTATGATCTACGGTGGTCGCGCGAGAAACACACCCATTCACATAAATTGACCTGCAGTCTGAGAAGGAAGTGTGAGTCATCTCATCCGCCGTGAACACTCCGAGCAAGATCTCAGATCGGATACTCTCATTTGGCAAGCCGTGGATAGTCAAGATGATGCTGATTCTGCTCATCAAGACACTCTAATTCCGTTTCGACAAAAAGGAACGTTGCTTGAGGGGAAAGGACTAGGGGCATTTTGTACTTGTATTAAAGTCTATGTTGAAACTCTCTTCTGAACACGAAAATAAACCGCGTGGCAGTTGAAAACTGCTAAGGCGAGACTGATAAATCACTAGAAAAAGGCCGCATGCAGCGTTCTCAACTCGACTAGAAAGTTCGGCTTCTTGAAGTTTTTCTCAATTAAATGCTCATCTCGCAATATTTCTGCGTTTTATATCGCGTACGGTAAGCAATAAAAGGAGGGTTGGCCACAAGAGGATTGCGACATTCGGTAAAGCGAAAGGTTTCGGCGAGAGACCGGACAAAAGGGGTGGGAAGTTCATCAAAGCAGGGAATAAGTGGAGCGACAGGGACTCTAATCGCGTAGTCCATTTACCACGTCCGATTAGTTTTATAGTTTCATTTTGTGTGGGCTGACCATCTTGATACATGATTGTTGGGGCCGCATAAGGATGCACGTGTATGGTTACAGAAGGACTGTTGGCCCAAGATCAAGCATCAGGTCTGTCCAACTCGGTCAGGTCACACAAGAAGGCGGCATTCGCACTTCCTGGTACGCACTCTTTTCACGGCACGACTAGCAAAGAACTTCTCGTCCGGTGAGGCCGCTTCAATACTTTGCAGCACCGAACGACAGCACTCTGGCGACGCGCTGTGTTTATAACGCTCGACCAAACTATACTACGGTATGATGATGCGTGACGAATGCCCGCGCAAGTCTGGAGCAGGATATGATCCTTGGGGAAGATCTTGGCATAGTGCCAAACTGCGGCAATATTCGCACGCGCTTTCCTACTATTTGCGCAGGCTTCCGCTACGATTATCATACTGTGGTATGGTTCGGTCGAGCGTTATAAACAAAGCGCGTAGTCAGATTTCCGTCGCCGTTGCCGCCGGTGCCGCAAAGTATGATAGCGGCCTGACGTGGTTTCTGGCTCACACCCTTTCCCACAAAGGGAAGTATTCTTACATTAATTTTTGCAAGTCGTGCTTTTGACGAGCTTCTGAAACTTGGTCTATCCCGAACTGTGTCGTATAGTTCTCAGTTTTTAGCAGCTTCACCATAAGAAATTTCAAAGTGAGCAAGGATTTGATGCATCGATTATGCCGCACAATCCCTACCCGCTCATGGACCACACCACTGCACTACCGAGTTTCCATCTCGACTATGAATCTAAACCACTTTGTAACGACAATTTCGTCACAGCGCGTTCGAGATGCCTTGCTAATCATCTGCACATTGAGAAAAAAAGACATTCGAAACACGCCAATCTAATAAAGTAAATAATGCAATAGGAACTGAAAGAGGCCTATACCTTGCTTTTCAAAGCTAGCTGTTGATGTTCCTTGACCAGTTGCCGTGCTTCATCTTTATTCTCCCCGATTTCATGTAGTGTAAGCAGCCATTTTTCACCTGGACCTTCAATCCAATCCAAAAGTCTGAAGCAGTATTTCGAGAGTTGTGATAAGAATTATGAAAACTTCACAATTTGTGAACTTTCAGATTTTCCTTTTCTCACCACCAAAATTGCTGACAGCTCATAGGAACTACATAGTGATGTTCAGTTATTAAATTTCTTTCAGAATGAACCCACCTGTTCACTCCTTCGGCATGTTCTTCGAGCATTCTACATCTCTCTTCATTTTCGGCTGTCACTCTTGACAATTCAGCCTCTTTCTGAGGTAGAGCAGCAAGGCGCTGGAAATTCCCAACATTTGCAAATTAGTATGTACATTGTTTCGTAAACACCTAACAATCATTGCTCAAAGTAGAAGGAATCACTGCTTGCGAGATACTCATTGACAAACAGCAATAATGCAGTTCAGGGATTGGGTACAATAGCAACAGGGGCTCGAACTCCAGTCGCAGCGCTTGGCATCCAGTTAATGAGACCGCCTTCATACTCTGCGGTGCCGACGGCAGAGCGTGGCTGCGTGTCTCTGCGTCTCCGTCTATACCACCTTGCCTCGCCTCGTTGCCTGCGTGGTCTCTGCACCTCCTCGTGCCACTCTCTCGCTGCGTCTAAACGCAGTACACCCTGCGGGCGTGGAGTATGAAGCCCTTGACACAACTGATCAGCGCGACACCTTCTTGATTTTACGCGAATCGACCGCAATAGCAACACGTGTGAGCACATTTGATGCACCTGGCTCTGGCTTTTTGATATTCCCCTTCCTCGACAGAATAACATAGAAAAAAATAACCTGCGTTATTCTAGAACCAAGAGAAGAGAAACGGAAACTTACTTCAACTTCATTGATTTTATCTTTTAGTGCTTTTGCTGCAACATCATGATGGACATTTCCCGATTTCCTCAAATCAACGATCAATCGACGAGCTGAAATACTCAGATGGGTCTGGAGGGTTGGGGTGTGTACACTTGTGTCGAATTATCGCTTTGCGACGTCGCAATCGCGGTGCCGTCAGCGCAGCTTGCTGCAGTCGTGGAGTTTCGCTCAGGACGCAAGGGTCTGGTACTATGGAGGTCCTTCGTGAAATATCTGTTTATCTCATCATTGGCTAAAACAATAACCTAACCCCAAAAAGACAAAATAGTGACTTAAAAAATAAAAGAAACGATAGCATTACATGATAACATTCCTGATTAAGAAATAAATTAATTCAGGCGTAACACCCTAAAGGGAGTGTTGCAATGTACGTAATCACGCGCGTAGAAATCCGCGGAACCGCTCGCCGCGCGAAAATTTGACATAAGTGTACGCACCCGGAGGCTTGCTACTAAGAATCCAGCTATGTTGATCTCAAGATAATCTCGAAAACTGATTTTTCGCACTGGCGATGAAGGTTGGTTCATCTGAAGATACCTGCAGCAATGGTTGCATCATCCGAAGAGATCTGAAGCCGACCATTTGCCTGAATAATATCCTGTTGAAGACTGCTCAGCTCAGCCATCATAGCCTCGATTTTCTGAAATAAATCAGTCCAATGACTACGGTCAATAAAGCAGTCAGAAACTTCATAATGCCCACATACCTCCCGTTCATCACACCATTTCTCCGCATCGTAAGTGTATGTCCCACCGAAAATCTCCGGTAATTGTGATATATCAATGTATTTGGATAACTTATGCAACGATACAAGAAGTGTCTAAACACGGTCTTATTTTTGAAGGAACATTCACAAAAGAATCACCATGATCATTTCTCTATCTCTATCTCTAGGAGGACCATAGAATGGTGTCTTTCCCTAACTTGATACTGTACTGAAAGGCATAATACACGATAATTTGGATATTCCAGTGTTTTCGAAAGGATAGAGGAATTTGTAACTGGCGTAGGGTCGAAGTCGAATGACTAGGCTGCTGAGGCCCCCTTCATACCGTGCATCGGCAGAACGTGCAGCGAGGCAAAGTGACCCGAGGTAGATGCAGAGACGACGCAAGCAACGAGGCAGGGTGGCATAGGGGGGACACAGCGAACGCAGCCACGCCTTGCCGTCGGCACTGCGAAGTATGAAGACAGCTCAGAGACACCGGAAGAGATAAATTTGGCAGACCGTGGAATATGAAAGTAGGGGTGCTGAGCAGTGTAACAGTAGAGAAAGAACCAAATAAAACGACGAAAGCCCAAAAAAAGAAGAGCTCTTTCGCGCCACTCTGCCTCACTAGCCGGGGGTAGATTGCAGACGGAATAGAGGCGAAATCAGCCGGCCGTGACGACGTCCCGCGCCTTCGCGACCACTCGCAGCGAATGCGGCAGCGTGAATCGCCGTGCTGAGGAATCATGATTAGACCCCGAGCCGCACTTTTTCAATGCGAGCTTCGCTATACACATCACCTCTTCTGAAGTGGATGGTTTGCTTTCAGAGTACATTTATACACATTTCTCACTTCTTCCTTGGCTCTCCCGGTACCGTTGAGGTCGATCAGGGTATGTCAGAATACCAGCTGCCACTCACCTCAACCGGCACGTGCATCGGTACCTCAGTGTTATCGTCTGCATCTACCGCCTATTACGTTTCTACCATGCCTCTTTGTAATGATTTAACGTAATAACGAAAGTCAAAGGCAACAAAGGAAACCCGATTTCAAACGATTCCAGTGAGTTTACCCCTTATTTTTTTTCATCAGTGAGCAATGCAGCAATTCTATCCATTCCATTCGGATCCCATTTGGTCTAGGAATTACTAGGTTTTTGTGGTAACAAGGAGTAACTATTCAAACTAGCTGTGAAATAGTCTTCCGTTTATAGTGATAACTCATACTTTTGTGACAACAAAGACCGTTCGCTGCAGTACCATTCAGATGCGCTGGCGGGCCGTAAATTTTGTGCGACACCGCGTTCAGGTCCGACACTACTTGCTTCCATTCGCAAATCGCTTTGTACATGGCAGCAGAAAAAAATAGTCATGTTCGAAGTACTCCAAATATTCTCACCCGAAATTCATAACCTTCCATAATGAGATCCAAATTAATTTTTTGTTGATGAAAAAATTTGTCTGGTTGGACGATAATCGCCATTCGTATTCGATGATAGAATGCTTGCTAAAATAAGAAATACTGAAATTAATAAAAATTATATCGAAATTCCTTAATTTGTTCATGCGCGCTATGATGCACCATTCAAAGAACATAAAGCTACATATAAGTGGAACTGAAATAGCAAGAGATCAAATAAGTAACACTATGTAGTAATCTATTTAACAAGAAATTTTTCTAATTTCAGAGAACCAACTGAATCTGTTGGAACATAATTCAATCACGGACCTGGCAAGCCCTTAGCACGTTCTTTAACGCTTTTGGTGACATTTTGCGACCATCTATGAGAATACATATGCCATTTTCGGCCGAATAGTCGTTAATGATCTCAGAAAAGTAGCCGAGTACCGAAACAAGGTTTTCATACTGGAACAGAACACCGCCAAGATCTGATCGTGAGGTTCCTGAAAGAAAGTATTTTTATGGAAACTAGAAATCTAAAGAAATATCACTGGGTGCATAAGTTACTATGAAATCCTTACTGTGAGTGGTACTAGGGGCATCTGCTAGTGTCGGTGTGATAGCTACGACAGCGCTCCCAGAGCGGTCGACTGATCCTAGAATTGAGATCGTTAAGTCGGTGAATCCAAATAACGTAGAAACATATGTAGTGGTGAATTTCAAAGGAATCGTGCACGGAAAAATCAGTTTTTTTACCCATATATTTATGTTGTTTTTGCTTAATAAGGGTTGCACGCGAAGTTTAGCACAAAAAAGTGAGAATTCGTCTAAGATACAGTTCCCCAAGTTCTCGGCCGGGTGGGCGGGGCTTTCGAGTGAAGCCCCCGTCCCGTCGTCCGCCGCGTTTGAGAAAAACGGAGAGTGGGACTGTTCACGTAAGACTGTTCACGTAACTTTCTGCTCCTAATACGCGTCATTGACCGCAGCGGACGACGGGGCGGGCATTTATTCTGATGTGCTGTTTTATGAATGAAGTGAATCATATGAGTATACTGCTCGCCCAACGTACTAAGGATTTAACGAGAAGCATTTGGACCACAGTGCAACTTCGAGGAAGTCTGTAGCATTTCAAAGTGAATCCAAAGATGCAAATCCTTTTCTCCCACCTCAAGCCTGAGTGAAATGAATCGCTTCGATTGAGATGCGACCGCAGGACACTATCTCGGTGAGAGAATGATGAACTTGCGAAATGATTGTCCTTTCCACGGGTGTGTGTCATTAGTACAGAAAATTCGCGTGGCCGCGTGACGCGCGTGCGATGCAATGAGTACAAGTGTCATATTAGTTGGGTCCTAGAGCGATTGCGCTCCACATATGGCGTAGGACATTGTCATCGCTTCAGATCCTAAGCATTATGGAGCATCTAGACCGCACATATAGCGTCGAACGATAGATGCACATTTTTCTGTCTTGGTGACACATATCCCTCACCCGGGTGGGGGTCGATTGGCCGAATTCGCTTCGCGGCGTCGCACTCGCGACGCCGTCAGTACGAGTCGTTTGGGTCTCCTCAAGATGCAATGGGCTGGTACCGTGAAGGATGTTCGAAGATTGCAGTTTGGAAGCTTCGGTAGTTCGCCTATGTTGTTATTGTTGCTGTTTCAACACATAAAGCTGCAATCGACTCGCACTCACCGCGGCGGCCGCGCGAAAATTCGACCAATCGATCCCCACCCCCTTACCCCAATTCCAATTTCACCACCTAGCCAGTCATTCAAATACCATTACGACTGAGTGTGGAATTTAAACGCGTGACGCTTCATAAAACGTATGATGAATGCCAAACGGTTTTCTCTGGCTCTACGGTTCCCAGAAAAAATTCAGAATACAGCTTATAGACCCGTTTTCTACATATGGCCCCAGTGGCGTTCGAAGTCATTTCCACTAATGTGATGCAACACTTGTAGCTATACAGGGGGTGCCAAAAAAAAGTAATTTTGTCTCCTCCACTTTCGACCCCATTTAGCCGAACTACAGTAAATTCTATTGAGGTATTCTCATCTCCAGAATCAAGAGGAGACCTAACTCTATCACTATACTCCGTGGCAGCCTCCTGCACGAGCAGAAACGGGAGCAAGGAAAGACTGAACAAGATGTATCACCTCAACTGGGCAAAATCCGAAATTTCTTCGCCCTCTTTCACAACCTTGCTGACGTCCGTTCAATCTGGATACCTAAGGGGATTCATACCGGATGGCGTTCTTTAACATTGCGTTTTTCCCGAGTTCTCAGCGCCCTTCGTTTCCAAGAGCCAAAACGTTCCCCTACCACTGAAACCCCTCCGGAGGCGGATTTGAGGCATGAAAATGATACTTTGGATCATAGCAGCCTTGTACAAGCAGCAGGGGCTCTGTGACTTCCAAGAACCGAAGGGCCAACCCTCAGGAAGCTTCCCACTAAAGACCTACCACGGAGCTTGGCTCCACTGTTTTTAGCGAATTTTTAAATGTAGGTACTCCGAAGCCCGACTGCGCCGAATGAAACCTCCATATTTTTATGAACATGAACGTGAGGAGCCACAGCTTGTTCCTGCTTTTAGAGGAACATTTCGGGAATGTTTCGCCCCAATACCTTTATCTCTTTCGTTTCCCTACGTTTTGTAAAATTGGCAGATGTGAGCCGTGGGCAAAATTACTTTTTTTGGCACCCCCTGTATATCAAACAAAAGAGACAAGCATCACTACCATATTAACAAGAAGCAAAATTTAATAGGTCCAGAGGAATCAAAAGAAAAAAAGGATCAGTCTACTATTTGGTTTTCATGTTTTCAATTTCAATTTAAGTTTTAGAAGTATATTTCTGCAAACAACTAGATAAAAACTAACCCGGCAACGAGAATACCTCCTGTAACACCTTGGCTCGGTGTTTCGCAATACTCATTGATTAGATGAAAATTTACGATCTGCCCTCTATCTGAAGCAACAATTCTTGTACAAATATTCTAAAAGAAGTTCATTATCAAACAAAGTCATTTCGCAAGAGACATGTTCTACGGAAAAATTCCAAACAAATGAAACATACTCTTAACGAATCAATAACGTGTTTCGCATACGAAATAATGATTCATATGTTTGTATGTATGTGCAAAACACTTGTGCTTCACCAGAAGTGATGAAAATTTGTCTTTGAAAGCCAAATAGTGTACATTTTGGTGCTATCACAATAAGGGGGGGGGGGATTCTACTATGGGCATTATTTTTACCTGAGCATAGAAGGGAAAAGGAATCCCTCCTTCTGAAACAGCTAAATAAGGGCGCTTCTTGCTGGGAATCAGGGAAGTCCCCTATAAAATACGGAGAAAGGTGAAAAAAATGTTTACGTCATTTAATCATTTTGGATGTAATGGGAACAGGGTAGTTGAGTTCATGGAAGTTGAGTGGCGCATAATTGGCAGAATCATTAACAGCGGTATAACCAGTACACCAAGAGTGGAGGATTTCTGACAGTGGGGTCGTATCAGACTGGATAGGAGGGTGGGGGTCGTACTTACAGAGGTCAGCGAGAAGCACTGAAATCTAAACATATAAAAAGCCAGAGAAGCAAAGGGTAATTCACCGCAAACTCGTGTGACAAAATGTAAAATAAGTATCTTTTGCTTCAGGAAAAGATATATGGCAATAAAAAACATTGCAACGATGCATTCCGGCAGCAGTTACTGGTATTGTAGAGGTTAAAAAAAGAGGGGTCGTATATGGGCACTGTCGAGGTGGGGGGGGAGTCGTACTGACGCGGCTATTGTCCTCGAGACGTGGAAGTGCTTTGGGTACAACACTCAACAAAGAGGATAGTTCGGATGAAATAGCTTTGAAATTTAAAACTATCCATTTTTCATGAAAGGTTTTCATTGTTCAGACTTTGTCGGAGGGGCTGTTAGCTCCATAAGTGTAAAAAAAAAGCTGTCCAGACTTCTAGATGTACTCAGACTGACCAGCGGCTAAAGCTGCAGCAAGCCAACGGAAGCATGATACAGACAACTGACAGGGCCTCAATCAACTAAGCGTAGATGAACTACGAAGTATGAGAAGATGATTAGAGAGGTAAATAAGCAAACAAAGGAAATAGCCATTATTTTCTCATGCATATGGATGTGTTTGCTCTTTTATGGCATTGATCGTCAGAAACATCACGTCATGACCATTCCGTTTTTCGTTTCGCATTTGCATGTCTGAAGAGATTCGCGGGGAGAATTGCGATTTTCTAAAAGCCAAAAAGCCAGCAAAATAACAAAACAGGTGCTATCACAATGAGGAGGTATCTCATAAAAACGTGCATACCTGGGAATCTCTGAAAAATTTTAGTGGGGTAACCCTGCGCATTCAAGCGTATATTTTGCCAAGACAGGAAGAGAGAGGTTCCTTTTTTCTTTTCTGGCAGGGTAAAACAAGCGTCCTAATGAAATTCTTCCCCTCATTGCGATAGCGCTTCTAAACAGCTGTCGAATTGAGGCATCTACTTTCAGGTATTTTGAATGGAGTAACGCTTAAAAGGACCGTTAATCATCATGGAGTGTGAGATCGAACCTTATTTAACCCCACGCAGGATCCTTGCGTCAAGAAAACTTTTGAAAGATACGAACCCCTCTAACCAGAATGCAAAGAAATTATAATCTCCTCCAATCCCTTTTCCTCAGGTGCATGCCATCCAGACAGAAAACTCGCTTCGCGGCGTTGGGTGTGCGCCGCGATGGTGCGAGGTATGCGCGACGTAAAGGATGGGTCCTGAAGCAATGACGGTGCTCTACGCCAAATACGGCGCCCACTGCTCGTACCATGACGTCGCGCGCTAAACGTGGCCCTGCGAATTTCCTGTCCTAATGGCGTGCAACCCCCCCCCCCTCACCCCACTTTTTGACTAAAACTATTAGGTTGTCGAAAAACTTTTTCTTTTTGCAAATACGCGCTTTTTCCCTCCAAACTGCTTGCCAGCAATTTTTTCTGTACATACACATGTAGTACAAGCTCACATGCATCTATAGGTATTATTGTCTTCCATCTCCCGGATAACCTTTTTCTGCAAAAAATAAATATATCAAAGGAGTACTTTCGGGGCACTCTACTACATGATTTCAAATATGACCTCCAGCAACGGAATTCAGTCATCGTTTAAACGCTGCATTCGAAGAGAGTTCAATGTCTGAACTTGTGGCACAACTTGGTTCAAACGCCTTCGAGAGGGCAACTACAACGTCAAAGATTCTGACCGGTCCGGACCCCCATCGGAGGTCGACAACGGCGATTGCGGGTGCTGGCTTGCAACACTATGCTAACAGCAGACCTACACTATGAGGAGCTGGATAGACTGGTTGCGAAAATCACACAGAAACGTCCGAATCATGACACGATTCGTTTCCTGCACACTAATGCTTGCCCACATAGTGAAAAAGTGACTCGCCCAAAAATTCTCGAGCTCAAATGAGGAGTGCTGCCCCATCCACCTATAGCCCTGATCTTGCTCCAACGGATTATCACCTTTTCCTTTCCCAATCTAACGCCATTCAAAGAAAAACTTTCCATAATGAAGATGACATTGAACGGTGGTTGTGCGACTTCTTAAAATCAAAGCCAGAACAGTTCTATGCGGATGGGATAGCAAATTTGCCTGAAAGGTGGCGAAGAGTGGTAGAACAGGATGGTGATTACCCTGTTTCATAGTATGCTTTGTTTTGTAATAAAGTGTGAAAATGATTTGCTTCAAAAAACGAAAAAACTTTTTCGGCAACCTAATACGAACACTCTTCGAGGAATCCTCGGCGGAGGCCCGAGCCTGTTTCCACTCTCAGAACTGTTTATATTTGTTTATATTCAACGGACTGCTCCAGGACCGCTTTGTAACAGAGGTCATGCGATCAATACCCAAGTGCTTCCCGAGATGCGCGGGTTAGTGGATGCACGGTGAGCACTGCGTGTAAGGGGCCTGCGTTGCAGTGCATACGTCAACAAAGTATTGCGCGACCACAGGAATCACGTGATCGGCTGCAAACTATGAATGCGGTGTGAGCGGAAAATCGGACGTTCGGTGAGATGTGGGCGGCATCTCAAATATCCGCCAGTACTTAAGTAAAATAAGTAATTAAGTGATAGTTGATTAAGTAATTTTTACCTGTAGTTAGTTCTTGAGGATATCGCGTAAGCGAAAGTGACGCCTCCAAATTTCGCATGTATGTGGAGGCTTATTGCCATGATCAGATAACAAAAAGGTGGAAGGAGTCACAATCGCAGTATGCGAAAATGAAGTTTAGAGAAAAATAACGGATATAACCATGATTATTCCCACCCACAGCTTCGAAAACAGCTCTAGAACCGAGTTATTTCGCTAGTTTTTTCAGCTCCGAATTGTTTCCGTCAGAAACAAATTTTTCTCTGTTGGCAGTATGGTAACGAATAAAATTACGGGTGCGATTAGAATTCGGAAGGAAAAATTTTCTGAAGCGTTCTCTAATCAATAAACCTCTACAAAATGAGTGCATGCTCACGCGCTCGAGTTAGAGAGGATGGGCTAGAGAGCTGACGTAAGGTTGGGTAAACGGAAAACCCCAGTGAGGTGAGATGGTAACAGCTAGCTTGGATACTATTCTTCTTCCACTGTGAGCTGTTTGAGTTGAGTATGAAGTGAAGGAGTGCTGCTGTTAAAATTTCAACACTGACTCTTTTACTTTTCTTTTTTCAGAAATGCAAAAGAGAGAAAAGAAGGTGGAAAAAGAAGGAAAACAAAAGGAAATAAATGCTTGATTACATCAATACTACAAGGCACGACCGAGTCACGAATTAGATTCGCTTGAAAACACCACGCCTTTGCTTCTCTTTCATGGATGCAGTTTCAATTAACTACCAGCCGTGCAGAGGTGCTTGGAATCCGGCTTTCAAACGATTTTATGACTACCCATTGCATTTACATATGTGCACTGGAACAAGTCTTAAATGTCTGCGATGGTATAAAAAGACAGTTGAAAGTGAATAAACTGGTTGGCATCTACTACTACTTTTGTACTAAGAGCAACCTCAACGAAATTGACTGTATAGTAAAAAGTAGAATGTTCACTCAACGAAACACACTCGAAATGTACAGATTCAGATGAAAAAGCATTAATTCGCGTTGAAAGTGCGATTCTCAGACAAAAAGACTTTCAGTGGTGACTAGCAGAACCATTAAAACTACTTTCCCTAGAAGTTCCACCGGCCCGCCGCGATGTGACGTGCTTTTTTTGCATTATAAAACATCAAACACGTGAAACAAATGCTAAAACAATGCATAAATTGGTTCTTCCCGAAGTAAAACAGCAGAAGACACAGCAGAGCTAACGAACTTATTGATAGTGTAAGGTAACCAGTGAAAAATCCATTTTATCCTTTCAAATTATGAAAAAAAGTACACAAGATAATTTTTCAAAGACTTTACCTTCCTTATAGTACATATGTTACTGCTGTTACAAGTATGTGCATACTCATAGTATAGAGTGTCGTCTTAAACATCGATTATTTGATGGTAAAGGAAAGTAAAAGTTGGTAAAAGTAGATAATGATTAATGAAAATAAGTGATATATGGGTAGTCAGAAGGTGCAATAGAAAGGTGAAGAGGCACGGCTAGACCGGTCGAGGCGCCGCTCATGACTACAGGTCTGTAGTAATAGACCTTTCTAAAAAATCTTTCATGTCTAAGGCTTCGTAATTGTTGCCCAAGGGCTACAAAGGTCAGGAAACCATGTAATGAGGGGGTGCTATATGCGCACGGGGGTAGGGGCAGAGTGGAGCACAAAGTCGACGGAACTTCTTGGAGAATACGATCCCCGGCCGACAATCTAAGCGTCTACTGTGCCTGTACCGGAGCCGCGATAGCCATATCATTGCTACCTAATACGAAGGGTGGTTATCGATTGGAGACCTTTCAAGGTTCGGCTAACCGGCTGCCCAAAATATCATTGGGAGTGCGTGGCCGTCGAGTGCTTCTTCACTAGTTCTTCCCTCACTTTAACAACCTAAATACGACCCCCTGTCGTGTAGGATGTGGATAATGCGTGCAATATGTGAATAATTTTGACATTTTTTTTGATAGCTGCTGATTTTCGCCACAATTCGCGATGCGTTTGCTTTTGTCCATAGCTCAGCATACTTGAAACAGTATGTAGACGATTAATTCACCTCCGAGTTTTCTCTGCTAGGCTCCCTTCCAAATCTTTCGACGGCTTTATATACAGTATGTCTCTATGATATCTACGATCCACTATTGAACTTCAGTAATGTGAAGGCATGTTACTACTCGATTTTCAATAATGTTCCCTCTGACATTTGGAGCACCGGTAGAGATTTTGAAAGCGTCGCGCAGCCAACAGAATAATTAAGATGTCTTTTGTCGAAGGCAAGTACGTGGCACATGCTGAGGGGAGTTGACAGCTTGAATTGCGCTTTTGAAAGAATTGTCCACGGAAAGATGAGTTTCTTTGCTACCCACATATTCATGTTGTATTTGCCTTATAAGGGCCACATGCAAAGTTTCACGAGAAAAAATGTGAATCCGACTAACAATAAGATACAGCACCACAAAGACTCGGCCGGGTAGGCGGGGCCTGCGAGCAAGTCCCACTCCGTAATCCATCGCTGTCGAAAACGCATTGTAGGAACAGTTATGTAAACATTTCCATTCCCAACCGGCGCGGCGAGGACGGGGCGGGGCTTCTACTCAAAGGCCCCGCCCAACCGGCTAAGATTTTGGAAAACTGTATCTTAGTCGAATTCTCACTTTTTCGCGTGAACCTTTGCATGTGACCCTTATCAGGCTAACACAACGCAAATATGGGTAATAAATGAACTCATTTTTCCGTCGACGTTTCTTTTAAACTTCCCAATGGGTAAGTAACCATAGCTAAATCACGAATTATGAATGGGACATAAAAACTGTCCAATAATCAATATGGAAAGATGGCATCAAAATCACACGAAATCTCATCTGAGAGACGGTTCACCACGAGAGGCATCGATGCACTGAAGAGTAGGTCCGCAGTAAATCAACAAGTCTACTAGTAGCAATAAATTGTATGCGATGGTCAATCAATACGACGAACATTAGGGGAACCCGTTTAGCATCATAGGGGAGAAACGACAACGACGACGACGACGACTAGACTATTGGAAATGGAGAAGATAGGACACAAGACACGATGGGATGGAGACAGGGCGCGCCGTGTTGGATGAGAGAAATGAAAAGGGAGAGAACCACGGCGACGACCAGCACTTTTATGGCATCCCCGAAGGACATCAATAGGCATGGTGGACACCTGCCGAGAATCTTACGAGATTGGGTTAAAGGGGTTGAAGCATTGGCTAATGAATCCTATCGTAGGAGGGGGAGTATTGGTCGTATAATTGCCAACACTTACTGTATCGTCTTCAGTAATGACTAGCGGGTAGTCGTATTTCTCCAACTTTTTCGCAATTTCTCAGCGCATTTTCTCACCTTGAGATTAGAGAACCCTGGCTCAAACGGGAAAAGAAGGAAAAGCAGCAAGAGCAGGGAAGCAATAACCAACTGTGCAGATTGGGCTCATCGAACAAAACGATTCTTCCAATGAAAAGAGCGCTCGACATTAATTGTTCCTTTCTACAGATAAGCCATGGAGTCGTTTCAAGAAGGTGTCCGGTCTTATGATGGGTTTTCAGGATCGGTCATTGTAAGATTCATTCTTTACAATTCCACTAACACATTTCAAAAGAAGAGTGGTTAGGTTGGCTAGACGAGAACCAAGTTCAGTAGAAGCCTTCTGATGGTGGTGGCATTTAAGATCCGATCCGTTGAGAATGTCGTAGATTCTTAACGAAGAAATGAAACACCGACCCTACACCGAAGGTTCGCGATAAAAAAAATAAAATTCAGTTTGCTTGGGCTTATTCTAACCGAGAGTGATTACATTATTTACATTTGGTAAAACTGGTGACATTTATATGTCACCAATCCATCGACTAAAAATAATACACAAAAATAAGGAAATTTATGTTACGGCGCGAGTTTTGCTGTCACAGAGTGTTTTACTATTATTCCAGTGATATAAAATGAAGCTGGCTTGTACCACATATCCCGAGCTTGGGACGTAGAATACTGAGCCACTGTGTAAAAAGAGTTGGTCAAGTTAAAAGGAAAAGAAAAAAACGGCTTTGAAATTCACCAGAATTTTGCAGAAGATTACCTCATTTATATTGAATTCCGTTCAAGAGAACAAAAACCCCTGAATCCTTATCTTACGAAGGATTAAGAAAATGGTGATCATGCGGATGAAATGATAGCTTCTGAGGAGTATGCGCAGTGTTTTTGATAATGCTTCAAATGCTAGTAGTTTTGAACACAGCTGTGATTGTAAATGAAAAACAAGGTCGTGGCGCATCATGATTAGGTCCCCAGAAAATTTTATAATGGAAACTACTGTCAATTTAATGCTCTCTTTCTGGAGATCTGCGTGAAGTTATGATGGAAAGAATGTGGTTTTTTCGATTGATTTTCTGGTTCTGGTTTCGGAATTGATTGACTGCGTAAGAAAACGCCACATACCTGCTCTAATCTTAAAAAAGCGACAGGTGTTGACTGGGGCCAAAGAAGGGTCGGAAAATTTTTAAGAATGGTCGTGTTTTGAAGGAAAACTCTTCGATGGTTTCTCAACGGGGTACGTGTTTTACGAGGTTCCGGGATCGACCAAGAGGCCTCCAAAAAAGGTCGACGATCGTTAGTAGCGCAACTTTGGTGTACCATCAATAACATCAGTCATGGAGCCACGGAAGGGGGGAGGGGGGGGGGGGGGGTTCGTATTCAACGAAAGATTCGACCTATTGCTTGATCCTGTGCATTACACTGAACAGTGCATTCTTAATTTAACGAATCAGTATCTACAGTTGCAGCTGTCTTTACACTAGAAATTGCAATTTGACTTAAAAGAGTTTCAGAAAAGGTATTTATGTAGATCTGTCCCGGAAATTGAACTGGGATGTGATAGCCACAAATAATTGCAGAAAATTGAAAAAGGCACTGCTTGGATATATGAGAGGCAATCTGGTTTATCTTTCGCATGGTTCTTTAGCTTCCCAGCTTCAAGTAAAATCTATGCTTCTGGGCTCACGACCATTTTTACGTAACCTCCCCTCAAATTAGCCGTTTTGCTGTATTTGTGAGATGAGGAACAGATGCATTGGCCCGAAATGCCCCCTCTCTATCCACATAGCGCCTCATCTGAGTGATCCAAAAAGGAATGAAAACATAGAACCTTGGATTGAATGTGATCAATTTCTCAAAGGTGTGGCAGGCCAAACGATACAGTATTGTCAAGCCACATTCCCAGTCGATAAACCAGTGCTGTTGGCTCCCCAGACAAAGGTTTGTCAAGCTTCGTTCGGATGGATGTGGGGCTGATTGACTAAAAAAGACTGGAACACCATCACTTTACATCAAATGAGGCTCTATTTTAGAAAATTAGTAGGAAGCATTGACAATCCTATTAAGACGGGCTTTCATGGGCTACGGTCGTCAGAGGGGACAGGATGGGGATATTGTTAAAGGTTGAAGGCCCTACAAGCATGTAAAAACAATAAATGAGGCCCTACAAGCATGGAAAACTAGTTGAAAGCGTGAAGAATTCAACAGTGTGAAGAGAACGCTAATGAAGGTTTCTGCTCATGAAATAGGCAGCCTGCATTCTTTGACAGAAACACCAACACGTTTCAGCTCTGAAGAATGGAGTGGAAACAGACAAAAACTTGATTGAAACAAGGCGTTTTCGGTCGTTTCACGCCGTTTCCTATCTGTCAGGACATGTTTCATTGATTACATAATTGAATGGGCAATAAAATGGCAGAGAATATAAGTGTTTGTAGGTAGATGAGATGATCGGTTCGTAACGACGACAAATTCATTCAATCATGAAGCGATTATGGGGCACTATCAGGGCACACCCAGGTGTCGAGGAAAGAAACAGCCTAAGTACGACCCCCCCCCCCACCTTCCTCCCCCTCCCTCCCTTCAACGGAAATGCACACGCGACTGGCCTCCTTCAACACTGCTGTAGTATGAAAAGTAAGATAATGCTATCATTGCCCACGTTGCAAAACACGTCCACTATACAAGCCTCCGGTGCTGGTGTGGTGGCATTGTTTGACTTCGAAGTTAACGTCTTCCGAAGCGGAGTTCAAGGTGAGCAGCAGATCCGGGAGCAGTGCGAGCAACAGGAGGAGATGGAGGACTACATCGATGCATGTCTGAACAGAGGATCCCCTCGTGAAGATAGCTGCACGTCGATGCGGCAGAAGGAAACCTTCTGCTGCGGATTATTTCAAAGCAGCAATGCTTGAGTGGTGTCAGTTCAGTCCTTAGCCACTTATCAGATTTTTGAGGGTAGTCCTCACAAGGGATACTGCACCGCACTTCACAGGGGATGCCTCCGAAGATGTCCGTCCACACCAACTCCTTGTTGCATTGTTTCTTCACATCACTGAGACCCTTTAATGTTATAGCAATTTCAGGAGAATGCTCAAGCCAGTGTTCATTCACATGCTGATTGGCATTTGCATTGCACTTCCTTTTGGTAAGTTCTCAAACATTCACAGCTAACTATGTGTGCAAGATCACTTCGCATTATTTCAGTGCAGGCGGGGTTACTTCCTTGGGGTAAGTTCTCAAACATTCACAATTAACTATGACAAGATCACTTCGCATAATTTCAGTACAGGCGAAAGAGGAACGATGACACAGGCGACACCACGTAAGATCCGGGCAGAACCTGGGCTTAGCCAGTTGAGTCTTCTAAGCGACCGACCGGGAAGAAGCAACTGATATCAGATCTCTTCTAGGAACCCTACACTCGAAATACGAACTGGTTCCACTGGGATTTCCTAGTACTGCCGCGTGCTCCCACGTTTACCCCACATTGTGCCTCAGAAAGTTGCTTCTCTTCCAAATTTCATGCACACGCGTCGATTTGCCCTGTTGAAGTGTGAACACTTTATAACATTAGGTGCATGGGATCTTCAGCAGTAAACACTTTCTTGCCACTTTCGAAGTCAAAAATCATGCAATTACCCTCTTCAAGATGACGTTGTTTACAGAAACATGTCCTGAGAATCAAGTACTCTATGAATGCAGGCCAAGTACCATGTGCAATTACGACCCTCCTGTATCGAACGAATGCATTCACGAATGCTGGTGCAAGGAAGGCTATAAGATGCAAGTTACTGCGACGAAAATGGAGTACTGCAAGCCTATTGGACCAGACTGCAAATAATTATGCTCACGTTATTGTTCACGAAATAATCCAAAATGAAGGTTTTGGAAAGAACTTGCCAGCGACTAACTCGGTCTCTCACGTTTGCTCAGTGAAGTGAAACAGTTCTGTAAAGCATGCAGAAAAAACTTTGTTGTGTTCAAAGTTTAAAGGCACCATTAGGGGTAACGGAAAACGGAGATCTGGGAGTACATGTTCTCCGAAAACGGACCTTCTCCTCAGAAGAGGTCATATGTGGCAAAAACCGCATTAAAAAACGCGTCTTGGGGCCTTATGACGACCCCACAACACGCATGTCGTTATGCGGTTATGGGGTCGAGGGAGTCGCCGTGAAGAGGCGGGACAACAATCGCGTCCGGCTGCTTCAGACTCTGGCCTGTCATCAGTCCACTCCGGCTAGAGACGCAGAGGACGCGAGAGAGAAGGGGGATTTTCGTGTTATTATTTCTCGGTCTGTTCGCCGTTTTATGTCGTTCCTTCTCTACTGTTATATTGTTGAGGAACTTTATCCCCCATTTTGCCAAATTTACCCCTACCGGTGTCTAAGACAGAATAGGGTGCTACAGCAAAGAGGGGGCATCTTTAAAAAGCTCATATTTATGCATCTCAGAAGGATCGGTGAAGGGCCAATATGCACACTCAAGCACAGGCTCACTCTAGGGGGGGGGGGGCAAGGGGGTGAAACGCGACTTCACGTTTATGTCGCAAGTTCGAATACGCTTAAGAATGTGCAAAAGACGTTTTCCCAATTTCGCTCCTACAGCAGATAATGGCAGATGTTTTCTTTTTCGTGTGGAAGGACTGGTTATTAACTTCAACGTTAGCCTAGGGTGGGAAGAGCTCCAACGTGGGTGCGCAAGTTTCATATGCAAAGAGGGGTTAGTGATAAAATCGCTTAAAGGCACACCACGCGATAATCAAAGTGGTCCTTACCTTCTCAGGGCAGGTAGATCCTTGGGCAGTTGTAAAGATTGCGCCTTTTTCGCGGCGCCACGGCTCACCCCCGCCACGTACGGCCTGGTCGACCTGAGCCGAGTTGAGCCCACCGAGCATCACACCCGGCATAGACGAGAGGGAAGTTTGCGTAAGACAAGATAAGGCAGCGATATCAATACCGAAGGTAGCTTCAACAGGGAAGAACAGGTGATATCGTAGCATTTTGCGCGACACAATTCCACTAACACATTTTAAAAGAAGAATGGTTAGGTTGGCCAGACGGGAACCAAGTTCAGTAGAAGCCTTCTGATGGTGGTGGCATTTAAAATCCGATCCGTTGAGAATGTCGTAGATTCTTAACGAAGAAATAAAACACCGACCCTACACCGGAGGTTCGCGATAAAAAAACAAAATTCAGTTTGCTTGGGCTTATTCTAACCGAAAGTGTACATTATTTACATTACGTAAAACTGGTGACATTTATATGTCACCAATTCCATCGGCTAAAAATAATACATAAAAAATGAAGAAATTTATGTTACGGCGCGAGTTTTGCTGCAAGGCACCTATGAGTGTCAGCGCTCTAGGACCAACCCTAAAGGCGAAACGACTTTGGTGACATTCGCCTTTCAAGGCTCCTTATCAGCGCGTATCAGCTACTATCACTTTCGATCCACCACCGCCTATGTAGGTCCCCTTACCACCTGCTATATCAGCGTCCCAGTTCTGCTGCGACGCGAGATATGAATTTCGTGACAGACGGACGGACACACACACACAGACATACAATGGAAATTATATAGAGTAGGATACTAAAAGGAACCAAATATTAGGTTGATAGGGTGGAGATTTTTTTCTGTTTTATTTTACAACTCAGCAAACAATGCAGGCTAATCAATAATATATTATAGTAACCATCGTTAGCTATAACATTGTCCCACAAAACGAGCAGGTTAGCGATTCCCTCCTTCCAGAAGTGGGAGGATTAGTAGTCAGAGAAGTCACCGACCACTTGTCCAAGGTGGTCTAGTTTTTATTCGCGGGGAAAGCCTTGAGGGACCGGAGCAGTTGGTAATTTGACGGGGCAATATCAGGTTAATAGGGTGAATGTGGAACCGTGTCCCATCCTGGCTCCTCCAATTTTGCACGGGTCTCTTTACCTATGAGAGGGACGTGGGCAAAACTGGAGGAGCTGGGTTGGGACACGGTTGCACATCCCCCCTATTCACCTGATATTGCCCCCTCGGATTACCACTTGTTCCGGCTCCATGAGGCTTTCCCAGCAATAAGAAAAACTATGACCACCTTCGGACAAGTGGTCGGTGACTTCGTTGACTCCTAATCCTCCCACTTGTAGGAGAAGGAGATCGCTGACCTGCCCGTTGGGTGGGACAGTGCTATACCTAACGATGGTTATCATATTATTGAGTAGCCTGCATTGTTTGCTGAGTTGTAAAATAAAATAGAAAAAATCTCAACCCTATCAAAACCTTCCGATCAACCTAATACAACGACAGAAATTGAACTATGATAAGACTCATGCCGGACTCTCGCTACGAGCCCCGTCCCAATACTCTGCTGTTTTCAGGTTTCTTCCAATTTAGGGGACACTTCCTTGACTGATTCTAAGGGCCCAAGCCCCGTGGTGACGCCGCCGGTCTCAGTAATGAGGCCCGTGAGGATCGATGGGAATTTGGACTTGCCACACGATGAGACGAACCCAGAGAAGACAACTGCCCGGGGAGGTCCGTGATAGCGCCACGATGCGCAACCATCGTTCGATACCGATATCACGAAATTGGGTGGGGGGAAATACGCCAAAAAATCGCATCAGCGGCGTCGCACTCGCGGCGCCACCAGAACGACTTGCGAGTCGATTTTGCTCTTGGGAGCCCGGCAGAGCGTGGCTGCGTCACTTTTGCACTCCACCCATGCCACACTGCCTCCTCCAGCTACAGCACCCTGCCCCCTCCACCTTTGCCATAATGTCTCGCTTGAAGGCTGCCAGCACTGCCAGTGGCACTCACACCCGCCGCGCCGCTCGGCGCGGGCGGCCACGCGATTCTTTGGCGTACTTCCACCCACCCTACGGAATTTGACCAACATGGCAAGGCGGCGGTCAAACTCACGGGAACCCGCGCACCTAAGGAACTAAGAAGCGATCCTCGCTGTTCGCGACAATTGGCGCATCCGCGATTTGAGAGAATTGGCGCATTCGCGTAAAGGATAAGTTACGTATTGCTCAAAAAATGAGAGTATGGGCGCATCCGCGATTTTGGATATTTGCCATAACAGATATCGACTTTCGACAAGATAAGGAGAATCAAGAAATAGAAAGAGGAGGAAAAGAGGTCAACCGCACGTTGGCACGGGCCGCGTTCAACTGTGCGCGGTTGCTAGAGTGACGTGGCTACGCCAAGAATCCCAAACGCGAATGCGCGAATGCGCCAAAAGTCTCATTCAGTAGGGTATGAACGCAGCCCTACCCAGAGCTTTCTTCCTGTTCCCAGGCTTTGAAGCAGTGGAAGGGGTAATTCGGTTGCATCATTCATTCCAATCTTTGATACTGACCGGTGGACGTTTTCACCACGAAAACTGAAACGTCAAGTACCACGTCATATCTATCAATACGGCTTTGACGGCACGAAAAGTATCATTCTGATACCATGCTCATTACTCTAACCTCAGTCATTCTTCGGGTCCGTGGGAGACGGGCCGTGTTAATAAGGCTGGAGCTAAAAAGGCTGCTTTCACCACAGCTCAAGAGCACTTTTTCGCGGGGGATTTCGCACTTGAGCTTTCCAGACCCCCAGCTTTCAAGTGAATGACATCTTCCGAAGATCCCTTATCACCCACATTACCCCTACCACTGACCATATCTTAATAGCCACTTTTGTCATCTCCTTACGTGTATTTGAGCGATGGTGCACGACACGCTATCATTCTTCCGCTTCCGAGGGAGGTTCGGGTTTAGGTTCACGTCAGACTTCGCATCGTTGGGATTGCGACTTTGGAATTTTGCGATGCAGTGATGTTGTGATGTCGCAATTCGACAGACGGCTCTCGACCCTGACAGTGCGTGCTGAAACCTCGCATGCGGAACTGCGACAACGCAAAATTGCAAATCATGAAGTGTGACATCGGCCCAGCGCAGCCTAGAAAATGGAAAGATTCCTGATAAAAATATGGTTAGCCGCTAATCAAAGATGGCGGCGTTGTGTGGACATCGCACAATCGCCAGCTTCTCATGTTGTTTGTGGTTGTCAACTAACAAAGATACGTATGAACAGCTCCATGTTCAATCGCCATCACAGCATACCCAGGAGTCGAGAAAAATGGCCACTTCCGTACGATCCCTCCCCTCAACGGGGCCCCAAATACGACTCCCTTTATCCACAGAACCTCTACAGAATTAGCAACTATTGCCGATTGCACAGTATTACTAACCATTTTACCGTTATGCCTTTGTCGATCATTCAAATTCAATCATATTTTCTTACATAACAGATCAGCTGAAGGCACGTTCTGCTTATCATCTAGCCTTGGACCATTGCTTACGAGCCCCCATTACGTCGATCAAATATGACCCCAGTGTCGAGGAATCTTCGACTTCCTCTGACCCTGGGTACTATTGGAAAGAATTTCACGAATCTAACTTTGCCCGTCGCAATGAGGAGGAACTTGAACGCTCTCTGCTATGATGTGAGCAGTGAGGATGGAACAGATAACCCTGAACTTTGAAATAATGGGGCTTCATGGAGACATGGGTAGGAGGGGCAATTACGCCACTGAGTCTTAATTGACGTTTTAGAGGAACTGAAATAAAACATTAGAGGTAAAAAAACGATAAGAAGAAGTCATTTTAAGCCAGGGAGTGTGGATTTACCTAATCCCAGCGAGAAAGGCAGCTTTACGTGTGGGAGAGGATGAATCGTTGCTTTTCCATATATCCTCATAGCTCCTGTGAGGAGTTTCAAATCACGAAAAGAATAAATTAATGCGAGAATAGGAAATGAGAGGTCAGATAGGTCAGATAGGTCAGATAAAAAAAGAAGTACCAACATTAAAATAAGGTGAAACGCTCCTAGCTCTTCTGGTAGTAAGCTAATTCTCAATTGACTTAAGCGATTTAATCGAACAATTGAATCGGAGTAAGGGTCAGTTTAAAGGAACCGGAAGGGGGTCCGAAACAAGAGAAACATGCAAAGAAATGAGCATTTCGTACCGAACGCAGAAGGTTAGAAGCGATAATCGGTGAAAAAACCCGAACTCAAAAGTGCATCGCTGCGGTGTGTATTCGCGCCTCATTCGCATCATCGCACTGGCGTTCCGAGTTGTCCGCTGTAGGAGACGGCCGCGGGCCAACTTTAGTTGTAGCACCTGACTCCCAGCGTAGTGGAGCGGCCATTCCCAACTATATTAACATTCATGTAAGTACATCTAGAAACAATATAAGAAAGAACAAAGGAGAAGGTAAAAGGAATGAACAACTTTATAATGGAAACATCTTCTCTTGGCATCATGCCAAGGCGTCAAATTGGCGAGTTTGTGCAATGGCGGCCACTTGAACTCGTCCACACTACGTCTGTTCTACCATAAGCCAAAATTACTCCCTTACGGTGTCTTTAAGGGGAGGGGGGGGGGAGAGAGGAAGCAACTTTTCACCAACGAAGCTCCTTCCCTATCTAGGCTTAGACTGAAATTCATATCCCTCCTCCTACATGAAAAACCATTTATCTCATCTGCTTTAGCTCAAGCCTAGAGAGGAAAAGGAGCTCCGACGTCGGTGGAAATTATGCGTCTCCCCCCCCCCCCACTCTAATTGACCCTGGAGTGAATTCAGTAGTAACTATGGTACCTTGGGTACCATAGTTCAGCAGAAACTATTTTCGAAGAATATCTAAAAATGAATTTTCAAATGGAAAATAGGTTCAAAACGCCAAAAATTGACTTCCTTGAAAGGAAACAAGGAACCCCTAAAGGAACCTCTAAAAAGGAAACATACTGCCCAGAAAAGGCACAATATTGACATGTAATAATAATCGAACTTAGTGGTACAAAAGCCAGATGACGATCCGAACCAATAAGGAGTGTTGGGAAATCCTACGCGGTCATCGGGACGCGGCCACTTAGAGATCCATCCCGGTAGGTGAAGATGGGAGTATTGGCGTGTGGGAGTGTGTGTGTGTGCGTGGTGTCTGTCGAGAAACAAGGTCACTTGGCTATCGCCCATGTCTGACGACGATCCCATTAGAAGTGTGTGTGAGAAGTTTGCGTTGTTCGACCTCTGTCCATTACATAGTCCTTTGAGGAGCTGGTCTTTGGAGATCACTGATCTCATAGGACATAAACTGAGAACTGATGGCGGTTCATGGTGAAGAGAGTCAATCGATATTTGTTTTCAATAATAATAATTCCTTCAATAATAACTTCACAAAGAGCGGGATCAAGAAAGGTAGCTAACTCGGAAAAATATTCAAGTCGTTAAAAACCGAATGGCGTAGTGATAAACGGAGCCGCTTTCACTAACATACTGACGGGATCAAATCTGGATCAGTGCCCGTCAAGGTATGGGTTATCACGAGTTGTGGATAAACAACTGGTAAAATGATTGTCTGTTCACTTTATTCAAATATTCTTTGGAACTGTTAAGAATTTTCAAAATTTAACATAATCAGACGAAAAATTGTAATGGATCATAAAAATCTATTCGGGAAACGCTGAGACTGGTGAAAACTATCAGCCCCATAGCCTGATAGTTTTCACCAATCCAATATTGTATGAATGATGGATAAGTATTCTTGTGTATAATTCCCAGTCGCATAGAGAACCCCCGTAAAAAGGATTTTTTATAACATGGGTATGAGTGAGGGACTGAAATTCCTTCCCTAGGCTCAGGTAAAATCTACACCTATGAATTGGCTCACATTCCCTTCTTTCTTTTTTCCCTACCTTTCTTGACTTGTTTTGATGGTCCAGGAATGTGGCCTCATATGCATCGATCTAAATGCCCCATGTATCCATATTGTGTAGAAAGCTCGAGCCGGCTCCACTAAGTGGGCAGTAATTTAGCCAAGAAGTGAACCTTTAGTGAAAATTCTAACATTCATGTACTCGCCACTACTCTATCTCGTCATACTGACATCGCATTCTAATGACGTACTGGATGCTTACTCTATGAAGCTGAAAATTAGTACAAATTACCATTCAAATTCTTATATTTTAGTTATTCGGTAGCAGGTTCGGAGGAAAGATTCCTCCTTTTTAGCGTTTCTATGAATAACGAACATTCTTCAAAGACAGTGATCGGGGTAATGTGGGTGATAAGGAATCCCAAAAAGAGTCACTCACTGAAAATATACGGGTCCGAAAGGCCTAGGTATGGCGAAATCCTCCGCGGAAGGAGCCTCCTAGAGCTGCGGCGGAGGCGGCATCATCAGGACAAGCCGCCCTTCTCAGGACAGCTCGCCTCCTATGGTCGACTTTACCGAGCAATGTCTGAGATGTATGATAGCAGAATGATACTTATCGTATCGTATCAAAGCCGTATTGATAGATATGACGTGGTACCTGACGTTTCAGTTTTCGTGGTGAAAACGTCCACCGGTCAGTATCAAAGATTGGAATGAATGATGCAACCGAATTACCCCTAGCACTGCCTTTAATGCCATTCATTCGGTGATACACTAGCAGTAACGAATGTGGAAAGCAGTCGATGACATAATTTACCTGTTAATGCTTGAAAAAGGTTTCTGTAAATCAATGAAATACTGAAAAATGCAAAAAATCAATATTATACTCTAGGAGATTCATCAGTGCAGTGAGTGAGCGAGAAAGGGGCACCTGCCATAAGTCCTGTTTTTTCAAAGTGCGTCCCCATTAAATCCTGTGATAAGATAATACCAGTATTATAAACTTTCTAAAAAGCGACGACTTCACTTTATTTTGATGAATAATTTTTGAGAAATCAATATTCAAGGTAAAGCAGGTATAACCGGGTACACGACTTCTGTATGGGGCGGATCTGCTCCGTTCCATAAAGGAACGCACTCGTGCAGCCGTTAAGATCGGCCAATCAGCCGGTTAATCAGCCCGCATTAAGCAAACCCCTTTCACCTGTAGGATTAGCATTTTGACAGCACGCCTCACATAAAAATGCGGAATAGTTAGAGGAAACATCATAGCGTGAAGGTGGTCTCAACTAAAAATAGAGGAGCACTTTCTTGGCTTCTTAAAAATTGTACTGTTTTTCGAAAAAAAAAATCAATATCACAGTGACTAGAAAGTGTTTTTGAAGGGTTGAGTAGCTAAACAGGCTAACAATCGAAAGGTAGGTACGGTTGGTGTTTGCAGGTTAGAGGACGGGATAGGATTCTGTGTTTGTACACGGGTTGTAGAGGGGCGGAGCCGGTTTACCCAAAGGATCAAAAGGCGAAAAGAAGGAGGGGAAGTGGTGTCTTGGCTGGAAAAGCCTGTCGGGCATGCATGTATGTTCAGAGACTTTGGAAGTCCGCTCCAAGAAAATGATGAGAAACTTGTCCGCCATTTTTCTATTCAAAGAGGTGGTCTCCACAAAAGTGGAGACGACATGTTTTCGTTGGAAGCCGGTGGCGTAGCTTATTTTCCATTGCCAGTTCAAAAAAGTGACATATCATTTCCGGTGTGCACGGTTCCGCGCTAGCCGCAGAAAACTTGTATTGTGAGAAAGCGCGAAGGTAGTTTACGGTTGTCGTCGCGCACTCCTCCTAGCGCGACCCTACCGAAGGGCAAACATAGAACGATCAGGTTTCAGTAGGTAACTGAATCAAGGTTATAACATAGAGGTGAGCAGAAGAGCTTCTCTTTAGTGGCCTAAACGATCTAATTTTCATTTGTAAAAAAAAAGCGAAACAAAAGATTTGGAACATTTTCTTATAATCAGTGTATCGAAATATAGTGGTCAGTAGATAATCTTGATTATTCTCCCTCCTTTTTTGAAGTTTTTGTTGCCGTCCGATTTTTGGGGAAGCCTTGGTGATCACTTGTCAATATACAGTAGCGGTCAAAAATATATGCGGTTTTGGATGCTAACCATAACTTTGGTCGAAGTTTACATTTCTTATTCAATTTTTTTTGTTTTTCGATGGCAACTGGTACTTAGTGAAGCAAAGTAGGGTGTAGTGTTGAGATTGGAAAATTTACTTAACTATAAACTCTAAAAATACCAAACCTTTTTAAAAATTCAATTGGCCATAAAAAGCTTATAACTCATCGAAACGGGCAGGTGGGCAGAAAATATTACGGAATGAGGCTGGGACTTTGTTGCACGCTATTTCAAATCCTAACAGCACTGAGGCACGGAGTTGACCATTTTCAGTGGTTTCAGTTAAATAATTTTTTCAACCTTCACACTGCGTCCTACTCGGCTGAGATAGTTTATTTCATTGAGTAACAGTTGCCTTCAAAACACAAAAAAAAATTGAGCGAGATATGCAAACAACGAACAAAGTTGTGGTCAAAATCCCAAACCGCATATATTTTTGACCGCTACTGTAGGTTTTACGAAATTGTAAAAGAAAAAATTCCCTATCTGTAGATTTCATGAACTCAAAGTGGATAGCGCCAGATCAAAATGAGGCGTTGCGACTCCGTGAAAATAATTTGAAAGGAAGATTCTTTAGGAATTTCTGTGGTCAATTTGTGGACAAGTGGGCAAAGCCAAGTGTCATGAAGCACAAGATCACTCGGCCCCGCTCTTTTGTCCACGAACCACGAATAACCTGTTTTTCTATAAACGAGCATTGGACGATACGTTCCCTTTTCCAAAATTATCTGAAGGTCACATCAACTATTCATGAACCGTATCGACATCTCACGTATCGACATCGTTATCAGTACCAACGACGACACCGTCAGTTGTAAATTTCCCACCGGGAACACCTTTATGGGTGGTTTGCGTCAATTCAAACAGATTACTACTTCATTGTTTTTTTGCAGGGTGCGCGATGAATACTGTTACGCGGTAAAAAACCAAATATCTGTGGCAAATTTGCAACACAAGAAATGAGAACTGGATAATAAATAATTAAGTTAGGGGTGTCGTCTGTCGTATTTTCGGCAACCATGTGGATGTCAATAACAGAGTGATCTGCAGCCCATTTATCTGTCCACTAGGCAACATAGCAACATGAATATAAGCAGCGAATACAGTATCCGAATCTCCAAAAGCGAATCTGACAGGCGAGCCCAAGGTTCGGCAGGCAGGTGAGCTCGCAGTCCTCCCGACTCCTTGATCCTATTCTTCACCTTGTCGAGTCATGCGAGATCTGGAATACACAAGATTATGGAAGAATTACATAGTTAACATCTAGTTAACATTGAACTCCCTAAAGACAGCATTAGGAATGATATGGTAACTGGAAAATATCTGAAAGAAAGAAGTCGTTCATACAGAAACTGCGAGCTGTAGTTACGGCGTAGCGGATAAGACCTGACACCTTTAATAAGTCCATCCCGCCTCATCGGGTCGATTTCACTGAAGAATGACTTATGTGTAGAGTAATAAACGATAAAGCAGTATGATACTTACCGTATCGTCAAAGCTGTATCGATCGGAATGACGTGGTTCTTGACGTGACAGTTATCTTGATGAAAACCTCTACAATCTTAACGAATCATAAGACGATTTATTATGAGTGTGTGCACATATGACGGAAAATGGCTTCGCGGCGTTCCACTTGCGTCGCCACCAGTACGTGTTGCGATCGATTGCTCTTGGGAGACCGGCAGAGTGTGGCTGCGTCACCTCTGCGCCTCCACCCATGCCACACTGCCTCGTTTGAAGGCTGCCATGCCCTGCCACTGGCAATCGCACCCGCCGCGCCGCTCGCAGCGCGGGCGGCCACGCTATTTCCCGTCATATCTGCACACACCCATAAATTATCAACAATTTTCGATTCGCTCGTGGATTTCGGATGACGGCCCTTGAAATAGCAATCGAAGACAGGGTGACTCAAAGAGCACCTGAGGGACGGTCTCCTCGAACCAAAGCTCCTCCCTCGATCTCAGCCCTCTGGACTACGCCATTTGGAAATATTTGGAGGAGCACGTCTGCGCAACGCCTCATCTAAGTTTTGAGTCTCTCACGGGAGTGGGCAAAACTCGATTACCTGCGCCCTGTCATGCAGTCAAACCCCGAACATCTACGCTCCGACATCCGAAATCGAGGAAGTCGAATAGACAAGTGATGATAACACATGTACATAATGTTCACAATCGCTACAACTATTTATTTATTTATTTATTTATTTATTTATGCGTACATGAGACACGCCAGAACATCAACAGATAAATGCCATCCACTGTAGCTAGCCAAGAGGACGATAGGAAAAACCTTCTAATCCTCAAAGTATCTGAGCCTAGGGTGAAAGGAAACCAGAACTACTATACAAGCCAAAAAGCAAAAAAAAGTTGTAGATGAGTTACTCGACACACTAGAGTGTATCTATCTTATCCTTTCGAGCCTGGAGTAAGCCGCGAGTGACACCTGAGTCATTTACCTGCACCAGTCGGCAACGGTGCCCTTAGCGCCACTGAAGGGATCACAGGATCCTGCCTGAACTTCGAAACACGAGTATACCGACCTCCCTCGTGGAACAGGCAGTACAGATAAACGCTGGGTACTTAGTCTAGTCTTTATCATCAGATTTTCTTTCTTTTATTGTACTCTTGTCGCAAATTTCATTTTTTTTACCCGTATCAGTGTTTACTGCGCATCCGACATACAGTAGCGCTCAAAAGTATTCGGCCAAACACTTTTTTGTCATAACTTTTTTTCTACTTGACCAAATTTGTTAAAATTTTAATATGTGGTGCCGAACCTATTGTCAACATTTCCTTCAGCCGAGTGCCCCTTGACTCCTTTCATGGTTTTTTACAAGACCACCGAAAAAAGAAAAAGGCTTGGTAAAAAAAACGGCTTTCTTTACAAAAACAAAACGAACAAGCCTCAGAGAACATCAATATTTTGCAGAAAGACTACGATTTTTGATGACGGCGGCACTGCAGGACGGCATAGCGATGGCACTCCAAAAACAAAAAATTTCACATAACCACGTAAGCTGCACCGTTGAGCGCCAAAATAGTACATTTAGTATGCAGTGTCTCCAAGTACAACATACTAAAATTTCTCTCAAATCGGTCCAGTGGCAAAAAAGTTACAAGTGAAAAACCCAAGTGATAAGCCATTTGGCGGAATACTTTTTAGCGCTACTGTATTTCTGTCAAGACAAATGCAATTATTTCATTCTCCTCGCGATTTAATGGAAAATTGGACATATTGAAACTTTTGAGCCAATAGAAAGGACCCATGTTTTGATTAATGCCTTACATCAGCAGACATTCTCTGATCAAAAAAAACTAGAATGATAATCGATTATTCTATTTTGAAATTTCTCGCAATATAACTAACTATGATTGGATTACCTTGGGTTAGATGATGAAAACACATGTAATTTAGTCAAATGTTATAGGTCCTGATTGTTATAGGTATGCTGAATTAAGGGCAAAACCTTCGTTCTCGAACGGAACTCGAACCTGCACTTCATGCTTTCCGGGCATGTGTTCTAATCCATTACTCTACCGAAACCCCTTTCACCTTAACTCAGCTCCTGAATGGTATATTTATTTATTTATTTATTTATTTATTTATTTATTTATTACTATATTTACCATAGCTTACTAGCACCATTCTAGTCGCCGTCCTTATAAATCCCCATCGGCCGTTTTTACTTATTACGAATGATGCATGCATTCAAGATTATTACCCTATACACACGATATTTTATGAATGCTGCAACTGATCGGTTCTATGTGGCTCCTACACTGAAGAGTTGACGTCATTTCATTGCCACCATCGCCAGCAGCTATAGTTTATGAATTCACCAAACATGGCAAAGATGAGCCAGCCTTCCAAAACTATATTTTTTCTGGAATTTGGTTTTTAATTCACCTTTTGGCAGACTACAGCCTCCGTGGTCTCACGGTCGATCAAACTGCAAAGCTATAGGAGGAGGAGTAACCTTCTGACCCCAAGATGGTCCTAGCGTTTTTGAGCAAGTTGGAAGCACGGCGTATTCCCTGCTTCATGAAAATATCATGTTGGCCTTCGCTTTTGAAGATCGCTATAGTGCTCGATCCTGTTTGTACTAAACGAAAAATGATTCCGGTAAATTCCATCATAAAAGGAGTTCCCTCTAACAATGAGCATCGCTCGTGGCTGGCGATAGCCACTTGACCGGGATTTCGGCCGGCACAGTCATTTGAATGTCAGCGCAAACCATTCCTAAAGCACCCACTCCACACTCCATTTTCCTATTCTGATTATCTAATCGTCTGCTATACGGCATCTATACGGCATCGATTTGTAGTCAGGCGACTGCCTTCAGCAGATGGAAATGAGATGCGTGATCACTGGGACACACCGCCAGGTCAGTCGGTGGCCATGGCCACCCCTTTAATGTGTTCTTTGTAATAGTTTTCCCCATCTCCAGGGATATTTTGAAAAGCAAGCAGATCATAGTGCGAATACTGGAATGAGAAAATGAGTATAACAATTGACTTTAACAAACTGGATCTTTTCCTAGGTTTCGGAGGGCCTTATTTCAATTTTCTCGCAATTTGAATATTCACCTTTATTAAGTATTCACTCACTCACGAATACAGCGGAATATACTTCAAGGAGAATAGGATCTGCATGAACAATTTGTCTGAGTAGCCAATGTCAAAGGGGATGAAGGCTCCAGGCTGTCACAGAGTCGCACGCCGAGGTCAATATGTGTTGCGGCTCATCGGGCGGTTGCCCTCCTAACCGCTAGCGCAACAGCATCGTGGTCGCGGGTCTCCGGACTCTATGCCACTCAGTTGCTATAACTACGGGCTGTCACTGTTCACATGGGCTTCCCCAGGAAGCATACTGCTTTCCCCACAGCATGGCCGCCGCTTCCCGGAGGCATCAACTCTCACACTTCTGCCTATTATTGCCCTTAATACAACAGCAAGTACAAGGATTACAGCACCCATATTTATTATGTACACAATATCCACAATAGTCGCCCTACTCTCATCTTCCTGCCTGGACTCAGGTCCGACCGTGCTCCGTCCCCCCAGGGGTCAACTATTGGAATATCAGCGGTAACTGCGGTAACTTCCTGCACCCTGCAGGCTATCTACCCCGCCTGCAGCCGTCCACGTCCTCGGGTGTAACGGACGTGGGCATGCCAGCGCTCAACCAAGCCGGCCGCGGTCCGCCCGACCGCACCGCGTCCATGTCGGCCTGCAGAGCGTAAGAGCCAAGCTCTTACCCTCTACAGCCCGGCTTGGCATCCTAGCAGCCTAAGCCCGGTGCCCTCTCCTCCCGGGGGGAAAGTGTCTAAGCACCGACTGGCAGTGGCGACCCTTATATAGAGCCACGGACTGGGGGCGGGGCCGGGCGCGCGGTGCGCCCACAGGGACAGTCGCGTACCGCGACACTCCCGAGAGCGAAAAAGAATGGCTCCGGGGCGCGCAACGACTGCACCTGGGGAGAACCGAACGTCCGCTGCTAAGGCTGGCCCAGATGTAATTGCCCGACCTGAAACCCCCTGTTGATAAAATGCAAGACGGCATGGGCCAGCACGGTCATCCCTTACAGCAGAACTACCTAACGGCAGGTCCCTACCAGTCAGAAAACTCATGACAGAAATAGGTGCCTTAAGGGCCACCCAAAAGAACCCGACACTGCAAGGAACACCTTAAGGGTGCACAAAAACATTACAATATAAGCGACAATAACTCCTACGGGTAGAAACACAACAGCAAAAAGGGGGTAAGAGTGTCTTAAGGACACTCCAAAAAAACATACAAAAATGACACACAAGGTGCCTAAGGGCGCCTCAAAAAAAGGGGAACAGGGTGGAGCGCCTTAAGGGCACTCAGAAAAAGAGACATAACTAAACTGCCGAGATCCTCGCCTTCCTGCACCGCTTCCGCCACAAGTCCGACCAACTCCTTCTGCCAGCACCTATCTTCCAGCACCATCTTCCCACCAAACAGCCACCAGACGACGACGATGTTGTTGTTGACAGCTACGAGACGACGACGACGTTGTTGTTGTTGATAGCTCATATCGACGTCCATGTTGCTGCCACGTGCCCATCTTAGTTGACTGTCCTTGCCCATCTCTGTCGACCGTCCTTGCCCATCATCGTTGATCGTCCTTGTGTCTAAGCACCGACTAGCAGTGGCGACCCTTATATAGAGCCACGGACTGGGGGCGGGGCCGGGCGCGCGGTGCGCCCACAGGGACAGTCGCGTACCGCGACAATATGTGTGCGTGTCTCCCAACCTACAGACATCGGTCATAATATTGCCCTTCCAAACTGTAAATATCAGCTCTCACGCAAACAATTTTGTTCTGTCTACCGCTTTGCTAATTGCTTTGTCAAGGTACACGCCAATGACATGTCGCGAAAATTGCTCATCCGTAGCAGTCAGAAAATCCCTAGCGGTTTTTCTATGGTTCTTTTTTTAATGATTTTTCAAATATCGACTTCTTGAAGATCACCTTTATGTGAATGTGTTTTGGTCGACTTCACTTTTGACGAGGGCTTCCTTGCAGGTAAAGGCACACCACGCGATAAATTATGAGAGCTATCGCGCGTATAACAAGACGTAAAGACCCTGCTTTACCCATCGGTGAAGAAAAATGAATCGAAACCCCTCAAAACCACGAAAAATAAAGCTCCCTGCCATCGGTCCTCGTACGAGTATCGGAGATTATAGAAGAGCTTTTTCTCTATGATATCGCGTAAAATGCTACGATATCATCTGTTCTTCCCTGTGGAAGCTTCCTTCACTATCGAAATCGCTGCCTTATCTTTTCTTATCGCAAGTTTCCTTCTCCACGTAAGAGCCACGTTGGAATTTTGTTCGTCTAAGGTCAGGTGTGATTCGGCTTTGAGGGAGCGCCTCGGCCCGGGTAGAGCGCGCCTATCGCCACGAGGATGCACTGTCAAGCCGCAACAAGGGTGTACCCTGAGCACCTACCTAAGGACCTACTTACCCCAAGAAAGTAAGCCACTAATGTGATTATCGCGTGGTGTGCCTTTAAGTTTATCTGATCAGAGATGGTGTAGTGACAAGGGTCACCGTTCCCACTGACATGGTTCGAGGATCAAGTCCTAGATGAGTGCTTTGGACAGTGTGGCCTTCCAGATGAAGCAGGTGTTTTAATGAATTCATGCTGCACTTTGATGTTGATAAAAACATTCACTTGTACAGGTCATCCCTGTAAGTCCTTGTATATAAAGACAAATCGCATTCAAATTTCACTGTCTTCCCACTAGAAAATGCAATCTGACATATAAGAGTTTCAGAAAAGGTATTTATGTAGACCTTTCCCGGAGATTGAACTGGAACGTGATAGCCACACGTATGATTGCATAAAATCGAAAAGGGCACTGCTTGGATATGGGAGAGGCAATCTGATTCATCCCGCGCATGGTTATTTAGCCTTCCAGGATTAAGTGGAATTTATGCTTGTGGCTCACGATCATTTCTACGTAACCTTCCTTCACGTTAGGCGTTTTGCTACGTTTGTGAGATGAGGAATAGATGCATCGACCCGAAATGCTCCCCCCTCCCCCATATAGCCTCGCATTGAATGTGACTAATTTCTCAAAGACGCGGATAGGTCAAACGATACAGTATTATCAAGCCACACTCCCGGTCGATAAATCATCCAGTGCTTTCGGTTCTCCATAGAAAGGTTCCCTAAGCTTTCGCTTCGAACGGATGTGGGCTGATCATCTAAGGCTGGAACACCGTCACTCTACACCAAATAAGGCTCTATTCTAGAGAACTAGTAGGAAGCATAAACGATCTTATACTTATCGTCTATACAAAGGTTCAAGACGCCTTCAAGGGGTCGTCAAGGGGGGAGTGTAAGTTGGTAAAGGTTGATCAGTATCTTGAAGTCACACTACTAATTCCTTCACATTCACTGCATTCAGTGCTCTCGGACTTCCAGACGAGTCAAAAATCTCAGACGAAAGCAATGAAAGGTTTTATTGGACGGAAAGAAGTGAAACTGTGTTACCTTGCAAAAAATAAGGCTCTACAAGCATGCAAGAACAATAAACAAGGCCGTACAAACATGGAGAAGTGGATGAAAGCGTGAAGGATTCAACAGTGTGGAAAGAACGCTAATGAACGTTTCTGCTCATCAAGCAGACGCATTCTTCGTTAGAAACACCAACACATTTCAGATCTGAAGAATGGAGTGGAAACAGACAAAAACTTGATCTGAAGAATGGAGTGGAAACAGACAAAAACTTGATCGAAAGAAGGCGTTTTCGGTCGTTTCACGCCGTTTCGCATCTGTCAGGACATGTTTCATTGACTAAATCACTGAATAGGCTATAAAATAGCAGAGAATATAAGTGTTTGTAGATGGGATGATCGGTTCGTAACGACGACAAATTCATTTGATCATGGAGCGATTATGGGGCACTAACAGGACACACCCAGGTGTCGAGGAAATAGTCAGCCTCAGTACGCCCTCCCCCCCCCTCTTCAACGGGGATGCGAACACCCTCCTTCAACGTCTACTGTAGTATCAAAAGTAAGATAATGCTATCATCGCCCACGTTGCAAAACACGTCCACTATATAAGCCTCGAGTGCTGGTGTGGTGGCATTGTTTGACTTCGAAGTTAACGTCTTCGGAAGCGGAGTTCAAGGTGAGCAGCAGATGCGGGAGCAGCGCGAGCAGCATGGAGGTGGAGGACTACGCCGATGCATGTCTGAACGGTGGATCCCCTCGTGAGATAGCTGTACGTCGAAGCGGCAGAAGGATACCTTCCGTTGTGGAATCGTTCAAAGCAACCATGCTTGAGTGCTGTCAGTTCAGTCCTTAGTCACTTGCCAGGGCTTTCAGAATGGTGCCTTCATGGTATTCTGCGCCGCACCTTCACAGGGAATACCTCCGGGCGCTCATGTCCTATGGGGGTGGCACTCAAAAACAATTTACAGAAAGTGAAATTTTTTTCCTCATCCTGAGGGCTTAAAAAGGAGCTCCTAGGAGTGTGTTCAACCGAAAGGAAGATGAAAAAATGTTTGCTACACTAAAAAAATATTCACCTATTCCGAAGCTCCTTCCCCCTCAAGGCTTAGGCTAAAACCACATTCCCCGGTTTGCACTGATATCTTAGTACTTTCCAACACACTAGAAAACATAATACTAGAACAGACACGCAAACCGAAAGAACAAAAAAGAGACAAAAAATAAACTGGTAGCTTGATGTACAGGTGAAGCCGTGTTAATAGAAGGAGCACGCTCGACATGCCCCGCGACACGATCCATCCATATCCATTCCGTACTGACGCTTATTGACACGTCCTGACAGAACAACTTTCACTCCCACTTCACGCCTTCATTTTTCACTCCCACTTCACACCTTCGTTTTCTTTTATAATGTTGCATTCGAATTGACTCTTGGCGGTGCGAGGAAATGCGTGTGAACTAGGACGTGAAATTTAGCCTAAGCCTTGGAGGGGGAGACACTCCAAACACGTAAGATCATCAATGGCAGGTAGGTTTTTGTTTGTTTGTTTGTTTACTATCGACGTTCCAATAAAAACATGCTAATGACAATCGAACGTGTTAATGTTACATGTTTTGATGATTTGTGGTGGAATTAATTCGCTATCGTAATTTCAAATGTGTTTTTGAGTGCCACCCCCATAGGACATGAGCGCTTACCTCCGAAGACACGCATCCAGCTCAACTCCTTACTGCTTCGTTTCTTCACGTCACTAAGACACTTTAATGTTACAGCATTTTCAGGAAAATGCAGAAGCTGATGTTCATTCTCATGCTGATCCTTGGCACTGCACTTGCTGGGGAGGGTAAGTTCTCAAATATGTAGGAACCCAACACTCGAATTTGGAACTGGTTCCACTGCGAGTAGTCTGCCCTTTAAAGTGCACAGTTACTCGTACTGCAGCGTGGTTCCATCTCTGCCCCACATTATGCCCTGTTAAAGTGTGAACACTGTATAACATTAAGAGCATGGGGATCTTTAGCAGTAAAAGAGTGCGAAGCCAAGCACCACACTTTCATGCCACTTTCAAAGTCAAGAAAACATTCCATTATCCTCTTCAAGACGATGTGATTTTCAGAAAAGAAATGCGGTGAGAATGAAAAATTCTACAATTGCATACCATTGGAACAGCAATGCAACTCCAAAATTGAATATCCATTGATCCGGTGCGATAGAGGATGCTGGTGCAAGAAAGGCTACAAGATGGATATGGACACGAAAATCTGCCTGCCTGTTGGACCACTCTGCCAATGATTTTGTTCATAGCACTGAATTATGTTATTTCATAGTTAACTAATTATGTGAGACAGAAAGAGAGACAGATGAGTTAAGATAGAAACATTGACTCGTTTTGCCTATTCATCATACGAGTCAATGATAATATCAATCCCGAGGCTCTTCAGTGATTAGGATTGATATTAACCAAAATGTGTTACCGGTGAGATATCAAAGAGATATATTGTTATAGAATGTTAAAGAAAGTGTTAAAGAAATATATGTTAAAGGAAGTTAACAATGTAATAATCAATGTAAACGACGAACCCATTAAATAATGCAAAAGAATGCAATCCTAAAGATGCAGAAAAGTGTGTTAGTGTATTAGTTGATACGCAGTCAAGTGAATAAAGAGCCAAATTTAAATTTTATAAAAATGTACTATAATTACCATCCATACAAGGTAGTTAATATGAGTAAAGTTAGGCTATATAGTCTGTTAGTAAGTGAGAATGTACTAATATTGGAAAGATACTTGGGCTATTTAACAATTCCTATTACAAGTTTCTTAATATTTTTATATCACTTGCTTTACAAAATTTATAACATATGAATTTATTTTTATATAAACATTTAATAATGCTGGCAATTATAAATTCTTCCATGTATCCATTATATTTTAGAACCTCTTTCATCTCTTTTATCTTTCCTGCGAAATCATTGTAGGTTGAACAAGTACTTGAAATTCTAAGTGTTTCAGTGTATATAACAGCACTTTTATTGGTAAGAGATATATTAGTATCGCTTTGTGGAAATTTAATAACCTTAAAATCGAAGTCATCCGTTTTATTGTACAGTTTTGTTATAATCTTATTATTAACAATATTAAGTGATAAATCTAAATAGCTGCAACTACTCAAGTCTCTGTGAGTTTTTTTGAGTTCCAGTTCTTCTTTATATACGTTTCTTAATATTTCTTCAATTTCTTTCTCGTTTTGATTGTGTATAATTAGCAAGTCATCCATGTATCTATAAGGAATAAACAAAGTACTGGTTTCATACCTCTTTGTTATAGAATAGTTATATTCCATATCTGAAAGTGTAAGGTCTGCCAGAAGAGGGCTAAAATTACCTCCCTGTGGCACACCAGTAGTTTGTCTGTATATGTTATCACCAAATAAGCAGTAACTATTATTCAATAAATAATCTATTAAATAGAGTATATCTTGAATATTATAGCTTCTATATCCCTTATTATTATAGTCTTCCCCATTACTATAAAACGTTCTATATCCATTAGTCATGATGTATTTTTTACTTGCGTTGTTGAAACATTTTTTAGAAAGATTACAATGTTATTAATAATTAAATTGTGTTTTAAATTGGTGAACATATCGGTAAAATCTGCAGAGAAGATTTTGAGATTGTTACCAATGATGCCATTCAACTCATTGCTAATGTTAATGTTACTGATAGACCAATACAGTTTAATTGTTTTGCTTCTATTTTGTGCAACCTTGGTATAGTTTATAAAGTGTTTTTTCATATACGTAAAAATAGTATGTAATTCTTGAGCCAAGGGTTTAATGCTACTATTGTAAGCACCAGTAATAAATCTGAATTTAATAGGATTTTTATGTAACTTAGGAAGAGCATAAACCACAGGGATTTCACCTTCTACATTTTTATAGAAATTGTTATTGAGACAAAAATTTTTGTGCTTGCGAATCAATGAGTCTTTATCTATATCTAATATTATTTTATAAGTGTTATTGGTATCTAGATATCGGAAAATTTTTTCAAATTCATCGTATGATATTCCCATTTCTTTCATTAGTACTAGGAGATAGAATTTTTTACATATAATGCCATAGTTATTACTAGCTTTGTCCAACGGACAAAACACAAAATCTTTCTGATATCTTCTAAGGATCTTACCGGGGAAGAACGTAACGTAAGAACACATGAACTACATATAGATTACACAACAAGAAATATAACACACATTTATCAAGTAATACAATAATACATCATATCATACCTGGCCTCCCTAGGTCGCCTCCGCTAGGGCGACTCCCGGCAGCCGGCTAACGTTAGAACCCCATCCGGCTGTTATCACGTAGCCGTGTGGCCGACGGTGTCTGGTATGGTGATCCAACCAAGGCTGCTCCCGGTCGGGAGCAGGGGAAGACACCGGCCAACTCATGTGCCAGCGCTCCACTACCCGAGAGCCAAGGGTGCACCGCACCCCCAGTCCTCGGGCAGCATCATGGTGTTGCCCGGTGAAAACCGACTGGTAGCTGGCAGCCAGTCTTATATACTGGCTTCGACCACGGAGGGCGGAGCCACCGCGTGTCGCATGACGCGACAAGCGGCGCCGCAGCGCGGACGGGCCGGGGAGAGCGGTGCCCCCGAGGCCATCGTCGCGGCGATCCGCGACAATCTACCTACGCGGTGGCAGAGTGTTGTCGATAACGATGGTGAACACGTTGTTGCCCATTCGTTGTTTGTTGGAAGAAATGATAATAAAAAGTGATGGTCAAAAAAAAATCCCTTTTGGTACAACCTAATATATCCAACCTGACCGCATTACCTTGGATGTTGATGTATGAAAGCACATGTAATTTGGTCAAATGATTCCTTTTGAGTTTCTTGGTTCATCAGCACTAAGCACCATTCTGTTCGCAATCCTTTATAGATCGCTCGAAGGCGTTTTTTACTGTTCACAAATGATGCATGCATCCAAGCATAATACCTATACCCATGATATTATGAATGCTGCACTGCTCTTTTCTATGTGACTTTTACACTGGAGAGTTGACGTCCTTTCATTGCCGCTATCGCCAACGGCTATAGTTTATGATTCACCAAACATGGCAAAGACGAGTCAGCCTTCCAAAATTATATTTTCCTTAGGATTTGGTTTTTGATTCCCCTTTTGGCAGACTCCAACTTTCCTGGTCTCTTCGTCAGTCAAACTTGGAAGCCATAGGAGGAGGATAACTTTCCGATCCCAGGTAGTCCTAGCGTTTTTGAGCGAAACCTGGAGGCACGACGTATTTCCTGCTTCATGAAGTATCCTGTTTGTACTAGACCCAAAATGATTCCAGTAAATTCCATCATGAAAGGAATTCCCTCTAGCAATGAGCATCGCTCGCGGCTGGCGATAGCCACTTGACCGGGATTTCGGCCGGCACACTCATTTGAGTGTCAGCGCAAACCATTCCAAAAGCACCCACTCCACTCCCCATTTTCCTATTTTGATTATCTAATCGCCTGCTATGCGGCATCTATCGATTTGTAGCCAGACGACTGCTTTCAGCAGATGGAACGAAATGGGTGACGGATGTGATACACGGTCAGTAGGGCCGCCAAGCGGTGAGCATGCCCATCCCTCTGACGCGTTCTCTGTGACAGTTTTCTCCTGATATATTTTGAAAAGCGAGCAGAACATTGCACGAGTACTTAAATGAGCAGGTTGTCGCGGATGACCTCTCATCTTGTGCGGTCATCGGTGGTACAACCGCTCTCAAACTCCCGACGCTCCAACCTTTTGGGTCAGAGCCCCATCGGACCACTACGCCTCGCCAGGACACCCGCTCCTGGCTCAGCGGACCTACCCCGGGGACCTAGGAGCCAGATGTTAATACAACAATAGAACAGCACACCGCATTGTAAGAACAGATCCTACGTTTTAAGACATAACACAATATAACATACACAATACATTTATTATCAACGTATTAACATCATACCTGCTATCTTCCTCCCAAGTCGCCTTCGTTGGGGCGACTCCATCAGTCGGCTATACGTAGTAGACCCCCATCCGTGCGCTTCCTCTTGACCATGTGGCTGACGGTGCCGAAATGGGACCTGAACACATGGCTGCTCCCAGTCGGGGAGCAGGGGTGGACACCGGCCAACTCATGTGCCAGCGCTCCACTACTCGAGAGCCAAGGTGCACCGCACCCCAGATCCCGAGCAGCATCATGGCGTTGCCCGGTGAAAACCGACTGGCAGTCGGCGACCAGCCTTTTATACTGGTCTCAGCCACAGAGGGCGGAGCCAACCGCGAGCGCGAAGCGCTACCGCAGTTGCAACCGCACGCGGATGGGCCGGGGAGCGCGATGCCCCCGGCGGCCACCGTCGCGATCCGCGACACAGGTGGTGCGACATTGACTTCAACAATTTGTATGTTCTCGGAAGTACGCTTTATTTTGATTTGTTCTCAGTTTGGAAATCCGTCTATTTTCCAAGTATTATGTTGTTGTAGCATCACCAACTCGGGAATATAGCGGAATAGATTTGTACGGAGGATTGGATTTACATGAACAAATTGCTTGAATAGCCTATGTGACAGGGCTAAAGGCCACAGACTGTCACAGGGTCGCAGGCCGAGGTCAAAATCCGTGTGTCCCAACCTACACACGAATTATTTTCCTATTGCAATTTCAAATGCCTTTTCAAGTATGACACATACGTCATAATGTTGCCTTGGCAAACTGTACATATCAGCTCCCCCGCCATCAATTTTCTTTCTGTCCACCGCTTTACTAAGATTGCTTCGTCAAGGTGCACACTAATAATGTTTTGCGAAATTGCTCATCTGTATCAGTCACAAAATCCCTAGCAATTCAGTCTATGATTCTTTCTATCGATCTTTCGGCGCTCATGTTCCATAGGGTGGCACTTAAAAACGCACTTGAAATTGCAATAGGAAAACCACTCCATCAAATCTTCAAAACATGTAATATGTATTAGCGTGTCCATTTGTCATTAGGATGTTTTTGTTTTGATGTGTCAAAAGCAAATAAACATACAAAATTCCACCTGCAATTGATGATCGCCCATCTGCAAAGTGTTCCCTCTCCTAAGGCTTAGGCTAGATGCCAGGTCCTAGTTTGCATACATTTCTTCGTACCTCCAAGAATCAACATGCAATATTGTAGAAGAGATTGAAGGTGTTAGTGAAAAATGTTCTAACAGGACCATTAATAGCGTTGGTATCGAATGGGTCGCGCCGCGGCGCGTATCGAGCGCGCACCTTCTATAACCCCCTAGATGAAGCTACATCACACTTATTAATGGTCTTTTTCAGAACGCGCCGTCAGCTGACCAGGTTACAGTCCATTTCGTAGCGCCTGATAGGGCGTGGCCTACGGACTTGGGTGAAAGTGTATCAAACTCTCCCACTCCGCCACACACTCTCACTCTTGCTATGCACTCCCACTCTCGCCACTCACCCATGTCTGTAGGCCACGCCGTATCAGGCGCTCCGAAATGGAGTATATGTAAGAAAATATGATTGAATTTGAGTGACCGATGAGAGACTAGCAAAAGAATTACAGTTCAAGGCACAATTCACGATAATTTTCGTGCCTCGTCGCGCTCCATAAAGACTCTGGGAGTGCTAAAGTACACAGATGTGAAGAAGAAACCGCGGAACTTTTCCAAACCTTGAAAATAAAGTGTTTCTGACCTTTGGATTCGACGAGTTTGCAGCTTAAAAGCATGTAATATTTGGACAAGTTTTTACGTGATAATATCCGATAAGGTTGTTTTTACAGTGGGAGTATTTCCTATCATTTCTTATCGCGGTCGATATCATGCCTCTCACACACGTAAAAGCCACCGCTTACCAGCTGGTTGAATCGAAGATGGCTGTGGGCCATCTTGAGGCGGTGGCCGTCATCTTATTTGCATCCTTACGCGTTTAACACCCACCCTCGCGCCGTGATGATGGTCACGCTCTGCCCTTGTGGAAGGGGCTATCTACTCGCTGATGGATTCAAGGTACTCATATTATCGTGAACTGTGCCTTTAAATGGTTAGTGATACTATGCAATCGGCAATAATTACTGATTCTGTAGAGGTTGTAAAGATGCTGAAAGGGGGGTCGTGTTTGGGTCCGCGTTGAGGAGAGGGATCGTGCAGAAGAGGCCATTTTCCTCGACTCCTGGGTGTGCCCTGATGGCGATTGAGCATAGAGCTGTACAGCCATATCTTTGTTATCTGACAACCCCAAACAACATGAGAAACTGGCGATGGTACGATGCCCACACGACGCCGCCATCTCAGATCAGCAGATAAGCGTATTTCTTTTATCGAGAAGCGTTTCCATCTTCTAGGCAGTGCTGGGCCGATGTCACACTTCATGATTCTGCAATTTTACGTCGTCGCAGTTCAGATGCAAAGTTTCAGCGCGCACTCTCAGGGTCGAGAGCCGTCTGTGGAATTGCTACATCGCAAAATCACTGAATCGCAAAATTCCAAAGTCACGAATCCAAGGATGCGAAGTGTGACGTGAATCTGAACCTTCGAACCTCCCTCGGAAGCGGAAGAATGATAGCGTATCGTGCACCATCGCTCACATACACGTAAGAAGATGACAGACGTAGTCAGGAAGATGTGAGTTTCAGCTTAAAGACACCAGTAGGGGTAAATTTGGCCAATTGGGGGATTACGAAAGTAGAGGTGCTCAGCAATATAACAGTAGAGAAAGAACGACATAAAACGGCAAAAAAACCGAGAAATAGGAACACGAAAATCCCCCCTCCTCTCTCTCGTCCTCTGCGTCTCTAGCCGGAGTGGATTGAAGACAGGGCAGAGTCTGAACCAGCCAGCCGCGATTGTTCTCCCTCCACGGTGACTTCCCCGGCCGCATAACCGCATAACGACATGCCTTGCTGCGGGGTCGTCAAAATACCCTAAGCCGCGTTTTTTAATGCAATTTTCGCCACATACGACCTCTTCTGAAGTAGAAGGTTTGTTTTCAGAGAACATGTACTCACAGATTTCAGTTTTGCCTTGCCCCTAATGGTGCCTTTAAAGGAATCGTCCACGGAAAATGGGTTTTTGTGTTACCCATATGTTTATGTTGTATTTGCCTAATGTTGGCCGTGGTCGGAGACGCATTGTAGGAACAGAAGGTAACGTAAACAGTCCCACTCTCCGTTCCCAGCGGCGGAGGACGACGGGACAAGGCTTTTACATGGAGGCCCCGCCCACCTGGACCGCACTTTGTGGTGCTGTATCTCAGCCAGATTCACATTTTTTCACGTGAAATTTTGCATGAGGCCAACATTAGGCAAATACAACATAAATATATGGGTAACACAAAAACTCATTTTCCGTGGACGATTCCTTTAAGCGTTGGAACAGGAAAGAAGCTCTCTGTAAGCGATTTTTTCACTAGCCTTTTTTGCATATGAAACCTGTTTCACCCACGTTGGAGCTCCTTCCACCCCAGGCTTGGGCTGAAACTAACATCCCCATCCTTCCACAGGAAAAAAAAAAACATCCGCCATCATCTGCTGCGAGAACGAAATTGGGAAAACGTCCTTTGCACGTTCTTACGTGCATTCGAACTTGCGACATAAACGTGAAGTTGCGTCTCACCCCCAGCACCCTGCCCCCCCCCCCGACCTACATTGACCCTGCGCTTGAGTGTGCCGATTGGCGCCCTTCAGAGATCCTTCTGAGATGCTCGAAGACAGTGATAGGGGTAATGTGATTGATAAGTAATCCCAAAAGGAGTGAGTCACTGAAAAGCTACGGGTATGAGAGGCCTATGTATGGCGAAATCCACCGGGAAAGGCGCCCCGTTGAGCTTAGGTAGAGGCGGCCTTATCAGGCCAAGCAGCTTTTCTCATGTCACCCCGCTTCCTAGAGTCGACTTTGCCGAGGAATGACTGAGGTGCAGAATAATGAGCATGATAGCAGACTGATACTTATCGTATTGTATTATAGCCGTATCGATCGGAATGACGTGGTGCTTCAGCTTTTGTGGTGAACACGTCTACCAGTCGGTACCAAAGATCGGAACGAATGATGCAACCGACTTACCCCTACCACCGCCTTTGAATGTGAACTTTTTGTGAGATGTCCCCTCTTTGCAGTAACACCCTATTCCGTCACGCTTTGAACACAACAAATTTTTTTCTGCATCCTTTACGGAACTGTTTCACTTCACTGAGCAAACGTGAGAGACCGAGTTGTTCTTTCCAAATCCTTTATTTCGGATCAACATGACAATGTTATTCGCAGTCTGGTCCAACAGGCATGCACTTCTTCGTAATCTTATCCATCTTGTACCCTGCCTTGCACCAGCATCCGCTATAGCAATGGTTCGATGTAACGACTTCATCGCAAAAAGTTGGGTAGTAGCAGTGGGAGAATTCTTCATATTCACCACCGCATTGCCTTTCTGAAATTTTTTTTTCTGAAAATGACGTCAACTTGAAGAGCTTAGCGGTGTGTTTTTTGACTTCGAAAGTGGCACGAAAGTGTTTACTGCTGAAGATTCCCATGCTCCTAATGTTATACAGTTTTCACATTTTAACAGGGCAAAGTGACGTGCTTGCGTGAAAACTGGAAGGAGTGACTTTCACAATCAAAATGTGAGGTAGAGGTGGAGCACTTGGCAATACGAGGAAACCTCCACTTCATAAGTTAGACCATTCTCAGTGGAACTAGTTCGTATGTCGAGTGTAGGGTTCCTACAGAAGTCTGTTATCAGTTGCCTCGTTCCAGTCGGTCAGTGACAAGACTTAGCTGGCTAAGCCAAGTTTGCTGGTCGGATCATACGTGGTGCCGCCTGTTTTCATCCTTCCACTTTCGCCTGTACTGAATATATGCGAAGTGATCTTGTAACATAGTTAACTGTGAATGTTTGAGACTTACCGAAAGCAAGTGCAGTGCAAAGGGTCAGCATAAGAATGAACATCAGCTTCTGCATTTTCCTGAAACTGCTGTAACATTAGAGCGTCTCCGTGACGTGAAGAAAAGAAGCAATAAGGAGTTGGAGTTAATGGACATCTTCGGAGGCATTCCCTGTGAAGGTGCAGTGCAGAATCCTTTGTGAATGCCACCCTCAAAGGCCTGACAAGTGACTGAGGACTGAACTGACACCACTCGAGCATGGCTGCTTTGAAAGAGTCCACAACAGAAGGTTTCCTCCTGCCGCATCGGCGTGCAGCTATCTTCACGACGGAATTCTCGGCTCAGACATCCATCGGCGTAGTCCTCAACCTCCTCCTGTTGCTCGCACTGCTCCTGGATCTGCTGCTCACCTTGAACTCCGCTTCGGAAGGCGTTAACTTTGAAATCAAACAATGCAACCACACCAGCACCGAAGGCTTATATAATAGACGTGTTTTGCAACTTGGGCGAAGCATTGATAGCATTATCTTACTGTTGACACTAGGTTGTGAAGAAAGTTCTGGTAGGTTCTTCGTGTTCACAAAATAAATTCAAATCTCAGAGCGCGTCAACATGGATGAGCTTACATATTGTGCTCCATTGTGCTCCTTATATAGACGAAAAGCTGCTCTTTCTAAATAAATGTTTTACTTGGAATGCCACAAGGTTTTCGAATTATTAGGGAAATTTCAAACTACTGCTAAAATGGCTCTTTTTGAATAACTTCGTTTCACGAGTTCTTGTTTGGCCGAGTCCCAGCGAAGGCGACCACAAATAAGTGTGCTGCAAAGAGAGGAGGTAAACCACTGGACTGAACATTTGCTCCTTGGTTCCAGAAGTGCAGAAATGAAAGGAGTTGCTCGAATTTTTGGTTGATCAAATGGCTTTATCTAAAACGGCAGGAAGCTATGAGCGCCCATACTTGCAGGGGAGGTCCAAAAGTATTGGTACCCAACACACAAACTGGTTAACTACCTCAAATAGCCCTGATTTGGACCCAAACTCAAAACCTACAATCCAAAAACCCAAAAAATGGGTGCCGCGGGACCCTTCAAAGCAGCTATGCGCAGACGTATTTTCCACAGATCCTCTTCCAGTAATTGAAGGGTTGCAGGGTGAAACCCTCACTCGTCCATTATATTCACCAGATCTAGCGCTGACTAAGCATATATCTGCACAGTTCTTCAGCTGCTGCAGTGTAACCAGAAAGGATGATGATCTGATGTCGAGTTTTTTTGATTCTGCGCCATATAAATCACAGCTCTTCATCAAAATGAGATATACAAATATCCATGATATTGCCAAAAGTGTAGCGGATCAAATGGTGCTTATTCTGTGAGAAAAGATGCAGTCTGAGCCGGGTTATGATCTCCCGAGTTGAACTTGCTAAACCGGCAAAACTTCCCTTACAACCTAACACTATGTAGATGTTGAAGGAGGGCAGTCATGTTTGCATCCCCGTTGGAGGAGGGTGGGGGAGGGGTCGTACTGAGGCTGCCTCTTTCCTCGACATCTGGATGTGCCCTGGGGAGAGCTCTGGAATGGGTGAAAATTTTTTTGATGAAGAAAATATTTTTGGCATCCTTCTTGTGGAGGAAGATACTCCTCCTTACCCTTTCGGGATGAGCAAAAATTTTCCACTTGCTAAGTATTGTTTTTGAGTGTCGCCATCTTCCAACATCCTTATATGTGTGTTTCCGTCGACTTCACCTTCAACGAGGGACTATCTTACAGTTAAGTTCATTATAAAGGAGATGGTCACAAGTGCCACCGCTCCCGCTGACTTGCGTCGAGGAGCGAGTCCTGGATGAGCGCTCTGGACAATGTGGCCTTTCAGACGAACTTCAAGTTCATGCTGCTTTTTAATGACGATAAACATTTACTTTTACAGCTGGCATCTGTACAGCTGTATATAAAGACAAATCGTATTCAAATGCCACTATTACCTCAAACAAAAGTGGGTATGTCTTATCCTGTGGAAGAAATGGGGTCAAATAGTCAACGGGAGAGGGGGGGGGGGGGGGAGACGCAAAATTTTCACCCCCTCCCTGAGCTTAGACTGAAGCAAATGAGCCAAATGCTTCGGCACATGCTTTTTCATTTAGGAGGAGAGGTATGAATTTTAGCCTAAGTCCAGGGAGTGAAAGGAGTTCCGACCTCAAGGAAAAGTTGCGTCTCCCCTCCCCCAGCTTAATTTGACCCAAAAAATGATCAGTACCTATCTCCTGATCCTTTCTCTTCCAGGATTCGCCCATCACAAGGGCTCCGGCTCATAGCTCAAAAGTGGTCCCACACTGGGAGAGGTAGTTTTCGTAATACAGAAAGGCATGTCCTCTGCACGAGTAGTGTACACCGGAAGTCGAATATTCCCCGATAGGGGAGGGGGGTCATATTTGACGGGACAGGAGGGGAGTCGTACCTTCAGAGGTCAGCGATGAGCACTGGAATCCAAACATTCAACAAGCAGATGGGAAGCGAATCGTATTTCACATCGGACCCGTGCGAGCAGATGTAGAAAAATATCTTTTTTCATCAGGTAAGAGCACATAGTAGTAAAACACTTTGCAATAACAGATACAGTTTGGCAACGGGTATTACTGGTATTGTAGAGGTCAAAAAAGCCTCAGGGGCATGGCTAATGCAGGTGCTTAACTTGGCCATTTCCCCACCCACACCAGTGATGAGGTGCGAAAACCGATGAGTCATTGTCATTCAATGAATCCTATCCCTCTTTCCGTTCCTGCCCGTTGAATTCCATTTTTTCTCAAGTGGCAATATCTTATTTCCATTTTATATGCCATGATTTACCGAATTACTTTTTGATGCCTTCGAGTGGAGTTCAGCATCAGCGCATTATGTTGCTGTACTCAGATAAAATCACGAATTGCGTGCGCAGTGTTTGGCTTCAAATCGAGCTCCATCTTCCACTTATGTTTTCGAAACACTGAAATTATCCATCACACCACATATTTACCGCCTCATGTCTTCCCAGCACGATGACCAGGTCATCCCACATCTGCATGATTCACTACCTAAGAGTATCACTTGATAGCACTGGTTTTGATTTGAAATTTTGCGAATTGATACAGACCTATGCGTTGCGGTGCACGTCATGTAACATAAGGATAGTTACATCTATCACATCCATTTATGATACAGCATCATTTTATGACCATTATTTCAGCGTTCATCTGACTTTCTGGGGCGGTCGGTTTCGAAGTTCAGGCTAATTCTATAATCCCTAAGGTAATACAAAGGGCGCCATTGCCGACCGGTGCAGGGAACCGACTTGGGTGCCACTCGTGGTTACTCCTGTTTGGAGAGGATAGGTTAAATACCGTCCATTTCACAGCACCTGATTGGGCGTGGCTATGACCATTATTTCAGTGTTCATCTGATTTTCTGGGGCGTTCGGTTCCGAAGGCGGACTGGGGTGATTGGCGAGAGTGAGAGTGTGTGGCGCGGTGAGAGAGTTTGACACAACCTCAGCCATGTCCGTAGACCACGCCCAACCAAGCGCTGCGAAATGGACTGTATACTATTGTAACGCGGGCCATTCCTTTATTAATTCTTTCTCCTCGACCAGTGTAGTAGGTTGAGGATCTCTTTTCATCTTTGGTTTGAACTCATTTGTGAGTGGTGGTAGGGACACTCTATCGCCCTCTTGACTGGCCGTTTAATTTCTATTAATGTTCTGGCGATTATAATACACGCATGAATAATTGAAAAAGATTACGTGACTATGTGTCCTCGTTGACCCAATTTTCAGATCCCTCTTTATCACATTTGCCTTTTTTAGTTTAACTTTCTATCTGAAGCCATCTCAATATACTCCCAATCTGTTCGTAATGCTTTGTGTTTGTGTGTGTTTCATTTTCGAGAAACCAAACAAGAAAACAAGCAGCTTGGTGCAAGAAAAAAAGAGCTTCATACTGGCAGAAAATATTTGAGTAGTCAAAGTGATAAGTAGGACTTCACTCTACTCTCACCTCTTTTCATCTACCTCATTGACCGTTACACCACAGCTCTCTTCCAAGCTATGAATCGGACCCTCTCAAGGGCTAATTAGCGTGCGTTTATAGTCGAATTCTCTCGCAAAAAGTTTTTTATGAACCACTTGGATGAGTTCGTCTTCTTCCCAGTCGGATTCCGGTTTTCATAATGGGTTGAAAAATTCACAAAGTGAGCGGCTTCTGGTTTTGAAATAATTCTGGGATGAGAGGTGCCCGACGCCCGACCGGTCACGCCCCTTTCACAGCCGCCATCGGCATTCCACTGAGCGGATTCCATCAGCAGTTCGCTGCCGTCGACCTCTGTGCAGCTGTGAGTTCAACTCTGAGATCTTCCGGCCTTTCTGTATTGATTCTGAAGCTCCATTGAACTTTCATCTGTACTGGCGATCAATCGATATACATCAATATTCGCAACAGGTATTCCACTTCTATTTCTAACAGCCTCTAATTTAAGGTAAATGATCAGTTTTATAGGAATAACACACGAAACCTCCGAAACTTTGTTTTTTCTTATTTTCTCCATTTTGATGCGTATAACTGATATTATTCACGGCAAATGCTAATTTTCTGAATGCTAAAATTAAAATCAATGATTATTGCCTTCGCATAACATCTTTTCTTTTACAAAATTGTTGCATGAAATTGAATTTTTTGCCAGTTCCCATTAAAATAATGTTTGCGCCGTGAACTAATTGGGAATTCATAGTCTCACTATCCTCGGAAAAAAAATTCAGAAGGATTTTCTGATCGGGTTCCAATCCTGACGTTCTTTCGAATGTCAACATAATTCAATCTTTTTAGAAAATTTTGCTTACATCACTCATCTTTGATTCTTTTTCTAGGAGATGAATATTATGACGAACCTTTGAATTTTTTGAATAATATTGTATCAGGCCTTAATGAACTATGTCATCTTTCTATTCAGTTAAAACATGAGCTAATTGTCGAGTTCACCAGTAGGGAAGGTCGGGTTTAAAAGAATATGGATAGAACTTATGAGCTTCGTTGACCAATAGGTTATGGATCTAAAATGTTCTTTTGTTCTTTCGATTAGATGATGATTTGATCAGCACTACCAGTAGGGATTTCCATGCTCGTCGAAAACACTGGAAATGATCCGGTCTTTAATGTCGAGCTGCTTCGTTGGATTGTCATTTGGAATCTTTTGGCATAAGATGTTTTGGTGGTTAAGATGGTTAAGATGTTAGGAAGGAACATGATTAAGACGTTTTATTGAAACCTGTAATCAATACACTTGGGAGGCGTAAATCTTTTTTGTTGGCGTGTTACTACCTTTGAATAAGGCAGATCATACTATGCAGCCACCCTGTCTAAGGCATATCATACTATGCAGCCACCCTGTCGAAATAATCGGAAATCGGAATAGTCTATAGCTATTCTAAGAAAAAATCCCTCAGAAGAAGTGGTACAACATTTTAGAATGTGGGTGGTGCAACGGTTCTTCGGAAGCATTAAACTCTAAGTTATGAAGAAACAACCAAAGAGAAATTTTTTGGCGGGGGGGGGGGGGTTGTAACAAGGGCAACAGTGGTTGATTACCCCAGTCACCAAGGCCAGTCACCATGACCAACGATGGTTGGTTATCCATCCATGGACAGCTGGGAGCATGGAAGGCTGTAAGGCGGGGAAAAGTAGTTGTCTCGCAGCAATATGTATGGGTTTTCTCGAACTTTCTTTCCTGCTTCCAACACTAAGTATTCCCCTCAAATAAATGGTATTATGTGTATTCTACAAAGTAGTATTTAATAATTATTGCATACATTGCTCACATCAGGAATAAACAGACATTTTCGAGAACTTCATCCAAAGTCATGTTGGATTTTGTGAGCAATTGCAAATGATAGACGTCCACCTTCTAAAAGATTTAGTGCTCTGAGCAGATCGTATTTTGTATAGACAAATATGAAAACATAAATACGAGAAAGTGAATATCAGAATGTAAAAATAAATAGGAATATAAATCAGTGCAGTAGTTATAAGCAGGTACATGGTTGAAAATGCTCAAATATTGATAATTGTTATCAATCGATACTGAATTTTGATGACGCTGAGAATGGCATTCGATTTCGATGCAAGTTTTTGTGGGAGCGAGTCGACCAGACGGTCCGTCAGTGGCCGTCAGCTTACTTTGAAGAAAATCACCTGCAGCTGCTCCGAACACTGATGCGCTCGCCGTCCCCTGTCTGAGAGCATTGACTGTGAAAAAACTTCCTTCCATTTCCCTCTCTCACAGCACTAATTTTTCAGTTTTTTCGAGTTGTCTAAATAGAAATTTGAGTTTCAAGTTTGTTCACTCAAGTACTGTGTACTGAAATAGAAATAAACAAAAATTGCTTATTAGAGGAGGGACAGAAGACATAGAATAAGCCGAATATCATTTACAAATATGGAAATATGTTATGGAACAAACGCAAATGGAACGCCTTAGACTCTCTAGACATTCATTCAGCGTTTGAAATCCTCTAGACATTTTCAGACCAAAGTTTTCGTTCGTTCACAATATCTCTTGTGTCTGCTTATTGCTGTATAACAGCATGATCTCGCCAAAACAAATTTTAGCCACACCCCTCCCCTATGGGAGCCCTCCGCCCCATAAGAATTGCGCTTAGACTGCAAATCTTTAAAGATCATCCATAAACACCCTTCTACTACACATAAATTAATTGTTAGTTTCCAGAATGCTAAGTTGTGAACAGAAGCTTTAGCCCAGCTCGGGCGGGTCTCGGGCCCGCTTTCTGTGCACAACAATCAAAGTATCACAGATTCATTAGTAGTATTCTGAGAGAATCGGCTATACATTATGAAAGAAAATCATTTTTCCGTAATTGCAAGTTAACTTCGGAGACTCTCATTTTCAAAGCTTGCACTTATGAAAGAGGATGGAGCGACATTTTTGCTGTATTTCTTAGCTCTATAAAAAGTATCGTGGAACCGTAATTTCACGTATATAGCCTATGCTGACGAGTCTGGTTGGCACAAAATGTCATTTCTGTCTTTTGAAAACTATTTTTTGCAATAGAAGCCCAAAATGTCGTTGACCTTTCCAATCCTATTCGTAGGGCATAGAAGATTATTAGGTCATGTGCCTTTCAAAGCATTTCTATGTCATCAACAACTAAGTACATCTTGTAACATTCAGAAATTTTTCACATTTTTGTGGGACTTTTAAATTTTCTTGAGACTGGGGGTAATATTAATAATTCATTTAACTCGAGTACTTTTTATATCGTGTGATCACAAGATGAAGGACTTCATGGGTTGAACCTACAGAAAAGTGCCTCCTATCCAGTCAGTATTCAGTACGCCAACTTTTCCATATTTTATATCATATATTACATTTTTTATTTTCTATTTTCTAATACCTCATATCATTTACATTGATATTATATTTTTATTTATTGATGTCATTATTCATATTAATATTTACATGTAAACGTTTATATCACACATTCAAATGAACAATACAGTAAGTATATTTTCAGTACCAAACACCTAAATAAGTATCTGGTAAGTCGGTCGATGTCATTCAAGCTATGAAATGAGCCATGTATTTGTCTTTCAGTGAGAATTGCTAAGGTATTTGACGGTGTCTATGCAATAACTCGCACTGGCCGTTTGATGTGCACGATAATGTTGATGTTTGCTTTTGAAAGTTTCATTAAAGGATAGCTGCATAGGTAGCTGTTAAGCTGATCCACATTTTGCTTTGCATGCTTTCACGGAAATTATTATTATTATTTATTGCTGGTCAATCACAAAGAAGAAAGAAACATAGACGAACTCGAGACAGTACTGTCGATTGACTTGTTTTCGAATCAATTTTTAGTATATCAAATTGATAAAAAGCATATGGGTATTCGCTGGTGTAATCCATCTGCCCCGAACCTGAGTGTGGAAACCCATGATTGGAAAGGCATGTGAGACAGGGGGTGGGCATCAAGAAGGGCCAGCCATAGTGCTAAGTTTATTTATTTATATATTCGATATTGTAACATACATGGGAGAAAGCCATTATCCAGGGAAACCTCAAGTCTTGAAGGCCTTAAGAGGCAAATTAAAACACGAGGTCAAAAAATGGCAGAAAGGTCTTTACATTTGTGACTGGGACATGTGGTGGTGCGATAATGTCGTTTTCCCCGTTGGTAGATGAGAGAGATGAAATGCTCCGGCGATGTGTCTCGTAGCCGTGGCCACTTTTGTGGAGGTGTGGATAAAATTCGTTTCGAAAAGATGTTATTGAGAGCAAATCCCCTAACTTCATACTTTAATCGTGCTTTACAATAATTCACAGATCGATAGGTAATTTGTAATCATATGGGTGATTCTTTGCAATGAGTAGGAACTAGGTACACCGAATTATCGAGGTATTCCTTATTCCAGTTTCAATCTGATTTAGTATTTACAGCAGCCATCTTCGACTAAAGCAGTGTAATCATGATAGAAATAATAATCGATCGGGAAAACTGGGTGCTGCAAAGTGCGAGTGCTTGGATGAATGACTGTGATGATAAGTTGATATACCTCTGATATATTGTGGTGATAGAAGGAGATATATGGCGGTAATAATAGGAGTTAATAGAGAGTGATAGCTAGAACACTCAAATGTCGAGGGAAATGCTCATGCTAGTACGATTATCCCTCAACGGGAACTCAAGTACAACCCCCAGTATCAGTAACTTTTACCGATTGCGAGGTATTGCTCAGCATTTTATCACTCTGATTTTTGTGTTGATTACTTCAATCCAATTATATTTTCTATTTTCTTCAGATGGTCATTTAGCCTGAACCATTACTGACCTCTGCAATTTCCATCAACCTCTCCCCCCCCCCCCCCCCCCCCGGCCTCATCCCGCCCTCGAAATACCACCCTTTTGATGAGAGACCCAGTACAGATGACCAAAGAAATAATGGTGGAATTGTACTACACTTTATTTCGCATATCATAATAGACGTGAATTCGTGCTCTGCATCCGATTTCCATTCGAATTCGTGAAATTGACCAATTCCGACTGGGAGCAGCCTCTATGTGTTCGAGTCAGCGTTGGTGTCTACAACCGGATGATACCGAACGAGCAGATGGACTTATTAGCTTCAAGATTCCGGGAGAGAACAATTTTGGCTACTGTACCCGGTCGCAGTTCATTCAGTTGTCGCACTTACACACACACATCACCTTGCCCAGACGTCGAATTTGAATTAATTGAGTATTTTCTATCATAAATGCATTTTTCTTACATTTTGCTTTTTCTCCCCTTCACTAATTGAATTGCTTGCTTCTGTTTGATGTTTCACTTGTTTAACATCATCATGAATGAAATCAAATTTGACCTACGCGACATAAAATGACAGTGGCGTCTGCCCGTCTGAAGCGCGCAGTTCGAGATGAGGCGCACTAGAATCGCAATACTGCCCTAACGGCGCGTTTTCAACGTGATTTCGCTATACATTATCATTTGCCTTCGTGGAGGTGTGCTAAAAATTCGTTTTTGTGAGACAATGCTGTGTTTGCGGTTAGCCTGTCAAATCTGGGAAGTAAGCTTTAGTTTGACATGCATTTTCTCCTAACCGATATGACAACACAGTCCAATGGAATCTCTGAAGCTCAACTGCTCCTTAGAATCCTATTTCTTCGAGTGTTTCAAATGTTAATTTTTCGTCTACCATTCTTATAAAATATGAGTGTACCTGTAGAATGTCAGTGCGTGTACGAGGGGGAGGGGGCGGCAGATTTCATTGGTGGCGTCCTTGAGCCACTTCCAGTAACTTCAGTGAAGAAACCAGTAGATCAGTCGTTAGAAATTTCTTCTGGGAAATATGCATCTTGAAAAATCTTTTTTTACGAGATAAAAAGAATACTAAAGGATGGTAGAAGAGTACTGTAGAAGAAAGGCAGTAAGTGAGGTGTGTAATAAGGGATAAGTGGTGATATCCAATGATAGTTATGAGCTAAGAAAATCGCTAAGCACTGAATAATTTTGCAGTTATAATTGTCTAACTATTACATAATTGTTCAGGAATTCGTAATATGGTTACCTTTAGATCGTATTTATATAGTCTCCTTTTTTTAAATTTTTCACTTCTTTGAATTTACTCCAGATGTTCTTTTTTTGTAAAATTATTGCAAAGCTCATTCTATTAATCCCATCATACATACATCCAATCCTTCTATTTGACTGGCAATCAGATCAATGCACACCTCCCTCTTGTGTTCAATCCTTCGAACAGCTTGCCCTCTTGCCCACTTCTGTCTCGCCTGTGGAGAAGCAGTTTTTCGCGTCTGCTGGTTGCAGCTGACCCAATTGTTACTCAACGATCAATTGGTCCCCTCCAACCAGCTAACGAGAAAATAGCTTAGCTCTCCATTAGCCCGCATCTCATCCCCAGGGATGACTATTCCAGAGGCTACTTTTCGCCGTGGATCATTCGAATCTGGGGTGGATGGCCGCATTGCTGACATGCTGATGAGACCACGAATGGGGAGACACGACGACGACGAAGCAATGAAATGCACTCAATGGACATGAGCGGTTATCCTCCTGGGAAATCGACTTCGAGTAATGAATTGGGAGACAAGCACTAATCGGAAATTTTCAGAAAACATGCATTTTTATTGAGTTTCAATTTCCTTGTTGAAAATGCTCTCGGACAAGAATGACACTGAAGACGTTGAAGAACGCTCATTTCAGTCTCTCGATACGGTTCTCACTTGTACATCATTTTAATATCTTCATTATTCTGGAATTCCTAGTTGGTTTTCGAAAATCTCAGAAATTAGGAGCCCTTGGTGAAGGTGAATTCCTTTTTTTCGAATTTTTCTCGAAGAAGCAGTAGCTGAGAATCAAATGGAAGTCCAGAGGCTCTCAAAGAATGAAGAAATGGAAAACGTGATGTAGTCGTTATTTCACCAAGCTTGGATGGACTACTGATAAGATATCAGTCAGGTTAAAGAGATCATCTACGGAAAATGAAGTTCGTCTGTTACCCACACATTTATGGAATATTTGCTTACCAAGGTCCGCATGCAAAGTTTCACGCGCATATACAATGAGATAGAGCTCCCCAAACAGACGGACGACGGGGTGGAGCGTCCGAGTAGGTTTGGACGTTAGAGAGCTGAGGAGCAAAGAAGCCATCCTCACGTGATCAAAGACGGAGAGTGAAAGAACACTGGGCGCGAAAATTTGAATTGCGCTCTGCCTGATGACGATGGCTGTTCAAATGTTGCTCCAACTGCAATACAAACGAGTTGCTATTTTTCCAGTTTTTCGTTTTCTACTTCGAATTGGAGAGAATTGCTCGATTCTTCTCGTGTTTCTATTCATGTACTGTATCCAGTCGAGTGATTTTAAGAGGAACTAGAAGCATGGGTTTTCCGTGGACAATTTCTTGACGCTTGAGTGCTTAGTTGAGTAGCAGACCGATAATATGTAGGAGTCACAGACAGCAGAGGATTTGTGCAGATACACCGATGTATCCTTTAAATGGCTATGATCGAATTTCCCAGAAATAGTTCTCCAGGCTAGTGTGGTTTGGAATGTCAGCATTTACTCGACCTTAAATAGTGAGAACGTTAGGACGGTCAGGCCATTTTTAATCCCAAAAATCATTAAGAATTCATTGATGGCAATGCACTTTTATTACGAGACAGACGGCGCAGAGGGGACAATCCTTAAAAATGGAAATGAGCGGATTTTATTATGGTGCTTCCAGGCTAAACACAACTTAGCCTACAACTTACCCTCATTTTCGACTCATGCAAGTCATGGAAACATCCAGGATTACACATAAAACCTCTGTCGTTTCATTGGATGAGTCAGGTGAGATCATAGGCTCCTCCTTTTTGGGAAAGGCGAGCCCATCAAGACCAACCTGATCACAGCCCTATGAGGGGGATGTCGGAGGTTATTGGGCATGAGAAACCCTCCACAATCCCTAGAACAGGATTGTGGAGGGTTTCTCATGCCGTGTTCGTATAGTGCAAGGTCAGTGATACCTACCCCCTCCCCAGCTCATAAAATTCCATGAAATTCGTACCTCCTTTCTTTATACCTTTGCTCACCGCGTTAGAAGGAACCTTGTGCCTTTGTGGGTCGTCTAAAAGACATCGTATCCATTGGTGTTTCTCCAGTCCTCTGGGGAGAACTCGTAGGAATGAGTTGCACGGTGCATTCACTTAGCCGTCTACCACCGAGCACAGACAGGAATCTTGATTAATGGAAAAGGAAATGGAAACCTCAGCGACGGCCATCAGCCACTGCTGTCCATTAGGATCCAATTTAGACAATCGACTTGGGTAATTCGTTGACGATACGCGTGGTCTCCTGGCGACTTCAGCTGAGCAATGTGATCATGGAAAGATGGAAGTGTTCTTTGCAACGAAGCTCTCATGAACAACAGCTGCAGGGCCTCCGAAAAGGCTTGCCGCGTTAGAGGAATCTTTCGCCTCTGTGATCGCTCTTTGAGCGGTATATATAGGGAATGCACGATATTTTGTTTACATGGCACCAACGGGGATAAATGATTTGCGAATTAAAACATATAAACAGATTTTTACATGCCTAACCTCCGAAAAGGTCGCTTCCGCTTCATTAACCATTTTTATAGTTTAGCCGAATTGACGCCGATATTCAGATGATGTCGTTAGGTGAGAAGGGGGAAGGGGACCAATATTTCAAACCTAAATGGTGCCAATGCTTCTATATTTATTTGCTTCTTAATGTACCCCTTTACTTTCGCACGACGACGAGCGTCGTGCGACGTAGTGTGTGCGAGCCATGCGCAAGGTGGTGGTTGGGTCTTAGAACGACTATACGCTAATGCTAGGGGCGCTATACGCAGTTGACATGTAATCGCTTTGAGACCCAACAACATGGCGCCTTAAAGGCACACCACGCGATAAATTGTGAGAGCTATTGCGCGTATCACAGGGTAAAGACCTTGCTCTACCCACCTGTCAAAAAAAAAGAACCAAAATCTCCTCACAACCACCAAAAATAGAACTTCCTGTATTCAGTCCCCGTACGAGTATTGGAGATTGTAGAAGAGCTTTTGCCCGATGATATCGCGCAAAATGCTACGGTATCACCTGTTCTCCCCTGTTGGAGCTGCCTTCACTATTGATATCGCTGCCTTATCTTGTCTTATCGCAAGTTTCCTTCTCCACGTAAGAGCCACGTTGGAAATTTGTTCGTCTAAGGCCAGGAGTGATTCGGCTCGATGGGCTCAACTCGGCTCGGGTTGAGCGTGATTATCGCCGCGAGGATGCACTACAGAGCCGCAAGAAGGGTGCAACCTGAGCACCTACCTAAGGGCCTACTCACTCTAAGAAAGTAAGCCACTAATGTGATTATCGCGTGGTGTGCCTTTAAGCTCGTCCGCGTGGCTTCGCTTGCGTCATGCCGCAGTGCGAAATTCTGATATAAGGGTACACAATCCTCCTTCTTGAGCATACTTTTCCGTGGTATTTTCGGGATAACTCGTCCAAAGTTGACCGCCACAGTAATTGACAACGGGAGACGGTCGTTTGGCGCGGCCCCTTGGAGCTAATTTGCCAATGGGGCACTGCCAAAGCTCCTCCCCTAGAAAGGCTTAGGTAAATCTGGGAGAGTCCAGACGGCCCATGCGCCCCATTGGCAAATTAGCTGCAAGGGCCGCGCCAAACGACATACACCCATTGACAACCATTAGCGCAACTCATAGTTGACACTCCAAACCGTCACAACTCGTCCGATGCGTATTGAGGAAGAGATGTGTTTGATGGGTTGATTATAGGGGTGAGGCGTCAAAATGAGGGACATGGCGATTTACCCTCGCGACAGGGCTGCCCTCCCCGAAATCTATTGTTGGATAGCGGATACTTTTAGAAAGCTACTCAAGTTTTCAGGTTGGGTGGAGAGGGGGGGGGGGTAGAAGAGAAGAGGCATTATTTTCTAATGTTTCAGTGGTTGGTAAGCATTTTGTCATGCAATTTGTGCTCTTCTTATCTACACAGGTTTAGGTGCAGAATGGGGACGGAAAGGTAATTTTTTGTGGAATCCCATAGAATGTTTCGATTTTAGAGAACGAGGCTTGATATCCTTTCTGGGAACAGCGAGCAGTGCACTAAGACCACTGAGCAGTGTGGGACCTGAGAAGGTTCGTAAATTGCATGGCGATTGAATTTATGTGGCCTAATTTGTCCGCAGTCGGGAGAGACTTGGGTTTCTACCAATTGACGTTTTTATCTGCGAATTCTTCCGTCTGAGATATTTCATCCGGCTTGCAGCAGGGATTCTTTAACTTGAATTCCATTTGAAATTACTGGTCTCTCTCGTTTACTTTTATATGCAGCAAGCCAGCAACCCCAAGCCATGATGAGTATGTAGCTATCACATCAGTAACAAAAATAACCGCATAAAATGCTAGCTTTTGTCACAAACCCCGCCCAGCCACAAATCACGCCCTTTGAGCGATATAAATAGGAAATGCAGGGTATTCCCTTTAAATGGCGTGAACGTGTATGAATATTTATAAAACACAAATGTGTAAGCTTCTTCTTACATAAGAGCTCCTGAAGTTCGGCTCGAAAACCAACAAAAAGCTTTAGGTAGACTCTCAGAAACCCGTTTACCTACACGTTTCTATTGATTGTGATCGCCTTATTTTCTTTATTGATCTCTTTTTCATTTTTTTTCACAGGTGATTTCATACACTCTATTTTACCTACACTTACTACAACGTGCATAAATGAATAATCTCACTGCAATCGCTATTTCAATCGATTCACTCCTTATACTCAGGATTGGGGAATAGGGTTGATGATGTCATAGATGTCTTTGCCTATGTGTGAGCAAACGAAATACCCTCAGGGTCCAAGTCTGCTGCTTTAACACCATCCAAGCCATGGGAATTCTTCCCCTTCTACTAGGCCGTCATACAGCCTCATCGCACAATGCGAAAGAACGCGGAAATCTCAATGGGTCTACAGAGAGTGCAGATCCACGGGGTGGTCATCATTATTTTACTGATTATTTTATTTTTTCAACCAGCCGAATGTATCCACATTTTGCATCCAGCCACACATTATTGCACTTAAGCTCGGAATGTGACCTACGAGAGGCTATGAGGCTATCGATGTTGGATCAAGTTTTCTTCGATCTTTCGACCATCATGTAATCCCTGTGAGGATCGACCTTGTGGTACGAGAATACGACCCCTGGCATTGCCCCATTTTTACACGTGTTGGATCAAGTTTTCTTCAATCTTTCGACCATCATGTAATCCCTGTGAGGATCGACCTTGTGGTACGAGAATACGACCCCTGGCATTGCCCCATTTTTACATGTTTCAATTCTTTTAGAGATGATGATAAACCATAGATAAGATACTAACGAATATTTTTTCAAAAATTGTGTCTGCAAAGAATGCAAAGAAGAAAGTGAGTTGTCAAACGATAAGAACTCTCTAGAAGAGTAGGAACGTTCGATTCACAGGTCAGATTACGCTCAAATCAAGGAGGCACATCTCTCTTCCTTGGATCATTAAATTGAAGTATGGAATATTGATTTAAGCACTAGCTGTCGACAACGAGTCATTGTATAAATTAATAATCTCCAAAGTTTCAGACCTGCAGAAGGTATCAAACATCGAAATATTGCAAAAATTTTCCAAAAAACTTTCAAGACTTTTGGGGAGTCTCTTGGTTTTTTTTCAAATATTTCGAAGTCTCAATCGTTGTTGAACATTCAGATAATCATGAAACTCCGGAACAGCACAATATAAAATTAATAACCTTTCAAGTGATCCTACTAATTTGAAGAGGTTGTTCGCATGGCGCAATCCAAAAAAGGCTCGATTCGAAATATTTTATACTCATCTACTTGTATTGAATCATTTTTGAAAGGTGCGATATGAATTTCAATAAGTTTGGAGGTTAGAAAGCATAGTTCATAGACAGAGGATATCGTCACCCGTTGCCTGATCAATAGTCTCCGTCTGCTCTGTCTGCTCGAAAACTAACAATATCTATATCGATATGTATCTAGTAAAGATGTTCTTATTTTAGCGCTGGTGCGCGAAGGAATTTAGTGCGAACAAAAACAGGCGAGGAAGGGAATTCCACGTGAGCACAGCACAGCTTGGGAAGAGACAGAAGGAGAGCGAAGAGAAAATAACGGATGGAGCCAGTTGTTCATATTACGTCGACACATTCCTGAACGTTATGGATTGCATACTTCGATAGGGTTTTTTCGATGACAAGAGAACAGCCAGAGATGAATGAAAGTGAGCAGCACGGCCCATTGAACCACGAAGAAATTATGTGGAAATACTTGATTGGGACCACAGACTTCATGTACATATATTCAAGGTACCGAAAAAAGAAATGAACCGGTTCAGAGCAAAGTGGTCGGCATTGATGAGATTGCGCCACGTGTGCAACGTTCATCTAGAATAAAGGAGTTTGGAGAAGAGTATTTGATTTATACAATGTCATACGTGCTAGTCTGGTAAAGTGGATGAGGGCAGGAATATTACATCGAAAGCTGAAATAAGTCATAATCATCTGATATGCAAATTATGGCCTCAAAAGGTCACTTAAATCCAGATCTTCGAATTCAATAAATGTAGTTTTCGGTCGTTATCGATACCTTTGTAAGATTTAAGTTCCGATCACAAACGTGGTGATGATGCTGGTTGGCTTATACTATGACTTGGGGACCGATTCGTTAAAACCCAGAGATATGAACGGCTCACATAGCCTGGACGGACATAGGCCAGAAATTTGATCCTCAGACTATGTGACTGGAAACTGCGCCTCTTATCACTACACCACCTACCCTTCTAAATTGTTGACCGTGAGCAAGTAAAAAATACGTAAATGCTGTAGAAAGTATTTCTCGTAGCAATATGATGGGATTTATCATTCCTTTTCAACACAAAGGCAGAAGAGGCATTGGAGCAGATTATGCTCTGCCTAACCTTTCACCATTTTGATGTCGGACAGTATCCTTACATCAAATCACTTATCTGATGCCATTCTGCCTAAACGTGAACCAACCGTTGCTTCCTTTTAAGATCGCCGAAAAGCTGTAATGTTGCCGATTTCCGTATAACTATGTTGCAATAAATGAGCCTTTGTACATGATAGAGTGATACTTCTTCAAAAATGAGTTTATTATGAAAGCTGATTTCTATTTGTCCCTAACACACACCTCAGTAAGTGGCTATATGCCAATATACAGCTCCTCCGAAGGACTCTCATTTCGGCCTTACGTTCATCTGCAACGACTGTCGACAAGGAGTCTCGAGTCACAGATGTTTCCTTCCATTCTCTCCCCACCGCGTTGCTAAGGACCTCTAGATTAATATTCAATCACTGACCAATTCACTACTTTGGTGCCCTTAAAGACACCAGGAGAGGTGAATTTGGTAGATTGCGGAATATGAAATTAGAGGTGCTCAGCAGCATAACAGAGAAAAAAAACGAAAATGGCGAAAAACTCGAGAAATAGGAGACCGAAACCCCTTCTTTTTTCGCCCCCTTCTGCGTCACTAGCAGGGGGTAGACAGCGAGGGGCGAGAGACTATATCAGTCGTTTGCGAGCGTTACCCCACCCTCGCCCGCAACTCGCCCTGCTGATGAACGGCAAAGCGACCCGCGGTGCTGCGGGATCATAATCACCCCCTAAGCCACGTTATTTCAATGCTGTTTCGCTACGCATCACCACTTCTAAAGTGGAAGGCCTATTCAAAGTTTTCATGCATTCACAGTTCCCAGTTTCTCTTTACCCTTCCCTGAGTCTTTCAACGTAACCAGGATGGTTTTGCGTTTTCTACTTATGTGTACGACTTTCATTAGACTACAGATGGAATATATGTATATATATATATGGAATAAACATGGAATATATGGAATATATGGAATATGGATATATATATGGAATAAACAGTAATCAACAAAATTTCACCGGCGACATGGGCTTTGCAAGACACTGGCAACAGCGAGGATAAATGGAAGCACTACAGTAAGAGAATCGACAATTTAATGAAAAGTACACAAAAGAGTAGCACGCTATTATGATTGATGAATAAGGCTAATAAGGAATGATAGTGTGGTGTATGAACGTATCAGTGCGAAAGTTGGTAAGTGATACTGAATTATGAACGCTTCAAGCGTTTGAGGTAGCGAGATCATCTAATGGACAATAGAAAGAGTTACAAACGTTTCCGTTGAAAATAAATTTTGGGAAATAAAATTGTGAGAGGTTTTCAGAAAAACTTGTATGGTAATATTTACAAAATTCCCAACTCTTGTAACCAAACAGCACCGAATAAACACAAAACCAGTATAACAGGTACTCCAACTGCGACTGCGATGATCACACCCAGTGGAACTGAAAATAGCCGATTTAATTCGATACAGTATTCCGAATGATTCGAGTAGCAAGATTGCTTTCTCGACGAAGTTTGTTTGAAAAAATTCGAAATTCATTTAAATTTTAGCCATGGAACATCGCTGTGGAGTGAGCCATGCGCTTAATCTCTGGACGAGTTCCACGGTTTAATTGGATATTCGTACAGCATTCAAAAAAGTTGAAGGAGGGACAAAGCTTTAACCGATTCACTTGGCTAATCAACGTGACAGAAAGCAGAGTCTCATCCCGGGGGAGGGGGGAGGGGGGGGGGAGGGGGAGATGCTTCAGACATCTGGAGCGTCCCCTTCAGGGATGAGACTATGCTTTCTGTCACGTTGATCAGCTCCAGATGTCTGGAGCATCCCCTCCAGGGATGCAGAGGGCGCGAAAAGTCGTCCCCGGGGAAGATAAGAGCGGATAAGAGGTTCCACTACTCCGATTCTTGTCTGTTTTATTCTGAGTTTGCAAGTTAGGATCTTTGCTTCCATATTTAACAGCGTATCAAATCAATTGACTCGGAGCCTCTAAATCGATCACCGACTTACTTTTCTTCTTAGTGGTTTCTGGCAAATATGTGGTGATTTTTGGTGCACCTGTATTAGGTAGAGGAACATCGTCCATTCGATATCTTACATCTGAACTGGTTCAATTAATTTAATTATCATGAATTACCGGAAAAAAATTCATATGATAAATATTTGGTGGCTGAAACACCACGAAAAAATAAGTATTTGGTACGATATTCAGAAAAGTAACCTGGTCGAGGATCTGCTCGATATTCACAAGCCAGCACACCGTCGTTACCTTTAATAAGTTGGTTTTTAAAAAGTGGAAGATAATTCGCAACAACTTTCATACCTGGCATAGGATTCGCTCGGTATTCACACGCCATCACCCCATGAGAACCTGAAAAATTCCATAGTTGTTTTCAATTTATCGACGTGATATAGTCCTCCCTTAGAGGAATCGTCCACGAAAAAATGAGTTTCTTTGTTATCCATATGTTTATGTTGTATTTGTCTTATAAGGGTCGCATGGAACGAGAAAACGAGAAAAAGATGGAAAATCTGGTTAAGATACAGCTCCCCAAATCTCGGCCGGGTGGGCGGGGCCTCCCAGTTACCGTTCCGTCGTCTGCCGCGGTTGTGAACGGTGAGCGGGAGAGTTTGCGTAACTTTCTGTTCCTACAATGCGTCTCCGGCCACGCCCGGCCGGCCGAGAGTTTGTGGTGATGTGTCTTAGCCGGAGGGCGGAGGTGGTGTTATGACAAGTGGAGCATACCCCACTCTCATGGTACGGGGATCAATCCCGCATCAACGCCCAACCAGACCAACCAAGCCTTCCATCTCTCCGAGGTCGGCAAATTGGTACCAGACTCGTCTGGAAGTATAAAAGCACTGACTGGTACATCGGCTGGCCACCGCAGGTCATTGTATGAGCCATATCACATTCACCAGCCATCACGATACTGAATGGGACCAGAATGTGCGCCGCATCCCAGGAAGGTATTGATTAACGTCAAAAAACTCTTTAAACTACATATCTTAGCCGGATTTACATTTTTCGCGTGTCACCTAACGACAGTAGTATTAATTTTGGCTGCGTAACTCAATTTCGACTATATTTGCGGTGCCTTTTACTAGCTCAGTGGTAGAAAGTGCCGCCACCGTCGGCACTGCTGAGCTCTCAGATCGGATTTGGAGCCGCATTCCCTAAATATTTCATAACCTGAAATAGCAAAATTTTCACAGTTGTGATCTATGACATTTGAAGGCATTTGAATTTGAATTTGGTTAGGACTTGAACTGATCACTTCAGTTTCCGAATGCAGTTCGTCTCCACTACACTACCGAATCTACAATCAGCAAATGCGAATCAGTCAAATATGACTAGACAGCATTTTTTTTCAAAAGTCTGTTAGATAGTGCATACCTGTTTTCGGAGGAGCGTTGCGATATTCACATGCGAGCCTTCCATGGGAGCCTGAAATATTGATTTTTGATGAGTTGATGGTGTTCCTTTCACAACTTTTAGGTGTTCACTAATGTGATATTCCGGACTACAAATATAAAGCTCTGTCTTGGAAGTGCTGAATCACGTCATCAAATTTTCTTTATTTATTAACTGTGACCGATTTTTAAAAGTTCTGATACTTTTGAGAAAACTACAAAACAACAGTCTTACCTGGCTGGGGAGGAGCAGCTCGATACTCACATGCTAATCTTCCATGATTACCTGAAACGCCTTCAGCTTTCCTACATTCTTTACAAAATATCTCATTAAAACCCAAAACAGCCAAATTTCAAAGTTGCTGATGGTTTCCTATAGCGGCTTGCACTGATCAATGGAGAGCCACATGTGGAACTGTACCAAAAGCATAGCTGAGATCGATTAAGCTCCGATCGGTGCGCATTGAGGGGCAGGAGGCACCCGATAACAACTTGCACATCTAAGCACCTCGAAGAAATCTTCGAGGGGTAAGTCTGCAAACTCAAGCGTATATTTTCGTCTAAGCTTTGATGGAAAGAGCAAGAGTTTGCCCCCTCTGAGCTTCGATAAAAATAGCTTCTTTGATGGGATGTCCCTTCACCCCACCCGATCAAATGAGTAATCATTCCTTTCGGTTGATGTTTGTGAATAATAAAATATCTAGTTGCACATCTATCATCTCAAAGAATTCTTTGAGGGGTAAGTCTGCAAACTCAAGCGTATATTTTCGCCTAAGCTTTGATGGAAAGAGCAAGAAATTGTCCCTCTGACCTTCGATAAAACAACTTTGATGGGATGTCCCTTCACCCCACCCGATCAACTGAGTAATCATTCCTTTCGGTTGATGTTTGTGAATAATAAAATATTGCCCTAACATCTCTAGCTCAATCTTTTGTATAGACCAAATACGCCTCAAAACTTCGGTCGGGTTCTGAATGGCACAAGAATGTGTAGCGCAAGCCAAAATATAATTAAAATGGTCGGATCTCGTATTTCTCAGATACATGTAAAACTATTAAGGATGGAGGTGGTGTGGTGGCAGGCAGCCTTCACCCCTACTCTCATGATGCAGGGATCAAATACCACATCAATCCAGGCCAAGCTTTTCATCCTTCCGTGGTAGGTGGATTTGTACTAGACTCTGGGAGGAAAAAAAGCACTGACTTGTATGTACATCGGCTAGGCCCCGCAAATCGTTGTATAGGCCGAATCGTCCATTATCATTAATTATCAATTATTGTCATTAATTATTGCCGTAAGACATTATACTTCTGTTTATCCTTTATGTAGGTCCACTAGTGTGAATTTATAATAACTTAAATAGCAATCAAGCAGGCAATGCCTTTATGTACGTATGCAATGCTTACCAATAGGTTCAAAAGATTGTGATGATGTAGGACGACTTTTGTTTTCATAATGTTCAAACGTTTCCTGTGGATCGAGAAGTTGAGGTTTTCTGGAATTAGTGGATTATTTAATCGAAACAATCAATGCTGTGGAAAGTGCAAAAAAACATGGTGAGAATTTCGTGGCTTCTTATTTCCCCACTCTGAGTTGAATACGGTTTCTGTGTATTTGGTGTTCATTTTTTTAAACTAATTTTGACCATCACTTTTACAGTACTTGTTCATTTCGTTGATGTTCTCTTTTCAGGCAGAATCTTCAAAAGAGCAATGCATTCCTACATAGCATCAAATGGGGCAGGGTTTCCAGAAGATTTTCTGAGATTGAAAGAAATGATTTCAAAGGTTATCAGCGGAACTATGGCAAGCATAAAGAAGCCTACCTCATCGTTGATCGATTGACGATATTTGGCTATTCAAGTTATCACTGCAGGATTAAACAAGTTAGATAGCCTGCAATCAAATGCTATCAATGCGAAATACTAAAACCTGAGTAAAAGATTCACTGCAAGAAAAGAAGGGGAAAAGGCAGAAAGAAAATCAGGTAATAGAGATGACTCCGAACTCAAAGTATGTCTAAGTAGGTACAAGAATTGGGATAGAAAGCGGCTTAATATAAATATGGAGTGGATCAAATATCAAGCATACAAAGCTGTTTGAAATGTGCCTCCTCCCTATCTTGTCTGTTGTTGAGTTCAGCGATGGAGCGGCAGTGGGAAGAACTTATGAAAAAAAAGTTTTGCGGATGTGAGGCACTTACCCATCCCACGGATATTGACGCTGGACGTGTTTTCTGAATAATATATCTTTGCTCGCGGATCTGCAGCGTGTGGCGGGTATGCGCCGTTCCTGACTCGTATATTCGGAGACGTACTACGAGACAAGGGCAGAGCGCGTAATCTACCCTCGTTTGGAGTCTAAGCGGTGGTGCCGCGAGCCCGCTCATGATAAAATGGTCCACAATGGCCTGAGCAGTCACCACATTTCTTCGCATAGCACTTTCACGGTTCATGCAACATTGAAAGAATCGTGCACGAAAAAATTAGCTTGCCTCTAAGATTTATGTTGCACTAGCTCACCGAAGATCGCATGCAAGCTCTAACGCGAAAAAGTGAGGATTTGGCTGAGCTACAGCGAACCGATTAAGCGGACGACGGGGCGGGGCGTCCAAGTGAGTCCGAATGCTGGAGAACTAAGTGGTAGAGACGCAGAGTGGGAGCAGAAAGTCACGTAAACAGTCCAACCCTCCGGAGAGGGAGCGAGGCGCGTAAAACTTTGCATGCAGGGCTTATTAAGCAAATAAAACGTAAAGGCAAATAAAGCATGTCAAAATAACATAAAAGCCAAAGAAATGCTCTTTTCGATCCCTCCCAGATCATACACAATTATGTAATCTCATGAAGAACTATGCAAACAGGATGCAATACGCTCAAAATGGTCAGTAGTTATTCGCGATAGGATGCGGCTCAATAAGATACATGTGGTACTACAGTGAGGAAAGAAGAAGCTGTCCCTCTTGATAAGAAGGAAAAAGCCGATAACCTAGGTTACCGCTCTGTTGATCAGTCTTGCCGACAATCAGACTCAAGACTTTCCTCAAAGAAGGAACCGGTTAGTCAGTTGAATGTCAACATGAAATTACTCGCATCATCATCAGGTGACCATCTTGTTTATATGATGCTTTTATACAACCTTGAACATCGTTAAATTGTTGTCGTTTTTCAGAAACACCTGCGAGAATAAGGACGAGGTAGCGACCCCAACACGTCCATGTTTTCAAGATCTCTATGGGGATACATGCGGGATCTTTCACACTGGGTAGTACAAATTTTCTCCATACGGTAATGGGCAGGTTTCAAATGAGAAACATTATTGAGCAAACTCTTCCATGAGAAAGCCCGAGGGCTGAGACTAGGGTACACCCAAGTGTCGAGACAAATAGCCGCATCAGGACGACCCCTCCACTTAACAGGCACTCACATACTAGCCGTTCCTTTTTCAACATCTACCGTATCAGTAACTATTCTTGATATATAGCATTACTGACATAAGTATTTTATTATTGTGATTCTTGTGATAATCACTCATTTAAGTCGTATTATATTTTTTCACATAAGTGCGAACCAACAACACGTTATGCTTATAGTCTAGCCTGAGACCACAGCTGACCACGACCATTACGGTCCCTCATACTGCCCGTCAAATAGGACCCCCAAACCCACCATGTAAAGGAATCCTGACTCCCGGAGGAATCAGGCTGAGATGGTCCTTTATAATCTTGAATCTCAATGAGACATCTGTGGCAAGCTCAACGATCTACACTAGCTAACTTGAGGAGAGTGGGAGCGACTAAACCTGACTCACTAACTATTTTTCATAAAGTAATTTTTTCTCAAGCATACTTGCCTCCCTTCCCTTACTAGTGACAGAGGAGGTTACCACTGGGATTTCCTCAGTTAAAATGCATGTACGAAACGGAGGGTGAACTACATAATCCTTTGTCTCACCTCTTAAATCTTTTGATCACGATTTTTCAATGAAATGTTACCTATTTGTCTGAAAAATTAGTAAAGTAAAAACCTCTGAGCTACGAAAATTTTTTTAGCGGATTGAATTCAGGAAATTATTTGGCCTACCAGCTGAACACTTTGTGCGACTGAAATCCACCGAAAGACTAACCAAACTATACATACGTATATCTATCTGCATACATACACATATTCCATACATACATCTATCGTGGATCAGGATATAATTTTTCAAAGAATACTCTATAAAATATTCAAGTGGGGAAAGCATGGAACTGATTTTCAAAAAAAGATTAAAGGAAACAGATTACAAATGTGGTGCGGGTTCGAGACCCGTCTGACACCGCACGTATGCCAATAACTCAGCATCCCAGTAGTAACTTTCGCATCGCGGGCTGCGGCGATAATCAGCAGCATCAAAAGCCAAAATATCGGAAGTGAGTCTTGCTATGTAATCATACAGCTCTCGCAATTTAAGTAACAAGCTGACCCATAGGTCATGCATGGCGCATCCCCTGTAGAATTCTTCGATCAACCTTCGTTTTGGCACTACCTACTTCCGCATATTTGATGAGGCCTTACGGAATATAACGATCACAAGAAAAAAATTCATAGAAAATGTATGAGGGTTACGTCAGCAAAAGAGTGTCGCTGAACAAAGAGTAAAAGGAATTGATAGAGCTCGCTCAAGGTCAGCTATTCATAAAAGACCTTGTGAATACGCCTACACACCATTGAACCCTTCGTTGATCAATAAAAACGAGTAGATGGAATCTCATAGATTGAAAGATTAGAATGCTAGCTAGGAACGATGAAACACAGGACCGATTTCGTCATCAAGCGGTGCGCATTGTCGGAGAATTCGTTTGCCATTTATTTTATAGCTTCTTGAAATGATTCATTCGATGAGATGTCAAATCATTTCCCCCTGATATCTCTGCATCAAACCTTTAAAGGGTAATCATTTTGTTGTAACGCCAACATTTTGTGCTTATTAATTAATTAATTAACTAATTAATTTACCATGTACGTTTACATATGTAGTGGGCTATAATATCAGGCATCAACAGAATACATACAAACAAAGAACAGAACACACTATTACAATCAAACACCATTTTTCGGTCCCTTAAAGAGTAAATTATTGCGCAGTGGCAAAAGGCGCCACTATTACATGCTCCGATGGAATCAGGTCCCTTTTAACCCTCAGATAACCAGTGGACTCGTTTTGAATTTTGAAAATTTTCTGGTACAGACATTGGTTAACCCCTAATAAATATTACTTCATAGATTAAATACAATTCTGATTACGGGGGGAAATTGTCAGTGTATAATCCTCATCGGATTCATCAAAATAAGCTCTTTATCCCTTGCTATGCCCTCTATCCTTCAGCTGTAAACACCCTTCAACGGAATCGCCATAGAAGTAGCCCGCTCACATGATCCCGTTCACAGTCGCGAAATTTATAGAATGGCGAAAGAACAATGTACGAGGTTCTAAAGGGTCCCTGGGATCAGCCACGCACTAGTTTTGGTTCGCGATTGTTGATGCATTTGATTATGCAAGTGGCCATTGCCACATTGTCACACATGTAGTGAACACATTATGCTCAGTTGTACAGTGTGCATTATAGTGTAATTGTACAACGGCAGCTCAATCAGAGAGCGCTTACTTATTCGGGGGATGGATCTTGAGGACATCAAAGAAATCTCCCATGAACCAGCGCAACACCAGTTATTATAATTATTAATCATATTTTATTGGTCACAAAATAGGATACAAGTAGAATTGGTAAACACGGTGTTGAAAAAATGGATTTTGATGTCCCACGCTCCTCATTAAATAATGTTAAAATATTGGTGAAGAAATCATGTTTGAAGATTTATAGGTGTATGACAATGAATCAAATTGACCTCCATTTCTCACATGCCCTTAAAAAGAGGTTGAACGAACATGAAGCTGCTCTCCCTCTTAGCTTGAAACTCCGGCATTCCTTACCTGACTTTGGTATACTTTTACAGATAAACGATGCTTAAGAAATGTAAGAAAATAAAGTCGATTAACTCACGAAAATAACGAGATTGCCAGCCTTGAAAATGAATTTATGAAGGCTAAGGTACAGATTTGCCAGGCAAGATTAGCCACAATGTTTCTGTCAGGGGAGGAAGTCTGCAGTTTTTCGTCAGAATTATGGTAATCAAACTTATCCAAGGGTTCTATATACCCATGCATACCAAAAACATGGGTCAGGTGGCCCACTCAACCAAAGTCCGCTCCCACTTCAAACACTCATCAGCGAGTTATAATCTCTTGTATCAGGTCGATAAGCTGTGTCCCCCCCCCCTTCGCACTCCCGCGCACAATGACCAAATATTGCTAAGCCAAGTTTAAAACGAAATGGAAAGTCCTGGAATTGAAATCAGTAGATTTGAAAATCAATAGCAAAGCGATTGAGCGACAATCCAAAATAGGAATGGAATGCGATTGTTGTGAGAGGCTGGCCGGCTGGCGGCGGCAGGGTCGTCCACCGTCATTGGAGGGCGAGGAACAGGTTTTCGTCCAACCCCAGCTGTGGATAGGAGACGCAACCATGGGAAGACCACCCATAGCGTGTGCGAGGCTGTGAAATTGACGGGAATCGAGAATATTGGCTACGGAAGGCGGAAAAGCGTATAATATTGCACAAAATTATGAGACCAGCAGCCGAAAGCGGCTTGGGAATAACCGCGGGCGGCGCTCCGTGACAACTTCTTTGCTCCATGGCAACCCAGTGCACCTCGTGGTGTGGTCAGCCCTATTATTCCGACGGTGCTTGTTCTTTGAATGGAAAAAAAATCAATGACGATTCTCAAAACACCTACACCGGCGGACTCGGTCATTGTGTCACTTTATGTTTATTTTTTGATTTTTCTTTTTCTATTCGATTTCTGTGATCCGGATCCCTTCGCTAAAATGATTTTTGAGCTCATTTGTGCTTTCTTCATTTTTGCAGAACTGGCTGGTCTCTCCTGCCTCCGTCCCTTTCAGCATGTCAAGTTCAATTAGGTGAAAATCAGCGGGAAGACGTGGGAGGTGCGAAATTTGTCGCTGTTTATGTCGCTTCATCGTCCTCCAATCGATCCCCTGGCTCTTGTTGGTCCTTCAGTACCTCATCGACACCTCATGCATATTCTTTTTTATTTTTATTAGCTCCACCTTTTCATTTTCGCTGTCGAAGACTGGATTAGTTTTTGGGGATCTTACATCTAATCTCTATTCAATTGCATCTACATATGCATGGTGTTCATGGTAATTGTTTTGTACTTTATTGGACTAACTTACTTAAATTTAACTGTTTGAATAACATTTTGGGAATTTTAATCTATGCAACCCCTTATGTACCCTTATCTTAATTTTGTGCCACTTTTTATACCCTACATATTCATATTTCAGCTGGTCATTCATTCTGAAAATGTAAATGTAGTTGTTCTAAAAAACATTTTGATCAGTTCATTCCGATTTTCTGAATTGCATTCTGCAATTACTTATTAATCATTAATTATTCATAACAAATCATTTTTCTCTTAGAAACATAAATAAATGCTATATATCCTTCGCTGTCAGCTGCTTCCCCTTGTCACTTATTCACAGCCCTCCAAAGTGTTTTTCACTTATTTATTTACTTATTTGTGCGTTCCATGATGCGCGCAAGAACAAAAACTACTTGGGGTTTCCCAAGTGCAGGTGTCGATGCTATTGTGTAAATGTTTACATTCTTACTTCAAAATTCTATTTCCAATCGGAACTGATGAACAACAACTATGCAGATTCATGCCAAATGTATGTGCTCCGAATAACTTGGAAGTATAAAGGGGTGCCAAGAAAAGTAATTTTTGTCCTCCACTTTCAACCCCACATTAGTCGAACTTCAGCGAATTCCGACCAGGTATTTTCATTCCTCAAGTAAAGAGCAGACCTCATTCTATCACTGTTCTCCGTTACAGCCTTGTGCACGAGCAGGAACGGTTGCTTGTTCCGAGTGAACAAGATCTGTCACCTCAGCTGGGCAAAATTCGAAACTTCGTCGCTCTCGTTCACAACCTTGTCAAGGTCTGTTCAATCTGCGTACCCGAAGGGATTCATATTAGGTGGTGTTCTTAAATATTCCGTTGCTCCCTTGTTCCTAACGCCCCTCGTTTCCAAGAACCAGAACGTACCATTACCACTGGAACCCTCCGGAGGCAGGTTTGAGGCATGAAAAATGATACTTCGGATCAAAGCAGCCTTGTCCAAGCAGCACAGGCCCTGTGACTTCCATGATCCGAGGGGCCAATCCATAGGAAGCTTCCCACCCATAGGAAAGACCTACCACGGAACCTGGCTCCACGTTTTGAGGGGACTTTGATACCGTGGGTGCTTTGAAGCCCGACTGCGCCGCTTGAAGGCTCCATATTTTTACGAAAGTGAAAGTAGTGAGTCTCAGCTTGTTCTACTTTTAGAGGAACATTTCGGGAATATTTCGCCCCATTACTTTCATTTCTTTCGTTTCACTATGTTTTGTATGAAAGGCAGATGGGGCCGTGGGCAAAATCGCTTTTTTGGCACCCTCTCTATTTCCGATAGTTGGGTATGCAGTGAGGTAAGATGAACTAACTATAAGGTAGCTTGGAAAGATGCTGTCGCTTGCGTACCCATAAAAAATCTATTGATTCCTGCTAGAACCTGATTTGTCCAATGCGGTTTTTTTCGAATGCCGCCTCTAAATACAAATGGTCCACAGATTGTTTGGCCGTATGCTATGCTTTACGTGGTGGAGATTCCCTGAAGAATAGTTTTTGTAGGATCGCAGTAATGATTTTGCGGCTGCATATCTTCTCAGGTTCATCCAATGTACTAATTTAATCAAAATCAAAGAAATGCGAACCGTATTTCCTGATTCTTTTTGGCTTGGAATATATGGGAAAGGATGCCCGGTACAGAATTGTAAAGACATCTGAAGGTGTTTAGTACATCTTTCCACAAACTCATTTTGCTGGGGGCCTCTTTTTGTACTCACATTATATGTTCCGAGATGAGGAATAGTAGTTGACTCGTAGACTGAAAGCTAGAAATTGCTTATTCAAACTTCATATAGCTTCGAAAAAATAAACCTCCGCTTAATTTGGTCAACCACTTTCTTCCTCTGTGGTCTTCCCCTAATTTCCTTATTTTTCTTGACCAACCTCTTCATGTCTAATGAAGTAAGAAAAACCACCCCAGGAACCCGGTAGAACATTGCCGGTGACATACATCGCTGATGGACGTTTCAGCTCCTTCTACGTTTTGTTTGGCTATTGTTTTTGTAACCATTGCCATACGCTCACAGAAACTTAGAAAATTCTTCACAATTGAGGCTGGTTATTGCTCATATTCTGCCACGTTCTCACTCGAGAAAGCGAGACCTGAAATACAAGCTCATTGAAAGCAAAATTACCTTCAGATGAGGTTATGTGTGACGAAACTCGTATTGGAAAAACGAGGCTTGGGATCTTTTCACGATCCCGCAGCAGGGCGTGCCCTTCCGCAGTTCATCAGCCGGGCTAGTTGCCTGGAGGGCGGGACATCGTCTGCGATCTTCTGATTTAACCACTCACCCGTCTGCATCTAACCCAAAGACTAGATGCAGAGAGGCGCGAGACAAAAGGAGTTTTTCGGGTTCGGGTTTTTTCGGGTTTTTTTCGGGTTTCGGGTACTGTTACCTGCTGATCATCCCTACTTTCATCTTCCACAATCCCCGAATGTGCCCATCCCACTGCTTTTGGAAGGGAGTCATTGTTAGAGATTTGTTTTTTCTTGATCACCCACACAGCTGCGCAATATTGACTACGGGCGCGAAGCTTTACGCGAAAAAGCTTGAAGTCTAACGGAAATTCAGACCTCAGAAATTTGTTAATGCGAATAAAGCATTGACCCCTCCTGGTTTTCGCCTTTTTTCTCGCTTGCTCTATCTACCTATGTTTTGATGTTTTGCCGTTATGTTTGCCGCTGTGGCCAGTGATTTTCAGTTTTTATGTTTAATGTTATTTGGGAAATGTTGTGACCCTTGCATAAGCTATTTCATGCAATAATTAATAAATAAAGTGAGCAAGGTGGCAGTCATGTGCTCAGGACATGATGTGGAGAAGAAATCGAGTCAGTGACTTGAAGAAATCCTAGAAAGCCATACTTCGCTCTACCTTCTCGTGGTCTTGCCCACACCTGCATGGACAGCTTGATTGAATGTATCTCTGCGAGAATTTGATTTTTTACATGTTGCTCTTAAATGGGCAAATTCAGCATAGTTATTAAGAATTGAGAAAGTTTCCATTTTCGTGAATCCGTGAACGATTCCTCATAAGCAATGCCACTCCTATCGAGGCCAAGAAAGTATAGGAGGGATCTCAACGGCAAGGACACAGTGCCCAAATATCACAGCTGCAAGATGCAGCTGTAAGTTGAGCCAGGATTCAAGGGCACTAGGAAGAATAATTAAGGTGATCAAAGAAGACTTATCCCGCTTATGTATCCAACCCACATTAAAAGACGTCTTAAAGGAATCGTCCACGGAAAATGAGTTTTTGTGTTACCCATGTATTTATGTTGTATTTGCCTAATGTTGGCCTTATGTAAAATTTCACGCGAAAAAATATGAATCTGGCTGAGATACAGCACCACAAAGAGCGGTCCCAGTGGGCGGGGCCTCCGTGTAAAAGCCTCGTACCGCGTTCGCCGTGGTCGGAGACGCATTGTAGGAACAGAAGGTTACGTAAACAGTCCCACTCTCCGTTCCATTTTTTCGCGTGAAATTTTGCATGAGACCAACATTAGGCAAATACAACATAAACATATGGGTAACACAAAAACTCATTTTCCGTGAACGATTCCTTTGAGCTTCTTGCTATTATCAGATGTATTATCAGATGACAACTTGTGATGGGCTACGCTCGACCACATCTGATTACCACATTTATGCATACGGTGCATGAGCTTTTCGTTCTGCTTCAGCTTATCGAGGCATGTGAACATACATCTTGGCCACGTCTCAGGCAGATCAACGCCGTCAACAACATTATTACAGCTAGTAAACAAGCTCCGCGCAATTGCAAAACATATTCTCAATACTCCGATTATGGCATAATTTTGACGAATGCTGTTTCCACGTATATATGAGTCCAAATGTGGCATATGCGCGCTGGTGAATACCTGCAGCGCTTCGAACTAAAACGCCAAAGAAACCAGGCTCCAGCTTTTCTAGGAGGAGTCGTATTCAAGCCGGAGGGTTGTATTTCTTAGCTTAGTGGATAACCGGTAGTAGATGTGGGTTTTGCGATATAATAATATTCAACAATTCAGGGAAACAGTGGCGCAGCCACAATTTCAACAGGCTTCCCCCTGCTCGGATCCAAGGAGTGCTTCAGAAATGCCACCGCGCGACGCGAATTGAGTCGCCGCGTGCGCGACAAGTTCCTTGCTGTTCCCGATGTGGATTGGGCGATTCGCAACGAAAGCAGCAAGGAAATTGTCGCCCATGCGGTGACTTGGTTGTACATTCCTAGGGCTCCTTTTTTGGGCGGTTCTAAAGGAATTTTTTTCTCAAGCCGGTTACCTTCCCTTTTCAATGCAAGAATTGCCACGCCTTTGCAAATCAATCCATGCTTGACGCTCTTTGGACCCACAAGTCATTATGGCTCCCCAAACCACCATAGCTCCGTCCCAAACAAAATGTATGCTCGGGTGATATTTTGCTCTTTTGTTGTTATCTTTGCTGTTTTTATTATTTTTTGTTATTTTGCTAGCTGAAATTTCCTAACCACAGAGATAACTGTGAAATGAATCTTGTCTAACAAGCCTATCAAAAGGACGTGTGCATGAGAAGTGGATCTGCAACGTCAAGAACTGAGCAGCTCTTTCTTAGAAATTCCTGTGGCCCCAAGTGTGGTGGCTTCATGCAATTAGTGGCTTGAGTGCTAAATTCATGCAAATTGCGTCTGGGTCTCAGAGTGCCTTTCCTCTTCACTTTCGGGGGAGATTTTCTTACTTGCTTCACATTTGTTCGTGTTTGAACTTTGGACCCCATATAAATCTTATATTCGCCGTTGATGAATAGCTTCAGCATAAGTTCGAACTCGAATTCCGACTCGTTTCATAGTATATTGTTATTTATTTGCTTATGCTAGCACTAAATGACAAACTGTAATTCAATAAATGAATAGATAAATAAAAACATGCAACACACTCTATGAGATGGGCGACGCAAAAGGGCTGGACACTGGCTGAGTCAGTGATATCGGTATGCAGCTCCAGGTCAGATAGTGAAATATGTCCTCCGGTACGCGCACGGCATATATCGAATGGCAGGCAAGGCTCTCAAGGCATTTGTCCCTGTTTCCGCACATACTTGCCGCTCCTAGGGCAAACGGAGCTTGTGCGAAGTCGCTTTCTGACCTAACGTCCTGCACTTACCGATCGCCCAGGATCATTGATTTGCTAAAACCCATTAAATAGATGTAGGTATGCGACAGGACAATCGAATTGAATCACCGCGCGCGAAAAGTGACCTGTTGTTCCGGGTTGGGCGGCCTTCTTCTTCTTCTTCTTCTTCTTCACATTCTAGTGTTCCTTCGCACACATATTGGCTGTTTTGGTTGATGTGGATACATCCGACATCCATTAGTGTAGACGTTAATCTAATAACGCAGCGCTCCGAAAACCGTATTTGGTGCTTGCAGTAAACATGGTTGTTCGTTGGAGATCCGAGCTTCTGAAAACTTTTGAAACTCGACTGGGCCAGCTCCCCGATGAGTTCCACTGAAGTTTCCTAACCATGACTCTAACAATGTGACTCGTGCAGTTGCTTACAGAAACCTGTTGGTGTGCGAGTGATTATTCCGTGGGTAGGAGCGTTCAGATAAACGTCCAAGGGACGAAGGCCAAAATTAGCCTCAGCGGGGTTTGATCACTTGACGCATGAGGACATAAACCTGTGTCGCCAGCAGCGCTGCTGCTAGCGGGGTGGGGGTAATTACGCCGGAAAACCGCGTGGCCGCCCGCGGCGAGCGGCGCGGCGGGTGCGAGTGCCAATGGCAGGGCTGGCAGCCTCCAAGCGAGGCAGTATGGCATGGGTGGAGTAGGCAGTGCGGCATGGGTGCAGGAGGCAGTGTGGCATGGGTGGAGGCGCTGAGGTGACGCAGCCACGCTCTGCCGGGCTCCCTCCCAAGAGCAAACGATTCGCAAGTCGTACTGGTGGCGCCGCTGAAGTGATTTTTTGGTAATTACCCCCCTGCTAGCGTGGGCTAGTTCTAACTTTCGTTTGTATTCGGATGAGCCGTATTACGCTGGCGATAGTGATCCAATATGAATGCGACGCAGCGTGAGATTGTGCCGTAGCCAGCTCGTCATCCCCAATTCAGGGTGCAATGCTATCTGATCGGACGAAAATACGCCTCCAGGTATGTGACGACGGCACCAAAGAAAAAATCGCTCGACGATAGTTTGCATGAATAACTAGCTTTTATGGTTTTGACGCGAATGTGAGCCAAACAGGGTTTTTTCTTCGTCATATGATTGCCTGCCTTCACCTTATAGACGGTGCTCCCGGTATAGATTAGGAAGATACGGTCAGCTACTTTAGGATTTCTGAGGATTATATGTTGTGACGCTTTTTCATACGTCCATATCTCTTGATTATTCACTATTACAGCCTCACATTGAAGGTGCTATATAGAGGGGATACCCCAGGCACCGAAGATGATCCCTATTTCCAACCAGCCTGATTAGGACTCTTTATCGAGACTTTCTCAATGAGAGCCTGAGTCTCAAAGAGAGCGGGATGGGGCAATTCGGCCAAAGGTAAGACCGCTTGCAATTCGTTAGGCTGCACATATTGCACACAAGACACCTTGCTAAGACGTCGAGTGCGAATTTGACGAATTTTTATTGTCACGAACACCTTTTTTTCTTACCATTTCGCTTGTTCTCCAATTTACTGTTCCACTTGATCGCTGGTTTGTTGTTCCACTTATTTCACTTAATAATGGATTAATGAAATACACCCTACGAGACAACAATGACATCTTCTACAGCGAGCTACTCGGAAAGGTGAGTTGCAGTTCGAAAAGATGCGCGGGAGATGCGGATACGGACCACAACGGCGCGCCCTTGAATCCGGGTTTTCTGCCGATTATCGCTTCTAAACTCGAATGTTTGTTTCGAAATGATCATTTCTTCCGATATTTGTCTTTATTCCCACGCCCCCCCCCCCTCCCTCCCCCACGGTTCCTTAACAGAGCTCTGTGGAAGCAATACATAATCTATCTCTGCTAATGAATTTCAATACAGGTGAATTTTTAAAAAATTTTCCACGACATTCCAACAATTTTTTTGTGAGATTTTTTTTTAATTTCAGAACGCATTTTCCTGAACTGGCGTTCACAGTCCTGAATGTTCGCGATTTTTGAACAACAGATGACATTGATCAAATTGTGCTAACACATAAAACATCGACCAATTTTCACGTCAATCCCACAACCAGTTCTTACGTCATTCCCTTATTGGAGGCAATTTGGGCAATTACAGACAAAACCTCGAATTACTGAAAAATGTGGGCGATTGCTCAAAGAACGAAATCACTGCGCAGATCCCGTAGAAAATTTGGTGTTTGGGAAGGAACTATAGTGTCTAATCGAGGAATGTCTGTATGTACGAAATCGTAGAGCTCGATTGGCTCAGCAGAGAGCGGGGGAAATCGATAGCAATAACATCAACTATAATTTGTTTTGGTAAATGGTTCACCACTCATCGTCCTGGAGTTGATTCTATCCTGATTCGCTCACTCATGCAACTCGTTTATTTAATTTTATGAGTGTTTCATCAAGCAAGTTGCCTTCTAGTCGACGTAGCCCCGCGCGGCTCCAATCAATAGCCAGTGCAGGTAGCTGTAAACAAGTTCGCCAGGTATAAATGCAACAAGCGTTATTGGAGAGCAATATCAGAGCAGAGTCAACACTGGGTCGAGGAGGTTCTCTTCCTATCGCGATGCCTTTTCAAAAGTCTGACAAAATGACCCCCCCCCCCCTCTCCCTTTTTCACGGAACGGAATGTACTGCTACATACTCAAAATTTATTCATGGATGGGATATACTAGGGAAAAAAACAGATGGGATATACTACGAAAAAAAAAACAGATAAAGATTAAACTCAGATTTTTCCTAATATGTATTTTTCTTACTATTGTCATCGATTCTTGTGGTTCTGTGAATATGACAAATAGGTAAACAGTCTGTCGCTACATCTCTAGCATGTCAATTTTTGAGCGATATCGTTCTCAACCTTTCTTTTCCCATCTGAAATCATTTGTGTCATGATCGTTCCGTCTGTCAAACTTTAATAAAGCTTAGAAAGCGTAGTGACCATTAGGCAAGCTAATTCAGCAATGCTTCACCCTCTACTCCGTCGGCACAAGCGGCACCAAAGCGTAACCAAGCGAGGCGGTGATAAAGAGCTAAAAGTGCACTTTCCAACGGTAGTTTCACCATGGATCGTCTCTTTGAAGGTCGTCCCACCAATGCTGAAGAGCATGTATTTAACGTTTCGATTTGCCTAATTACCCTTAACAGTCTCCTCAAAACATGGTGGATTAGCCCCATCGTCACTCAAAGGTCTGTTCGGTTGGGTAAATATTCCTCTGGGGTTAAAACTGCTGTACATATTTGCAGGATATTGCCTTATTGGATGGTGCCCGCGTCAGTCATACGTTCTAAGCCTCATTATTGTTTTCTCTGGGGAGATGATATCATTTAAAGGCATCATTAGGAATAGAAAGGAAAGCAGGAATGAAATTTGTGTTTCAGTGAAAGAACACTCTAGAACGCCGACATAGATTATCTGCTCTACAAATAGGTGCGTACACTTTTTGGGTGTCCCATAATGGGGATGATTCCCGGGCTGGTGAAATGGTAGGTTCAGTCGACAAAATGACCAAGCCGGCAAAGCATTAATCACTCTATTTCACATAGAAAAAACCAATCAATCATGGGTCCCGTACCTATTGTTTGCCCCGACTTCTTCTACAAGCTCCACCAATTGGTTTCTCGAGAATTCACGTCGCTCTTTTTTCCAAATTGCTTTTTCCGAAAGCACTGTCGTTTTATTAGGAATAAAATTTCACCTCTCGTTCAGTACTGCTTAATAGATTATTCTGAGGATGTCTTTCTGCTCCACAAAAATCATGTTCCGCTTTGATTTTAATTGCGATTCAAACTAAATTTTTCAACCATGTACATAATAGGGGTCCAATTAACGTTATTTTGCAAATTATTATTTTTCAGCAGAAAGTTAAGGAATCCAGTAAATGATGTCTTTTCATACTCACTAGTTCTTTTTGACATTTTACCACTCCTTTAGCTGACTGCATGAGAAAATTTCATTGCCTCGATTCGAAGAAATCCAATGAATCAACGGTGGCGGAAAAACCGAATTTGGATATGGAATGACACGACATCTCGAACAACCACTCATTAGAACTTGTAGATAAGGTCGGGGCTAAATAAGGAACACGTGATTGGTCGATTTTTCCAAAGCGAATACATATAATGTTTTGATGAACTGACGGCTTTCTGTCGACTGGACCTATGTACCACTTCGCCAACCTGAAAATCGGAAAAAAAGTCTACAACATCCAAAAATTGTACAACTGTACAACTGTACAAGAAATGTTTTTGTAGATCAGGTCAACGCTTTCGGACAATTTATAACATGCTACAAAATTTTGTGACCGTTTTTCTGCATACCTGCAGAAATATGTACTGAATCTTATAGGATTGTTGTTAAATATAAATGTCTCATGACATTACGATTGTTTTATAGTATTTCGCCCGTGCTCGCAAATTTCTTCTGACAGAGCCTTCATATTACATCTTGATTGGAAATTGCTCCGTATATTAGCCACGATGAGGCTATGATCAGGGCAGTCCTAGGTGTCGAGGAAACTAGCCGCTTCAGTACGACTCATCTCCTCTACGGGTACCAGATACAACCCCCTCTTTTGTGACTTCCACAACACCAGTAACTATGGATTGCATAGTTGCAATGTACTTTATTGCTAAATATTCTTACTTGAGCAAAAATATACTTAGTGTAGCTACACTTCATACTTATTTCACAATTCCTCATACGAGTTCGCTGCGATATACCCTTCGCTTCTCATTGGCACATTGAAAGTTTAAATTATAGCTTTTATCGCAGACCTCTGCAGGTACGCCCCGTCCTCTTCCGTCCGGTGAAGTACGACCCCCTGTGGAATCCTCGATTCCCAGTGTACCCTGATATTATAACGAATTGTTATCAAATTGCAAAAACCATATTGGACAAATTTTCCCTCAAAAAAGACTCACATATGGAAGAACCTAGTGGAAAGGGAGGGTTCAACAAGTAGTAGCACAAATTCGCACAACAGTCACCACTACATAGATTCAGTGGGACATAACAAGGGTCGTGCTCCCATTACTGCACTGTTTCGTACCATCGATTGCGCTAGATCGCTACTTTTGCACTTCCTGTCGGTTTTTGTCGTGCTCTTTTTCTATTTATTCAGTTTCGTTCTGCTTTTTTATGCGGCATTTGTTGTTTTCAGATCGCCATCACGGCAGTAATCACATGAATGACGGGATTAATCGATGGAGCCGTGGCGACGTCAACGACAACCACGACACAGGAGACGGCGTCGATTCAGATGCCGCCGTCTTCAAAGTGCCGAATCGGACACGTGTCGGATTTCGTACCAACGCATACTACGTGAGTATGACTTCACTATCTCGAATCTATACATGAATACAAGTGATAACTCGCTCTCTGAAATGACAAAAATTTTATCTATTTATTTGTTTACTTGTTTATAACTATTTTTAAATTGCACTACCATACTGCTATGGAAATTGAAAGCATATCTATAATGAGATCTGCAACTGAATGAAAGTAAAGGAATATTTCAGCTATAATGTCAATTTTTTTTATTGTTTTTTAATTGCTCTTCAAACATCTTTATGCAGTGTACACAAGGGAGACTGGTGGAGATAAGAAAAGTGGGGGGAATCGGTGCGTTATACGAAAATTTGAATTATTGTAAGAAAAGGAATAAGATCCGGTGTAAAGAGATGAATAGCGCGCATTCCTGTGCTGTGCGGTCTGGCTATGCTGACTCAAAACGCATATGATGAGTCGTTGCCCAAATATGCACATTCCGATCGAAGCCTTTTGTCATTCTGAAGCGTACTTATTGCCGCACTTCTTCCACTTCACACACGCATGTCTTCCACCACTTTACGACCTTGGTTGCAAATCCTGGTAGTCCGGTTTTTTCAATACCGCTTATCCAAATCCCGTCCAAACCTGCCATCGCTGTATGGTAGATCAGCTGCTCAGAGATAACGCAACAATTTCGAAAGTTTTCTCAAACGATGAAGTTTTATATTTGATTCAGTTGTGTTTGTTTGAAATCAGGTGATTAGTTGAAGAGATAATTATATGTTATAACTACTTAACAATTATTTACATGTTTGCAACAAACAACAGTTTGGTTTTCCGTTTTGCACGGGCCCTTAAGCCCCTTTTTTCAACATCGGTTAGCCTCTTTGAATTGCTCTATTTATAGATAAACTAGACATTCACATATGTGCATGCAAAATTTTGGCCAAAAACTGAACGTATGGCGCATCCTACAGTTCTCGATCGAAGTCAGTTGTGTTTGAAATATTTACTGGGAAATGGGGGCATGGCGCATCTCGAAGGGATTGATCGCCGCTGATCGAATTATCTCAGGCGCGCTCGTATGGGTTAGACAGGAACACGGCTGTCCTTGAGTAATGAGGCGTGGACAGGCCGTATAATGTGCATTGCCTGACCTCAGATCCAGCCATTGCTCCGTAAACATTTGTTTATCGCTGACGCCCTGGCCCTCGGGGACATCCCACTATTATTTATCACTATATTTAACTATTTATTGTTGACAATGTTCTATTTATTTCCTCTGACAAAATTATTTAGTCATTCCCCCCCCCCCCCCACCCCTCCCCTTTCCCTTTTTTTTCCAAATCCGACTTTCATTGCCTCGCCTTGTAAGCCCTAAAAGTTGGTGCACCCACTTGGAACAAATGAAGGCATGAAGCCGTTAGAGTCCATCAACCCTTCTTGGAGTGCGCCACGCATTTAACTTTTGTTTGGACTATCTTAATGTTTAATGCCTCATGCAGCTTACTGCATACCCAATAATGTCGCTTCGATAATCCATACCGCCAGCTAAACGATCCGATCCGAAGCTATGGGATACTCTGTTAGCCTGAACTAGATTCGATCCATTGACAAAATGTGCGTAGCGGCGCCAAATGCCACTTTCCCATCGCTGTTCACAGCGGCTGGCCAATTGTGATTAGCAATTCTTGTGGTAAGCCTCGGTTCGAAGCGTGGAATGCGAGCCATCCACTTGGCGTCAGCGAATCACTAGCAATTATAATTAACGACCGATTCGTATGAGGTGGCTTTTAGGTCCGGTTTCGCTCGCTGTACCTGCTTCATACAAAGGATGGTTCTTTTTTCTTGACAGCCTCTGCTTTACAATAATCACAGTATCGTGTAGGCTACTGTTCTGGTTGCATTCACGCTACCGCTATCATGCTTTCATCGCGTTTTTTTCTATGCTTTCATTCTTCATTTTTTCTATGCTATCGCCTTACGGTGTAGCAGATCTTTTCCATGCATCCGTTCAATTTTAAGCAATTTGCGGAGGAGCAAAAGGTACTGCTACCCCATCGACAGTCGAATACTTCGAAAAATTCCCAAATTTCCTGATCCTCAAGATTCTTCTGAAAATTTTAGAATTTAGTCCTATTTACCCAAATCAAGTGCACCATCTCGCAAAACCGATGCCGTTGACTATGCGATTTTTTGAGGATCTCTCCGTTTGGAAACCTGTACCTTAGGATAGTTTGACCCGCAGAATGCGAGTATAATTCTGTTTAGTGAGAAACCACCTAGCACCCGCGTCACAGGCGCGGCGCCAAACTGATTTAACATGGTCCACCAAACTGGGCCCAAAATTTGTCAACGGGCGGTTTGTGCCAAAGAAGTGTGTATTCGTATTCTACGGCTCAAACTATCCGATGGTGCAAATTTTTAGTCAAAGATTCTCCAGTAACCACGTACATGCTTAGTCGCATCTGTTTGCGAGATGGTGGGGTTGCTTCTGATAAATACTCATTAGATTGTTCTATGAAAAGAAAGGAAACGAATGGAAAGGAAGGAAGGAGTTCTTATGAATTTGAATGAAATTTTTTCCCAATATCCATCAATTTTGGTTGACTTGGGTGGGCGTGGATGTGGGAGTTGAACCCTTCACCATCAGAGTGTGGTATGCGCAACCTGTCACTACACCGCCTCCGCCCCTTTATTTTTTATCCATCAGTTGTAATTGGTATCTGGTTACAAAATACATCAGTTCATTTTGAGAAAACACGGATTCTCAGATAGGACATAAATCGGATGCACCTGTGTTGGCAGTTATCCTTATATCCTTTTTTCCTTCATCGAATACATCTGTACTAACGTTATGCAACCGCGAACCGGATTATTTGGTGATTGGCTGTGATTTTAGCCGATTCGCTCGTCGAACCAGTCTGCTTAGTTCGATGGTATTCCTCCGCTGCCATGAGATGTTTCTTGCCTCTTGAATATATCCATTTCAGAATCACTCATCTTTTCACTTGCCTCTTTGATCTGTCCGGTAACTGGCACTCAATAGCAACATACTCATTCTCTAAGTCGCATCATTTGCCTCTTGGTGATTTCGGCATAGTAGTGCTACGTTGATCAATAATAGGATAAGTTTTTGGCGTAAATCAATCCCTTATATTGATAGTGGTCTAATTATAGTTAATGACATGTATTACTTAACACTTTGATAATATTAGGTTGTCCCGAATGTTCCGGAACACCTCGACCACTTTTTCAAATTTATTTCTTTACAACATAAACACATTTCAGTCAACAAGGCATGTCATTCAGTAGAGTAGAAAATTCGCTTCCGAATGATATATGACATGCTGCAAAAGGCTTTATGTTGTAATGAAATAAATTCGAATGAAAGAGTTTGAGGTGTTCCGGAACTTTCGGGACAACCTAATAGTATGATACTAAAAGATAGAAGGATGAAGGACAAAGCCTTTGGCGTTGACCTTCCGTGGGATGCGCCGCTCATCCTAGTTCCATTCAAAGTCGTGGTGCCGAGTGATTTGGCCTATGAAATGACTTGCGGGGGCCAGCCGATGTAAGAGTCAGTGCTTTCCTTTTATCCTCCCGATGAGTCTGATACCAATTCACGGCCCCGGAGGAACGGAAGGCATCACCTGACCGAGCGTTGATGCGGATTTTGTTCTCTACACCATGAAAGTAAGAGTGCGCGCCACCTGTCACTTAACCATCTTTGCCCTTCCACAGAAATAAGTATAGCTAGGTAAAGCTATAGAGCATTTAACCATGATATCTTTAGTATTTCACCTGAAGATCAGCTTTTAAAATCCTGGGAGAATTACGGTATTTTATGACGACTCTGCCGTAAATCTCGTCAACGCTATACAATTTCAAGATCATTTTCGTGCCATATAAGCCATATAATGTGACTGAATGGCGTTCAGTAACTCTACTAGATCTGAGATCGTCCCGCAACTACTCTAGGACCTATTGAAGATGGTTTTCGTATACACGATAGAGAAGTGGTTGTTAGATCGTCCTTACATGCGAGAAAGAAGGATGGGGAGGGGGGAATGCATTACACGCAACACTATTGATTGCTTTCCTTTATTCAGTTTAGCACGGCTCATCATAGAGGGAATCAATAACGATAATGTTGTTCTATCTGAAGCTTCCTCTAAGATCGAGTTGAAAAAATTTGCGTATCGATTTTTTTTAGGCAAAAAGAAGTGGTCGGAATTGTGTTGCTTTCTGCAGGAACCGTATCGCTTTGTTACAGATAGACACGACCTTTCGACCACCTCGAAGAAATGTATTATCTCATCTTCGAAACATCTCTTTTTCCCGTCTCGGTTTGATATCGCGGTTTCTTACGGGGTTCGGATCGCAATGATAAGCGCACTACGTGATAATTATGAAGACCGACTACTAAGAGAACTGCTTCGCAGTGATCAGAGTTTTGCAAACGAGTTAATTGTTAAATAATTATAACGAATAATTATCTCTTTAATGAATCAATTAATTTGAAACAAGCACAGCTGAAAGTGAGTGTTTAAATATAAAGCTTCATTGTTTGAAGAAAACTTTCACAACCTTTGCATTTGGTAAGCATGAATGGTAAAAAAGGGTAAAAAATGATAAAAAATGACATTAGTTCATGAATTCTGTCTCACTTATAATAATTTTACATTTTTTTCTTTTTGAGGCTCACGTTTTTCTCGGGCAGGGACATTGAGACCGTGTCCAGCTAATGGCATAACATTTTAGACAGTGATGGTGGTTGTATTGTTGAACATTAACTTATAATAAATAAAGAAACAATAAATCCGAAAAGTACAGATTATAATCGGGACGGAGTTGCTTAATCAATATTATACTAGGACGATATAGGCGGAGTGTGTGGAAGAGTTTCCACAGTAGAATAGCCATAAAATCGATCTTTATTCAATCTGTGCCTCAATGCCTCAATCGCCCTCTTAGCTGATGAATTTTTTTTTCTTGCCCTGTCCCAGAATTATGACTAGGGCAGTGGCTCTTCCACAAGGAAACATTGTGTAGGATGGACATGAGTTCAAACACCTTTTCAATTTTGCGTGTAGGCACAAGCATGGCGCAACGTTGAATAATCGGCTATCCTTAATTTTGTTCTTTTATAACGGTTATGCTAGTTCCATATTTTATATAATAATAACGGCATATACCGCCGAAGCTGAAGCATGGTGTTATGAGTGCCCACTAATTGCTGGAACTAGTGCGCCATGCCTTCTCCTCTCACTCGGAATTTGAAGAAGACCGATGCCTCAAACGACTTTCTGGTGACTTGATCGTTCGTTTTTCCTATTTATTTTTCCCTGTTCTATTGCTCTTCCGAGAAATTCTACATTATTTATTAATTTTCTATTTTTCTGTTCGCTGCCATCTCTAAACCGATGTAGGGGTGAAACGATGGCTCTCTGTCGGACGAGACCTCTAGTTATCGATTTCAAGTTAGTGCACGCTTAGAGCACTACTCCGTCCAACTGCGGTCTTAAAAAAAGTGTGTTATTTATTCAGTTATATTTACAGTATTTATAAGGAAGAAAACATGTGGATCCTCCTCGCTTAGGTCAATCGAAGAATTTCTCACTTCTGGCGTCACAACGCGTCGTAAATTATAGCAAATTAGCAGCAATATGGGTTTAAATTGCGTAGTCCCACAGTCGTTGACCTCGTTTGAAGACGGAATTTATTCGTCAAATTATTATCTACTTTTGAAGTGTTTTCCCAGACATAGTATAATATCTATTTATTTATTTACTTATATTTTTATTTTTGTTTTCAATACATTATGTACAGAAGAGATCAGCGCAGCGACAAGTACATAAGCAGAACGAGTCGCCAGAATGCCGCTGTGGCCAGTGGCGGGCACATGGTTTTGCCGCCGCCGGTGCCGATGCCGCATAGTATGAACACCATGTACATACGGGTAGTAAGTAAGGTCTTTTTTTGGATCACTAGTCCCGTCTTTGACAAGTAGAACCCAAATTATTTTGGGAACTTTTTTAATTTTTGATTTTTGGGCACTGCACGTGTGAGTGCTGTTAAGCTATGGTAAATATACCATTCAGAAATTGTCTGAGGTGAAAGGGGTCTCAGTAGTGTAATGGATTAGCACACGTGGACCGAATCCAGTCCCGTCCGAGAGCGAAGCTTTTGTCCCACAGCTCAGCATACTTGTTACAATATTTTAGAATTTTTTTTCACCTCAAGATATAGATTTGCCCTTACTGACACATGTCATTGAGGCGTGAGCTTCTGTTCCGCTGGTGGAATCTTGGTCCTATGAAGAAGACGAGAAGGTTGAATTCTTAGGTCAATAAGTTTTCACATATGACCTCGTATTGGCCTATAAAGGAAAAACGGTATGGAATAGTGTCATGTCGTTGTCGCGAAATCTACGTGGTGAATCTCTTATTCTACCCTATATCGGGCCAGTAAAGAAGGTAGTATGAGGCTCGTATACATCAAATGACCACTTTCAACTGCTTCAACCCTTTTAGGAGTCGAAGGCAAGGTGCATTCATAGGTCACTTTTATCAGTTCGGATATATGTATTTGGCATGATCTTTGAGTATATGAGCAGATTTCGGAAATTTTTCACCTTCCTGACCCTATCATGCACATCCTATTCAATTCGTTTTCAACCCATCCTGTCTCCCTTCCACCACCTTTTCTTCCTCTGGCATCACTAGAAGAATTCACGGCGAAAAGACTCGTATTTCGTTCGGCTGAGAATTGGAGAGTTCGCTGAGCTTATCCACGATATATCAACCATACTTTGGTAGCTACAGTACTTCCACATCAATTATCGGTTGACAAGGGGTGGGGGAAGTATAGTTGTTTTCATAATGCTACATAGTTAGACTCTTCTCCTTCCTCGACGGTAGTTTTATGTGGGAGAGTGGAGGTCGTTACAGCGCAGGATACAAATAGAGAAAGTCGCATACTGTGTTTCATTACAATAAATACTTAACACTGACAAACCACCTTTTCCTTGACTGACCTTATCCCAACCCATAAAATATACCTTCTACGACGACCATCTCATTTCCAGTTACCTTGAATAGAAAGTCGTATTTCCCTCCCCTCTTCCTTCCCTACGCTTCCATACTTTCGAAATCATTTTTTCCGACCCCTTTCAGACGCATGGTATGTACGTGACGGTGCCTAGTTCGCTAAACCCTGAGTAAAGAGTTAATCATCGTTGATGACTGGCTGGTTGGCGATGAAGGTAGGTGAATCGAGAGAGCGCGAACAATTGAAGATGTTTTCCTGTGGCAAAGTTCATTCTATAGTGTATAACCAGTTTTGTACGTGCTGATATCAACGATTTTTCTGGCAATGGAATTTCTGTCCCCTGGGAAGCATAGTCAAATAGAAATCGATTATTATACAGGCCGCAGCAACAGTGCTCTACGGTGGGTTAATGTAATGATTTTAGTTGGGTAAACAATTTGTTTACCTACTCAAATTAGTATAGTAATCATGTAGATTTTGTTAATTATACGTTTCGGAGTGTATGTGAGTGTGTGAGAAGTTTCAAATGCGACCGCACCCTGGCACCTCTTCGGAACCGGTTCATCTCTTGATGGTGGTGGTGGTGGTGGTAGATACATTCGATGCCCCCAGCCGAACTGCGTACATCTACCCAGAAAAGGAGTGTTACCTACCTTTAACATATCTTTGATTGATTTATCGATCGTGCAGTCCTTCTTGAGGGCCTTTCTATCGAATTATTTCGAATCTGTGATTTCCCTCACTTCTTGATGTCCGGGACTTGGGCCCCCCAAACCCACATTTGTGATCTTGAAATGGTCTCACTGTTTTGGGACAGACCACCCGGTGGCGATCTACGATGAAATGCCATCCATACGTTCCTGCCGGCCCTGTTATCTAACGATGACTAACACCTCGTCGTATTTTGTCGTCCCTTATTGATTGATGTTTCAGCGCTCGTCAGTGTGCAGTTGTTTGTTATCACGTTTTTATTTATGTTTCTGTAGTTTCAGTTAGAAAAAACACAAATTTTTGTATCTTGCGAGATTTGTTAGAGTTGCCGCTTTGAACAGTTGTATTTCGTTACTGTTTTTCATGATGACTTTCCCACTAAAAAGTTTTTTTGCATGAAATCCTCCTTGAATATAGTTCATTATTAGTCTTCTTTCATTAATCTCTTAATTTTAAATATATCTTAAATATAACATATATACGATGGGGTTATTTTTATGACATTATGTTCAGAGCTAGCGGCAATTGTGGCTATTCGATTTTCGTATTTCGTTACGGTTTTTCATGATGACTTTTCCCACTGAAAAGTGTTTTTTTTTTTGCAGGAAATCCTTCCACTCGCATCATTATTAATTCCATTAATCTCTCGATTTTTGAATATATCTCAGATGTAATTTGTAAACGATGGAGTTTACATTTATGACATTATGTTCAGAAGTGTAGCTGCAAATGGCGCTATTCTCATTAGCATAGTCCAGGATCAGATCCTTAATCATGTTCGCCCCAGTCCGACAAAGCTTGAAGTACCTTCGAGGTCTTTAAACTCGTAGAGACTCGTCTTGTAGGCTTTAAACCTTGACTGGTACATATGCTAGCCTCTGCTCGTCACTGTAGAGACTAAAATGGAGTGGATCACCAAACTTGGCGCCAAGCAGTTTCTTTTCAAACGAATGTCATATTCGTCTTCTGAGGGTCGGTATAGCCCTTGGGACAAATTTTGAGCGAGTTCGGTGATCCACCCCATTTTAGCGCCGGCGCCCATGGCTCAGGCAAGCAGTTTCTCGCCAAACGAATGTCATATTCGTGTTCTATGGGTCGGAGTAGAAGTTTGCGACTAAATCGGAAGGTTTTCCAAAAATGACCTCTTCGACCACATCGGTTGGAGAGATAGTGGGGCAGCTTTGGGTTGATGGTACCGAACAACTTAAATTTCTGTGGACGGCTCCTTCACGTTTTGTAGCCGCAATGCCACGCTTTAAATTTATTGCCTTGTAGGTGCTAGGGTAGTGAGTAGCCGAGGCTTTGCAGTGTTATCTGCAAGCTTCACCAATAGACTTTTCTGCGACATGCACTTTGCCTACGTAGGTGGCCTTTTGGCAATTTATGCTATGTATAGATATTCATAATTCCATGCACTTTCGGATGTGCATACAAGGCAGAGTATCGGGTTTGCTCTAATTTATTCATATTCTTACAGTAGACTAGAAAATCTTTTGAGAATTTTCGCAGCCTACGATTGAGCGGGATTAGCGATATGACATCAGCCTTTTTGTTTCGATCTGTGGATAGTTGATGCATGGCATTCAGACAGGCTGACGTGTTGCGCTTCCTTTTTCTCTTTTTTAACTTTTACTAGCATTTTTCTTCCTCCTGAATTTTTCTGATGTTTTCATGACTGACAGGTTGTCAGGTGACGCTACAAGGCTGTGTTTTCTGTGAAGTGATTGAATGACACAGTGTAGGCGCAGAATGAAAGTTTGCAGTTGTTTCCATCAAATTCTGCTCATGTTAGTTTCTGCCACTGAAATGGTTCATTTTATCCATTTTTTGTATGTGCTTTATTTTTTGGACCTGTTTGCCGCATGTTTTACTATAGATCATGAAATTTTACAAGTCTATAATACAAGAAGACACGAGATAGACTCCGACGGGTCTACAGTAAGGAGGGGCAAACTACTGATTACTGAAGAGTGACGCGCTTTTAAATGCGTAATAAACGGTCAGACTTGCTTCACAGGATCTTGAGCATTGTTCAGAGTTGGCGATTCGCGCGACTCACGCCATTCAGTCTCAACGAAAAAGATACATATCGATCAAGCAATCCAAACGAACGTGCGGCTCGCACATTTCAAGCGATTCTCGCGGTAAGGCGATTAGGTGAAAAACATGATACGTACCGCTCAGCGAACAATGCGCCTGAAACGCGTGAATCGCGCGCTATCCTGTATCGCGAACTCTGAACGCGAATGCCTTCGATGTATACACGTCGTTCACGTCTACGATACTTTTTAGTCACGACAGTCTCGTAAAGACGTTACAATTCCACATACATCAAGTTCCTGCAACATTCACTAATATAGAACCCATATTCATAATACAAACATTCATAGAAACCCTAAAATTTTTCAAATGTGGGGTAGATATTTGTACAACAAGGGGAGAACTGAACGAACGCTCTTAGAACTCTTAGAAATACATTGGAATTTATCCGAATATAAAATGGATATTTGTAGAACTTCCTACCTTTTTCTAATGAAAATACTTCAAATAAAATATGGCTCACAAATTGTTGATCTCCATTTCATTCACTCTTCAGGCATACGCGTCACTTGTCCTCCTTCTTTCCCCGTCCACGTTCAGCCGCCTTTCATTTTCGGTGTCTCATGAAAATCAGTGGATAAAGTGTTACACTATGGTTTATTAAGCTCGACTGCGCCACGTATTCGGCTTTTGCGTAGAATGTTGGAGATGTTTCAATGTGAATATGGTATATTCAGTAGCGCTCAAAAGTCTTCGGCCAAAACTTTTTTGTCATAACTTTTTCTACTTGGCCAAATTTGACAAAATTTTAATATGTGGTGCCTGAACCAATTGTCGACATTTCCTCCTACCTTAGTGCCGCTTGACTCTTTTCATGGTTTTTTACAAGAATTTACTACAAAACCACCGAAAAAAAAGGCTTGGTCAAGAAAAACGGCTTTCTTCACAAAAACGAAACGAACAAGCCTCAGAGAACATTAGTATACTGTAGAAAGACCACGACTTCTGATGACAGCGGCACAGCGGGCCGGCCTAGGGATGGTACTCCAAAATCAAAAAATTTCATTCAACCACGTAACTTACACCATTGAGCGACAAAATAGTATATTCAGTATGCAGTGTCTTCAAGTACAACTTACTAAAATCTCTCTTAGATCGGTCCAGTCGCAAAAAAGTTACAAGTGAAAAACCCGAGTGAACAATCATTTGGCCGAATACTTTTGAGCGTTACTGTAAATGCCATATGAGAGCCATTGCATATCGGATTGCAATCAGTGTTTCCCTCTCTACCCATTCGATGCTTGCGCTAGTACTTAAAAGGAAAAGGAAAAATACGTAAGGGGTGGTCAATGTGATACGTGATCCCATCGAACTTGTATGATCGGTGCTGCACTTCTATTCTCCATGCCACCTTGCTCTAACCTTGTGCCTGCAAGACGTGAGGTTTCGGTCGTTGACTTCTTATCGAACCAGCCCAGAATTCCAATGGTTTGACCCATTTTCAATCGACTGATCTATTGCTTTGAAGTTTTCGGAGGCCTGATTACATTACTGCCATCATCTTTCGAATGGTTTTCATACTTAACCTGGTCAAGGATGCGAAGAATTTCAAAAAGTAATCGCACTTGTTTTTTTTTCGAGTGCATGTTACGCGATCTGCACAAGCCGCCCATATTGCTCCCTAGATTACTCTGGGTCTCTGGGTTTTATTCTACCCAGTGGCTAATATAAGACTGTAAGTTTCTTTATAATTTTTGATAGCTGCTAAATTGAGTCCCGTTCGAGACCAAAGATTTTGCCCGTAACTCAAAATACATACTAGTAATAACTGTGAAGTTCATAATAGTGTCAACCGTGTGGGTTTGAAGTGCAACTTTTTTACCTCTTTTTCTCAAGAAAGGGCAAAATTTTGATATTGCATGAAATGCGAAATTTTATTTATTTATTTCAATACACTCAAAGGTGCGCACAATAAAATAGAAAATCAAAGGTGTGAACAGCATTGGCATGTAAAGTGTTGCGCTTTTTGAATGCTTTTTTTAATGCTGAAATAAAAATAATTAAATAAATCAATGAAAGTTGAGTGAGCGACATATGAGGTGATATTATTTTGTGTACTATGTAGGTGATCGGCCGATCTGTGTAAGACCATCATTTTGCAATATTTTCCATACATTTTATTTCTTTCTGATGTTATGATTTATCGGAGCCAAAAGGGCACGGAGGCTAGTGGCTAGGAAACCCCATCCAAGTTAAATACACCATCTAGTGAATTGATTCGATTCCTTGACCACTAAACCTCTTTGGGTGGGCGTGAATTGTTCGAATTTTCGCTTCGCGGCGTTGCACTCGTGGCGCCGTGCACAAACTGCGCAGTCGGTTGGAATTCCGTTCAGAATGCAATGGGCTGGTATCGTAAGGGATCTTCTAGGATTGCAAGGTGGAAGCTTCGGAAGTTCTTATATGTTGTGGTTGTTTATGTTTCAACGGGTAAAACTACAAACAACTCGCAGTCGCCGCGCGAAAATTCGACCAATCGACCTCCACCCTAATTCCAGTAGCACCAAGTGATGTGTGCAGTAACAGGAACACACTGCAGCATACCGCTCAACCTACGCCAAAATTATAGTAAAACTTTGTTAGCGGCTGCACTTACAGTCTTGTTGAAATTGTTTTAGGTTTAGTATTTAATATGCTATCAAATATTTCCACAATCAAGACTGAAAAGTTGCGTGCATGGACTATTCCAGGTGTTTTCAATCATTTCCTTCATTATATCCACTTTTCTTGCTGAATCCTTCCTGTTCATTCGACTGTTTTTCTTCGATTGCTCTTATTCCTTGCTTTCATGGAATACCTCTTTCAGTGGACTTGATCCTATATTTAGGCCACAGTATCCTCAGTGATTGCAACCCGCATCCACAACAAGAAGTAGACGAAAAAATGTTCCAAAATGTTTTTTGACAGTCCAATTACAGCTTCTGAGATCGTCTGAGTTTTCGGGAACGTTTTTTTTATTTGAAAGTGTTGGATTTTGAATGAACCGCTAACGAAGCAGTAACGAGTACAGTGTTTTTCAACTGCTGAAACTCGGTCCAAACGAAGAAGTTCGTAGCTTTGGCTGTCTTTTGGAATTTATAATCGGGAAGAGCGAGTTGATGTTTGCTTTCCAGTTCAAGTACGTGCAGGAGTACTTTAAGTGCTTTATCTAAGCAAATAAAGATAAAAATCATCGTGGAGAGATAAAATCGTCATGGGTGGCATTTGGCTCTATTTCTATCGTATCATCTCTCTATAGAATTAATAAAATACTGTGTATGTAAATTTTAGAACTGAAATTGTTCGACTCTGCCGTACCACCTCTGAGAAGCTCGTGACAGAGTCTCATTTTCCTATTCTGCAAGGATTTTTCCACGCTTTTGTGCTAATTACTAAATGTCTCATTTAATTTCATTTTGTTTCGAATTAATTAGTTTCAAGAATTATTTCGACTCAGAATGTTGAAAAGGTGATGGTTCTGAAGACATTACAACACAGCCAAACCGAAATGTCCAGTGGCTACAATTGTCGTTTCCATCAGCGCAGACCGCAAATCGAACCTCACAAAGCTACTTCACCCCTGCATCCCTTTTATGGTAGCAGGCATGATTGAAGGAATCGTTCACGGAAATTCCATAATTCTTGTTCCTCCTAAAAGCACTATACTGCATACAGTACCTCAACAAAATACGAAAAGAAATCGAGAGATTTCCTTAGTTTCGAAGCAGAAATCGAAAAATTGGAAGAAGAGCAATTCGTTTGAATTCTCGCATAATTTGAATAGCCGTGGGCTGGCAGAAAGCAGTGCAATTTTTCGCGCTCAATGTTGATTGTTTCCCATTCTGCGTCCCTGACCAAGTGACCATCACCTTGTTGGTTCTGAAGTCCTCGTAGTCGCTTTCACTCGGACGCCCCATCCAGTCGTTCGGCGCTTGGAGGAAGCTGTATCTCAGCCGAATTTTTCTTTTTATGCTAGATCTCTTTTTCCAAGCGGACCTGAATAAGCAAATACAACTTCATGTATACGTAGCGAAATGAACAGGTTTTTTTGAACGATTTTTTTGATTAGCTTCTAAGAACGACCCGTATAGATTAGTTTTCGACTACAATACCTTATCCGACACTTACGTATGAGTGGAATACAAAGGTGACTTATACAATCTTAATGCATTCTTTTACAATCTTTTTGCTATAATTCGATAACTTATTTAATCTCATTTGTAACAGACAAACAAATCATCAAAATGAGTCACATATGTATAATGGAAGCAAACGATGAAGTGCTGCAAAAGCCTTCAGGTGTTCAGGCTAAGTGACTTTGGTAGTATATAGCAGAGGAAGAAGTATAAGAGACGTCAAGTGATCTGATATTGGTCTTCTTCTTCTTCCTAGCGCTAGTCCCGCGCCGTTGCAGGGCCCGCTGTTCTTGTCAGTTGCTTCCACATTCTTCTTTCCGAGGCATCTTCTGCCGTGGCTTTAACTTCTGGGAGGTCGGTTTTAAAGACGTTCCTCCACCTTTTCTCTAGGGCTCTTCGCGGTCGCCTGCCAGCTATTTCGAACTCTACGACCTCCCTAACTAGATGGTCTACCGATCTACCGACCTTCTCAGCACGAGCCCATACCATCTTAGCCACTGCTTCCTCAACCTCAACTGGACATGAGCTGTGTGTATGACTGCCCGGACTTCCTCATTCATGATCCTGTCGAGCCGCGTCCAGCCAGTAGTGCTCATTGTTATCTAGGATTGGTAATGGTAGGAAGGAAGCCTTTCTATCCCTGTGTTTTTTGCTAATTCCATCTGCAGGATGCACCAGCCACCGACCGAAGTGATAGCCTATCCCTTCACTTTTTTGAGTGTTGGATAGTGTCACATTGAGCATGTCATGCAGCTCTTCATCACCAGTAATTTCCGGTCGTATCCGTTCCACCCCTCGTGCTTTCCCATTATTCACCTTCAACCTTCATCATTGACGTGCATTGGATATGATGGTTTTTACTGGCAATATTTGTCGCTGTCTTGTCATGCCAGCGTTGCGGGTTGGCATTAACATCATATGTTATTATAAGTCAAATACACTCTTGCATCTTGAGAAATTCTCATATAGGGTCTATAGGTTTTCCTCTGTTCTTTTGTAATTCTTTTTTCTTCACTCCTCGACCTGTATGGGGGGTGATGATGCCCTCTCTATGCCAGCCTTAGTTTGAACACGTTCGTAAAGAGTTTTAGGATTGCTGTACCGTCTTTTTGAGTAACTACAGAGGCCCATTAATTTCTGTCAATTCTGGTGCGTCTATGCATGCACAAATAAATAGATAAATAAATAAATAAGTAAATAAATAAATAAATAGGATAAATAAATAGATAAGTAAGCAAGTAATTAAATACGGATTTGATTTGTGCTATCTCCTGGTGCTCCCAAACAAGTCAGATCAATTATCTGGGAAAGGAGCCTTGAAAGGTTTGAACAGACATTGATACTAGATTTACTCTCCGGACCATTCTAGCGAAAGCCGCGCTCGATAAGTGAAGATTTCTTTTAAAAATGTATGTATATGAAAAATTAAATATTCAATTTTGATAAGTGAAGATTTTGGATGTCGACGATACGACCGCAGCTGACACGATGTTTTCACTGGAAGAAGGTTAGAAGGCATCACACGCAAGATGAGTTCCCCGTATACAATGTACATAGCTGATTTTTGAGAACCGTTTGGAAACGACATCTTGTTCTCTCAAGAAATCGCCACCTTTAATTATAGTTATTTACTGATAAAAATTACATCGCCTCCAAGTTATTCGCAGTTCCCTTGAATGGAATCAAAAAACTTCTCTCATCACCAATTTCTTGTTTTGCACACAGATTTTCGTCGGCGATAACTGCTTTCGGGGATGCGCCACGCGCTGTACGTCAGTTCAGGAACGTAATGACATTTGAAACGGGGTTTGGCTTATAGAGTGACTTGTGAAAGCCAGCCGATGCACAAATCAGTCTTCTCATGCTCTCAAGGAAGTCTGACCAGCCAGTTATCTCGGATAGGAGGCTTGAATGGTCTGAGCGGACATTGATACTGCATTTAGTCTCGGACCATTCCAGCGAAAACCGCGCCACTTGTGATTATATTTCAATTATTCACTTTTGATAAGTGAAGTTTGATAAGTTGATCAGCTTCAGCACCTTTGTCGGTGGGTGTGATGGCACGGCTCTCCACGGACATTTGATGCGTCCTCTAAAGCGAAAAATAATTGATGCGCACTGACCCCGCAACCGGAAATTAATGCAAAAGAAGTACTGCTGCGTGACTTCTTCATATTAAAATGATATCGCGCTAACAAGGACAAGATACGTTATCACTTTGGTTATTAACGCGCGTCGCTAATGCAATAGGCCAATGACTCAAAATAAAAATAAAAATAAAAATAAAAATAAATGTTGTAACTCCTTTTCCGAGAGTATTACATTCTACTTAATGAAGTAATAGTTATAGGAAATGTTTTTTTTTTGGGGGGGGGGTCTTGTATTGACGAGTTAGTGAGTTCTTAGAGCTCCTGTCGTCTATCCCTTGTGTTCTCTATCACATAGAACTATTTCTTACGCACTCTACTGACACGAAAAGCCTTCGAAGCTTCTGCTTGATGTGTGTTCTACTAAATTCTGCTAATTAAATCATTTCTATCATTGTTACACAAGAATACGGTCATATTAGTGAAATGCCATTGTATTATGCAGCTAAACAAGGGGGTGGCGTTGGATGAGGATGCGGTACCGCACAAAGGTGCAGAGGGTCAACTGGGTATAGCTCGAGTGCGTTGCGAAGTTCCCGAGTAGGTACAATACCAGCCAGCCAACCCAGTTCTCCGAGCTATGTACCTATAGTTTCCAACCTTCAGCTCGGCCCTTTGTAGCTGTTGTGCTCGTCCATCATTTCCAAATAACTTCACGAACCAATTTCGGCTCATACATCGTTATATCACACCAAGCGATTATGGTAACGAGGAGATTTTTAGATAATTGGAAAATTAATTGGGTAAATTGAGATTATTCAATATGATCTTCAGTAAAATGAGTGGTGTCACATGTTAGTCATACGAAACTAAGAGCCATACATCGTTCGTCCATTATGCAATCGATCGTCGAAAACGGCCAATGTTTGTACGATGTATGTATTGCACATCATCGACAGGAATTCACTTTTGACACCATTATGCTGACGGGGATATTCACAGCTACGCTTCGCTGTTGCTTCGATCTGGTAGACATCTTACTGGAATAGTACAGCTTGCTTCGATGCATCCTATCGAAATAGCGCAATGATCTGAGCATAAGGTTTTTCCATGTCATTATCTTTTTGAGCTAATTAGATCCAATAACGGGAGTGGTGCTCCGACAGAAACCATATCAAAATAGCGCAATGATTTGAGCATAAGATTTTTCCATGTCATTATCTTTCTGAGCTAATTAGATTCAATAACGGGAGTGATACATGAAGACACAGGTCAGACGCAAAAGTTTTCCTATCAGAACCCTATCATTTTTCAATTAACTCCATCGGCAAAATCTTCTCGAACTGTCGTCAAATTGGTTCAATAGGCTGGGTTCTGTATGTATTTGGTTACATCAAGGGTATCTCCAGTCTGTCTTTCCTTGGTACTTTATTTCTCTCTTCACGGTGCATTTGTTTTCTGTATATTATTATTTTTATATCTTTTTGTTCAATGTCTTTATGAACTCGTAGGCATAGTTGCAATCCTCACGTGAACGCTTGTTTACGTCTCCAATGAATAAATACATGTGAATATAAATTAATAAATCTTGCTTACCCTTTTCGAAGCAATTGTGATCATAGTGTGCCAATTTCTTGCAGCCAAAACCCAAGATATTAATTCATTTTACACGGCTAACATTCGGTCGTGTCACCTTCGTCAGGGCCTGGAAAGTCAAAGATAACCGCGGTACACCCCCAGACACCTTCCAAATTTACAAAACAGTTTCATATAGACCATAAGTATCCTTCGTCTCTCCAGAAAGTCTGCCTTCCCAGGCTCTGACGAAGGCAACAAGGCCGAAACGTTAGTCGTGTAGAGTGAATTAATTTCTTGGTTTTGTCTATGACACATGTCAAGCAAATACCGTGCCAAAATTTATGCAAAGCCAAACTTGGACGCTGTAATTATATGTGAAGGGTAATAATTATATTGCAATTATTATACGAAGATTTTAGAAAAATAGAGTCAAATTGTAAAAGCTATTGATAGACCTCTCCAATCAGTACCCATCACTTCTCTGTCCACTTCAGAACCACTGAGATGTGTCCAAGGAGCCAACCAGTTGGGTGTTTTGGAATGTTTTTTAGGTACTCAGTATTTTAAGTTTATAGCCAATCAGCAGTTGAGAGAGAGGTCGGATAGCAGCAAAAAATCCTGAGCGCCCATTCCTAAGATAGACCCCGCCCATACCCTTAATGTGATCTCAAGGTTCAGCGCGTTTCCTGCCTATCACAGTCTTTGTTATAGATCTATTGCGAGCAATAGCACTGTCGAGTGGAATGAGGTGCAAGTGCATGGCTTATCTAGTACATCAGATAATTTACGCTCCAGCTGGGTGGAAGGAAATTCGTACTCATTTCAAGAATATTACAAGGGTTGCTTGTCAAATTAGGCAGTCGAACTGTTCGCTGAAGAAAAGCGAAATGTATTGGCTAAAAATCGATGAAGTGGAACCTCGTTGTCTCCATTGTCTTCCAGCGCGCTTCTCCCCATTCTGACTTAGTGGCTCTGACCTCCATGGTCAGCCAAGTGAATCTATGATGTGTTACGGTCATGCGCAACACGTGACACACCCACTACTGGGGGGAGCTAGGCGTCAACGTGCTTCTGGAGCTTTATTGCGCATTCCTCCATGGTCTGTATCACGTCACAAAATGGTTCTGATTGAATTTAAAACTCCTTTGTCGGAAGCACGTGGCTCCTCACTGATATTCATGCGCCATAAATTTTCATTTCTTATTAGAACTATGAATTCGCTCCATCATCATTTATTTATTTGTTCACTTCTTTTTATGACCATCAACGTAAGTTATTCTATCGATTAAGCTCGATGTGCCATTTTTAGTTTGTTTTTTGTTTGGTTCACGTACGTTGGCTGAAAGCTGTCAAGCACATAGCGTAGCATTTATTGATCAGAGCAAATTTAGAATTCTCCAGTTGAAGTGCGGCTTTGAATGAATCGCTCATCTGGCTGCTTAGAGCTGCCCCAATTGGAAATGTGAGAGCACCGCGAGGTTCATTGGAATCATCAGCGCTCTTCTTCTTCTCTTTCTTCAATCTGGCCAATCTCTACCCCACAACCGAATTATCTTCCGCTGTTCATTTCCCCCAGTGGTGCTTAGTTTTGGCCATTTCGTGACAATCCCTCATTAATTGGTTTCCTTCCGTTTCCCTACTGTTCTCTGATTTGATTCATAGCGTTAAATTCTTCCAACGCATAAATGGAGTTGAAGAATTCTTTCTCCTCAATTGCTTATTTTCACTTTCGATATTTAATACTATTACTTTTGCTTTTATTAGTATTTTATTTGCGTTTTATTTTCCATATAAATGGATTGCGTATCTTTCAGTAATTTCCACTTCAATTAATTATGGCTTATTCATTTTGCTAAATAAAAACTGAAAACCATTATATATCGAAAAATTTATGCTACCGCTGCGGCAAATGTGTCTTTTAATCGATATGCGTCATGTTTCTAAAAATGCTATCGGTTTGGTTTAGTGTCAAGAGACGCCGTTAGTGTTTCCTATAATCATAATCCATGGATCGATGCCTTAAGATCATCCAACCTGCAACCGCTCTAGATTGAAGAATCGCCATGAATCAAGCGTGTGATGATTCGGAAGAAGTACTTGAAGACCTGGTTTCATAGTGAAGATTCAAATGCTTTTGCTACTCTTCTCGAAGTTGAATGCATGACGCATTCTAAAACCATGTACTCATTACAGTACGTACCTTTGAGATATGAGTCAACTACGTAATTAGTTGGACCACTCAGCTCTCCTTCCATAATTTTTCGTTTTAGAATCTGCTACTCCTGGGGTATTTGTGTGGCATATATGCCACTACCTACGCCCTAATATTTAACTTACTGTAGTAGGGTCATCTACTTGGATAGCAACCCAGCGAGCTCTTCACTCTACTCAGTTCCCATAGAAATTCAGGTTTCTTTTTATTTTTCTGCATTATCGCATTACTTTTTAATAATGTCCCAGTTCGATGGAATGTTTTATGCTGTTCCCGAACAATTCGCCATTTCAATTCTTTGTATACCTCAATGAACCGCGAAAACGTTTTCCGGTCAACGACGTTGACCACAGGCTTCGAGGGGTTCGAGGTTACCGTAACCTCGGAGGACTTCAGAACATTCATATAGAAACTGCTGAGCAATCAGTGAATCGATATTTTTTCAAAATAATTCAATCAGTTAATAATTTAGTTTCCATTTTTCATGAGATTTACCTTTCACTTCCTAGTAACATTTTCTAAATATTTCATGAATAATACATTGCCTTAAATTATCCATTCGTTCATCCGTATCTTGCTACATTCGCCATGTACTCTCTAGCTGTGCAACGACAAATGCATGGCGTACACTAAGAGCTTGATCGCGCATACTTCCTCATTTATGGGAATCAGTAATAAGAGTAATAGCACATGTGAATCGACTATGCCAAGTGCACGGCGCAGCTCAGAGGTACACGAAATGCGCCATGAAATTGTTCTTATCTAGAAATTTACCCCTGAACTACACATCTACAAGAATTAGCATTAATCACTACCTATGTGTTATGCTTTTAGCATTATTTCCTACTAATTCATCATTTTTCCGTTCCCTACGCTTTTTGGCAGGGTGATGTCCCGCGGAAATTTTTCGAGACAGGGCCGTAGGCTATTGATATATTATACAACATATATAATATATCTCAGGAAAGCCCCAGGGTTTTAGGCCTGAAGATGTTATACACTGAAAAATTGCAAAATGTTCCGAACAACTTTAGACTTTTGAAAGGGATACTATTTCTTTTCTGAACAGCAAGGAGGTTGATAATAGATCTTTACTGGCTAACGTTTCGGCGTTTCTTCGTCGGAGCTCTAAAAAACTTTAAAAAGGTGTTTTGAGTGTCGCGAAGCAAAATTTTGGAGTCTCATTGGTTGGTAAACATTCAGATCAACATGAACATCCGGAACACCACAGTTTTAAAATGTTATATCATTATATGATTATTATGATACTTGTTTTTCATTACTGCTGCATTATTTGCTTCACAAGTTCTACCGATAGCGTTTCCAGTTGCGCTAGAACAAGCTACTGCTGCTCATGGCTCTGCTGTCGTTTAACGAACCTCGTCCATGGCAGTGCCAGGCCCATTCCGCGAGTCATGCTGTCATTGTGGCTGCAAGCGGTTTGCTGCTCATGCTGATGTTGGCTAACTATTTTTGTTTCCATGGAGTTTCCAGTAATACTTTACATAATAATATATGATTTATAGAATGTAGTAAATAATACATGCCAATAACATGTGATTATCAGGTTAATTTATGATATTATTCTATGCAACCTGCTTTGTCTCTTACTATTGCTTCAGCCTTAACCCCTCATTACTAAAGAATTTAGTCCTGTCAATTAATTGACGCCGATCTTTCTCTCCTATGGCAATTTAAGCTTTCCCCAAGATGAATAAGCAATCCATTACACGACTGGCTCCGAAAGTATCCCTCAGTCATTGTTAAATTTAAAATTTCGTGAAATTTAACTTTGTCTTTTGGAAGTGCCATTTTTAATCACAGCTCGAGGGCTTCAAAGCAGAAGGGCGAAGGTCAAGTGCTTGGAACATAAACTAGCAAGCAAACCAAGAACAGTGATTCAAGAGGAATTGAAGAATGCACCCGCTTAACCTTACAGTCCTACTTTACAGTTTTGGCTCCGCCCACGGTACCTATGTGGACGAATTCTCGTAGAGATTATATCTCGGATTTTGATCTTTTTTTACAAATGAAAGTTTGTGGGAGCTGCTTAACAAATACAGCATAATTGTATGTAAATATTTAAAAAAAAGCCTCCGTGGCGATTTCCTAAGCATTTTCTGAAAAGTACCAATGCCATATGATTTTTTGGGTCTCAAGAGGCTTTAGCACGGTCAGCTCCATTAGGCAGAGAGCGATATGTTTAGTGAAAGTCTTGAAAACGGAAGTAAAGTATTATGTTATACATCAACTAATTTCAATATATGCGCCATGCATACGACTATCATACAGAATCACAGAATTACTTGAATAGCCAATTTTGTAAGAGCCGTACATCTGTAAAAATGTGGAAAATTTCTCATGTTTAATGATTTTGCGAATAATCGTTCCTCATTGCTCTCGATATTGTCACTAATAGCATCTACATATGATTGTCATCCAATTGATTTTCAGGCAGTCGAGGAGACGGTAGGATTACGCAACTCGGAATCGGCAGAAATGGATGGTCGAGAAATGCATCCCACCACATCCGTACCGTCACAACCTTCTGTTCCTGGTAATTTTTTTTGAAAAAATTTCTGTGAATGGAGAACTGAATGAAGCGCTCAGCGTGATCCCATTGGTGTGTGTCTTGCATTGGACTTCAAAATGTATTCTTAGCTATATTGAAAACGTGTTCATTCATTAGAGTTCCACCTAAAGGTTTCTGCTGATCTCCATCCTCGCATGAGTGATTTGACATCGAAACGTTAAGAACAAGAGAACTACAGTTCATTTCACTGCACTAGATAGGGCGTGGCCTGAGTGGCGAGAGCGAGAGTGCGTGGCAAGGGTGAGAGTGTGTGGCGGGGTGAGAGAGTCTGACACACTCTCACCTAAGTCCGTAGGCCACGCCCAATCAAGCGCCCCGAAATGGACTGTAAAGGAGAAATTTTGTATTGGAGAGCCCCTATAAGCGAATCAAAGGAATGGGTAAAATGATAAACCTTACGACCTTTTGTGGTAATCACAAGGACATACATGGTGCATTCACAAGTACATACATGGCGCATCCTGTGAGAAGACTGTTCAGCAAACACCGACAACTTTATCTTTTCATGATTTTTTTCGGCATTTTTTTTGCATTTTTTGTAGGCAAGGACGGTGAGAGTATGAAATCCTCGTCGGTAATTCCGGACACGACGGCTGTACGAGTAGTGGACAATGCTTCGCAGTCATCATCATCACGAACACCGACCATTACCGGGAATTCCGAGCAACAACAACCATCAGGACGTAAATGGAGGCATCATCCTGGACGAAATCGTTTCTTTTGCGATGGACGTGTGGGTTTGGATTTTTTCACAAAATTGACTCCTTGGACATAACTGCCATGGGATCACTCGTTTTCCCAAGTTATTTGAACTTATTTTATTTTTGCTTCATAATATTTGATTTATTTTATAGACCAAATTGCATTCACATCCCACCACGGCTCTGTATGGAGCTAGAATGCACGGCGCATCCCATGGAACAAATTGATTGACGCTAAAAACTTTATCTTTTATCCTTTTATTTTGATTAATAAGGATGGGTTGGTGTTGTGACAGGTGTGCACACCTCCACTCTCATAGTGCGGATTTCAAATTCTGCCTAAATGGCTTTTTAGACCGACAAAACCTTTCAACCCCAAGGAGTCGAACCTGAGTCGTCTGCGAGGATAACAGTGCTGGCTTGTAAATGGTGTTCGAAGAGGGCATGCCAAAAAGGATCGTTCAACGCCAAAAATTTGATCCTTGAAATATTTTATACATATGAAATCACGTTCACCATTATCGTTCTGCATGTTCTTCTCGATTTTTCCCAAAAAAAGGCGTCAGCCATTTAGTAGCTCGCGTTTTCAACACTCCATTATCTCCTCGCTGTTGTAGTACGAGTGTAAGAGACTGAAAAAGCGGGAGGAATCGGCAGCTTCTTTAACGGGACGACTCCCCAAGGAAATTGGGAAGATAGCCATTCCGAAAAGCTTTCTGGAACTCTCTAGAGACCTATGATGCGAGTTGCAGAAGGAAATTAATTTCAGGATGAAAATGGAGTGGAAGTATTTACTTCTTTGGTCATTAATCAAGTGGCATTGAGCATTTGGGAATATTGCGAATCATTTTCCAATAAAGTTAGTATGAAAGAAGGTATCAACGTGTTTCACTGCTACAAGTTCCTTATAAATCGCCAAAGAAAGTTGAATTTTGACCAGCATTTCTTATTGCCCATTTGGTATTCGCCACGTGTTTCCATTTGCATTACTAGTGATAACTTAGTGCGAATGTGATTTATAAAATCACTTTGGGACCTGCGGACAATTTCCAGGAATTGTCAGTTGTGTAGGATACCCACTGGGGAATAAAAGACAGTTTGGCAACACGCCTTTTGAAAACTCGTCCAAACTATCCACCTCTTCACGGGAAGGCCGTCCACGTCGAGAATCAACGGTGTGAAGTGGTCCTATTCCTCAAGTCTTTGGTCATTTCCATCCGTTTTTTCACTGTCCCTTACTACGCATCTCGACAATCATATTTACTGCTTTTTCACTTTTCGTCCGAATAGTCCCTATCACCGCCTTTGACCGGGATTGATCCCTATGCACTGACCATGCGGGCCACGACAGCGCATATAGCCAAAAAGTCAGCACCACAAAATTTAAAGTTCACAAATCGGTTAGAAAATGGTATTATTTGGAATAATCAGAAATTCAGAAAAAGAATTCGAACACTCCAAAGTTGACTTCACGTAGAGGTGTCCGCATTTGAAAAAAAGCTGGTGTGCCTAGGAAAATCGTGGGTCTTTTGATATTCCTAAAAATACAAGCGTCTTAGAAATACGAAAGATACTGTAATAAATAAACATAGTAAATACGAGCACACTTACCAATATGAATACCGTAAACAGGCAAAAAATAAGCAAGTGAAAAATTGAGAGTAAGTATGAACAAAAAAATAAATAGGTCGATTAAATACTATGTAGACTAAAATTCACTGAAAATGATCTGATTTCTTTTGTGCAAATACTTTCCTGATCTATCTCAGTCAGTTTATCTTGTCATTTTTATTGGCCGTCGCCAGACTTCGCGATTTTGCGATGTCGCGGCTCTGCACGGACAGGTGCGGCGTTGCACAATCTCAAGACGTCGCAAAATCGCAAAGTCTGACAGCGATCTTCTGCCAGCAAATTTAGGTGCTCCTCACTAATGAGAGGGTGCAACTTGTTAAATGCATTCGCTCTATATTCAACAAATTTGTCCCTCCCCCTCCCACCCATTATCCCACCAAAGCCACTGTCAAACTTCGCGATTTTGCGATTTTGCGATTCTGCTGTTTTCGGCGTCGCAATTTCGCACGTCATACTGCGATCTTGAGATTTTACATTCCGTAATTGCGTGGGTAGCCGCAACATCGCGATATTGCAGAATCGCGAAGTCTGATGGCGATCCAACACCTGAGTTTCTATTAGAAAATATATGATGAGCTGTTGCAGTCCCTGGTACTTGATGTTTATCTTATTTTGTTGTTTTAGATAATCATGGCACGGCAAATCAATGTTTTCGTCTTCACTTTGTTTCTGATTTCGACTACGTTGACGTTATTTTTTGTTTTTGAGTGAGTGATTTAGTTTTTGCTCCTTACCCCTCTTTTCGGGGTTTTGTGCAGAGTTTTTTGTGTGCAAATATTACTTTCTGAAATAGTTGTCTGCGCAGATTTGATTATCACGAGGCTCTTTATTGAAGTAAACTTTTCCTTTTGATTTTTCCTGCATGTTGGAGGCGCTGGGGAGTCTCAGAGGAGTTACATGGGGAAGTGAGAAAATGGTCAATGAATGATTGATTAAATTAAAAAATCAAGTGGGGTGTGAGTGTATAAGATCGGATATTTCGTCTTTCACTTTCACAATCTAAAGATTATCTGGGTGTTTTATTACATGGTTTACCAATCAATTGTTAGTTTTTTATTTGGCCAAATGGTTCCCATTGTGATGAGCATTTCGAAAAACATCACCGTGCTCAGTTTTCTTTTGTTTGTACTTTTGCTGAAAGATCTGCCTTAATCCCTCCGGAGAATTCTTGCGCTCATCGAAGTTCCGACCTTTTCGCCACGGTTTTTCTTTATTGGATCCATCTTGCTATTCCTTTTCAACTTCATTTTTGACTTGATACTCCTACAACGTAGCTTGACAGAGTTGATTCTATAATAGCTTGAATTTCGAAGATCGAGGTTTTCGAGATCTCCAAAAATAATTTTGCGAAATACTGCGAATTTTTGAAGATTTGGTTTTAGTTGCCGATTTTCGCCTCAGCGTGCGAAGCGAAGTTGATATTACAAGGGCGCTGCGTCATGGAAAAAAACTTCGACCGGTGAAAGGGGTTTCGGTAGTGTAGTGGATAAGCACTTATGTCCAAGATGCATAAGTGCGGGTTCGAGTCCCGCTTGAAAGCGGGTTTTTGCCCATAACTCGGCATCCTTGTAACACCACTACTACTTTTATTTTTCCGTCATTTCTTGCTTCCATAGTAATTTTTTCAGTGCACCTTTTCTTTTCAATGAGGTTTCACCCGTGTTACCAATTCTTCCCGCGATACTTTCGTTTCTGGTGATGGTCAGTCTGTTGAAGACATCATTTAGTGATCCAGGAATTCTGCCTCGAGCTCCAAATGCGGAGGTATCGGAGCGTGCACGGCAACATTTTAACGGTAAATTTGATTGTAGTTTTATATCCACTGAAAAAAGTGTGATAGTGAGTTATGAAATGAAAACTGATGTCTAAAATACCTACATGTCGTTCAGTAGCCCGGTGAAAGGTGCACCCCTGAGATTCTGAGGAGACGCATCCTTTCACCAGATCCGTCTATTTCATCACGATCCGCCTGCTAATGTGGACTTTGCCGAAAAGTGTAGTGAGGTGTAGAGCAATAAAAGTAGTGGTATTTATCGTATCGTATTTTTGAGGTATAGGGTCGTTCGTTGTGAAAAGATTCCAGCGATTAGTATGAATGTTTGAAATGAATGATAGTACTAAATTTTCCCTACCACTACTTCTGCGTACATTGAGCCCCATCACTTTGGCTTTTTAGTTACTTAAATAATTAACTTTTTTTCAAAATTTTTTATACAATCAATCCCAGAAAATCTAGAAAAGAAGCTCGACTAGGAAATTTCGGGTTTTTTAAGAGGTGAACTGGCAATTCCGTGCCGATCAATACCTGAGAGTTACGCTACACGTTTCGCTCGTAGTTTGAGATCATGTTTGCAGTATAAATGTTTATAGAAGTGGGTTTAGGACACCCACCGATGATAATATCAATGTTTCCTTAACTTAGACACCAGAACAGGTAAATTAGACAGGTTGTGGTCTATGAAAGAAAATGTGTTCAGGAGTGCAACAGTGGAGAAAACGAAATAAAACAGCGAATGAACCAGGAAATAGGAGCCCGAAAATCCCTTTTCCTCGCGCCCCTATGCGTCACTAGCCGCGGGTAGATTGTAGACGAACTAAAGGTTAGATCAGCCGACTGCCAACGTTTTCCCGCGCTCGCCGACCATTCCCCCGCGAATGAACGCAAAGGCAGAACGACTTGCTTTGGTGGGGTGTGTGCCGATATGACAGCGAATCGCTTCACGGCGTTTCACTCGCGGCGCCACCACAACGAATTGCGAATCGATTGCCCTTGGTTGCCCGGCAGAGCGCGGCTGCGTCACTTCTGCGCTTCCACCCATCCACACTGCCTCGCTTGAAGGCTGCTATGTCCTGCCACTGGCACTCGCACACGCCGCGCCGCTCGCCGCGGACGGTCGCGCGATTTGCTGTCATATCTGCACACACCCGCCTTAGTGCGGGATTGTGATAAGTCCCCAAACCGCGTTTTTTCGGTGCGCATTCCGCCAGGCATCACCTCTTTGTGATGACGGATTCGTTTTTAGGAGCATGTATTCCCAGTTCTCACTTTCTCCTTTCCCATGCCTTCGGCTTTGAGTGAATCGTAATGAACTTTATTCTAGAGCGAGTTTATATTATAATACCTAGGATCAAGTGAGTTGACCCATAAGATGCTATAGACATCAACCCATGTGCGGAGCAACATCTGATTCAACAAGGATCATAAAATTCTAAGTTGATAATTTGATGAGCAGCGGCTGTCAGCGTAAATTTTGCACAAAATTGTGTCGAGTGCATGAGGCAAAATACTGAAGCCGTCAGACATCGCGATTTTGTGGTTTTGTTATTTATTTGCATTATGATTTTGCGGTGTCTCATGGCTCCGCATACGAAGTTGCGCCAATGCAAGATCCCAAGGTTGCGGTATCGTGTACGAAAGTGCGACGCTGCAAAATCGCGAGATCGGCAAAAACGGCCAAAACTTAATGCCAAGCACTTTGTATCCTTTTGGCATACTTTTTTGGTGTTAGAGAGAAGTACTCGCTAGAAAAATTGTTTGAAACCTGTAGTAGTCACCAAAAATCATTTCAGAGATTATCTCGGATCCCGATTACAATCCGGATATGAGCGCACTTCCAGATCCTCCGAGAACAAAACAGGTTTGTATAACTCTTTGTAGGTGGTTTTGACCTAAACCTGAAAAAAAAACAGGTAATACTGCTACAGGGTGTGCCTTTAACAAAAGTGGGTAGATTCCGGTTGCAAGCAACAAGCTTTGGAGGAACCATATTTCTGTGACTCTGCCTAATTCGCCAGCTTGTTGCTTTCTTGAAACAAACCTAATAAGAAGTGATTCTGCTGCACTTCGTTTTCTGACCTGTCCTCGAGCGAAGGTCCCCGCGTCACAGTGGCAGCAGTTCTCGGTAGTAAATAAAAGGAATGGGAAACAAATTTTCCAGCTAAGCTACTATACCTCGCTCGGTCGGTGCGGCAGCAAAAACTGAATTCGGCCAGTTTCTGAATATCAAAGTAGTGGTGCTAAATAGCACGGCACTGAAAAAAATCAGTGAAAAAGGTAGAGACCAGGAAAATGTGACTCGTGCCTTCCCTGTTGGTGCGTATGCCATTAGGACAGGAAATTCGCGTGGCCGCATTTAGCGCGCGACGAAATTGTGCGAGCTAGTTGCTCCATATTGGGTGAGTCCTGAAGCGATTACACCTAGAATGAGGTGTAGAGCATCATCATCGCTTCAGGACCCATCCGATACTGCACACATAGCTCGCATCATCGCGCCGCATGTCGCACACCGCAACGCGGATTTTCTGTCCTAATGGCACACACCTCTACCTGTTCACTTCTGCATTGGACGTGTTTTTCGATGCTCCGTCCGTTCTCCGCGATTCCACTGTCCTACAGATCTACTATTAAAATCAGACGATCAGTTTCTGCTTTCTATATTCTTCTTTCTTCTTTGTTCTTTTTTATATAACCCTTATTTTCTAGGTGATTATAAATGGCCAGCCGGTCCGGCTGAAGTACTGTTTTACTTGTCGTCTCTTTCGACCACCACGTAGCTCTCATTGTTCAGTATGCGACAACTGCGTGCTAAATTTCGACCATCACTGTAAGCCTTTTTTCGGATTGTCAACCATTTTTAAAAGCGCTTTTCAGAGCGGCGATCTGATGATGAACAAGCAGTATTGAATTTCAGGCCCATGGGTCGGCAATTGTATTGGTCAGAGGAATTATCGTCATTTCTACTTTTTTATTTCATCATTAGCATTGCTCATTATTTGCCTATTCGCGTGTTCACTTGCTCATCTGCTGAAATGTGAGTTTGGCCTGTGATCAGGGTAGAAACCTGAGCACATACTCCAAAATCACCTAATTTCGTCTATCAGTGGACCTTGCTCGTTATTACTTTTATTTATGATTCAGTGTCGATATCGGATCAATTTCTGCATGCCGTGAAGAAATCGCCTGTCTCTTTAATAGTCGTTATTATTTGTTTCTTTTCGATATGGTAAGTAATCGCTTCTTCCACTTTTGACCTACTCCTTATTCGCACTAATCTTGCTTATACCTATTTTTTACGTGTCAATCTGATCAGTAATGTGATATGCTTTATGAAAAAAGCTGTTGGAGAAAGCGAAATTGGCGATGTTGAGCCGCGTTCCTACTTTGCGGCAGGGCGTGGCTGCGTTCGCAGGCAGCGAGGCAGAGTGGCATGGGGGAGGTGCAGAGAAACGCAGCCGCCCCCTGCCGCCCCCATCGCAAGTATGTACGCGGCCTTTGTCAGTTTTTTTGGGAAGCGCAACGCATTCCACTTTCTATATTTGTATGAACGTATTTCATTATGCAGTGCAGTGACGTGCACATGCTAGCCAATGCTTTTATCAGTGTGTTTTTTCTGAGGAGGCTAATCTCACTTTGCAAAAAAATAAATTCATATGAATGTAAAAGTGTGGAAATTCTGCCACTAAAATGAATACATGGTGCGTCGAGCAGTATATAATATTTTCTACTTTATTTTTTTTGATGGTCACGTTTCATACCAGTAACTTTTTGAAATGCATCAAAAATTGTGAAAATTATTTTGAATAACATCTTTCAGGTCCATTATTGGACTAGCCGGCTTCCATACGTATCTTATAGCGACTAATCAAACCACGAATGAAGATGTGAGTTTGCTTAAATGATCTAGTAGTAGTGATAGATGTTATTTGAAATTCTTAATTTTGAAATTTTCGATTTTTGCGGCATCAGATGAAGTTTTTCGATCTCATTTAATGCCGTTCATTCTATTACTTGATGTACCCTTTGTACGCCTTAAAATCGCTAAGTTATCACTCAACATGTTCAGTGGCTTTTTCGCATCCTTTCGGAATTTGGTGTCAATTTTTGAGTGAATTCGTATTTTTCAGATAAAAGGGACGTTCAGCAATAAACGTAGAGCTCAACAAGTCATTAATCCGTACTCATTGAATTCAGTCGCTCACAATTGCTGTTGGAGGCTTTGTGGACCGGAACCTCCCAGGTATACAACCACTCAGGATTTATGTCTAATTTTTTGCTTCAAATTTTGTTACAACTCTTTTACCGCGTGATTTGAAGACCTGGAGCACTGGTGATTTCCCGACTTCTTTGACATATGAAGTCTGTCAGGGAATGAGTTTTCTAACGAAAAATCTGCATGGTCTAAGGGAACATGCTTTTTAAATGGGACAGATCTACTTTTTTTACGGCACTCCGGGTATTTGAAAAAAAAAAACCCTCAAACTAACCAGCCAGCCAGGCATTAGCGTTGAGCGCTGGCAAGGAGTTCATATGGTCACTAGCCTAGATTGTGCCCCATAAGGTCACGCTCATACTCTGCCGTGTCGGCGGCGGGGCTTGGCTGCGTTTGTCTGCGTTTCCACCTATGTCAGGCTGTCTCGTTGCCTGCGTCGTCTCTGCACCTCACCGTGAAACTCTGCTCTGCTCTGTGAACGCAGCCACGCCCTGCTGGCGCTGACTGTGAACGCGGCATGATGCTACACTATACTCAACGCAACTTTACGCTGCAGTTGATATTTTGTTTGTTTGCTCAATTGCATTTTCTACGCTTGTTTAGTCTTATCGATCGACGAGGTATGATGAATGCTGATCCGGTGCTACGGATACCTTTGCCTCCAATAGGATATGCTAATGAAGTATCGGATGAAACAAAATGAAGTCATCGGTAGTCTAATTTATTTTTTTTATTTGTATTTTTATTTTTGTTGAGATTTTTAGCATGGATATTTGAAGGGCGATGTTCACGACAGTTGACGACGATGTCGATCAGAAGACCTGTGACGCACAGCACTACTTGATTGTAGTAGAAAACCGTAGAAGAATTCTATTTGTGAATACTTCCGACACGCAACACGGGTTGTGTTATCTGTGATGCAGATAAAGCATATGAACCACTGTAAAATGTTTCAAAACTGGTATCGATTGGACTATCGATTTTCTGCATTTGTGTTCTTCAGACGGTTACATGCGCCACTTTCATCGGAAGCGTGTGCCTTGGTTGGGAGACCAGATCTCTACCTGGCCTATCGATACTCTCCTCTGTTGTGATTGCTTTATTGTTATGAATTTTTCTGTAGAAAAAAATCGTTAGGTTTAATTCTCAATTGAATTAAGGGGGAAAACTGATGCAGTCAAATATTATACATTTGCATTTGCAGAAGCATGGAACTTTGTAGCTACCAAACCAACTATTCATTACAAAGCCCCCCCCCCCCCCATCCGAAATTTTTCTCGATTACTGCGTCATTAATTATAATTCAATACTTTCGAAAAAGAAATTGCAATATTCATTTTGAAGCGCATCTCAAGTAATCCGTTATCCTTGAGGGTCTAATTCCTTCTACCCCTGGGTGATATTGCTATTGGCCTACACATATAGCCAGGTATAAAATGGAAAATTTATCCAGAATTCATTAATTCACTTTTTTTGGAAAGCGCCACTCGATTGCCTCCCATTTTCGTAGTTTCATAGTTTTTCGTAGTTTTTAGTTTTTACCTTTTTCAGTACCAGCTCAAGCATCATAGGAATAGAAAAGCTGGTTGGTTTTTGGCGAGTATTGTATCGGGCTATGATCCCCTGACCATGCAAAGGGAATGGCACCATCTGCTATTACACTACATTCCTTCGTCTGGATATGTGGCAAGTGTTCCGACGAGTGCTGGGGGACAGGTCGCCCATGAATGGATTCTGTTCACGGAACGACTAATTTACCACTGATCTAAGATCTCAGCCACGTGTTTGGTCTGTTTATGTTGAAGATAATTACCAAAGAGTAAAGACAGAAATATGTGAACTCAAATATAAAGTAGAGTTGAATGTATATGATTTAAATAAATAAGTTATGCCATCCACAATCTAATACAATGTTCAATAAAAGGCGTATAAAATGTATGGGATACGTAGAACTTAGTTACTGTAATAGTTCTTAATATAAAGTTCTACTTATATACTTGTAAAGAATATTAATGTCGTCGTTTTCATAGTGAATTGCCGGGCTCGCAACATTGATAAACCGACCTGTTGGAGCACATGCACGCCACCCTTTCGTCACTTATAAACCATATATTTCATAATTACAGTTTTCGCATGTAAGTCTCCGTGCCAATTTTCAGTGCTTTCTGGGAAACGGATATTCATGAACCGCTATGTGATCGGGAATCCTTCATATCTGTAAGATTTTGAGCTGGAAATACTTATCATTCGATGCATAAATACGAGAGAGACAAAAAGGGTACATCTTTCAAAATTATTCATAAAATCAGACAAAATCGATGATTGGTCAACTTCACACAAACACCTTTTAGTGAATTTAAATAATCAAAATTCAATAGAATATAAGGCAATCACAACACTGACATGCCAGCATTATACATACAGCATACGAAAAATGTACAGTTGTAGGTACGAATAAAAAATTCATTTTCAGAATTTCTTGGAATATATTATAATATTTACTGAGATGCACTGTACTTTCGCATAACATTTAGTATACAGCGTATAATTGCATCTTTTGAGCTTCGGCAGGGTACACACTGATTTGAGAGGGTTGGTAAGTTCGGCTCCGTGATCATTAGAAGGAATCCAAAAGGTTGGTTGTTACGAATTTCACTATTGAGCTGAGTGCTGCGGAATATGTAGAGGAAACTTCGAGGAGAGGCCGATTTTCATTGGTAAAAATCAGAAAAAACTCGTTCAGTCATTCCTGTAGCAGAAAGAGAATCTATTCCGATGACATAACTATTGTATCGACTGTGGTATCCTGAAGACTTTGTGAGACGTCAGATCCAGTCTGGGACGTGGGCGATGGAGGAGACTTCTGAAGTAAAGCCTCGCCACTTTCGTTAGACCGTGGAACAGGTGACAGGTGGGAGGACTGTCGATTCGAAGCCGTTGTCGTCTGATCATCGATGTCTGATATCACTTCATCCTGAATAATGAAAAATGACGCTGGAATATTTGATTTTGTATCCGGGATGCTCATTACAGGCAGCTCTTGTCCTTATCACGCAATACTACAATATGGTTCGCATAATGAGATCCCGAAGACGGCCCAGGGTTTTAATACGCGGGGGTAGATTGGATTTTAGATTCGTGGAAAAGTGAAAAAGACATGCAAGTTGGTCGTGCAGACTTTTATGTATGTAGGCGAAGTGAGCATTCAAACAGACACTACTATTTGGTAAGAAGTAGAATGTATGGCGCATTACGAAAAGTACTTGATCAACCCCGAGCTCTAAGTTTTAGCAATACTATTAGACAGTAAAGACACCATAATTCTGGTGAAAGTAATATGTCCGAGCTGAACCCGTCATCTTTGGTTAAGATTTTCATGAATTTTCGCTTGCCGTTCATCGGAAATCTTAGCTTTTCCAGGTACATCTTCCGGATTTTCAGGCCATCCAAATCTTCAGGCCATCAGTCATCAATCACACCATGTTAGGTTATTCGGTAGTTTAGGTATGATTGTCAAGTAAGTCCGCCGTGAAGATTGGGAATAGAAAATTTGGCAGAAGCAAGGGCTGCTTTTGAGGGGTCGTAGATTTTGAGAAGTGAAAATAATCCCAAAATAATGCGTTTCTGAGGGACAGAGTTGCTTCATTGACATGCCATTATGGCCTTCACTTAGGCGTGCTTCGATCAAAGGGCGCGTTCAGGTTGCAGCCAGACATCGCTATTTTATGATTTCGCGATTTCGTTTCTGCGACACTGCCCTTCCGGAGCGATAGTGCGAACCTTGAGGTTCGAATACCTTGATATTTGCATTGTCGCATCTTCGCGTGCGGAGCCGCGACATCGCAGAATCCTAGAATCGCAGAAATGCAGAATCGCGGAGTCTGGCGACGGCCTTACACGGACGCTAGACTCACGAACGCCGTTTTGAGGGATCGTATTGAGGGTTCAGAAGGGTTGTTGAGGTCAGTCACATAGACCATAGGACTGAGATACTGTCTCGCAATTTGAGCTGCTCATATTTGAATTCTGTAAGGGTTTACGTTGCGAAAGAATGTAGCATGCTAATCAGCGGGCGGTGCTCTGGCAAAGGGGCGTGGTTACACTGGCGCTGGAACACATGCATTGTTTTTCGCCGCGATAACGCCGGTCAAACGTTTATGCGGTATTTCGGTGGCGAAAAAAGGAAATCAAACCACATACGTGCAGATTGAGGCCATAATAATGCCCCCTTGTTATGTGATATTAGAACTTATCACTTATGTAGACAGTTCAGTCATATAAGTTAGGTTTCCAGCATTTTGAAATCTCTTTGAGAACATTCGAGAAAAGTGAGTGGCGCACCTGGAAGCGGACTATACTTTTCCTCGGTGTTGTGTCCAACATATCTTCATCGGAATCGACAAACAAAGGAAAATGTCCATCCTAAAATCAAATTTTTAATGAATAACTCGAGATGTAAAGAGAGTTTAACAAAATATTTACCTTGAGAAACAGCGGTACCAGTTCCGGTGGCCATATACCTTCGACGATCATATGCGTCTGTGGAACACGAGACAATCGACCGAGTTTCACTTGAATTGCCGTCTGAATGCAAAGATATCAGTAAGTTGTAGGGTTCATATCGAAACCACGAAGTGTAGCTATATGTCGGCATTCCCGCTCGAAATGATTGAGCTCTGCCTCAAGACCAAGGAACACGTCGGGCATAGAATTGTGGCGTCGCTACATCAAGAATATTCGAAGGACCGAGCTCGGATCAAATTAGCCCCTGAGCCAGGAAAACCTCCATCTCCTGTTTTGGATGGTACCAGACTCCTAATAATGATGATATGAGTTGTATATGCTATCACTCGGATCAAAAATCAACTTAGGTGGGATCACGGCTCCGTGGTGGTAAAATGCGCGGCGCACTCTCAACGAGTACTTCATGCTTTTTTGAGTATGTAAAATGAAAAACACATTGTTCCAGGGATATCATAGTATACAAATCAAATAAGTGAAGTAATCAACATAAATACTATAATATATAATAATATAAATAAACACTGACATGGACAAGTGTTTCCAGATCGATATCGGCCATAATTTGATCGCCAATGCCGATATTTTGTCCGACGGCAGTGATCAGTTCCTTCACTTGTAAACTGAAATTATAGCAATACAATATCAGTGTAGTGTAATAAAGTGATAATAAGTAAGGTACGATGCAGTATCCGACTTGCCGCAGACCAAATTTAGATGGTAGAAAACGAGCATCAATTTTTATTTGAATTTTATTTATTCGATGGCCCTGAGCCAATCGATCGATGGCACGCCCTTCGATGGACGTCATCCATGCAACTTTCATTGGCGTGATAGACACTTTTACGTTTGTGATAATCCTTCCTTCTAATTTTTCAAAATTTTTGATCATGCACAATCTTTGGCTTGGCTCGGAAGAGGGGGTGGGAGGAGACGCAACTTTACATTCTCTCCGTGGTCACGTATCGCGCACCGTTGCTCAGGAAGCAGGTCATGGCATGAAAAACGTGGTAAGGAGGATGTGAGCTTCAGCCTAAGCCAGGGGAGGGGAAAGAATCTCTGGGTGGACGATTTTTTGCCTGTGCCCTTTTTGCACATGGAGCGTGCTTCATCCACGCTCCTTTCCCTCCTCAAGCTTAGGCAAAAATAATATCGCGTACAGCTATGTGGGTATACCAGCCTCTCGAGTTCCGCAGTTTCTTCTGCGTGGATTCAGGTAATATTGGCATCCGTGACTCACAATCATATCAGGTTGTTCCAAGAGCCTTGTAGGATTTTTCCAAAGACATCAAAAACACTTGTTTACTTCGAATCAGATCTGGAGAGTTCAGGAATATGGTAGAACGTTCTCTAAGCTTCCTAGCAATGTACAGGGGGTGCCAAAAAAAGTAATTTTGCCCACGGCTCACATCTGCCAGTTTTACAAAACGTAGGGAAACGAAAGAGATAAAGGTATTCGGGCAAAACATTCCCGAAATGTTCCTCTAGAAGCAGGAACAAGCTGTGGCTCCTCACGTTCACGTTCGTAAAAATATGGAGGTTTCATTCGGCGCAGTCGGGCTTCGGAGTACCTACATTTAAAAATTCGCTGAAAACAGTGGAGCCAAGCTCCGTGGTAGTTCTTTTGTGGGGAGCTTCCTGAGGGTTGGCCCTTCGGTTCTTGGAAGTCACAGGGCCCCTGCTGCTTGGACAAGGCTGCTATGATCCAAAGTATCATTTTCATGCCTCAAATCCGCCTCCGGAGGGGTTTCAGTGGTAGGGGAACGCTTTGGCTCTTGGAAACGAAGGGCGCTGGGAACCCGGCAAAAACGCAGTGTTAAAGAACACCATCCGGTATGAATCCCCTTAGGTACCCAGATTGAACGGACGTCAGCAAGGTTGTGAAAGAGGGCGAAGAAATTTCGGATTTGCCCAGTTGAGGTGATACATCTTGTTCAGTCTTTCCTTGCTCCCGTTTCTGCTCGTGCAGGAGGCTGCCACGGAGTATAGTGATAGAGTTAGGTCTGCTCTTGATTCTGGGGATGAGAATACCTCAATAGAATTTACTGTAGTTTGGCTAAATGGGGTCGAAAGTGGAGGAGACAAAATTACTTTTTTTTGGCACCCCCTGTATATATTGACAAGTCATATCTGTGGAGAAAGCTACAGTGGGCGTAGTTGATACCCACCAAACACGCGATGTCATCTACTTTGAGTGGTCTCACGGCAAAGAAGCGAATGAAGTTCGCCACTCCATCAACTTTGCTTTGCGCAAAGGATGTGTGAGCTACGAAACCATGCGCAGCTGGTTCATCAGCTTCAGCAACGGCGAGATTGACATGAAAGACATACCGCGCTGAGGACTGCGCTGCTTCCGGAAACGGGATGCTTTCCCAAGAGGTGCTAGTACAAGGCGAGACAGGAACTGCTACCGTATACATCCGACAGCTCCAGCAGCTCGCCATCATTGTTCGAGAAAAGCGCCGAAAAAAGTCCGCGGCCACCTTCCTTCATGACGACGCCTGCTCCCACGTCGCGACGAGGCGGTCACATTCCTTTATGACGACGCCTGCTCCCACGTCGCGACGAGTACCCGGACCAAGCTGAAGGAGCTCGGCTGAGATCTCCTGCCCCAGCCGCCATGATTTCCAGACATTGCCCCTTCTGACTATCACCTTACCCATCTTCTTGAATCCTTCCTGAGCAAGAGGATATTCGTTGATTATTACATGCTTACAAAGGCGATCGCTGACTTCTTCGACTCTCAGAACCCAGAGTTCTGGAAGGAGGGAATCAACGATTTACCTATGAAGGGGTAAAGTGTTGTCGATAACAGTGGTGAATACGTTGTTGCCTAATTGTTGTTTGTTGGAAGGAATAATGATAAAAAGTGATGACCGAAACAAATCCTACAAGACTTTTAGGACGATCTGATATTTCGTGCGCCCTACCCGCTCACCAACTACATTGGCTCGCTTTAATTGTACTAGGAAGTGGACTTAGATGCATTTTTGGTCTGAGATGCCCCTCCCATGTATCTGTAATACATTCATTGTATCAGTGCCCTTTCGTCCTGTGAGATTGATCAATTAACACTGATTATCTTCGACGTGGGATTCAGCTCCTAAAGTGCGCTCACATGGATGTTGTTACCAGAAATACGCTGTTGTAAATTGTCAACTCGAAGAAATGATTCAGAAATGACTGAAGGTAAGCTTCTCCATTTACTGGAGAAAAAGCTTCACGACAGGAGGTATGACATAGCGATAAGCTTGAACACAGTGGTTGTTTGACGGCAATTCACTTATATCCAGATTTATCTTATAAAACATAGACGGGAAAGACTCACTCCTTGGCGCCGAACCATATACGTATATTGGCGATATTCTTTAACTTTTGACCAATATAATGTAACTTTCGTACGTAGTACGATCCAATATCTGCAAAAATTAACGTTTCAATAGATACATTTTTGGGGCAGTTTGGGAAAAAGAATTTGTTACAAGGTTGACTGATCAGGAATAAATAGAGCAGGATTGTGGAAAATTTTTAAGTACCACTTGATGAGGAGGGGGCAAAACGCTTAATTGGCTCAAAGTTCCCTCCAAGGCATAGGTGAAGAAGGAACTTCCTCACTTGCAATCATTTCTTTGCTCTCCTATTTCTATTGACTTGTTTTTATTGAGTTACGATGTAGCTTCAGATGCATCAGCCCTAAATTCCCCTTCCCCCCCCCCACTCCATAATTATAACGCGATTTATCTATGAGATGAACTGAGGCGTTTAGAGAGGGAGTGAGCTTCCACTACTAAAATAAAGCGATCAGGTATGATCAATGATCTGAAGTTGGTCCCTTGAGCTCAATTCCGTCCCCATGAACCTCCACTGCTTTTAATTTCTAGTCCATACTTATTTTATTCTGATCGCTGAATTAGACCGTATTTTCACTTTGAAAAAACCTTTTATAAAAAATATATGTGTACAGAAAATGGGTTTTTGTCATCCCGTCATATTAGGTCGATGTCTATTTTCCCCGTGTTTGACCATTCCTTACTTCGTTTGCATGGATGTTGGTACTTCGCCTTCACGTGTGCGTGAAGTGTGCACGATACACTTCCATCGGGGTGGGGTCCACGAGGTCGAATTTCCGCGCGGCCGCGCGCGATGAGCGGCACAGCGGGTGCGAGTGCCAGTGGCAGGGGATGGCAGACTTCAAGCGAGGCAGTGTGGTATGGGTGGAAAGCGCAGACGTGACGCAGTCACGCTCAGCCGGCCGATCAAGGGCAATCGATACGGCGAGTCGTACGGGGGCGCCGCGAGTGAAACGCCGCGAAGCGGAAATTCGACCTCGTGGACCCCACCCCTTCCATCGCACTACCTATCACTCACCCACCGTGCATTTGCAGGCAAAAAAGTTGGAAACAGAGGATGACGTCAGAAAGGCACTTGACGTCTTCATCAAGTCCCAGCCCCGTCCTTCTGAGAGAAGGGAATCGACAAACTGCCCGAGCAATGGCATCGAGTAGTGGATGGTGAGATGGTGCATATCTCTAATCTTCAGGCTGATACGCTATTGAGATATTTATTATCCAAAAAGGTCGGGGAAAAATATATGCATCGACCTAATACTATTTTAAATACTAAAAATGAGTATTGGGGAGATCACAAGAAAAAAGTAACTCACCCAAGGCGATTGTTGAAATTGCTAATCCAATGCAAACATAGACTATTACGATCGGAATGTACCAGTTACTAAATGATTGGTTTTCAGTATGTAAAACTGCTCCGTCAACTGAGGACAACGAAGTTATAGAAGTAGCTTTTTATGTTCTAAAGTTCAGAACTAAGAAAACTTTCTTTAAAATAATTTCCGAAACGTATTCTCGTGGAGTTCCCTAAATAGGACGTTGTCTTAGGATAAAAATCGAAGTGCCAGCTTCTTGGTGCTCTTATCGAATATCCGTCAGCAGATATGAGATGTCTGTCAGGATGGACTTACGCACTTGTCAGGCACCAGATCTCCATATTCGATAGCTGTCAGACAAATGAAAGCGAAATAGATGCCATTGAAAAAATCGAGTTGCCCGTGAAGTAGAGGAATGAATAGAGCGCCCAATATCTGGAAACATTTCTGTATGCTACTGTCAGTTGTCATTGCGCTCATGAGAAAGAATATGGGCTCAACATGAAATACCAAAACTACGGTAGTTATTAGGTTGAGTTCGGAAGTAATGAGACAAATGTCGTAGTACTACGCAGTACTACCACTTTACCTGACGCACAAAGAACATCGTGTACCGTGGATTCAGAAGCACCAGAGGCCGCTAGCTCGCGCACTGTAACGTTAGGACGCTCTTTACGAGTAGCGAGTATAAGCTGCTTGTTTTGCGTAGGTGGACGTCCCGATCAACTATAGGTTCGAGATACTTCTCCTACTTGCCGTACCATCTGAAGCGCGTCGCTGAAGGTGCTTGAAGCTTCATTTCCTTCAGCAAGAGCCGATGAACCTCATCCCCACGGATGTGCCGAAGAACGGTAGTGTAGAAGAGAGATGCCCGATCTAGCGTTTCTTAGCCATCTTCGGCAATTTTGTAAAAGATGAAGACAGTGTGGACCGTATTCCTTTGGTAAAACTCTGGAACTCAGTGTTTTGAAACACTTAATTCCAGAGTTTTGTCCTCTCACGACTTCGACGTTCAAAGATATATGTATGGTGTCGAATCTCTACACTGAATTTGTCTAATTATTTTCCGAACAGCCTAGTGATAGTTCTGCAGAATTCCGTCAAGTCATTTGTTCTGCATGCTCAGCAAACCACAAAACAGATTTCGCACTCCAAGAAATCGCTGACACCGTAACTATAGTTCTCATCAGAACGCACATTCGTAGGGGCACCGACAGGAGACCCTAAAAGCGTCGTCGCATGTCCACTAAGGGCTGTGAGGCCTTATCGTTCCTTTTATCTCTATAACTCACATATTCCAAAATTAATAGTGATTTGCGCTGTAGGCAATGGGGCAGTCCCCCGGTGTCAAACTAAAGATCGAATTGAGACCAGGCCAGATACCGGCTAAAACACGCGAGTCAAAGGAATGAAAAGAATGGATGGCATCTAACAAAGCGTTCTTTCAATTACCGAATATGATCTGATCAGAATTATTAGTAAATATTTTATTAACAAATAAATTACTGAGTTTATCACTATAAACTCTTCAGGTGCGCTCATGGCGTAGTGACTGGAAGCGCGAGCATCGCTCACGGTTCCCGGGTTCCATTCGCGTTCAACTGAACGAGTACAACATTCCATCGGAGGAAGTTTCCCTTGTAAATATCACTTCACAGGAAAGAGCAAGTGAAGGTTTATCAGATCACTATTTTTGTATCTCTCGCATTTTGTGATGTTCGGAATACGAGTATTCCGTAATCCGTACGATCGCGTACGAGTAATCCGCACTACGTACCGCAGAAATGCCCCCCTCCCTCCTGGGAATGCGACATGCACATGCCTTTTTGTGGTTGATCATGCCATTTGTATGGTTATCCGACCATTTTGTATGGTCATCTGATCATTCTACCCTTGTTTTCGAAGAATTTTGATCACTATAAGTAATAATAATTGAAAAAAACACTGACCAAATATAAAATCATAATAAAAAATAGCGTGGTGCCGTTTATGCTGTCGCTATCGGTGTCTGGCTGAAAAATCAATTTTTCTCGTCGTTTTTCCCTCCATGCGCTTAAAGTGTCTATACCCGTGAGCACAACCGACGTGCTTTCTGCGTCAGTTTTTCCAGATATCGTCCAAGATTCGTGAGCAATATCACCGTCACTGGTATACCTATGAAGCCGTAGATAACCGTGAATATTCGTCCATTCGGTGTTCGTGGCTCCACTTTACCGTAACCTGAAGATACGGTATATCATAGCATGGAATTCGTAAAGCCTTAGCTGTTTGTCATTTTTTGAAACTCTCAGTCGAGAGGTCGATCAATCTCTTAGCATTGCTCGGATTCCCCAGGGATACGTAACGTGTCACTTTTGGCCGTTGGCAGGAGCCATTTAACTGCGATGCTCACGAGATTTGAGAATATTTCATTCATTGAAAAACGAACATGAGATTTCCTTAAAATTATGTCATTTTAGCCTGAACGAGACTCTGAAGTCTATAATGTGAAATGGGTGATTTTCCCGACATGCTAGGCTTCAGAGGCCTGCAGAGTGATACCCAGGAACTATTAGGTTGTCCCAAAAGTCTTGTCATATTTTCCCAAAAAAAATCAGTAACTCTTGTTCACTTCGAGGCAGGTCCAGGCGGTTCAGGAATAGGGTAGAAGTTCCCTGAGCTTTCTAGGAAAATATATATTGACCCACCAGATCCCGTGGAGAGAGCTACAATGCCCGTTGTCGATACCCACCAACTCGCGGTGTCATCTATTATGAGCGGTCTTGCGGCACCAAAACGACGGGAGCTTGCCACTCCATCAGCGCTGCTTGGGCAAGGGATGTGTGAGCTACGTGCCCGTGCGCCGCTGGTTCATCAGCTTCAGCAACGGCGAGATTGACATGAAAGACAAACCACGCTTGGGACTGTGCTGGTTCAGGGACGAGGAGGGAATGCTTTTCCGCAAAGTACTGGTACAAGGCGAGACAGTCACCGCTACCGTACGCACCCACCAGCTTCAGCAGCTCGCCGTCGCTGTTCGTGAAAAGTGCCGGAAAAGTCCGCGGTCACCCTTCTTCATGACGACGCCCGCTACCATTTCGCGAAAAGTACCCAGGCTAAGTTATAGGAGGTCGGCTGGGATGTGCTGCCCCACCCGCCATACTCTCCAGACATTGCCCCTTCTGGCTATGACCTTACCCATCCTCTCGAATCCTTCCTGGCCAAGAGAAAATTCGTTGATCATGACTTGCTTCCAAAGGCGATCGCTGACTTCTTCGACTCTCAGAACCCAGAGTTCTGGGAGAAGGGAATCAACGATTTTCCTATAAAGTGGCCGAGGGTTGCCGATAACAATGGTCAATACGTTGTTACCTAATTGTTATTTGTTGGAAGAAAAAAAATAAAAAGTGATGATCGAAAAAAATCCTACAAGACTTTTGGGACAACCTAATAAAATGCAAATCGAATTAACCAGCCGTTTGAGAAGTAATAAATAAAGAAAAGAATAATGACTGGCAAATTTATTTATTTATGCATGCTATGACGTGCCATCATAAAAAGCAAAGCTATAGGTGGGGTTGAATCAGGGAAGAGATTGAATAAAGAACATCTCTAATCTACTAGACAAGGAACATTTTTAATTGCAGAAAACTAACTCTAAATAATTTTATATAGTTTCCAAACGAAAAAAAAACATAGTGAAAATTTTGTGTTCGGCTGCGCAGACCATACCTACATTCGATTCATGCTCAGTACGATTCTAATCAAAATTATTTCCGGAAACCATTGCCACTTATGTACTATAGCCATTTCTAATTATTTTCCCATTCATTACTATAATAAACGAATTTGCTCCAGTGAAATAATTAATATAATATTTTTCTCTCGTGAGAGCTGAACTATCAAGTTTGTAGAGAAGATGTGATTTTTGAAAATTGCTCTACCGAATGGTGATTTCTGCTCACCTAATGTGGTGAGAATTCCGAAACCGTAAAGACTTGCTGTTTTGAAGGACCATTCTAATCGTGGGTCCGATCGAGTCTCCGTGAGGCACGTTTCGGCAATCACCCGTGCAAAATCCGCTTCTCTAGATATTCGGAGATCGCGATCTCTGAAATTGAAAAAAAATAGTTTGAAGGGCTATGCATGGTTAGAGGAATCGTTTACGAAATTTTCATGATTTTGATTCTTCGTAAAATCACTCTACTACATGCAATATGAACGAAACACCAAAAGAGCCGAGAAATTTTCTTTATTCCAAAGCAAAAATCAAGGAATGGAAAAAGCAGCTCTTTCGAATTCCCGCCATAATTTTGCAGAGTTGCCGGCGGGACGAAAGCAGTTCGAATTTTTGCTCCCAATGGTGATTTACTTCTCAATCTGCGCCCCTGACCATGTAACTACCTCTTTGCTCTTAGCTCTCTGGTGTCCAAACCCACGAAGTCAGTCGTCACCTTGAGGAGCTCTATCCCAATTGGACTCTTGTATAAGCACGTGAAACTTTGCATGCTGCCCTTGGTAAGCAAACATGATGTAAATATGTGGATAACACAGGAACCAAATATCCAGGACGATTGTGAAAGACATCGAAAGGTTGCGTTGGCCTACGGTAAGGACCTACCGTAACGCTTGCAGTTTGTTAGATCGCAGGTATTGCACACATTACGACCTACGAAGACGTCGAGTGACGAATTCAACAGATTTTTTCACTACGAACACATTTTTCTCACCTTTGCACTTACGCTTCCATTCATTGATTCCTTGATGGTTGCCGTTTGTTGACCTATTTCACTTCAGCACGAATAAATGTATACACCCTATCAGGCAACAAATGACATCTTCTGCTGCGAGCAACTCGGAAAGAGGATGTTGCAGTTTGGAGAGATGCGCGGAAGATGCGTATACAAACCAAAAGATGGCGCTTTCGTATCCGCATTTCTCCACCGATTATCGCTTTTAACCTCGAATGTTCGTTTCAAAACGATCATTTCTTTCCATCTTCCTCTTTCTCCCTACCCCTCCCGGTTCCTTTAAAGTCGTACAAGGTCAACGGGCATATTGTACTGTCTTTTCGTAATGTACAGTGAAATAAAGGATGAGATGAATAAGTGTCATGGATTCGGCATCCATTCAATTTTTATTGCTGCACTCGAATTCCCTGCGCCTTCTTTTCAAAATAAAAAGAAGCTGATTTTCCATCTTTTCTTTAATGGTCGTTCTGATCCTTCTTCTTCTATTTCTTCGTTCAGATTCTTTATCGTTCTTCAAGAGTAGAACTTTGTGAGCTGCTGTAAGGGGTACACCTCTAGACTAGGAACGAGTAACTCCGTGTCGATAAGAGGGGGGGGGGGTGCAGGGATGTGGGAATGTTATTTGGTATACACCAACGACACGAAAATGGAATATCGATCGACAAGAGAGAGGTTGCACTGTTGGGTCAAGGGGAAGAAAGGGGCTGTGCTGAACTCGGTTTCCTTAATCCCACAATCAATTCTGTATTGTATCGTTGGAGGGCACTCGATCCCACGAACAACGGGATCGGGCCCTATCCAATGGTGCTATAAGGGATTGATTGCGATCGCGCAGCCAACCACCTCAGCCGCATGGGGTGAAACTGATTTTCTCTCACTAATCACTCAAGCCACCTTACCCAGCTCTCGACGATTCATGTAACGAGGCCATGGTAATTCAGTGGGTGGCTCGCAGAACATCCTCTGCATATTCTCATAAATAACCACAAAACAAAGCTGTGACAGGATAATGATGCTGATTCCCAGGGTGATTAAAATGGGACGAATGGCCTGCTCCAAGTACAAATCAATCACTTTGAAATATGTCCTGAGAACTCAGGCATAGTTCCGGTGCACACACATACATCAGTATTTTGAATGATGAGACAGCGTGCAACGGAAAGCAACACTTTTTTTAGTTTGAAATGCAAAGAAGAACGAAGCTGATTTTGAGAAAGTTGTCATTCTTACAAGCAGGACTTGTGAAAATCTTTTGAAAAAGTCTCAAGGTCATAAGAGAATGAGAAAAATTTTCCTCTCACCTTTTTCTTAAGTTCCGTTTGCCTCTGTTATGTCTACACGATGTTTTTTTTGCAAACGACGGAAGTGTGTATATGTTAGGCAAAAATTTCGCACGGCGAGTTGCGCGAAGAGTACGAGTTGCTATCCCGCGTGCGATTGCGTACCTCTCCTTGCTATTATTATGCTGTTGTTATGAACTCTTTCCAATGAATTTCATAACATCAGCCCGTAGCGGCCGCATCAAAATCCTAACTGGCCGCAGCAACTTGGGCTGGAGGAGCCGCGCACGTGACGCTGCAAAACGAAGTTTCGATCTAACGATATGCACCGGAAAGAGCTGGTGCAGTGACAGGTGGGGCGTACTTCCACTTGCACGGTGTGACGATCAAATCCCACATTAATGCCGGCTCAGGAAATCCAGGCCTTCCATTCTTTTTGAATGGCTGAATTGGTGTCAGACTAGTCTGAGAGGATGAAAGCACTGGCGCAATCATTTCATTGTCCAGCCCTCAAGTCATTGCATGGGCCAAATCGCATTCATACGCCATCACGTTTCTGGCTAGGATTGATTAACGCCCAAAACTCCAACCTTTTCAAATAGTAAACCTTTTACCAACCTTTTTATTATAATTTTTGGATAAAGTGGGCTGTAAGGGCTGGACTCAAGGGAGTAAAGGTCTACGGAGCGAACTAAAAAGTCTTGAAAACAACTGCTTGCCCCGGAAATTAATCCAGTTCCCTGAATCGATGTGAAGTCTTGACCAAGCTTCTTGATGCGGATATCGGCTAATGAACTGCGAACTGATACGCTGTTTCAGTTGCAGAAAGAGCCACTTCCTGGCATCGGCACTCTCGAATAGCCTCATCGTTCATGAACGCTTCGTACTAACAATGAAATCAGTTGTACTGGCAAATTGTTAAAGATAGGGCAGAGGTCGTGTGATGACAGGTGGCTGGCACTCCCACTCTCATTGTGCGAGGAACAAACCCCGCACCAATGCCCGCCCAGGCCAACCAAGTAGTCCATCCCGCAGGGTGATGAACTGGTACAGGGCTAGTCTGGGAGCCCAGAAGCAGTGAGTTGAACGTCCACTGGCCCGTGCAAGTCACTGCATAGGCCAACTCATTCGCACCACGATCCTAGGCAAAACTTGAATGCGCGGCGCATTCCAACATGAGATTGATTAACGCCAAAAACCTTATCCTTAGAATTTTTGCTAGGGATAAGTAACTATACATGACAAATAGCGCAATTTCATAGAGAATTGCCTAATCTTCCTGTAGAAATGGCAAAAAGTCTACTCAGGATAAAGCTCGTCAAGGGCAAAGGACATGCATGTATTTTATAGTTTTCATGCTCAGTACATCAGCAAGGGCATAGATAAATGGATAGATGTTTTAATAAATACACATATTTTATGATTCTCTAGCTGCTGAAATGGCTGTATTTCTGCTATCGTGTATGACAAATTGCTTGGTGTGAGGCTGACAAGGTTGAGCCTAAGTATTATGTATGTGCACTCAAATTTACAAATGGAAGTTGATAAAATTGTGGCATCGATTGGCAGTTCCAGAAGCGTCATGCACTTGGTCCTTTTTTAGAACCCTGATATATGAAGGTGATGAGTTTTGACAGTAGACGGCTATTGCAAATTGTTCTTGATTGGAGATCTATGGAGTCATATTAGCTTTTAATGCAATAACTCATACTTAGTAATAGACTTAAAAAAGCTGCTCTCATTCTACAACAGCGGTTTATTTTTGCATTGTTTTTCTTTCGTACCCAAAAAAATGCGCACGATACCAATCATTCAAACATGAATTAAAAAATAACCCGACAATCAAGAGCCGTTTCAATGGTTCTTAATGCAATATATAGGTACGATGGACACATAATCTTCAAAATAACGAACAGCAGTTTCAAAAGAATTTGTAAATGTATTGCAACACCACGTTGTGCACACGTCCGTCAACATGGTATAATAATTTTTTCATGACTTTTACCCCAGACATTAGGCTTCTTGTCAGACCTTAATGTTGAAAGGGGAGATTGTTATTCTTTATTTACTCAGACAGATGCAGTTAACAGTCGGGAAAAGGTTCTGTTGGCCTACAGTTGGGAGGGTTGATGTTACAGAGAGGTGGTGTGGGAAGAAGCGGCGCGTACTCGCATGGTGCAGGGATCAAATCCTACATCAATGTCAGTCCAGGCTAAGCGAGCCCTTCACCCCTCTGGAGTAAATGAAATGGCGGTAGACTCGTGTTGGAGGGCGGGAATACTGATGTGTACATCGATAGTCCCAAAAAATCTTTAAACAGACCTAGCAGCATTCAACTGCCCCGCATTCCTGAATAGAACTTGAATGCTCGGCGCATCCCACAGAAAAGGAGTGATTAACGCGAAAACCTGGTTTTAGGTTCAATGCCACGTGGCGCTCAATAATCCGATCAATCCTTGAAAAAGCGAAAAAAAAATCGAACAAGTTTCAGAACACAATCGATAAATATCGACCTAGTCACATTGTCTACAAGAAAGTGTTCTATGACTCAGCTAACGTAATTATACCTTTTATTTCACTTTTCATGTATTGTTCACGGGCTTGAATAAATCTCTAACGAACCTGGACAGGAGCGTTTCAATGCATTGCTTCTTAGCTAACGTCTCATTCATTTTCACATACTTAGCATAAGCATGTTCAAAATGTAGAAATATATAGCCTCCAATAAGAGTGTAAGCGATGAGAAATATGACCACAACAGAGTTCACCGCCAATGCTTTTTGATGATGTTTAAGGCACTGAAAATACTGGAAATATTAAATATTAATATTTAACTTCGAAGTCAAGATTAAAGTTCTGAAAAAATAAATTGAAATTTATCTAAATTGAAACTCATCAATATATCAGAAGCAGAAATAGAAGTTAGACAAAAATATGCATCTTCATTACTTCAAATTTTTTTTGATAGACAAAAAATGTGCATCTCCACTACTTCAAATTTTTTTTGATCTTTGAGACATAAAAAGTGATCCAAAAAAGGAAAACAGTAGAACAAGTCGAAATATTCGAAATAAATCAAATTGTTTCGAATTTATTCCAGCCAGATTATTTAATTAGTTACATCAATAATAAATTGGTTGAAACATACCCGGCCGAGTAGTAAAAGGCAGTAGAGAGTCATGATGGGTACAATATCCTTGAACTATAGTATAAAGAGCCGTTCAGTAGAATGTTAGGCCAAATCTCCTTTTGAACACGGACTCCTCATCTCAACGCTTTGGCGTTTTTCAATAACAGTTGCGATTCTGAAAAATATTAATTAAGTGCTCGATAACAATATCAACTTGGTTAGCCAGATTCAACGAGAACAATTTCAAAGAAAAGAATAAAATTCACAGTTGACGCTTTGACTTGTTTCCATTCGCAGTTGCTGTTACACTCCGGAAGCAGTTCATGATGCGCCCGCCGCACACGCCATCGCAGCAACGCTTTTTATGGGAACCATTTAGGGTTCAGGAAGAAGCACAACCCGAACGTTATGGGGATGGGTTGAACTGCGAACAGCGATTTCTGTCCCACCTACATACAGGACACTCCCAGGTATCGAGGAAAATTGCCGCCCTACATAGTATGACCTCCACCCCTCTACAGAGACCCAATACGACCCCCACCCCCTTTTTTTTAACTCTACAATACTAGTCAGTAACTGTTGCCGGCTTGCATAGTTGCAATGTGTTTTATTGCCATATATCTATTTCTGAGGCAAGAGAGGTTTATTTAACATTTTGTCCCACGGATTTGCGGTGAAATTCCCTTTGCTTCTCATCTGCTTATCGAAAGTTCAGATGTTAGTGCTTATCGCTGACTCCGAAGGTATGTAGGACCCCTCACCCTCCTATCTCGTCAAATAAGACCCCCTGTCGAGGAATTCTCGAATCTCGGTGTAACCTGCCCACATTTCTATGTAGTTCAAAAGTGACTGGGTCTCATAAGATTTTCAGAATTTCCAGTGCAAACACACTTTGAAGCTAAAGCCCACGTAACAACGTTCAAAAAAAGCTATTCTGCCAGCTTGTTCACGTTGAATGGGACGGGCTTCAGTGATGTGTTCCCAGATAGGGAAATCGATTGTGATGGATGACTTGTCTCCAGAACTAAGTGTAAAAGGAAACGAGTGGCTTGAGGAGCGTTTAAAATTGGCAAAGGAAGGTGCTGGAGAAGAAGAAGGACTTTATGTCCATGTCATCGATACCGCAATCCTTCCTGCTGTCATGGACGACTGAGAGACTGGAATTCGGAATGAAGAAGTTAAATAATACTGTCAGTACCATAGGGCTCCCTAAGGATTTCTGTCACATACAATATCTAAAAAGCGGAATCATGAGCTACAAAAGGAAGAGTGGAAACGAAAATGGAGGAATGAGTTCAGAAAGTCTTTAAAAGTGAGGGTTGTTTGGGTGTTATCTTCGATCCAATGCAGTATTTCGCCAGGAATAAAACTCCAGAGGCCAGGACGTCGACGTGACCGTAGGACGAGCGATTTCCTTCTGGTTCCCTCAGAACGTGAACGAATAGGATGAGCATCGATCCGATAGCTTGACTTCTCAACGAGTGAATAAAATGACTCAATTCAAGGAAGGGACGGCTAATTGAGAAGTGATGTTTAGGTCCATTTAAGTATGGAGCCTCGTGACAATAACTATTAGAAAGTCGCTGACGTTCGTCTACGTAACACAATAATCTACGAAACGCACAGCATGCATGTACTTTGTGGGATAACGCAGCGGTGAGGCTAGCTCGGGCTGAACTAGTATTAAAGTATTATAGTGTTATAGCGTTATAGTGTATTATATTATAGTACCGAAGTGATGAAAAATGAAATTAAACGGTAAAAACTTATGAAACAAGACCCCTTTTCTACCACTGTTTCAGATGTGGGCCGGACCAAGTGAGCAGAAAGGGAGGGGACGTTGAAGCAGATGTCAGCTTAGAAAATGAGATGCCTTCTACGAGGCTCATGGCCGCTACTTTTACCGGGAATTACGCCCCATGCCGTCTTCTTAGATCCCCATCCTTTATGTGGGTGAATTACTTTGGGTGTTCTCACATTACTTACCTTACTCCTAACGCAGTTTTCGAGGAGAAGTTCGTAAAGTACCATAAGTACGAAGTAGTGAATCACTTAGAAGGAAGTATAATCTCGATGGAAACGAAACCGTCCAATTGCGTTCGACATCCTGGTCCTCCAGTCCTGATTGTCTGAACCAGCTCATATGTCTGAGATTTCTAGGACTAACTGTCAGAATCTATTTCTACAGTTCTACTTTTCTCTGGGTTTTTCAGAGAACCAACAGTACCCTCCCAGAAAGTCCTTCCGCTAAAAAAAGAAATATATGAAGGCAAGCCGTACCTCAAGTATTAGGAGTGGAAGAATCACTAATATGACAAGTTCTCATGAAAAGAGCATCTACGACCAAGCAATTTACGTCAAAACATAGACAGCTGTTAGACTTCACGATTTTGCGGTGCCGCTTCGCATGCAAAGTTATGGCAATGCAAGATCTCAAAATCGCAGTAACGCGTGCGATAGAGCTACGCCGCAAAATCGCAGAGTCGCAAAATCACGAAATCGCAGAATCGCTGACTTTCACGGCGACATTACTGTGATGAAGGATCAGATTACTTGTGTACGACTACATTTAGAGATCGGTAAGCAATAAAATGTATGCGACTAAAAGGAAGGGGGTGGGGTCAGAAGAAAATTTTGAACTCCGAATAGGTCCACGGTAAATTTCATAGGAGTAAACTGACATTTCTATAAGGATCCATGATCATTTCAAAAGTTTCGAGCAAGTTTTAGAAAAGTCGAAAAACTTCCCATCAATGAAGATCACTTAGTAATAAAGGCGGCCGAGCTCACTAGTGGGCGGAACTACATAGATGTGGCTATCAGTCGCCAAAAAGCCATGTCGCGGATAAACCCGCCCAATCACTCCCGAAGCGATTTCGCTTTGGAACGAAGAATCTGCTCCTCAATGAACATGTAAACTGAACTAGATGACTTTTTTATATAGTGTTTTCATATTTTCCTTGCAAAACCGAAAATAAGCAGAAGGATTTTTTCGAACAAGATCAAAAACAATCTGATATTGCAGTCTAATCTGATATGATCAGAGCGTCAAGGAATCTAAAATGCTGAAGCAAGATGCTTTGCGAAAACATGTGTTTGGTTATTTCTAGTTTACGCGCCTCTTCTCCCTATTTTACTAGCAATAAGCACTTTGGAAGATACCGCACGTGGAAACAAGCAGATTTGTCTGTAACAACAACCTTGTCTCAACGCGCCAAGGATTGAATTTTTTATTTTATTCGTATCCTTACCGCCAAGAGTTTGACCTTTTTTGAGAAAATAGTTCTGTTCAATTTTATTTACCCATGTATAGTGACATACCTTCAATTCTAAAGTTAGATGTAAAGAAAGTGCTTGTTCTAAAGTCGGAGGATCGCTACTTTAAAAAGCATCCTATGTGTGTACGTCTGTCCGTCACTCACAAAATTAGGCACTACATCAGAAAACGACCTGTGGAGATGGGAACACGTATGGTATGGGTAGAGCATGGGCCGAGAAGTAAAGAACACACATGGATCAAGTTAAGCTCTCTCACGGTGGACGGGGCGTGCACTGAAATGTCCACTTTCAGACCGGCAATTTTTAATTGGGCTCGATTCTGCCCCAAATATGGGGAGAAGATGGATGTGGATGAGGAATGAGTTTTTGAAAGTCATGAAAGAGGCCTGGGCACAGTAGACGCAGCGCACTTTGAATGAGCGATCCTTACAAACCTCATAACTTAGTCACAACGCAGCCTTCGAACCAAGAATTAATCGATAGAATAGAAAAAATGGAGAAATAACTTATGCCCAAGCTATCTTGAGCACACTCGATGAGCGGAGAACCGCCCACAAAGGACGGAGTGTGTTACAATCTGTTAGTAAAGTCATTGATAATAATCGATTCCGAAGGACCTAGTGATTCCATGGTATTACGCGCACACTAGTGTGCGCCAGTTAACTGGTGAGAAAAATAAAATTCTAGTTCAAACGAACATATCAATGGCTCGTGCAGCCCTTCACGTTAGAGTCCGCGCCGCACCTGTGGAGAAGTAGCCACCGAAATTCATTTTTATCGCAAGTGCAGAGATTGAAGCAACTCAATTATACCATTCATTCTGGGCCTCCTATCTACGTACCACCTCACCCGAGGGAGTTCCTGGATTCCAGAAAGTAAATTGCCTCAAAAATTTTCCTGAAGCAATCTAGGCCAATGGAATAGCTGAGGACGGCTTTAAAATAAGCAATGAGGGACTTCTTTTTCATCGGTACAGGTTACCAAATGGTTTTTCTTACCAAATGTTAGCTTAATAAGGGGCGACTCGAAGTAGGTATTCTAGTGGCTTGGGAGAGATTCTAACTTGGTTCAAAGAATTTTCTGAGGGGCCTCAGCTCTTTGTTCATCCTTGGCGCGCAGAACGAGTGGTATAGGATTGAATAAAACGAAAACGAACGAGGATGAGTAAAGGTTGCTGTGAGGTTAAGTCATGCCCTTACCTTCTGGGGCATTCTGGTCGAGCTGCAATTTTTATGAAATATGGTAGGTACTGTCAGAAACTGAACACAATGGATATTTAAGGGCTAATCAATAAGGATCAGGTCTTGGCCTCAATCAATCCCTTCCGCGGTATGTACCGCGCATTCTAGTTCCATTCAGAATCGCGGTGGCAGGTGAGTGCATTTTGCCTACATAATGACTTGCGGGCCAAGCCGATCATCAAGTCAGTGGTTGCTAGACGAGTGTGGTACCAATGGAAGGCTGGGTTTACTTGGACAGGCTTACACGCGGAATCGATCACTGCACCATGAGAGTGGGAGTGGAAGCCACTTGTCTACACCCGAAAACTGAAAGGGTTTGCGGAGCTTTTTAGACTTGAAGGGAAGAGTCGAAAGACTGAAGAGCTGTATCGTAGACGGGACAATGAGTTTAGATCTCTGTATTACTCTACGAAACCAAATGCCTTTCTGAACCTTTCAGTCCTTCATTTTGAGCTTGGTTAATAGTTAAAAATGCTACATATACTGAATACTTGCACCAACCATGAGTTCTATGGTTTTTTTTCAAAACGACGCCATTTTTCCTTCAGTGACCCCATAGAATAATACCATTGGTTCTGACCTATTCAATATTGATCAAGCGTTTTAATGCTATATTTTTAATAATACATGTGAGAACCCATGAAGAGCTTTCATCTCGATCCCAAAAGAAAGCTACGGAAGCCGTTCAGAAAAGTATAGCAAAAGATAAGGATCCGTGTTACCAGCTCTACCTACCTCTTGCATTTATCACTTATTATCTATGTATTTTTTATAAATATGACCCGCCTGAGCAATTTGGCCATAGGTGAAACAGTAGCTCCGTTACAAAAAACTGAACTGAATATCAACAGTCGAAATGAAATGCTACAATTCAGTCATCTTAGTAGGAACAGAATTTGAAATATGTGAACAGAATGACTTATAAAACTCAAAAAATCACTGATAAAATTTTGTGATCGTGCCAGCACCTTTCCTTGCACATATCAGAGGAAACAGAAAATGGAAAGTTGTCATCTTATACCACAGCAAACGTCATCTCTGGTTCTCTCAGGACTATAGTTTACCTGTAAAAGAGGCATTACGTGGGAAGCCGGCTGAATGCTATTGCTAACTCCTTTCATGGTGCTAATTTTCGCTGTGAATTGCCACGAGAAAAGCTCATTTGACGGGCAAAACACTTGACACCCACAGAGGGCGAGTACAGACGGAATAGCTCACTCTGCTAGCACACTGAAAGCGCTAAGTAAAATTAAAAATAGCTTCATTGAGCTTCTAGACAGGCGACCTTACATACGTAAACGCAAAAACTATATCAAAGATAGAGAAACTATATGGGATTGAGATCCCAAGCCGAAGTCCCCTTATCTCTTTTCATTACTCATTTTATAGTTCACATATCACATATGCTCGGTCTGGCACGTTACGACAACGTTTTTGAGGCACTGCCCAATTATATGGCATACAGTAAGAAATCTGAAATAAATTGGAATTCGATAAGGTCATTAATCGATGGAAAAAAGAAACGAAAAAGTTGATTTAAGAATGATGAATTTCAAATATTTGATATGTGGATGAAGGATCGAGCTTTGAAATCCCTCTATACCGTTTCTGTGATAAGTGCTGTGGTACTGTAAGCTGCTAGTTTCGTTGATTAACGGTTTTACTCAAAGCGACATAAAAATGGCTTATATGCATCTGAAAGACTGGGATATACACATATTAAAATGTTGCAAAATTAATTTCGGTTTAAAGGTATGTATAAATAAGTAGATTTTTTACCCTGAACTATTCCATCCCAGAGAACGCCAGGCATACCATTTGCTGGGTTTTTTTCTGCTCTTTCAGAAACTTCTATGAATGTCGCTCTAAGTTTTCCAGCCGGCCTTTTCCAGGGCTGCGTATAATCATGAACCGACGCGACTATCGAGTCATCATGCTTTATGAGTTTAAATTGGAACACTCCGCAGCGGAGGCAGCTCGTAATCTCAGCAGTGTTTTTGGGACGAATTGTCCTTGCGAAGGGACAGTGGAGCTCTGGTTTAAAAAATTTGCTTCTGGCGATTTTGATCTCGAACAGAAGTCGGGTCGCGTCCGCAGGTCGTCGCTTAATGATCAAGATTTAAGGAGAGCCGTCGGAGCAAATCCGGAGACGAATACTCGTACGTTAGCAGAAGACCTAGGCGTACATTACTCTACAGTGGCCAGACATTTGCTGACAATCGGCAAGGTGAAGAAGATGTCGAAGTGGGTGCCTCATGACCTGACCGATGAGCAGCGTCTGGCACGTTTCGACACCTGCTCTAATCTCCTAGTTCGCCATAAAAATGAGCCATTTGTAAACCGTATTATAACTGTAGATGAAAAATGGGTTCTTTATGATAACCGGAAGCGGGGATTAGTCTGGGTAGATAAGGATGCTCCTCCAAAAACTTTTCCTAAACCCGACCTTCACCCCAAAAAGGTTATGATTACTGTGTGGTGGTGTTGTAAAGGTGTAATCCATAACATTTCCTTGCAACCTGGTCAGCCAGTCACAGCAGAGTCTTACTGTTGTTGAGCAAATGTATAGAAAGTTGCAAAAATTGTGGCCGGCGGTGGTGAATAGAGGAGGGCCGATCCTATTGCAGGACAACGCAAGGCCACACACCTCACAAATCACTCGGCAAAAATTGACCCACTTGGGTATAGAAGTTCTCCCTCACCCGGCGTATTCTCCCGACCTTTCCCCAACAGAGTATCACTTTTTTCGAGCCCTCAATTCTCATCTGCGTCAGAAACAATTTACTAATTTAAACGATGTTGAGTGTGCCTTCCTTGACTTCGTTGATTCTCGTGATAGTAGTTTTTATAGTGAAGGCTTAGATTTATTGCCTGTTCGTTGGCAAAAGTGTGTAAATTCTGATGCCTTCTTACTTCGATTAATAAACTTGTGTTTAAGCTGAGTTATAGTAGTTTGAAGTATGCGGTCCATTTCCGAAATTAATTTTGCAACAGCTTAATAATTCATTGCACATGAATAGGTTCGTCGAGCATCTTCTCAATTATGCTTGACTTCGTCAGTAATTTTTTTCGAAAAATGATGATCATCCATTTTATATGTTGCACAAGTGAATTGATTCACTCCCCCGGGAGCTTTTCTCCCTTGGCGCAGTTAAAAACTTTCCTACGGGATTTGATGCAATATGATATTTGCGACATATTACATGAAATCCCTCCCTTCATAGAGTAGGCCCAGATTTTTCTTCTCAATCGAATTTGAGTGTGCCCATAATTATGGGTTGATTTCCAGAATTTCTTTCATCAGTATTGACAAAATAAGTCAAAAATGGGGAGAAGTATAACATTAAAGCATGACTTATAGTAAGCATATTCATGAACACATACTATTGATACTATTAGGTTGATTCATAATAAATCGGACAAATTGACCAATTTTAATCATTGTCGTACAACTTTTTTACGACAACAGGGATTCACTTGAAATATACTCCATCTTTATCGATGACCTTCTGCCACGGTATAGGCAGATCATGGCCCTTGCTCCAGAAGGCCGGAAGCTGGAGCTCGAAGAAGTTGCCGAGTGCCGCCTTGACCTCGTCGCGAGTTTTGAAGTCTTGGCCGTCCAGGTGGCGTTGGCTGTGGAAGAAAAGGTGGAAACCTGAAGGGGCCAGGTCTGGGGAGTACGATGGGTATAGAAGTACGGTCCAACTGTGCGACAGCAGCTCGGCCTTGGTCGATCTTGCGAAGTGCGGTCTGTGGAAGTAGACACGTCGTGCTGGAAGTAGACATGTGACCGCTGCCGTAGCGAACTTTGGACATTGGCCTTCAATTCTCGTAATTGACGAACGTAGACGTCGGCGGATACTGTGGTACCTTCATCGAGCAGCTCCCAGTACTCTACGCCGTGTACGCTCCACCAACCGCGGTTTTCGTCTTCGATGGAATAGTCGCCTGACGCAAACTTCGAATGCTACAACTACAGTGTACTTCTGCCGGGGGCATGCTCCTTGTGAACTTCTATCAGACGTCTGCCGATATCCGCGGGTTCCTGGCCAGATAGCGATATAAATAGTATGACGTTGCGGATGTGGTCTCTGGACCACTTGAAATCGTGCGGCATTGTGGCGGAATGAATTTGCTTTGGAGTGATTATTTTGCGGTACTTTGAAGAGCTTTTCATACTCATTCCAACGGTACCTCGCGCGTCCATTTTCGATAATTCGTTACTGAGTTATGATCTCTAGAAATCATCACTACCATTTGTCCGATTTATTATGAATCAACCTAATATATTATACTGATATTTATGTAAATAATCTCTACTACATATAAAACGCTTCGTCTTCCTATACGTCCGTCCCTCCGGCCGTTCGTCTGCCACGGAATCAAGTATTGTATGAAAGACGACCTGTGGAAAAGGGGACTGGTTTGGGATGAGTAGGAGGGCATGGGACAAGAAGTAAAGACCACACATGGGCCAAATTAGACTCCGCCCACGGTGGGTGGGGCGTGATGTAGTAATAGGCACTGAAATAATTTATGGAAGAAAGCAATTCCGATCGACCCAATAACGCCCATGATGCCACGTGCGCAGTAGTCGCTAGCTCAATTGGTATAGTACATGTAATACATTAACCCATTCTATTTAGCTTGTCTCGGTCAGGAACCCTCGGCTTCAAGAGGAATTAAAATTGAATCAGCAATATGGACCATGTAAAAACACAACAAGCTATTGGTAAAGGTTCTATGCTAGTAAAAGATTGTATTTTCCTGTGACAAAAAGATATTTCAAGCCGTTGACGAGAGTGCTCGTGAACGTTCTGGAAGATAAACGAGTACAGTTCAATCTTTTTCGAAAATGAGACTCTGTCACCTACGGGCCTATATAGACATGAAAAAGGGGAACCTTCCTTTTTACATGAATTTGAAGCTCTGAAAGCCGTTTCGACTGAAAAGCTTTTCAGTGCCGATCGTGGGAGGCATTATAAATATTGGTCCCTTAGGGTGTGTTATGGAATAATTGTATGTAGTCGGCGTTCTACCCAACGCAAACACATGTGGAGTCTCATTCAGCGCGTCCCCAGTCGGACATCCCAGTCAGAGGATTGGACCCCACCGAGAGTGGCTACGATTGGTTGGTATGGCATGCATTACGCGTAGAGAATGGACATCAGACCAGACCATCAGATCACTTTCATTATTATTGCTAATCATATTAATATTTTTATAAAGACCTTTCATCAAGTGGCATAATTTCAGCACCCACGAAAATGTATTCATTTGAAAGATCATCACCACAAAAAATTGAAATTAAAATAAAATTGAGATATGGGCGGAGGTGGTGTAGTGACAGGTGGCGCACACGAAACTCTCATGGTGCGGAGATCAAAACCCGTATCCACGCCCGCCCATGCCAAGCAAGCCATCAATCCCTCCGGAGTCGGCAAATTGGTACCAGACTTGTCTGACTTGCACATCGGCTGGCCACCGCAAGTCATTGTATGGGCCACATCACATTCACCAGCCATCACGATTCTGAATGGGACTAGAATGTGCGGCGCGTCCCAGGAAGGGATTGGTTAACGCCAAAAACTTTAACCTTATCCTTTTTAAAATATAATATTCTGGAGTGCTCCATTCGAGGCAGTCAGTAGGAGCCCCCCTAAGACCGCTGCGCCTGTTGAGACCTGTATCAGCCAAGAACCTATCATCACCTTGGGGCGTGAAGCAAGTGAGAAGACCTCTTCTAAGCACTGCGCTATCAGGCTCGTATGAGCAATTATCGATCCCTTTTTGGGATACGTCAACTCTTTTTTCATCATTTCTGAGGCACGAACCATTTCAATGCACTTTGAGCCTAAGCAACGGTTTGCAAAGGTCAGCGGGCGTTGACAAATATACATCTCATCACAAAAAAAGGTTCCTCAGAGATCACCCATAATAATTAGAAAGAAATTGGAAAGGACTCGATCCAGGAATCATTTATGTGGTAGCGGCCCTACTTGCTCTAACCCTTTCGAAAAAAAGACATGATATGCAGGATTATGAAGTGAATTACAGATGGAGCCATAGTGAAGCTTTGAATGTAATATCTTGTGAGTCAGCCAACTTAGCTCCGCAGAGACGGCTCCGCCCATGTTCCATTCTGGATTAAATGTGCTTTTTATGGTGATTCAACGAATTCCATGAATGCGGCTGTAGTCCTGTGGCAATTCGAATTGAACGAAAAAGCGGTTCGCCGTTGCAGCAATATTTTCATATTTTTGAGATCAAAATATGAACTATGGAGACTGGAATAATTGAAAATTTCAACAAAGCAGTCGAGTTGAGAGTTCCTCGACGGGGGGGGGGTCGTATTTGACCTTTGACCGAACAGAAGGGAGCAGTACCACAGAAGTCAGCCACAAGCACTAGAATCACTTATTCTTATTTTACCGTTAACACGTGTAAGGAAATGTGAAATAAGTATCCTTTCGCTTCAGGTAAGAATACACAGCAGTAAAACTCATTGCAACTATACAATCCTGCTACAGTTACTAGCATCGTAGAGTTCAAAAAAGGGGGTCATAATGAAGCGGCTATTTTCTTCGACACCTGGAAGTGCCCTGGCTCCATCAGTGAATGCCGTGGCAGACCACCCCGGTGACCTGTGCCATCAGTTATCAAATCGGAAATCGACAACTGGCGCCAAAATCATCCATTCGGTTGGGGGGGGGGGGGAGGGGGAGTGGGTGGCGAAGAAATGAGGAATTCTTCGACTTTTGTCGTGACTTGATTGATTGCCATTCTGCTACTACTGTTCGGGTGTGCGCAGATATGACAGCGAATCGCGTGGCCGCCCGCGACGAGCGGCGCGACGGGTGCGAGTGCCAGTGTCAGGGCATGACAGCCTTCAAGCGAGGCATTGTGGCATGGGTGGAAGCGCAGGAGTGACGCAGCCACGCTCTGTCGGGCTACCAAGAGCAATTGATTCGCAAGTCGTACTGATGCCGCCGCGAGTGATACGCCGCGAAGCGATTCGCTGTCATAACTGCACACAGCCGCGGCTTGCCCTCACACCTGGGAGGTAACTAACCACGCTGTCGAGCTCCTTACCTGGAAAGGTTCAAGCAAATCAGAGCCCAGATGGCATGTGGACACGCCTCTGACTGCGAGAACGATGCTGCTGTCACGGCAAGCTACGCGTCTCCCCTTGGCTCCACCTCCCGAGCCACAATGACCCAGACTTCTTCTCCCTTTCTCAAACTCTTCCTGTTGCATTTGAGTAGGGAAACTGAACTATCCAATGCAGTCCAATTTGAGTTGCTTTTGATAAGAACGTTGTGTCGTGAACGCCAATGTAATGGTACCATTAGAAATTAAATGAGTCACGAGAATCAGTCCATGGGGAGTGATCAAGTTGTGCTAGCAAAAACCGGTTTCAGCAAGCACTCCCTTACTCCTCGAAAGAATCATTTACAAAGGATTTGTTCTGGTAATTAAGAATTATGTGGATACCATGACTTTTACAAAGGATTTAGTGTGAAAAATTAGAATTATGGGGGTATGGCGCAGTGGCTAGGGAATTATCAGCTTAGCAATCTTGAGCGCAAAATCTCCCCCTCTTGCCTCCCCGTCCCTTAGGATAGGCGAGACCTTCATTATTTCGGACTTTATTGAGGTCAGCAACACTGATAACATCAATTGTAACTCCAGTGTGCACCCGAACGCACCTGGGTTTTCGGTAGGCAATCGCAGGCATGGAGCATCAGATTGACTGAGGCGAAAAGAAAGCGCTGTAAAACTTATTCATAAATCCATAGCGGATTCAAAAGTGGAACAAAGAATTCTATGAATTATTTTCAAATTTTCAGGATTATTTTCAGATTTTCTTGAAAATTTTTGAGAGGGGTGTTTCTTCTCTTCCTCGCATGTTCTCCTGCCTTGTCTCGCTGCGGGCATTGCGACTCGTGTACAGGATGTGCGAAACAGGAAGTTGTGGTTGCTACAACAGTCGGGAGCTTGGAGAAGAATAGAAGAAACGAGAGAACACAAAAGTAAACACTTTCCCCAATTCCTAATTGGGACAAACCAAAGCGCACAGCTTTGATGCTTCAAGCAAACATTAAATCATGAATGACACCTCAGCTTTGAATTTAATTTGGAAGCGCCAAATGGAACTGTTGAAGAACAATGGTCATAGCCATACAACAAATAAGCTTCACTAAAGAACACAGTAAGAACCCTTCTGGGAACAGCTTCAAGGAAACTTAGGATAAAGGATAGATTTGAGCGAGACTAAAAATGCTACTGAAGATGCTCTCGAAAGATGAAACAATGGGGAACGAGGTCTCTCCCGTGAGGGTCTCTTTATGCTTGACGAAGCTGCTGGTGTCACTTACTCTGTTGGGGGCTGCTTCTAGTGATGGGACATGAGTTAAAAGCCACATGGACATGGGAGAGAGTGGAAGTGGTTCATCAACCGTAAAGCTCCTTCGATTCATAGGCTTGACTAAAATCCACCATACCTGGGTAAAAGTCATTTTTTCACATTATTCCTTGCCTTTACTGACTTGTCCTATTTGTGCTGGAATGTAGAATGATACGCTGACCTAAAATGACCCTTTCCCCTATCCATACGTGAATCACCTGATCTGAAAGCTTATGGGTGCGATAAAATTGGCGAAAAAAGTCCCCAGACTATTTCGAGTGCGAGAAATCATAAAATTCACCAATACCAAAATGTGATCCTATGTACTGGAACGGACTTCAACAATTTTCTAACCGGAAATAGATGAAGCCCCAAACGTGGAGTGCTCTCCACGCATTTTACTCCTTCCAAAGCCACTTGAACGCGTAAATAGCGTACCCAGGAGGGCAGACGATGTCCAAAATGAAATGGTTGTGATTGCTTCCAAGAAATAACAGCTACAAATAATGGAAGATTGAGTAAACCAATTTATTCGTGACTTTGAATGAATTTTACATGAGATTAAATAATTATTTGAGGTGAAGTTCCTTGGGTATCCTTTTTCATTTGTTCAAACATTTTTAATATTAATTCAGCGGTGCAGGAGAAGATGGGATACTTCAACCTGGAAGGCGGGTATAAATTCGAAGCGCTACGGGTGCCACCCATCAGTTGAGGAAGAATCCAAAAATAACGGAAAAGTTTAACAGGAAAATTGTCACGTGATTGTGCAGTTTATAGTGACGGGAGTGGGTCCCGTGATTTTCCCACCTCTCCAATCTTTGATAATGCTTCCCAACTTATTCTTGGCTATAATTTACGGCCTGAAATGAATGAAGGGCTCCGTGGGCCCGGTAACTCCAGCGCGGAGAAATTCTCTTGTCGACGCTTAAATTAGTTGGGTCGTCAGAAGACAGTGCAGAGGAGGAGAAGCTGAAGTTTAAGCTGCTGTGCAGCGTTACACTTCAACGTGCTGTTAGGTTGATGCATAATTAATGCGGCTTTATTATTTTTTTTTCTTTAGCGGGAATTGAAGTCTTGACGATAATAAAATGAGAAGCAGTCCTTGCATACGATCGCGAAAACGCTTCCAAATAATCATCCAAACACAATTTTGCTAAATTTTGTTATTGTTTTTTGCTAGTTAAAATTGCTGAAAAGGCCGAATCAATTATGGATCAACCCAATATATGCCATGGTGTTTCCTGCCAGATTACTCACTTTTCTTCGTTCCATGTTTGGAATATTTCATAACTAGAGAAAAAGTATGAACTATTCGAGAGTGAACGCGGAAAGAAACGACGATGTAACTGGACAGCAGACAATAGCAGCCACACCACCAGTCCTCGTCATGGATTCTTGAATTCCGGAGCAAACGAACCAATCACGCCGCAATGCCCTCGACACTTCCCCTTTTCAAGCGAGCCTATTCCCTCGGGGAATGCTGTCCCGATCGGAGATGATATACGACCATTATATGATGGCTACTGCTGGAGCTACTCTTACGAGGGAGTCTTTTCTGAGTGACTCAGCCACAATAAGTCACAATTTTCGAGAATATCAGAAACCATCAAAAGTGAGAAGAAGAAATAGTTGTGAGCCTATGGGTGTGACCTGCACTTACCCCTAAAAGGCAAGGAGCTCCGGAGGAAGTCGCACCCGCCTATTCTTAGTTTGCTTAATAATTCACAATTATGCGGTTTTCTTTTCAATAATTTTATTCAACAGAAATGATACAAATATTCACCATGTCTGACAAGGGAAGGACCTGAGATCGAAGTGGCCATTAGGAATGAGATACACATTGTCCCAATCGAGTTGTACTAAGGGGAGGGGGTGAAGTGTTGGATGATCACTGTCCCTGGTCAGAGGTGCAGAAATGAAAATGAGTTGCTCGAGTTTTCAATTGATTAAATCCTTAAACTGAAAACTGAAGGGCAAAAAGCGATGAGGGCCTATACTTACAGGGGATATGTGGAAGTATTGGCCTTCCCAGCCAAAATGTGATTCACCACCTCGAGTACCCTTGATTAACACGTTGGCGACATTGCGTCCCAATGCTGGGACGCACGTTTTCTGCCGCGTTGGACAATGCGTCCCAATGGTGGGACGCAGCCCAGAAAACACCTTTTTCCAACTGGTTTGAAATTCACAAATAATTAATTCGATCAACATGCACAAGGGTATCTAGGGTTGACACGGTACACTTATATCTTTTCAACAAGTTTTTTTTTCCATTCGTTGTATCGTCATCCAGCTCAGGTATGTTATCATCGCTGTCGATCATAGATCGTTGAAACTAGCATTCAGCTCTGTGAAGTTGTCGCAGGAATCCATAGTCGGTTAGGAGATTTGTGGCCATTCAATTTTTAGTCAAGATATTTATACTCGCGAGAAGTCGACTTTTTTAAAATGCCCATAACCTGGTTAAGCAATTCCCATCACTACCATGCACTAATCCCTCATTCAAGTTCTCGAGGGGTATCCAAAAATTCTCAGCGCTCACTACTTGTATTAGCGCTCAAGGTACGCGCCATCAAAAACTCCAATGCTGAGACGCAATTCTCGGCATAGGCGAGCGCGCGATGTTCCACGAGGCAGACAAGCGAAAAAACGCGCGGTCGCCAACGTGGTAAAGAAAACCCAAAAAATGAGGGCAGCGCGAACCCTCGGAGTAGCCATGCGCGAACGCATTTTCCACAAAACGTTTTCTAGTATTTGAAGCATTTGCAGACTGAAGCCCTTATTCGGCCATCATTTTCACCAGATGAATAGCAGTGTGTCTTAAGGAATGGTGATTTGAAGTCTTTTTTTATTTCACGCAATACAAACCGTCAGCCCTTCACCGAATGAGGTACGCAAGCATGCAGAATGTTGCCAGAAGTATAGCGTGTCGAATGGTGCTTATTCTATGAGAAAAAATGAGCCGAGCTATGATCTTCCGAAGATGAAATTGCAGCAGCCTGCCAAAACTTTTCTTACAACCTCTACGCCGATGTAGCACTCAAAACCAGTTTTCTAAAACAAGAGAAACTTCAAGCGTAGTGGTGTTACCGTATCTCGTGGATATGAGAACTCACACAGAAAAGCACTTCAAATGTCTCACCTAGTGGTACTTCTCATTCAGATGGTGGGGGAGCTTTACAGATTTTCCAGGCATCTTCAATGGAACTTGCACAGTATCAATCTAATTATGTATCATTTAACGTTTCTTAGTCATTGTGATGGAGCTATGCTGATTTGAATGTAACTACATATCGAAATGGAAGCCAAATGCGTGTTGCGTCCCAACATATTCATCAAAGCTTACCCCTCTATTTCTTTTTACATCGCCTTCGGTTATAATGAAGCTATTCTGCCGTACGAAATGCAGTTGGATTTTGCTGTATGTGTCAGCATGGAACCGACTGACCGATTTGAAAATTTTTGAGGATGTAATTTGTATTAGGTTGTCCCAAAAGTCTTGTCATATTTTTCCAAAAAAATCAGTAGCTCTTGTTCACTTCGAGGCAGGTCCAGGCGGTTCAGGAATATGATAGAACGTTCCCTATGCTTTCTAGGAAAATTCATATTGACCAACCAGATCCCGTGGAGAGAGCCACAATGCCCGTTGTCGATACCCACCCAACTCGCGGTGTCATCTATTATGAGCGGTCTTGGGGCATCAAAACGACGGAATCTTACCACTCCATCAGCGCTGCATTGGGCAAGGGATATGTGAGCTACGTGACCGTGCGCCGCTGGTTCATCAGCTTCAGCAACGGCGAGATTGACATGAAGGCAAACCACGCTTGGGACTGTGCTGGTTCTGGGACGCGGAAGGAATGCTTTTTTCGCGAGGTGCTGGTACAAGGCGAGACAGTCACCGCTACCGTATGCACCCAACAGCTCCAGCAGCTCGCCGTCGCTCTTCGAGAAAAGCGCAAAAAGGTCCGCGGTCACCCTCTTACATGACGACGCCTGCTCCAATTTCCTCCGATTTCACGAAAGTGCCCAGGCCAAGCTACAGGAGCTCGGCTGGGATATCCTGCCCCACCCGCCATACTCTCCAGACATTGCCCCTTCTGGCTATCACTTTACCCATCCTCTCGAATCCTTCCTGGCCAAGAGAAAATTCCTTGATTATGACTTGCCTGCGAAGGCGATCGCTGACTTCTTCGACTCTCAGAACCCAGAGTTCTGGGAGGAGGGAATCAACGATTTCCCTATAAAGTAGCAGAGGGTTGCCGATAACAATGGTCACTACGTTGTTGCCTAATTGTTATTTGTTGGACGAAAAAAAATAAAAATGATGATCGAAAAAAATATGACAAGACTTTTGGGACAACCTAATATTTTGGGGAAATGACAGTCCCATTGAAGTACAGCTAGGGCTTTGAATTGACGGGTGTACACTTAAAACTCTGCAAAGGTTTTGCCTGACATTGGACTGAAGCGTTCTTCGCAGCTAATCGGAAGATACTGTATCCCTTGCACTGCTGTGTTTTACTGCTTACCATTACCCGAATGCATCCCTTACTTGAGCCATCGATCGCAGGAGCTATACAGGACTCGAAGTGATACTACAGAAGTGGCTTACAACTTCGGCTTTAAAACTGCGGAGAATTTAAGATGACCTTAGCTAGCGGAAAGCAGCCAGAAAGTCAGCAGAAAATCACCGATTAACACTAAAGGTAGATCGCCACAAGCAACTATACAAGGGGTGCCAAAAAAAGTAATTTTGCCCACGGATCACATCTGCCAATTATACAAAACATAGGGAAACGGAAAAGATGAAAGTATTGGGGCAAAATATTACCGAAATGTTCCTCTAAAAGCATGAACAAGCTGTGGCTCCCTACGTTCACCTTTATAAAAATATGGAGCTTTCATGCGGCGCAGTCGGGCTTCGGAGTACCTTCAGTATCAAGGTCCGCGTAAAACGGTGAAGCCAGGCTCCGTGGTAGGTCTTCTGTGGGAAGCTTCCTGAGGATTGGCCCTCCGGTTCATGGGAGTCACAGAGCCTCTGCTGCTTGGACAAGGCTGCTATGATCCGAAGTATCATTTTCATGCCCAAACCTGCCTCCGGAGGGGTTGTAATGGTAAGGGAACAATTTGGCTTTTGGAAACGAAGGGCGCTGGGAGCCCGGAAAAAACGGAATTTTAAAGAACACCAACCCGGTGTGAGTCCCCTTAAGTACTCAGAGTGGACGGACCTCAGCAAGGTTGTGAGCGAGGGCGACGACATTTCGGATTTTGCGCAGTTGAGGTGACACATCTTGTTCACTCTTTCCTCGCTCCCGTTCCTGCTCGTGCAGAAGGCTGCCCCGGAGTATAGTGATACAGTGAGGTCTACTCTTGAATCTGAGGATGTAAATACCTCAGCAGAAATTGCTGTAGTTCGACTAAAGTGGGGTGAAAGGCGAGGAGACAAAATTACTTTTTTTGGCACCTCCTGTATATATACCTGTGTGGAGTGTGTATCTTCAGAACAAATGATTCACCTTGCGACTTCTGACAAGCACCGCGATGAATTATTTATTTAATTATGCATGCTGTGACGCGCCATCATATAACACAAAGCTATAAGTGGAACTAAAGCAGGCAGGAGAGTAAGGAACATTACCGAGCTACTAAACAGAAACAGTTCTTATTTCAGAAAACTAACAATCTTCTTGAAACATAAATACTATGAATATTATAGATAAGTGATTCCAGCAGCAAAAGAAAGATGCAAGCATAGAGGGTCCGCGTTTGGGTTTGAAAGCGATGAAGGTGTCCCATACCTCATTTCAGCCTATTTACACCTAGCGTATTGAGGATCCAAGTAGTACGGCGCCCGTAGCTCGCAAACATTACGCCACGCGGCCGCGTGAATCTGCGGATTCCCTGTCTTTGTGACATACACCCATACCTAATCACGTTCGGGCCGACGAACTACACTACACACGAAGGGCTATGAAGTAAGGTATCAGATCCCCGACGCATTGATACAGTCAATCTCGGACCGCTTGATAGGGCGTAGCCTGAGTGGCGAGAGTGTGTGGCGGGGTGACAGAGTTTGATACACTCTCACCCATGTCCGTAGGCCACGCCCTATCAGTAGCTCTGAAATGGACTATACATCTAAGAGCTCCGGCTGCACGGTACGGAGACAGATCCTTGACGCACCCGGGCCGTGGAACAGCTTAGCCAAATGCTCCTTGCTGCCTTCCGAAGCCTGATTGGAATCCTTATATCACATTTAGAAAGAAATCTGAAAAAAATCCCACACAAGGTGTACTTTACATAACTATACGTTGACAACCAGTTTATTTTGATGAAACACGGAATTCATTGTGCAGATAAATTAGACGTCATTTCAACTACTCTTTACATACACTTGACTACTTTGATTTCTTTTTGTGTGTTTTCTCTTTTATTTTCGTATTTTTCCGTATGTTCTCTTGGAAATCCGTTGCTCCTCCTGTCGTTAGGTCCCCTGTGATCAGCTCTGTTCCTCCTGTCATCTCATCAGCTGCAGGACTACTCCCGGGCTTCAAGGCTGTCTGCAAATCATCTTCACTTCTGGACTTTTTGGGCTTCCGTCTTCTGTGCCCCTTCTGAAACATTAGTAATTGCTGGCATCGTGCTTGTGGAGAAACTAGAACAGCTACCCGAATCCTTTTTATGAGTGCAGAAAAATACTTATTTCGAAGTTATAGGTACGATAGTGGCTCGCCAGAGCGATCACACGAAGTGGTATCGCACACCATTTCAATGAATTATCCATGAAAGGCAGAAATACTTCTCTCCTGGACCCGTCGAAGGGAAAGTACCTGCTAAGAAGTGGACCGGGGCTCTATAACTAGGTCACTGACGGGGAGCCCCTGTGGTCACGCCGTTCTTCGCGTGGTCAGTTCACAGTGGGTGCAGAGGACACTTATCGCGTGCAGTGACTCGATCTGCCTTATGCGGTGTCTCACTTCGAGTGTCTCGGTCCACACTGGAAGAGCTGTGGTACCAAAATGATGCGCCAGTGCGTAGATAACGCATTGCCTGTTGTTTGCAGTGATGATCGCTGGGATCTGATGCTGCATGTAGGGAAGCGAGAAGGGCCTAACGTGCTATTCATACTTCACCTCCATTCCCTGGAATGAAGATCAAAGGATAAGGTTCAAAGGATGAAGTTTCTGGGGTCAATCAATCCCTTCCCGGGATGCGCCGCACATTCTAGTTCCATTCAGAATCGTGGTGGCTGGTGAATGTGATGTGCCTATAAAATGAGTTGCGGTGGCAAGTATATGTACGAATCAGTGCTTTTATCCTTCCAGACAGTCTGAAACCAATTTGCCGACCCAGGAGGGACGGAAGGCTTGGTCGACCTGCTTGGGAGTTGATGCGGGATTTGATCCCTGCACCATGAGAGTGGGGTGAGCGCCACCTCTCACTACACTACCTCCGCCCGGATTGAAGATTACAAAGCAAAAAGAAATTCAGTTCATTACCAATCTTGATTTCTTCTTCACACCTCCACCGGTTTCATGCTGAATATACTCACTCAAAAAAATGAAAAAACTCAACAAACAAACAAAGCACGTACCAACTTATTCGTCACTTCACGGGGTTTCTTGTGCGGTGGCGAAGTGGGCTGGAAGGAGAGAGTGTTATAAAGGCACTTTTGGAGTCAAGAGCCAGTGTGAACTGGGAAGACATGCTCAGTGTCAACGAACTCTAGTTCAGGGGGTACCCTTATGTCAGGATTTCGCACGACGACAAGCGGCGTGCGACGCAGTGTGTGCGAGCTATGCGCGTCGCGGTAGTTGGTGGGTTCTGGAACGATTACTCGGTAATGCCCGGGGCGACGTAATCGCTTCGAGACCCAACGACATGGCGCCTTTAGCTCGCACGCATTGCTTCGCTTGCGACATGCGCGGTGAGAAATCCTGACATATCGTTACACACCCTCGTTCAGGAGACGGCAAATTTGTGACAAAATTAGCGAACTTTTGCTTCTACCTGGGCAATTACCGCTGCAGGTGGTGGCGTTGGCGCTGTATATGGCCTTTCTGGCGCTGACTCTCTTGCTGTCTTTGTCTAAAACTGTCACTATACATTCGAGCCTCTAGATTAGTGTATCTACGGTACTCACATCGTTCTGTACTTGTTGTCCATTGTACCACCAATCGAAGAAGTTCCACGCAGATTTTCCCTGTGGAACTGGAGGAAACTGGGTAGCGACGGCCACATCAGAACGTTGTGGCAGTGGACTTTCATTTGGCGGTGGACTTTGCTTCGGTGCTGGGCCTTGATTTGGCGGTGGACTTTGATTCAGTGGTGGGATTTGATTTGGTGGCGTGGTTTGTTTTGGCGCATGCGTTTTAGCTCTGACTGGTGATTTTCTCTTCTCTCGTGACTTCTGGAACGACTACGTTGATTTTTTTTTTTCATTTTTTCCATTTCTATTGCGGGGAGCATATATTACTTCAGTGAAAATCTTCTCAGACGATACTCCTCCTCAAGTCCATTGCTAATGGAAGGTGCCAGTATACCGCAAATACTTTCGCTACGCTAACTCTCTCCCAACTAATTCTCCTATCGCTCTTTCTCCCTCTCTCTTTCGCACACTGTTTCGCTCCCCTATTTATCTTGCTCCTTCTCACTCTCCTCTTCCTCGCACTACCCGCTCTCCCTGATTCTCGCCTCTCTCGTTTCCACGCAATATTTCTCACCCTCCGGGCATTTGGGTCAAAGCCTACAAGCCACTCATTCGAGCAATCGACTACTGAATTAAAGAGAAGAAAATTTTTCTATCCTCACTTTCTTCTCATCCTGCCCATCGTCAAGAGCCGTTACGAGCTGAAATGTCCGAGCATTTGTCAACCATACTCAATTGAGTACAGGGTTCACAAGTCCGACCGCTCTATCAGCACAATCATGAGTCGATATCGATTACTTGCTGGCAAAGTCACTCCTACTTTCTGATATACCTGCTGAAAAATTGGACGGAAATGTGAAAATAGTGCTATGCAAAAGACGCTAACGTCATCCTTATGCCAAAAAGGTGCGGCTTTTTTCTCTCTCTTTTCACGACTATGCCGGACTTTCCTCTTCTCTTTCGAATATTTCCAACCAGGAGGCGGTGGTGGTTCATCAGCCATCGGTTTAGCGATTACATTCTGTCCAGGCTTTTCGTCGGATGGTGTCACCGCCGCCTGAAATAGGACGTAGGACACGTTAATCACTTCAAGATCCAAGTATATAAGTATTCTCCCTTATGCTAGCACTTCCTTAGTTCGCACGCATCACTCAGCACGCCCTGACGCGAATTTTCTGTTCTGATGACACACGTGAACCGGTCGTAGCCAGTGGAAGGCTTCTCTCGATGAAATTCGTACCAGTTGGAACTAATCTGTCAAGCGTGGCAGCAGCCACTTTGAGTCAATTCGGTGAAAAGGGAGCAATCTATGTACGTACTGCATACGTCGCGACATCGTGAAATGTGTATCTTTACACTAAACACACTTAACAATACGACAAATGTTTCCATGTGTGTGTTAAGCACAACGTTCACGGAGGAACTTTTCCATGTGTTTTGAGCGGAATGTGACTTCGTCCTGTTATCACCCAGAAACGCTACCGTAGGCCACTTGACGTAAATTTAGCCCATGTCTAGAAAGCGAGAAAGGATATGAAGTGGGCGAACCAACCCTCACAGAAGAAATCCTTCTTAGCGCATCTAAATTGCTTCCCGGAACCCTTACCCTCTCTGTTGGAAATTGTCTACGAAAATTCCATGATTCTAGTTCCTCTTAAATCACCCTACTACAGTACATAAACAGAAACAGGAGCAAAACTGAGAAATTGCCTTTGTTCTGAAGCAGAGATCGGAAGACTGTCGATTAAAGTGGGGGAGGGGATGCAAAATTTTCGCTGACGTCAAAGCTCCTTTCCTGTCTGAGCTTAGGCTGAAGCAGATGATTCAGAGGGGACATGAATTTAACCCTAAGCCTAGGTAGAGAACGAGCTTCGATGTTGATGAAAACTTGCGTCTCCCTCGCACCCACTTTGACTGACTCGAAAAGCAACATCTTCGAATTCCCATCGAGCAACATTTGAACAGCCGTCGACCGCCAGAGCGCAGTTCAAATTCTCACGCCCAGTGTTGATTTGCTCCCCCCTCTGCGTCCCTGACCACCTGACCGTCCCCTCCTTGCTGCTAGAGCAACCGTAACCATCCCCTCAGACGCTCCTCCCCGTCAGCAGATGATTTGAAGAGTTGTATCTCTGCCGGTTCTTGCCTTTCCTCGTGAAACATTGCATGGGGCCCTTAGTAAGCTATTAGGTTGATTCATAATAAATCGGACAAATTGACCAGTTTTAATCATTGTCGTACAACTTTTTTACGACAACAGGGATTCACTTGAAATATACTCCATCTTTATCGATGACCTTCTGCCACGGTATAGGCAGATCATGGATGCCCTTGCTCCAGAAGGCCGGAAGCTGGAGCTCGAAGAAGTTGCCGAGTGCCGCCTTGACCTCGTCGCGAGTTTTGCAGTCTTGGCCGTCCAGGTGGCGTCGGCTGTGGGAGAAAAGGTGGAAATCTGAAGGGGCCAGGTCTGGGGAGTACGGTGGGTATAGAAGTACGGTCCAACTGTACGACAGCAGCTCGGCCTTGGTCGATCTTGCGAAGTGCGGTCTGTGGAAGTAGACACGTTGTCGTGCTGGAAGTAGACATGTGACCGCAGCCGCAGCGAACTTTGGACATTGGCCTTCAATTCTCGTAATTGACGAACGTAGACGTCGGCGGATACTGTGGTACCTTCATCGAGCAGCTCCCAGTACTCTACGCCGTGTACGCTCCACCAACCGCGGTTTTCGTCTTCGATGGAATAGTCGCCTGACGCAAACTTCGAATGCTACAACTACAGTGTACTTCTGCCGGGGCATGCTCCTTGTGAACTTCTTTCAGACGTCTGCCGATATCCGCGGGTTGTTGGCCAGATAGCGATATAAATAGTATGACGTTGCGGATGTGGTCTCTGGACGGCTTGAAATCGTGCGGCATTGTGGCGGAATGAATTTACTTTGGAGTGATTATTTTGCGGCACTTTGAAGAGCTTTTCATACTCATTCCAACGGTACCTCGCGCGTCCATTTTCGTTAATTCGTTACTGAGTTATGATCTCTAGAAATCATCACTACCATTTGTCCGATTTATTATGAATCAACCTAATACTACGCACTGTCACCAGCACCGCATAGTATGAAGGCGGCCTCTGATTGTGTCACAGCTCGCAGGACAATTTCGTCCTGCCCATTCTCCCTCGAAGGCAGTGGTGCGCGTATCATTCATTCTAATCTTTGACACTGACCGGTGAATGTATTCAACACGAAAGCTGTCACTTCAAACACCACGTCATTTCGATCAATACGGCTTTAATATGATAAGTATCATTGTGAAACCATGCTCATTACCCTGCGCCTCACTCATTCTTCGGCAATATCAATCCTGGGAGGCAGGCCGGGATAAGAAAGGCGGCTGGAGCTAAAAAGGCAGCTACCGCCACAGCTCAGGGCGCTTTTTTCGCCCATGAGCTGTGGCGTCCCAGACTCCTAATTTTCAAGTTAATGACATCTTTTAACGAGTTCTTACCACCCACAACACCCCTGTCATTCTCTTTGAGCGTGCTATTTTCTTCTGCAACGCTGGCCTATTACCCTTCTCGGGCCGTGCGTTGGGGAGCGAAAATAAATATCACACTCGTGTGAGTATGCGCACGGCGACCTATGCAATCGCATAATCGTGCGCGAGTTTTACAAGGTATAACCTGGGGTAACCCGCTCTTCAACTAAGCAATGCCCTGTGCGGCGCTTCTATTTTTCAGAATATGGTGAAGCTTACCTCTTGTCCCTTTGCATGCTTGTCTCCTTCCGGCAAAACCGGCGGCGGCGGGTGCATCGCCGTCGCGGTCGGACCGAGCATCTCATACTCGTTATTCTCCATTTAAGAACTTATGTTATAGTTTGGGCGTACAAGTATCTGTAAGATGTACAACGGCATCAAGAAAACGCTTAACGGCAGAACACATGACAGAGGCGCCAATAACACAGTCCTACTTACCGGTTAGTACACAGCTGCGATTAGAATGAAACACTCCAGCCATGAGCCCAACTTCTCCATTTCAGCTGATATGTAAATCCGATAGGCAGCGTTCATAGTTTGGAATTTGCGGAAATGCAGAATTACGGAATTAGCGGAAAACGATAAAGACACGTATCGTTGGGAGAATTACGGACTTTGCAGAGTTGTGTAGAATTGTGGAAATGGGGAAAAGCATTGGATACGTATTGATGTCCATGTAACGAAAAGTTGGGAGGATTAGAAAGAAAGAAAGAAATTTAATGGAAAGTGTGGAATTGTGGAATATGCAGAATCTTGGAATCTGCGAGATGGGATAAGATACGTATCGATAGAGAGAATTGCAGAATTTGCATTTTTGTAGAAATACAGAATTGTGAAATTTGCGGGAAAGCATGAGATCCGTATTGATTTTCATGGCACGAAGAGACAAAAGTATTACTGTAAATAAAAGGCGAGAAGTGTCATTTCCGCAGATTCCACGATTCTATCGATCGATACGTACCTATTCTGCTTTCCCAAATTCCGCAGATTCCGCAATACTCCTGATCGATACCTATCAAAGTCTTCTTTGCAAACTCCGCAATTCTGCAATTCCGCGAATTCCAAAACTATGAACGCTGCCATAATGAGATCTTCGTAGATTCATGCATCACCGCGAGCTCACTGGCATTATCGGATGAGGCAAAACCACAAATCAACCTATTTTTCTACTAAAACAAAAGTTTTATTCAGAGAAAAACTGCTTGAGCTGTGCCTAATACCAGCTCACATGGAGGAATCCAGCAATTGAAGCCGATTAACTCGATCCACTTTTTTCTAGAATACACCTCCGCAACCCCTTTCCCTCCCACTGTTCGTGTCCTTTTGCTCGTTGACCGAATGCGACCGAGATGGTAGTGCTCGGATGAAGGACTCCGAAAATAGGAGTCGAGCAAATGGGTGATGGATAGAGAAGGGTGTCTATCCTAAATCAGTTTCAGTGGCCTCTTCCTTCCCTACATTACTTTTCGCGAGTCTACCCAAATCTGTTCACCTGCCCCTCATTCCAAGGACAAATAACCCCACCCCTATCAGATATAGGTTGCACGGGCCTATCACTGAAAGTGTGGCAGTGGATATACGAGGTAGATACAAAACACACGGGCTACATATATTTATTTCTATGAGATGGCTCAAGAAGGGGGAAGGGAAAGAAGTGATGGCTGCCGGTAACTGGAACTGCTGGATGCTAGCAGCTTAGGTAGCCGTTTGCCGGTTCCCAAGTCGAGGTGGCGCCACATAATTGGCTGGGAGCATGGTGACGAGCCTTGAGGATGGATGGGTTTGAGAACCTCCATCATTGGGCGAACACAATTCCTCGCCTTCGCATATCCGTGAGCAACACTTGACTCTCCTCTCAGTACAGCCTCTGGCCAGACCTATTGACAGCTGTTGAAACTTCTGGGTCGCGTGCAAAGGTTCCGACCAGTGTTCCAGGAGGTCAGGTCACCCTGTTATGTGGAGCGTAGTTCCCCTAGAAACTACGAAATTAACATTCTTGTTAGGCTGAAACATTGTATTATGGACCGTTACAGTAACTAGCTCCCACCTTCATCATGAACCGAATTGTATGTATATAATGGGAGATGTCCTTACTTAATCATTTAAGTAACAAATATCCAACATTATTACAGATTCACCTCCACTAATATCTTTCTTTTTCCTTCGACCCTTATCTTTGACATGAGTAGACCAGCTATATAACCAAGATCTTGAAACTGGTAGTAAATCAATCTCGTGAAGTAAACCCACTCATGGGTGACCTGACCCCACACTAATCACCGGAACACTTGCGATACACCCGAAACTTCTCAGTTTAGGAGGAATGTCTCGACTAGAAAGGATCACGACGGATGCTTCACTTCTAGCGTCCCAATGCTGGCAATGGTGTGTGCGTCAACGCTGTTACAGGGCAACGCTGATAGTCACCACGTGCGACGACTGCCTTTCTGCTGGTGCTGTTGTGAACTGGCCCAGTTTGCGAAAGAACTATGCACTTGTAGCATGCGGTGACCTAGCCAGCGTGATTCTGGGACCCAGTTAGGCACTTCTGAACCGCAAGCCTCACACCAAGCGCTTCTATTGTGAGGTGGATGAAGCGCACTCAAGGGTTGTAATTTATGCTTTCGCAGGGTCTACGACGAGAATAAAATTTTAGCTATACGAAAATACGAGAAATCAGCACGGACCATGCTTATATTTATTATGAATCCTCTATATACTTTTCAATAGCACAAAAACAACTGGATAAGTATATATCGACTGAATGTTCACTTTGAGGAATCGCATGAATAAAAAGAGCCAGTCTGAAAGAATTCTTCCACTACTCGAAACAATGACATCCTTCCACCACCCTTGTAGATGCACGGCTCTACGATGGGGCCATGCTGGTACTTTTACGGCCAGTGAGAGTCGCTATAACGTCATCGAAGTGGACTTCAAACGGGTTCGTTTTGATGCACTCCTCAAAGCTAAGCAGTACTCTAGAATGTTCCGCAGCAGAAAAGTTCGCGAATGACACAGAAATTCGGATAGGTTCATATAAAATTCGATCTAAAAGAAGCTAAGACAGAAAAAGAAGAGGCCAATGTCATCACAGCAAAGATTTCACCAATAGAAAATTGAAATATCTGCAATATCAAAGAAATTATGTCAAGAAAGTAATCACTAAATCAAACTCTCTAGCTTAGAATATAAAACGTATGAACATACTGAAACATGCTTCGACTACCTTATTCAATAGGAAAACTCAAACTCCTCGTCAAAATTTAGCAATTCAAAAATTTGATAAAAGAGCACCAACACAAATAAATTAGTCAGTAAAACTCTAGATACAAAAAAGAAATGTCACAGAACATCCTCATTAACCAACTCGATAAAAGCCTCCGGAGTGTCATTCAAATGTTGTTGTGGTACTAAAACGAAAGATTACATGAAAAGGGGACTTCAGTTAAGTGGGATACTCACCTCGGCGGTTGGAGAGCTAACCTCAATTCAAGCAGTGATAGAGCGCGTCTCCGGTTCAAATTTGTCCCAAACATCCAACATCTGCAATCATAATGGGAGAGCGGGTCACATTCCATTGGCAATACTTTCACTTTCCTTTATCTTCACGTCCTGTCCCTTCACAAGCAGCGGCATCAATAATTTCCCCGCGGTTATCAAATGTTTGAAAATGAATGGAGAAGACTTATTCGAGCAACATGGAGAAAAACGAAATGAAATGATCAAAAACCCGAGATATAAAGCTTTTACTCCATCTCTTCGAATGGGGGCAGGTTTTCCAGCCCAAAACATCACTTTCTTTTCACGCGGATGTGCAGTGCGTGGCGGTTGCACGCTGTACAGCACAGCCTCACTTTGAGAGAGAGACTCAAGCCGACCTTCCCAGCCGGCAAAGCCATATTGAATCGCGTCGAGCGCGCCTTTCCGAACCCGCGCCACATAGCTTCTACTTAAACTTTCTTTTACACAAAAATGCTTTTACCAAACAAGTCGCTAGTTATTGACTATCTTGTTATGAGTTTGTTACTATTCTATTACATGTAAAACTACTTCCGACTCCTTCGAAGAAAATACAAGGTCGTGAATCCGAAAATTTACCAAAATCGTGGTTGCCAAAATCATGAAACAAATTATTGGAAGTCTTTCGTAAAAAAAGTAGATGGAGACAGTCACCCAAGCATGAAATAAGCTGTCGTACATACTTCACTTCAAAGGAGATCCAGTACCAAGTGCAAAAACAAGAAAACCACACAAACCTCAGTGTGCGTTTGCACAAGTGACTCAAGATATTCAATAAACATCTGACGCATATCATGCCGACGTTGTACTTCGAAACGTCCAATCTGAACGTAATGCTGATAGAAGTGGAACAAAGAATAGTTAAATTACAACATTTTTACCTCTTCTCGGATTAGCTTACTAATATCCCCAAACTCTGCTTCCAGTTGATCCATACGACGAACTGCTTCATCCATTTCATCTCTTAGCGCTGTAGCTCTATCGTTTTTACCTGATAATTCGAGCCTGAAATGGAAAGTTTACGCATTCTCAAAGCATACTCACGATAGTTGTTGGTTCCACCATGTAATCCCTACTATATATAAAACACTTCGTCTGTCTGTCCATCCCTTTGTCCGTCCATTCCTTTGTACGTCCGTCTGTCACGAAATCAGGTATTATATGAAAAACGACCTGTGCAGATGGGACCAAGTGTGGTTGAGGGAGGGCATGGGACAGGAAGTAAAGACCACACATGGACCAAGTTAAGCTCCGCCCACGAGGGCGCGTCGTGACATAGAATGTTGCGTTTTTAGACCGAAAATTGTTAATTGGGCTCCCATATGACACAAACGTGGGGGAAAGGTGGATTAAGGTTAGAAAGAGTTTCTTATAGTATGAAAGATGCGTAGGCACAACGGGTGGAGCATTTGTAGTGGTAGGCGGAGCTTAGGCATCACATGAAAAACGATCTGTGGAGATGGGGACAAATTAGAGATGGGTACCGCATGGGATAGGAAGTAAAGAACACACATGGACTAAGTTGAGCTCCGTCCACTGTGGGCGGGGCGTGCACCGGAATGTCCCGTTTTCAGACCGAAGATTGCAAATTGATTGGATTTCAATGTGACCCAAACGTGTAGAAGATGGATTTACTGGCGATGAGTTTCTAAAGGTCACGGAAGAATCCTGGGCATAGTGGGCGGAGCACTTGTGGTGGTGGGCAGAGCTTGGACGCTACATGAAAACAACTTGTGGAGATACAAGCAAGTTTGGGATGGTTACGGCATGGGATAGGAAGTAAGGAACACTCATGCACCAAGTTAAGCTACTCACATTGTGAGCGGAACGTACACTGAAATACTTTGTCCTCGTAAAAAAGCAATTTCGATCGACCTACTGACGCACGTGGTGTTTCGCGCACAGTAGTGTGCGCCAGCCAACTGGTAATTAATATATGATCTAATCAGTTCTGAGGCGTAATGTACAGAGCGGCTATGAATTGATATACTCAATGAGGACATGATGAACTATCGGCAACGGCCATATGGAATCTCGGATAAGACGATCGAATCTCTAGAACATCCAGTAAAGTCATCGGACTAATCATCTCCGTTGAAGAGTGTTTGTATGGCCCCGACATAGCTCACGTAATTAGGTGCAGGGTCAACAAGATTACACCTAAAACAAACCAATATGAAGACCGCTGGTAAATATTTTTTCATGGACAACCATGAAAATAGATCAAAGAAAATGGAAGTGGAAAATGACACGGCACAATGAGACAATATGGAAAAGCTTGGAAAGAGACTGTGCAATTGTAGAAAAATCAATACTAGTAATACGGGCGATGGAAATTTCTCCCCGTGTAAATCTATAGTACGATACAGCGCGCAAAATTGTAATATGAACCGTGCTATGAAGTTTCACCGTTTCGACATAATCACGTAAACAAACTCTTATTCAACGTTGATATAAATTCTGATAAGGCCCTGAAAATGACAGAAAAACCGACAGAATAAGAAAATTGAGTAGGGAGGTAGAACTTCCGGCCTCTACTGAAACCCAGAAGGGAATTTAAGATGTCCACAGTACAGTGTAGCGCGCAAATCCACCTGCACTCCACGCATATGTTCTTGGAGCATCTCTCGCCTAACAGGTGCACACGACGCGATTTGGCAATGTGTAAGTCGAAGGTAAAAGAGGCTGGAGAAATTTTCACTAACTCGGCCCACTACTTACAAGAACCGCAAGTAAAACTCATTTTTTACGCGGAAGAATGAACAGCGACCATAACAATAATTTTCTCTCTTAAGGATAGTGAGAATACGTATACCAGAAAGGTACTCAGTTACAACTAGAAAGCAAAACAGAGAAGAAAGGTACCGTGCTTTTTGCTCTCGCTTCCTTGCAAGGTTCTGCTGTGCCGTTTGCCAAGTCTGCCATACTCGTACACGTTCAGCAAATAACTCTTTGACTGAGCCAACCAATCCAACGTATTCGTTTAAGCACTCAGAAAACCTGCAAAGAAAAAAGCTGAAGGAAAGGAATTGTTAAAATCAAAAACAATCTTTTACAAACATCAAAGTAACCAATGAAACAAATACTTGGCTTTAATGAATACCCTACCTGATAGCATCCATCTCGGATTGCTTAGTCCACAATGCGGCAGCGTTTTCTTCAGTTTCCGTGAGATGAGAAAGCGCTCGAGCCAACGCAGTCGACTCTTCACATGAAGCCAACATCGACAGGCCCTAAAGAAGATAATTCATGCATAATATGCACCAAATCCACCTGGTAATGGCACTATGAACAGTGAACGAGAAAGCTAGAGAGCGACAAAAATTCATCATACACACAACATGGATATTGAAGGAACTATGTGCAGAATACAGTGAATCAGACCTTACTCATGCACTCTTGTGCGACACCCAGCTCCTTACGAGTAGTTGTGAGAGATTCTGATAAGTGCAAGAGTCTTCTTAAAGACTCATCCAGCTCGTCTACATGTGACTGAGTTTGCTCAAACCAGCGATCGCCTTCTTCCATATGGAAAGCCATCTTAGAGAATACCTGAACAACACATGTTTACAGTGAAACAACAGCGTAAAGAACCAGGAAAAAGATTTGAGCCACTTAAAACCCAAAATGGTTGTCACAAGCGCTCACATGCGTATGGTATAAACCAAAAAACCATTCAAACTTTGGTTAGTATTCGAAAAAGACAGAACGTCAGCAACATTCTCACACTCAACTGGTCTAAAATCCCAAAATCTCAATGCTTGTACGAACATAGTCTCAAGCTGTAGCCTCAGAGTAAGCTCAATTCAATGAAGCAGAACGAACCTCTCCAACACTTTTGAATATTCGTTTTACACCCGCGCCAGAGAGTGTAGAGGTTTGACTTGCACGAGGCAGTTCCGCCTGAATTACGAGCAGATAAAAAAAATAATAGTGAAAATAAACAAAATATAAGAAAGAAGAACCTCCAACGTCAGAAAATCGCGAACATCACAATCCGCGCGCAGCTTTGGGTGCTGGACAACACGTCTGATGAAACGCTCCAGTTGTCTCGCTCTACGGACGGCTACTTCCCGTGATGTTGCTGGGTCTGAGGTTGTCTACAAATAAGTACTTATTAGATGACGATGAAAGATTTCTAAAACATAAGAAAAATAAATAAAAAGCCAAACCTTCGTTTTGGTCATCGCAGCTATGCTCTTTTCTGGTGCTGCTGGCACAATGACACCTTTAGAAATGTATTTCTCAAAGAGCTTGTCATGAAGACCCAGGAAATCAGAAAAACGTCTCCAAACTTCGTGTACCTTATCACTTATACCAGGTACACCTTCAGACTGAAACAATTCATTAACAATCGTGAAGGAAAAATAATATCCAGAAAACCCTGATATTTGACTATGCAACTAAAAAATGCGATGTGTAAATGGTAAAAAGGCATCAATCAGATCATAACACAAATTTTCTTCAGGAGGCCGATTCCATTAAAGTTCACTACGATGTCAGTGGAAGATCATGTCACCATAAATAGGGATCTCCAGAAAAAAGCAAACCAGATGAGGTAGGAACTCTCAGAATCGATGACCAAACTAACCTTTGTTATAAGCTTATAAACGATGTAGGCATTCATTCCATCGCCTTTTTTCTCGAAATCCGTGATTCGGATTTCGAGAACAAAATTGCTGTTCTGTGGAAGTTCTTCAGGTGGTGGAGATGGTGCAGAAACTGAACTCGTCCTGTAAACCATTCATATGGTCCCTCAAGAACAAAAGCGATAAAAACACCAGTGGTGAAATCGCCTCAGCAAATTCCGATAGGAGAGCCATTACATGTTCGATGCATTCAAGAGGAGTCATAAACACTGCGATACTTAGTGTTTACAGGCGAACGGCGTGCGGCAAATTCTCAGGCGTCACTTCCCTATGGAGTATGCGAAGGTCGAGGGATACATTTTAATCCCCACCGCTTTGACTAAACAAGTTTTGAAGGGCACAAATCGATCTGAACTCGATCATATCCAAAAGGACATAGCAAATTGTGCTACCTCCGCATTCAATTGAGCACATGTAAGTCAATTTGCTATCTGATAGGTTGGAGCTTATTCAAACATACCACTCCAAACGCAGGAAAGAAGTTGCGTGACTTTCACAACTGAAAGGTTATCGACATATGTCATGTTAGTCATGCGCTACAGCACGCCGATCCAGTGAACACGTCAAACAAATCGGACCATGCAGGATTAGAGACTGCTTTCGGGAAACAAAAATGGCCTAGTGAGCGTCACAAAATCCAGCGTTGTTCTTTGAAGAAGTATTGACAGCAACATCAAAATTCTACTTGCTGGCTGAATAGCTACATTTCTCCAATCGCATGGTAATTATTTGCAGAAACATGTCAACGCGGCAGAGATGATGCAATGACGAGTGGCACAGCTGCTACCATCTTGGTCCGCGCATCACATACTCGAGGTCTGCCCGTAGAAGCCACGTAAGGTCACTAAATTGATGAGACACTCGTATGGGAGGATTAAAACTATGACGTCAGGAATTGAGCTCATACAAGCACGACATCAGTACGACTCTGGATGGGACTGGAAAGCATACCCATCCCAAAAAGGAATGATAAACGCAGAATGTAAAATATCAACTACGGATGAATTAGATTCTCATTCACAATAAATATATAAGAAATATTACTTTCATCAGTAAGTCACCCTCAACCATGTTTCTTTAGGAGATCACACATGCGCGCCTAGTCGGAAAAAAGTTAAGGTGATGTATGATGGGACCGGTACGACGAAAAATTTAGAACAGCACAAAACGGCCGATCGAATAAAGGTTTTTTGAATAGGTATTACGTAAACAGCTAAATCAATGAGCTACCTGCTCGCTGGCTGCCCAAATTCCCAATCGCATGGTTATTATTGCACAATGTTAATGGGGAGACACAGCTTTGTACACAAGATATGCAATGACGAGCATAGCTGCTTGACACTGCTTCAATTTCACTTCACAAAGTCCCCCCAAATTCCATTTCGCCCTGTTTCACCGAAATTCCTAGTTGTCTCGTTGCCAAAAGGTGGACATTATTTGGAAAACTTCAGAAAATCATGCCTATTCACCACTGAAATATGATAAACCAAAATTTCAGATCATCATTACCTTGCCTAATGAGACGATAAGCACCACAAAAAGGCAGCGGAGGTTCAAAAGCGATTCTACATTCCCAATGAAAACACATTGATAGTACACCAATGAAAAACCCTTAATGGCATCAGACTTACCCTGAAGTTTCGGGTCCGTTGCTTGGATCTAATGACGTATCCAGTCGCAGTTTTGAACGAGAATCAGACATCAGATTGATTTCGTCACCCTCATCTTCCAATAATGACGGCTTCTGGAACTCGAAAGTAACCGGATATATTCAGTGAAATATTAATCAAGCAATGATTTATTTACCTTCTCGTCCGAATTACCAGTGTTCTCATGGGCGCCTATAGCATTGGGATTTGCTACTGATGTTGGATAAGAATCTTCTTCAGAGAACATGCTCTAAAACATATGCACACGGGATAACAAAATCTGTTTCAACAAATGGAATAATGCGGAAGTGATCGAATAGTGTGGAAGAATTTGGACAACAGTGAATCAAACAGGAAAGCGTACGGTCACACTAATGAAACGTCAAGTGGAGGAGGTCGTGTGTAAATACGGGCAAAACCTTCTGCTCACGATCTTCGTTCTTTCCTCTTTCTCTACGATTGATGAAGAGGGACGGGTGATATAGGTGAAGAGTCTCTATAAAGAGTGGCTCGGAGCCGTTTATTTAACAAAATGTATATTTTTGATTTTCGGGCAATGCAATGAAGAGAGATTTCCATAGAGAAGGGGGAAAGTAAGCGGCCCAACTCACTCACAGCCTCGCGGTTACAAATGTAGACTAGAGAAAAAACACAGCTTTCATGAATCTTAAGTTTCCGCGAGAGCGTGAAAAGCAGGACAAACACCACTTGAGAATGGGGCGAATGTGGAGCAGAAGCATGCGTCATTGCCACCGATTGGTTTTGGACATCAAAAGCTGGATCATACTTGAGACTCGAGCTTTAAAGGCTTATTCCAGGGTTATTGGAATATCACATCTCCCGCCGTGGATGGATAGTTCGACCCAAGCCACATAGTCTGTACATTTACCGAGGCTTGCATGTCAGTCCTGGAGCGTGCAGAGCCAAAGAATCTAGCGCAACAGCTCGGCCCCGCCCACCTCGGCCGGGGGTGTGCTGCAAGTGTTCCGATGCCTAATATGGGGTCAGGTCACTCAGTAGTGGATTTACTTCACGAGGCGATTGGTTTACTGCCAATTTCAAGATCTTGGCTAGTAGCTGGTCTACCTATGTCAAAGATAAGAGTCAATGAGTAAAGGCAGACCCCCTGCTGGGGTGGGCGGGGCCGAGCTGTTGCGCTATCCTGTGGTTCTTCATGCTCCAGGAACTGACACCCACGCCTCGGTAAAGGTACAGCCTACGTGGCTTGGGTCGAGCTATCCATCCACGACAGGATATGTGATATCCTGATAATCCTGGAGCCTTTAAATGCGTGACGCAAAGAAAACACAATTTTTCAAGTATTTACCCTTTTACGCCCCAGAATTTACTCACATTTGTCAGATGAGGTAGATGGAAAATATAATTTCGGAGGTTACAAATCTAACCGTCGTTCTACCTTGGCTTATCAGTCTTGAAAAATCCCTCTTGATAGAGGCTCACCAAGGGTATGGTTGACTCTTCCTTCCTAACACAGAACGAGGGCTAATTTGGCATATTGATTCTGATTCTTCCTTTCTCGTATGTTTTATAACATGTAATAAATGGAAATGAATGAAATATTAATAAATATAGGTAGAGGTGCTGAACTGTGCCACAGTGGAGACAGAACGGTATAAGTTGTCAAAACCCTGGAGGTAGACCTCGTACTTGCCATCGACCATGATTGAGGACATTTCCCTATGCTTATTGCATCACTGGAAAGGTGGGGCAAAGCCAGTTCAGGAGACGATCATTGCCCCACTCACTTGGCTGGGCGGCTGGTATATCGAGCTCATCACTGTGCAAGGCCACGATCAAGGATTTCAAACTTTGACTTGATTTAGCAGAAGAATGAGGAAAGGAGCTGAATCAGCTCGAAGGTTTCCTAGAGATCATTCTCACTGTTAGTCTAAGTTTCTAAGGGTTTAACTTGTGCTGTAGCGTGCAAACTTTGATTGTTATGTGCTCTTTTTGTTTTATATTCCCCATATTTTTGTATTTGTATTTATTTTTTTTATTTTATATTTTTTATGTAATATTATTTACCGAGTTTTCTTATAAAAAATTACTTTTCGTGTACCCTCTTCCTCATAACACGCCCTTACATCTGTTCAATCTAAAGTTCCGCTGGTTTTGAAAGAAGGAATGTTTGAAAGAAAGATGCAAAAATTTTTTTTTACATTCTCTTGGTCTGTCTGAATAAGGGAATGAGTTGCAAGCCATTTTTTGACTTTAATTCCTTAGAAGTGAAGATTTTCAATTTTGCGTGCCTTCACTTAATTCAGAGAAAGGTGGCGCAACATTCAAGGGTCTCATTATGAGCACAACGACCTATTCAGTTCGGCTGCTCGATTTCCGGCCTTGGCTAGCCATAACTTCAATCGACATGTCTTCTAAAGTGGTACTTTTGGTTGCCATGCTGTTTCTGTTACTTCATCATGTGAGAAGACTTATAATTTTTTATTTTTCTATGCCAAATTGCAGAAGTCTTTATCCCTTTTCTTTTACGTCGACACAAGGTACTGAAATAGGGCGGGGGAGGGGAATTCGATTAATTAGTGGATACAGACACTTGAACTACTTCTGAGATATTATTATAATCTTGCCCAAGCAGTCTAAAACAAGGAGTGGGTAAAAGGTATTAGGCCGCGTTCATACTCTGCAGTGCCGGCGGCAGGGCTGCGTGTTTGTGCGTCTCTACCTGTGCCGCCCTGTCTCCTTGCCTGCTTCGTCTGTGTTCTCCTTCATGTCACTCTGCCTCGCTGTCTGTGAACGCAGCCACACCTTGCCGGCGCAAAGTATGAACGCGACCTGCATCTTGAGCGCATGGTTACCGAACATATGGCACTAGATAGCCAATACTAATACACACTTCTGACCGTAAATGGCGCACTCTTCAAGAGCGCTAGCGATGGTATGCATGCACTTGTGGCTCGTACCACTAAACTGTGACCCACGTGGAGGGCAATATAAGGCTGAAAGTCGCTACGCACGTATCGTCGTCCTCGACAATTTATTTTTGTTATTCAAAATCCTATCTCAACTCGAGCTGAAATAAAAACATCGGCTCCCTCTCTCGACCAACCCCCCAAAGCAATCAGTATGGTCTTCAGTTGTCATACACCTGCTACATATGTGCTAGGAGCACGAGTCAAGACGATTATATGTTCTGCATCTGTCACATGGAGTACCGTAACCACCATAAAAAGTTTTCTCGTCATGTTTTCACTCAACTGATCGCAGTAGTTAGTTGCATCAAACTACTCTGTTTGGCTGCAAATGGCTTACCGGAACAGCAACAAATTTGCTTTTGGCATGCTATTGTGACAGACGTATAATCGCATTAGTAAGAGTTTCTCATCCAGTACAGCCTTCCCGTTCGTGTCGTTCAGGCCGCCACGACGCTCAAAACTTAAAACCATGAGTATGGGTAAGAGTTCAACCTCTGGCCACACATACACAAAATTTGTATCAGTCGCAGGTTTAAAGCTCCCACTTCAAAGTTGCTTATATTTAGGTTGACTGTCTTGAATGTAACTACTGTACTCATTCACGAAAAAAGCATGACCAAATGGATGGTACGAATCAGAACCCTGATTGTATGAACCATCTGAAATTTGGCTCACGTATCGACATGAGAAGAGAATGTGCAAACGATGAGAGGTTTTGCATGGTATGTTTCAAGCATCTTCGCAACCTTCAAAGTAATAGATGGCTATTCTGGACCTATCCCCGAATGTTGAAGAAATGTCTAGGATTAAGAAATGCTAAAACGATGCTACACATTATTGTGTTATACATTATATGTTCTACATCTGCCATATGGTATACCGTAATCATTCGTAGGGCTATGTATTGGTCCTAGCCGGCGATGGATGTGAACTAAAATATAGGACACGATCAACCCATAGCCATCCCGCTTTTCTGTATCTCATATGGTGCCGGACATACAGTAGCGCTCAAAAATCTTCGGCCAAAACTTTTTTCTCATAACTTTTTTCTACTGGACCAAATTTGACAAAATTTCGATATGTGGTGCCTGAACCTATCGTCAACATTTATTTCTACTTGAGTGCCGCTTGACTCTTTTCATGGTTTTTCACAAGAATTGATTACAAAACGACCGGAGAACAAGGAAAGAGCTTAGGCAAGAAGAACGGCCCCTTTACAAAAATAAAACTAGCAGGCCTTAGTAAACATTATTTTGTAGAAAGACCACGACTTTCGATGACAAAGCGGGACGGCATAGCGATGGCACTCCAAAAACAAAAAATTCATATATCCACGTAAACTACACCGTTGAGCGCCAAAATAGTTATTTAGTACGCAGTGTCTCCAAGTACAACATACTAAAATTCCTCTTAGATCGGTCCAGTCGCAAAAAAGTTACAAGTGAAAAACCCAAGTGAAAAACCATTTGGCCGAATACTTTTGAGCGCTACTGCAAGTCCCAGCCGAATCAGTATATTTATCTGTATTTAAAGAAGTGTAAGGCTGTGCGGAGATAGTGTAAAATATGGTGCATAATGATATAGCCACCTATAAATTGTCTAAGAACTTCGTTTACAGTGTGATTCGGAAAAACTCTCTAGGTAATAAGATTCGTCAGTGTTGACGCAAGTGCACTCCGGCGTTTGCTGTGAGGCCTTAATCAATTTTTGTAGCGAAAGAAAGGTCATTACGTTTTGTTTCTTTTGGGCTAGAATTTTGGTTTGGATTGGTTGATAAAACATATTTAATTACGGCACATCATCGTGATAGATGGAGGACTCTAGTCGCCCTGCGCGTCAATCGCAGTCGCGCTACTTTAGGTGCGATGCATTTCTACGCATATTTTGGGCGATCATTGGTTACTCTATAGTACCCTGGTTACCCTATAGAAGGAGTCGTGCCTTTGACCACTAGTGTTGTGAGGGAGAGACGTTCTATCATTTACCTCAATATTTCTTTCCAGTCTACGGTCACCAATTTAAATGGCTTCTTCGTGATGATTGAAAGAGATTGTGCTCAATATTGCAAAGAAGGTACGTTTACAATGTAGCAAAATATCCGTGAAACTACGCAGTATGACCGACTTTTTGAGTCTTAGTAAAGGGACTGAACAGTGAACACAAATCTAATAAATATTGTTAATTTTCGCAGCGTGTAAGAGAGAAAATCGTGCAGGAGGATGAACCACTTTTTGTCTTTGTATCCGCAAAGCACCCTTGTATATTTCTGTCTGCTCTTTAGAAGTGCCTAGTTCTGTGGGATAAAAACCAGTGCTACCCAACGGTTTCATGGATATATGTAGGTTCAAGCAATTTCGAAGCTTAGCAATTTTTCCTAATGGTAAAAAGTGGGAGTAAAGAAGGTCATTTTGAAAGGGTAAAAGGGATAAAAGCAAGAGTCGAGTAAAAGTAAAGGGAGTGAAAGATCAAATGCATCAAAGTGGATATAGAAGCTAGCAGGATGCAGACCACCATACACCTTCCTTCTTAACTCTAGCTGCACTGATGAAGATGAAGTTTGAACTTAACCGGGGACCCCTGACGCTTGCCCCTCCCCCCTAGATAGCGTCCTAATTTAGCTCGAGCCTTTTCACGAAAAGAGTAATATCGATAGTCATTGAACCTGCAAACTGGCATTTCGAGGAAGGTAAATTCAAGAAAAGTGGTGACGAGTTCATGCTCGAAGGAACTGTCTATGAAAATACTTGCATCCTTTTGACGAAATCGGAAATCTGAATATCATCTGTTAACAAAATTAAAGCAAAGATTGTTCGAGAAGGCTCGAATTCGCGCTAGTAATTTTAGATACAGCAGCAAGAAATTCTAGGTTACGTTGTCCCTCGGCCACAAGGCTCACATGCACGCACACCCTTGCCGAAACGAATTTTGGCTACGCCCCCTTTTTACCTGTGCTCGCAATGCGATTTTTTAAGAGTATTTGTTTTTAGACTTTCCATTGATCCAGAGACCTCTATGTAAATTTTAAGCTTGAGGGGGAGGGTGAATTTAGGGCGCCTGATCAATCTGACATACTGTCTGTAGCCATCCACGTAGTATCAATCAGCTTGCCTTGAGTGACCCCCTGCACACTAGTGCCGAATACTTAAATAGGACCTGTATTCCAGCATGAAAAGGCCCGTTTTTCGCTGATCCAAAGCGGATGTTTATCATAAACCGAGTTACATTGTGATCGATGTTACCGTCGCATGAAAAATCGTAGAAAATGAGAATGTTTTTTTTGTTAGCATGAATTAATAGCACAGCAGCTTAGAAAATAAAAATAAAACCATGCCAATATCAGGCCATGGAAGGGTCAACGTGGCTTCGATGCATTATCAGTCGCTGATTCGAAGGTCGATCCACCAAGTTCGTAGTTCCACTCGCTTTGGTAGGCGATTTAACGCCGCGTTCATACTCTGTGGTGCTAGCGGCAGAGCAAGGCTGCGCGTCTCTGCGTCTCCTCCTATGCCACCCTTCCTCGTTGCCTGCGAACGCAGCCGTCACGCCCTGCCCACGCTGATTGTAAGTATGAACGCGGCTTTAAGTGGCATGTATGTGGCGCATTAGGCGCAGTGTCCCTACCGTTACTAGTACTGAAACTCAAGACAATCTTAATTTGTTCACGCTGTGAGAACATTAATCAATCCACCTCAAGCGTTTAGGTTGTGAAGAACATGGCTATGGGCTTTTCTATACCGAATGTACCAGATGCTGTAACGATTCATTATGTAATGAGTACGACGGACGAGAATACTATCGACCGAAAGGGTCATCCATAATCCTTCTGAATACTATTTTCATGACTTCTACTATTTTTATTATGAAATGATTACAAAATCTTACAAAATTCTCTCCCTTTTACTTGTTTTTATTACTGAGCCTACCTATTTATATTTCCTTAGCTCATATTCTCTTTTTCTCTGACAATGAAGCCATCCGTTTTGCAATAGATCTGTATATCACGTTGCGACTAAGTACGTATCGTTGTAGTCGTCTAGATCTGTATAGTAAGAACTGAGAGGAAAGCTCCGCCTAGTGCGGAACTCCGCCCTTTCTGAGTCTAATGTATCAGATTCTTTCACTTTTTTGCTTTCCTTTTTTGCATTTCTTGCTGATGTGTTTCTCAATAAGTCCAAATAACCGAAAGCTGCCAATGGAACCATTCTCGCGAAAGCGAAGTTGTTAGGAGTGCGCCGTGCTCAAGCCTCCTTTTGGAGATGTATGATTCATTTGCTAGCGAATAGAATGACGGCAAGAGTCCCCTATTTCCTGTCGAGATATCACAGCAAACCTACGGGCTTATCTCGAGATCACTCTTTGCAGGCCATGGCAGTGCCATTTGCCTTTTTCAAAATATACGTCAGAGGTAATGCCACCTCCTGTCCGCCATTCAATATCGATAAGTTATCGGAAAATCTCTTTATAAATCAGTGAATGACAAACACATTTACAATAGAGTATAATAAGCGGATTTGATAATGCTGATTAAAGCAAGGAGATCAACCCGTCACTATTTAAAATGGATAGAATTGATATTCTGCTCAACTATATGATATCTGGAATGTACGTTAATATGTAGTGGCAAGCGTCATTGAGCGCGACATCCAAGGAAAAGCTCTTGGAGCAGATGAGTCAAAAAAGGATGATTGGCCCTGCAAAAAGTCATGAGATGACACATCCGGATTTTTGCTTTCCTTTCAGACGTTCCATATCGGCCACATCGATTCCACTATAGGCACGTGTACTGGGCATTGATTGCCTGCAATCTTACACACTGACATCGACGAGAGATAATTAGAAACACATATTTAATTTCTGGCTAATTAGGCTTGCGACATCGAATGGGAGCAAAAAGATGACAGTTCAGCAATGCTGAAAAAGTACGAGGAAATTAAGGCAGCCTGTATCACTTCTTCTTTAGGTCCGCGTGCCTCTCTCTCTGTTTGTCTGTTTATTTTTCTGTCTGTCTCTCTGTGTCTGTCTTTCTGTCTGCGTACCTGCCTGCCTGTCTATCTATCTGGCTGTCTCTGTCTGTCTGCCTGTCTGTCTGTCTATCTGTCTGTCTCTGTCTGTCTGTCTGTCTGTCTGTCTGTCTGTCTGTCTGTCTGTCTGTCTGTCTGCTTGTCTGTATGTGTGCATGTCTCTCTGCATGTTTGCCTGTTTGTCTTTCTGTATCACTTCAGGTTACTCACCGTTTTCCCCTCAGTATCTTCTGATACCATAAGCTCGGGGTGATAGGATGGTACACCGTGATCAAATGGGTTGCTATCTCTCAAGTCGCTTGGTGACATAGGGAGGAGTCAGTTTTATATACTAACGTTAAAAAAAGGATTCTATGTAGATGTTTTCGAATTTTGATAGCTGCTGATTTTCGCCGCAACGTTCATTAGTGTAATGGAATGGCACATATGTTCTGAAAGCATTGAGTGCGGGTTCGAGTTCCGTCCGATATCGAAGCTTCTGCTCATAACTCAGCATACTTATAACAAATCTGTGTAGAAGTGAAAGCGATAGCGCAAGGTAAAATAAAGCAGATAAAAAAGCTGGTATTAGATTGTACAATCGAAATAATTCGCACATGATCAAAGGCCCTTTGCGTACTAACATTTTGGTCATTTCGTTCGACGCTCATACAGAAAGATTTGTTGGGTATTAGTTACGGGGTACCAACGTGGCATCCTGAACTTACACAGTCGCATTACCTCTTCTTTGATTCCTACTCCTTTTTCATCAGCTCACCTGCGCTTTCTCAGTTCGGTGATACCGATCCGACTTTGATCCCGAAGCCTTTCAAGCAGCTCTTTGAATGCTTCTGATACCTAAAGTGTCTATGTCATTGCCATTCTGTGCCATTCATTTCCACCTGACCACTAACCTCTGCATGATTCTTTGCTGAGCATTCTACAATTGGGATCGCCCGAGTGTAGGCATACTGATGGGATCCCTTTGCTTTCCAATCCATCACATCTTCGTACAGATCACATTTGTTCGCCACCAGAACTATTGGAACCTAAAATTCCTGCTTGTCAACGGCTATTCTCAGCGGCATTTCGAGATTGGCTGTGGTTACAGGAGTATTCGATTATGAGCAATTGGGAGCACTGCAAGTGTAATGAATAAGAGCGATGCTCAGGTAGTAAAAGTACGGGTTCGATCCCCTCTTGATGCCATCTACCCACAGCAAGGTGCCCTTGTGATAGCAGTCTGCAGTGTAAAACGCTTAGCTTCATATAACCTTCAAATCTTCAAGGAAGCATCTCTGAATGCTGATTTGAAAGCTAGCCCCCATGGATCGAATCTTCCTCCCGCAGGGGAGCCCTGTGAGACCAGAAATAAAAAGCATGAAGGTTTTCAGAGCGAATTGTTACCAAAAGGATACAATTATGAATGATGAATTGAGCAAATGGGTATGCCGTACTAATAATGAAGTGTCCAATTAATATCAACTGATTTGGAATGGGTGAGTAAATGAATTTCTCAAACGGCACTACAGTAATCTGTGAGGAAATCCTAGACGTTACTGACTTTTTTCTTTCGTTCCTCTTCGATTTCTTCAATGATTTTTTTCGCTTCTTCGAGCGATGATGCATCATCGATGGAGAATACAACCTGAAAATGAGTACAATATTTTATTAGCCGTAGCTTTAGGACGGCGAAGACAATGATCTATTCCATGATGAGATTTCCTTGTTCAACTGGAATAAAGCATCTTCGTGCTTCAGCCATTAACATAACTACTACTACTTTCTTTCTAGTTTTTCTATCCATGAAAACCACCATACATTATGCGTATAATAGTATACCATGATGGATGAATTACATAATCTACAGGGGTGCCAAAAAAAGTAATTTTGTCTCCTCCACTTTCGACCCCATTTAGCCAAACTACAGTAAATTCTATTGAGGTATTCTCATCCCCAGAATCAAGAGCAGACCTAACTCTATCACTATACTCCGTGGCAGCCTCCTGCACGAGCAGAAACAGGAGCAAGGAAAGACTGAACAAGATGTATCACCTCAACTGGGCAAAATCCAAAATTTCTTCGCCCTCTTTCACAACCTTGCTGACGTCCGTTCAATCTGGGTACCTAAGGGGATTCATAGCGGATGGTGTTCTTTAACATTGCGTTCTTCCCGGTTTCCCAGCGCCCTTCGTTTCCAAGAGCCAAAACGTTCCCCTACCACTGAAACCCCTCCGGAGGCGGATTTGAGGCATGAAAATGATACTTTGGATCATAGCAGCCTTGTCCAAGCAGCAGGGACTCTGTGACTTCCAAGAACCGAAGGGCCAACCCTCAGGAAGCTTCCCACAAAAGATCTACCACGGAGCTTGGCTCCACTGTTTTTAGCGAATTTTTAAATGTAGGTACTCCGAAGCCCGACTGCGCCGAATGAAACCTCCATATTTTTATGAACATGAACGTGAGGAGCCACAGCTTGTTCCTGCTTTTAGAGGAACATTTCGGGAATGTTTTGCCCCAATACCATTATCTCTTTCGTTTCCTTACGTTTTGTAAAATTGGCAGATGTGAGCCGTGGGCAAAATTACTTTTTTTTTGGCACCCCCTGTATATAGTGATATCACTATCACTCCATCTGAATCATAAGTCACATTATTTCGAGAAATTAAAAAAAAACCCAGTTAAATCAAACAAGCTACGATTAAAAGTTTGAATTATTAGCTGAATGGCCAACAAATCAGTTAGAAGAATATGTGAGCTGAAGCAATAAATTTTTTCTTGAAAGCTCATAATTGACCAAAGTACTAACAAAAGGACAGCGATTATATTGGGTAGTCTAAAAAGTTGTTTCGTATTTTCAAATACCGCTTTTTCCCTCCAAACTGCTTTCCAGCAATCTCTTATGTACATACACATGTAGTACAAGTCCACACGCATCTATAGGTATTATTGTCTTCCATCTCCCGGATAACCCTTTTCGGCAAAATAAACATAGCAGCGGTCAACCTCATTTTAAATACAAAAATTATAAAAAAAATTTTTCTTCGAATGGCGTTAGACAGGGAAAGGAAAAGGTGGTAATCCAATGGAGCAAGCCGAGGGCTATAAGGTGGATGGGGCAGCAATTTTCATCCAAGCTTGAGAGTTTTTTGGCGAGTCATTTTTTCACTAATGGTAAAAAAATTTTTAAATTTTTTCTTCTAAAAAATTCTCGAGCTTGGATAAAAATTGCTGCCTTATAGCCCTGATCTTGCTCCATCGGATTATCACCTTTTCCTTTCCCTGTCTAACGCCATTCAAAGAAAAAAGATTGGAATTGAAAATGAGATGACTTTTGATATTTTTATTTTGCCGAAAAGGGTTATCCGGGAGATGGAAGACAACAATACCTATAGATGCGTGTGAACTTGTACTACATATATATGTAGAGAAGAAATTTTGTGGAAAGCAGTTTTGAGGGAAAAAGCGGTATTTAAAAATACGAAAAGACTTTTTAAACTACCTAAAATTATGATAATGAGTTCTTAGGCAGGAATTTATGATCCGGATGATCGAATCCGTCTCATTTTTGGGTGTAAAGCTCTTCACCTTTTTTTCTACGTTGCTCTACCATACGCACCTAGTACAGTCCATTCAGCGGGTGGATACCAGTTCTCTGTCATCTCCACATATGAAAGTGAATGTGAGGCGAGCGAGCAGCTGATTCTACGGAAACCTTCAGCTAATGTCATTGTCTTTTTTGTCAACACACAGCAAAATCAGCTGACTGCCTTGCACCGTTTTGCAGGAAGCATTGTTAAAAAAAGAGAGCTGGTCGAAGCAACAGAAGCTACTCTTTGTCTTACTCAACAGGGAACAGTCAGTCAGATGCTTGTTGCCATAATGGTAGCGACAGACGTAGGAAATCTTATTGACCCAGGATAAGTAGAAAGTTTACTGATTGCTTTCTAGCCGGAACTAAGTTTGCAAAAAAGGCATTGCTGACAAAAGCTCTGCAGTTCGAAGGCACCAGTAGAGAGAATTCGGGGTTCTAGAAATGAAGATACATGCTCACCATGAATATAGGCTAGCAAATTCAAGTAGTAGACGAGTGGAGTAGCTTGTCGTACGAGGAGCGTTTCGAGCTCCCTCAGGCCGCGTTTAAGCTCTGCAGTGCCAACGGCAAGGCGTGGTTGAGTGCCTCTACGTCTCCGCCTACGCCACACTGCCTCATTGCCAGCATCGTCTCTGCGCTTCCCCCAGGCCACACTGCCTCGCCGCCTGTGAGGCATCACGCCCTGCCGGCGCTGAGTATGAACACGGTCCCACGATGGCGCACTTCGTCACCACACGTCCCCAGCAGAGGTTAGGTTCGGGTCAAAAGTGGTGGTGGACGAGAAAACACGAATGGTCCACGACCAGAATAACACTGTTAAGAAATTTTATTTTTTCAAAATGTTTTGGTCTATTTTATTCCATTCATCCTCTACAGTGGCATCGCATGGTCTGCTTTTCATATTCACTAAGCGCCAAAATTACGCGGTGTCTTCAAATGAACATTTTCAGTGAATAGAGTATAACCCATAGTTCCCTAGTATGTATCCGGATCTCCTAAGTAAGTATGAGTCTAATAAGCCTGGGAATCGTATGTTAAAGAGCGTTCGCCAATTATGTACTGTGGAAGCATTACCTTGAATTTCAAAATTAGCGAAAAAACTGTCGGATAATTTGTGAAAGGTTTCGCATGTAATTACATTGTTTTGTTGACATTTTGGTGAATTTTGAGGTTTTCAAATACTTTTCAGTCGGTTCTAATCGGTTCCTATGGCTCTTAAACTATTCTGTTTGGTTTGCTCTTGATTAAACAATAATTTACGTCTCATAATTGTGGTTCAAATAGGTTAACTCGTTTATGATTCGTCCGAGTATATGTTCTCATGACAGATGTGATTTGTGATGTCATTTCTATGATATAAATATAATACGTACATATGCTATCGTTTACGTTTCTATGGTTTTGACATGAGTGAAGGACAAGAATGAAATCTGGTTGTATTAAGACTAGAAAACCCTCCAAAAAAACCCACATAAGGAATGAAAAAATCGTCCTATCAAAACTAAATCCTTCAATAAGACAGGGAATGACTTATTAGGTGATGGAACAAATGAGCTCCTTAATGGTAATTATCTCCACTTCTCATCCTGAGATTCCATTAAGTGTAATTACTGAAACGTCTTCAGAAATGATATGAAATCATGCGCAGTATTAGCTAGGAGCACGATTTCAGGTAATTTTTCAATCAATATCTATTGTAAAGAGAAGAAACATATAAATTATGCAGCAGCACAAATGGCTGCATTTTCTCTTGGGGCGTATTTATTATCTACTCAGACTGATAAATTGAATTGTCAAGATTTTTGTTTAATCCAATATCAAACGAAGGCGAGAAACGAATAACGCTCAAGGAAAACTCTTGATCTAATATAAGGAATAGCAAAAAAGCTCACCAGAAAGGCATCGCCAGTCCTAATGTAGAAATGTCGCATAGCAAGGAAGTCATGGGAGCCGCTCGAGTCGATAATCTACAATTATTAGAATGTAGGATAGTTTGGCGGCACTTCCACAAATTTTCAGAGTTTTCAGAATATTATGCGGGCGTTTTTGGATAGCTCCAAGTTCTACGCCTGTCATAAAAAAAGCCGATTTTTTCGAGAACGAAATTCAGTTGCCCCTTTTTCCGCGAGTACCGTCAAGGCTCCGAGGCGACCGAGGGGACCGCGGCAGACCGAGTCTCAATCGGCTCGCTCGAGATCTATACTTGGCTACATTTTTCATAAATTTGAAGAATTACTTGGAAATACTCAAAATTTTGAATATCTGGATACATTTCAGTACGTGGATATACGTAAATGGCAAGATAGTGTTTCAGAAATTACCAAATATCGGTGCAAAATTTGCACGCGAAAAACGAGAAACATAATGGAAATAATGCGAAAATTTTTCTACAACCTAATATTTTGCGATTTGCCTAGTAAGTAAACGTCATCATTCTGTTATCAGTGTCAAACACCTCCACAAAGGAGACACAAAGGCTGCCGGGTTGATATTGAAATAGAAAAATCAAAAAATAAAGGAAAGTAGGGTTCTCTGTACAGGCTGGAGTTTCACCACTTTTAGAGACCATGCGAAAAATGGTTGATAGTTTTGCTGGTATTCAAGGGCCTAACCATGTACTCATATATAATAATGATTCGAAAGTCTTTCTATCATAATTTATTTGCACGCAAGACTGAGGCGGTCTTGAACAGCGAGTCTTGTCTGTAGAAGGGGAATTACGGGTGTGTACCCTTATGCTAAGGTTTCGCACCGCGGCCTGTCGCAAGCGAAGCGATGCAGGCAAGATGGAAGTGTCTTGTATTAGGTTGGACGGGAAGTTCTGGGACACTTTTTGTTTTTTCCTGTAGAAACCTGTAAAGCTTCGGGAGCATTTGGTAGTGGGGGGTATATGAAGCGTCTGAAAAGGGCTTCTGAATAGCACATTCATATTCTCTACGGCTTCAACTAGCAGTGAATTTACGGCAATTTCGCGAAAGGTGCGAAATTCACGAACACCGCCTCGGTTCCTCAGCATGCGAGGCCACTAACAAAATTAACCAGTCGATGGACCCAGGTACTGTCTCTCATATGGCGGCAGCCCGATGGCTCGATCGGCTCAAATTGGAACAGGAAAAATTCCAAAAATTTGCACTGAGAAAAAAATGTGATTTTTTCTAAATTTTCAAAAAAAAGGGAAACTGTTACCATTCAGCACGGCAGTCCCTGGCGATCTCTACTGCAGGCAATTGGACAACGTAGCCGCAAAAATTACCGAAAAAATGGCTCTAGACTTCTTCCTCCACGACCACGCTCGCCCACATGTGGCAAAGTTGACGTGCCAAAAGATCCAGGACCTTAGTTGGACGAAGCTCCCCCGTCCATCGTAATCTTCGGACATGGCCCCAACTGACTACCACCTACTCCGATCTCTAACCCACTTCCTAGACGGACGGCAGCTCAAAGATGACGATGATCTCAAAATCGACCTCCAGACTTTCTTCGACCAGAAATCCCCAGACTTCCATGGGCAAAGTATCTATTATCTTCCTGAGCGTTGGCAGTACATTGTAGATCACGATGGTGCATACTTTGGTGACTGAAGTTACATGTGAGTAAAATTAAAATAAATTGAATTTTTCTCACAAGGTGTCCCAGAACTTCCCGTCCAACCTAATAGTTGGGGGTTCCAAAGTGATTACGAATCAACACTGTAAGGCGCCCCTAGTGATACCGTGTAATCGCTCTGAGACCCAACCTTTGCGGCGCGCATAGCTCACATACATTGTCGCGCGTCGCTGCTCGTGATGCGAAATCCTGACATAAGGGCACACACCCCGCAATTACCAACTCAGCCCAGTGAAAGCTGAAGCTCAGCATTGCAAGATTTACTTTTACCTGTAACATTAGTGCACTGCCTTCTTCCACATCATACTCGATCCAGTTGAATTCCTCAACAGTCGGTCGATAATCCGTCACAAAGCTTTCCCATAGAAATTGTGACACCATCGCTGACTTTCCCACCTGAATAGTGTTACAGTAGATAACCATCAGACCGGGGAGCATGCCATTTTGCTATAAATTACCCTGATAACGATCAATTGGCTTATTTGGCATGCTTAATCCTTTGTTGTAGTAATTATCACAAAAAGATTAGCCGGAAAGGAATACCACTACAGAGTGCTAAGTCATGAACACTATTATAATTTCAACAGCAAGGGTACTAAAACAATTGAACGTATAGGCCGCCGTCAGACATCGCGATTTCGCGATTCTGCGATTTTGCGGTGTACCTCGTCACATATTTGACTGAACGCTTGCTTACCTTAGTGGCTCCGAGTACGACAGCGGTGATCTCGTACGGCCGTCGTGTCATATCTCTTCCGGCAGTGTTTGGTGCACGAGGTCGTGCCGCGCTTTTACTTCGGGCCAGTTTTGCCCTCGAATCTTTCCGAGCCATTGCACACGACTGTAATCGTTCAAATAGATCCGGAACCATCGTGTAGTGAGTTGGGTAGACGAAAATAGCACTGAAGAGCAATATGACGACGAGACGATATGGTTGATTGGTTTGAATGAAACCGAGTCAAGGCAATCATTCATGTCCGAACGCATGTCTACTATAGGCTCTCACAGCGAAATTATTTACGCCAATTAAGCCCCGTCGGCTGTTCATCATCATCACCCATGAAGGGGCGAGAGGTCTTTGGTGTATAGTCGTGGCAAGAGTGAATGATTGCGGCATGTGTAACTCAGGGCGGCAGAGATATGGGTAATTGTTCCAGTCATAAAGGCGATGACTGGGAGAAAAATTACAAACACAAAAAATACACGAAAAATCGATAAACGGAGTGGTGATGAAGAATTTCGAGAGGAGCTGGCGATCACCGGGTTGATGGCCAGGCGTGAGAAAATTCGCTTACAGATGAATGGAAAGTTCCCAAGGTAGCCCTAGAAATGGCTAATATTTAAGAAATGCGTGTGAAAAGGGGAAAACGTTAAAGAATTGAGCATCATAAAATAATAAAGCCAGTATCAAAAAGTATCAGAAGGTATCGAAACATTGCTGGCTTTGCACCTGATGTTACCACTCAATAAGCTATATGAACCGCAACAAAAAAGGTTCGACGCCATTCCTTCTCCTTTATTAACGTTTTCAGAATGATGCACTACGTAACCCATAATCCAGACAAAATCTTCCACCTACCGACGTACATGAATGTCTTTTCACATTCTTCGGACAGGTCCCATACCAATTACCGACGATGGGCCGTAAAGATTAGGTGGCTTAGGCGGAAATCAGTACGGAATTCGATTTTTGGACTATGCGTGTGAAAGCGAACCCACTTGCCGACCACGAAAAACCACTGCGAGCGGATTTTGTCCATGTCGTGGGAGTTTGGTTCAATACGAAAGGACAGACACGGAAATGACTCCATCTGTGAATGGTTAAATGAATCACTATGTGAGTATGTAATCATTTACAAATCCTTACTATCTGATGATGAAATTTTTGTGGGATGAAAGGACGGGCAATCCTGGCTTTACATCTTTCTTTACATGGTTTTCATTTCCGCGTCCACATAATCCGAAAATTTTGAACTCTGTCATTGATCGGAAGTGAGACATCTTTTCCACCTTGCCAAAAATCGAAGGGCCAGGTAGGGCGAACACGTCATGCGATATCGCGATGACGGTTGGTCCAAGTAGCCCTACCGAACCCTTCAAGGAAATCATAATGAACACCTGGTTAGCCGATGGCCAGATGGTCAGACTTCCTCACAAACGTCTATCAGAGGGGTTCGAGATGCTGTGTGTTTCCGAAGCCAGAAGGGTTCACTGGACCACCCTGGCTCGCACCTAGAACCAATGGAGACATTTCTCCCACAAAAGATAATTGGGTTCTTGATAACCCACGGGACAAGTTTTGATATGGGCACTATACAGGGACCGTGCTTTTCGCTTAAAGGAATCGTCCATGGAAAAATCAGTTTTTATGTTACCCTGTTGTATTTACCTAATGTGGGGCGCAGGCAAAGTTTCACGCGAAAAATGTGAACACGGCCAAAATACAGCACCACAAAGTCTTCGCCGAGTGAGCGGGGCTTCCGAGCAAGTGCCCACCTCGTCGTCCGCCGCGGTCAGAGATGCATTGTAGTAACAGAAAGTTAATTATACAGTCCCACTCTCCGTTCCCAACCACGGCGGACGACGGGACGAGACTTTTACTTGGGGCCCCGCCCAGCTGGCCAGATTCTTGACTAAGATACAGCTGGTCAAGAATTTGGCCAGCTGTATCTTAGCGAAATTCCTACATATTCGCGTGAAACTTTCCGGCCCTTATTACGCAAATACTCCATAAATATTAGAAAAATATATTAGAAAAATATAAAGAAACTAATTATGCGTGAACGATTCTTTTGATCAGCTTCGATTATTCACACAATGCCTCACATTGCAAATCTTCGTGATTGTTCTCCGATGCCTTCTCCCGTCTCGATTCCTTTCTTAATGAGCACTTATAGGGCAAATTTTCCCAGCTGTGTGCTAGGTGCTGATTGGAAAGATGGCGGTGTGCTCAGGCATTGGGAAAAAGCCCCCGTTTCCCATGAAAAATTGTTGGCGTTTCATTGAAATGACAAGAAAAAATATGCCTTAGATACAAAATATTACCGTGAATAATTGAATCTATGCGGAGGTGGAGAAGTGGTAAGAAGCTCAAACAACACATCATGGTATACAAATAAACTCCAAATCGAATTTTGATCCATGTCGGCTGTGGCTTCCACATTTGAACGGTACCCGAAACCACTCCATCATGCGCCTTGGCAACCTAATACATACTAACCTGGAAAGGGAAATTGACTTCGCCCTTTACAGGTCCCCATTAGTCAGAAAGGAGATGCTATGGTGATCCTGATTGTAGAGAGCCGCATCACAAAAAGTTACTGTTCAATGCAGCGCGATTGCTCCTCTTATGATATTCATAATGAAATAGAATATTCTGGATAATATTTCACTATATCGCATTCGCATGCCCATCTCAAAAGGATCGTGCAAGCGCTACGAGGAAAACCATAGAACTGACCTTTCCGAAAAATGGCAATTTGTTTCTAGAATGATCTGGGAACTGGAAGAAAAAGGAAAGTGGTGAATAGTAGCTGGAGCTATGAAGGGACAAGACGTTTTAACGTTGGGCGGAGATTTGTAGTGGTGGGCGGAGCTCGGATGTTACATGACAAACAACCTGTGGAAATGGGGACAAGTTCGGGATGGATGAGACAAGAAATAGGGAGCAAACATAAGTGAGCTGAGTTCCGCCCACCGTGGGCGGAACTTGCCCTATACCGTTCGAACCTCGAATCAAAATTGTTTGTTCGGTTCGAAATTGGTCGAAATATGAAGGAAAGATGGGATAAGGTCAGCTAAGAGTTTGCGAAAGTCATGAATGAGGCTCGAGCGCAGTGGGCGGAGTGCAAGCCGAATGGGCGGTCCGTAAAACAAAAATTCATACCTCGGTTACAACGCAGCTTTGAAACAGGGAAAAAACCGATAGATATGACCAACGTAGAAGTCATCTTATGTTAGACATTGAAGCGAACGGGGATCCTCCTAAAATGGGCGAAGCATGACGTGGTAATGGGTACTGTGTGAATCTATAGTAAAAAGCAACTCCGATCGACCAACTGATGCCCATTATGTTACACCCGCAGTAGTGTGCGCTAACCTAACTGGTAAGACAATAAGGTAAAAATGAAGCCGTTGACATGAAATGATTTTTACATTTTCAAACAACAATCATCTTTCTGAACACAGCAGTGGAAATCGCATCAGTGATTGCGTATTTTTTGTCCATTTTCATGCTTTCATGGAGAGTCATCCTTTCCAAGTTCACGAGATTAAGTATTGTTTGAGCACAGCTTATTCTGTATAGGGACAGCTTTTTGGAGAATTCATACGCTTTCCATCGCTCGGAGTGTTATTTTAGGAATGAGAGAGGGAATGTTCCGCGTTCATATACGCCGTACACTGTTGTTTGAGGCTTTATCATAGAAGAACCGCTCACTTGTAAGTCGAAGAGCAACATGGTTTCTACAGTATTCAACGCGTAGTATATGGATGGTGAGCGGTTCTCAATTACTCAATCGACTTCGACGAACTAAGTTTCAAACTTTCGAAAGTGTTATGAAACGTTCTCGCTAGGAAGTGTCTTGCAGCCTCAACATAATTCAGTAGAAAATGATTCTTGGGCGGGACATGGGCGAGCCGCAGTTGAACAAATGAATGTGGGACCGAGAAGCTAGTGTCCTGCTTACAGTCCATTTGGAACGCTTGATAAGGAGTGACCTGAGTGGCGAAAATGAGAGTGTGTGTAGGGGTGAGAGAGTTTGATACACTCTCACCCTATTCGTAGGCCACGCCCTATCAATCCCTCCGGAATGTACTTTATCAAGATTCAACATTTTATACGCCTTTGAACTCGTCGCAAAGTGACAAAGTCGATGCTCATACTTTTCTCCATTTTATCCACCTCGAACGAAGTTATAATGGTGGGACGATTTGCGCCGATTAATTCGTCGCCAGGTGTCGATAAATCAAAAAATAGGGGCGGTATCGTATATGGGTTTATCCCGGAAGTCGTGGTGTAAGCTAAATCCCATGCCAGCACCGGGTGGACGTAATTTGCGCGGTACATCCCAGGAAGGGATTGGCTGAACGCCACATCACCTTTGTTTGGAGAATGAGATGTTGTTCCGAGAATGCAGCTCCATCAGTGCAGTAACGAGGGATGTCTTTTGCAAAAGTAAATTGAATTGTCTTATTGTTAGGGAACAACTATGCTTTTTTCCGTCACTTTTTCACTTTTTTCCTGTCACTTTTTTCCGATCTACAAAGACCATTGGATCTACAAAGACCATTGGATCTACAAAGACCATTGAAGACAGAAGGAATAGTTTAGCGTTCGTCAACATGAAGGTTGTTGTAAGTCGATCTTTTAAATGTAAACAAAGAATTCAAAAGGTAAACAATAAATTCTAAAATTGAAGGGTTAAAAGGGTTGCGATGGCTAATTGTGACTTTCTGGTCCTGTATTCGACTCTCATACAAAATCCTTGTAATTGGTCACCTACCTGCCCAAACAATGAATTTCAGGGCTGGTCATGTACAAGTCTGAGTAGTTATTCCTCAGGCAAACTCACCAGCAGATAGCCGATCTTCTTGAGATAAAAGGCCTAGGTGACTTGTTAAAACGATTTATATGACGGCGCTGCTTACAAGTCCTCTTGCAACCCTATTCTAACAATCACTCATATGGGAGGCTGTAATAATTCAGCACTTTGTTAGACATATCTGACCCGTGACAACATCCACCAAAATGGATAAGCACGTATTTTCATGAAACCGTGCAACGGCTGCGTCTACAATAGATTAGTTATGTGAAGTGGTATCTCGGATATATCAAACATGAGACGGGATGTCAGCTTAGGTTCCATAAATTGGGAGTTTGAATTGGGAGCATCGATATGCTTCCAAATGATAAAACAAAAGTAAAATGCATGGCGTATACCACAAGAATTACGGGAGGGGTAGCTTTGAGGGTAGCCCCGCCACCAGTTATTTTAGCGTACGGATCAATGTTTAGGGGCGGAGGCAGAGTCAAGCCTCCGTTGAAGAATCCTCGGCATGGAGTCGTATTGGTCCGCTAAGGGAGATCGTAATCGAAGAAGTAGACAATGATCAACGGAATTCGAGGCGAAGATTCCCAAGTGTAAAAGGGAGCTTCGAGGGTAGCCACATGTGATAGAACTGAATTACGAGTTTCAAATCCGAAACTGATAGTTTATTTGCTCTTCACTTAAAAATCTCGAAGGATATGCGGAAGGAGGCACCCCACGAGTGGAAAAATGTAGGACACAAAAGTTTTGAGATAAATGTATAGGTTGCCGTCAGAATTCGCGATTTTGCGATTTTGCATTTCAGCGATATTGCAATTCTGCGATTTAGCGGCGTTCCACTTTCGGACGCAATATTACGACCTTGAGATTGTGGCATGCCGCAATTTTCGCGCTGAGCCGCGACACCGCAAAAACGCGAAATCGCGAGGTACTTCGGCGGCTTTTGTACAGAGGAGAGCGCATGGTTAACGCAAAAGATAAACAGAGTCAAAGGGCAGTCAATGGTTTAGCGAGACACCATGATATCTTCCTTGCAGTTCACAATTCCAAGACGACCAAGGAAACAGTGTACCCTTCGACTTGATATTGTCGATAGATAGACCATGCATGGCGCGTCCCACCGAAACCGGCCAACGCCATCGCCTTTTCGTTGGTCTACTGGCATCGAGACCACGTAAAAAATGGACCTCCGACATTCACCGATCAGCCGTGGGGAGTAGTACTATCCACGAGTAACAGCATGGATGAATATTTAATAAACCATGGATGAAAATAAATTAGCTGATATGAATTCCTATCATATCTTGCAACGATTGTAAGCACATATACTGGTGCTAGTGAGTCACTATGCGGACCAAAAAAGCGTTTGTACATACTCACTGCGAATGTTAATGAAATCCTCATGCATGGCGCATCCCGAAGGAAGGCCAAACAATTTTGATCGCCATACTTTGGACTTTTGAGAGCGAAGGATGTGTAGTGGAGGCACTACACACACATTTTTTCAATTTCGTCATAAATTTGGTCTGCTTTTTATCAGTAGGTTCTAAATTTCCTTGATGAATTGTGTTGACCGGGTAGAAACCACAGAAATAGCTGAACCTGAAGCTGGGGAGTGGGGAGAGTCGTATGTTTTGAAATTTTTCTTAGACGGCACGGTTGACCCTGGGCGGTGATGGTGTAGTGACATGTGGTGCGCATTCTCAGTCGCAATCTATGCTCGCTCAAGCCGATCAAGACTTCCATACCTTCGAGATTGGTGAATTAGTAGCAGACTCGTCTGAGAGCATAGAAGAGCTGACTTGCACATAGGTTTGTCCCCGCATGTCATTGTATGCATAGGCCAAATGGCGAGCTCCTGTCACAACGATTGTGAATGGGACTGGAATGCGCGGCGCATCCCAGCTAGGGATTCATCGGCGTAAAAAACCTTTTTATATCCTTTTATAAGTACCCAGGAATCCCTATCTTCAAGCTAAAGAATAAGTTTATGCCAGGTGATTCACTTCTTTTAGATCTAGACTTTGGCCATTCCGGGCAAAATACATATAACCAGCATTTCTAGCCACCACCATACTGCATTTGCAAATTGTTGAAGGCATTTGCCACGTTCCTGGAATTTCTTTGAAATTAGCAAACATCTCGGCAAATCACTTTATGAGCAAAAAATGGCTGAGCGCATTAAATGATGCAAACTGCAAAGAAACGGAAGCTGCGGCTGAAGGTGTTTTGCAGATGTGTTGAAAATCTCATTTTCAAACAGCTTTTGATTAACGTCCTTTCATCTTTTCACATAGAATCATGGATGAGCCTCTGTAGAATATGGGAGAAGAGAAGAAAAATCCCAATATCAAAATAATTTTCTTAATTACTCTGGTGGTTTCATTAAATAGCTACATTTTCCTTATTGGACAACAGTTTCCATTGAGCGATGCAAAAAAGAAACACACCGTGGGTGAAACAAAAGGTAAGCTCATTCCGTTGTCTGGACACAATAAAAATGTATAAAGTTGTGGTGTTAATCTGTCCCTTGTTGAGACGCGCCGCGCATTCTAGTTCCATTGAGAATTGTGGTTTCAAATATTATGAGATTCGGCCCATACAATAACCTGCGGTGATCAGTTGATGAGCAAGTCTGTGCTTTCATCCTTTCGGACGAGTCTGGCACCAGTTCACCTACCGTGGAGGGAGGCTTGGTAGGCTGGGCGCGCATTGGTGCGGGTGACGGTTGGGACACACGAATCTAGGCCGTGTACCTGAGACAGCCTGTGGCCTTTGCACTGTGACATGAATAATTCAGACAATTTGACTATACAACGGAACAGACTTGCAAGGAGGACACGATTTATATGAACAAATAGTCTGAATTATTTAAGGCTTAGGTCAAAGGCCACAGGCTGTTACAGGGTAACGGCCTAGATTCGGGTGTCCCAACCTACACCCCATTGGTGCTGGATTCGATCCCGGCACCATGAGAATGGGAGTGCATGCCAGCTGTCACTACACAATCTCCGCTAATTAAAACCAATCCAATGCGGATACGGCATGCTAAGGCCGTCGTCAGACCTCGTGATTTTGCGGAGTCTGCACGCGAAGTTACGGCCTTGCATAATCTCAAGGTCGTGGTATCGCGTGCGAAAATCGCAAATGGCAGAATGGCAAATAGCAAAATCGCAGAATCGCAATATCGCGAAGTCTGACGGCGACCTAAGCTATCTCCTTCATTGAAACGAGAGGCGGTGAAATCTCTCCCAAGCTCTGCAGTCTGCCCACACCTTGGAATTGCCTCATTGACTATGGATTTGGCTTAAGGAGAGGCAGGGATTAGCACTGAGCCGTCCTCAATGTGGGAACAAAAATGCACTCAATTTCTCGATTTTGCATAAGGGTAATACGATTAGCACATTCTTACGACATTGAACTACCCCCCCCGGGCACCTTTACGCCACGCATTTGCGCGGTGGCATGCGTGATGCGTTGTGTATGAGCAAGTTGCGCCGCCTCTAGTATACAGTGTCTTACGTCTTGTTTAAGGCTTAGGAAACAGTCGCTGTAGGTCCTACTACACACGGCGCCCTGGCTCGAACGCATCTCATTATGCGCAGCACGCCACACTGCAAAGTTCTGATATACGGGTGTACACTCTATCCCCTAAAGTTTCTCCATGTAGTCAGCGATTGAATACCACGGTGATGACGGATGAATGGCTTGCACATGCAGCGCACATAGAGCAGCAGAAACATTGAAATGGGAGTCGATGGCGCACAATCTGCTAGAGTTAAAAACACCAGGAGGAGTAAATTCGGCAGACTGTGAAATACGAAGGTAGGGATGCTCAGCAGTGTAACAGTAGAGAAAGAGCGAAATGGAACGGCAGGAAAAAAAAACCGAAATAGGAACTCAAGAACCTTTCTTCCTTTTCGCGTCCCTCTGCGTCACTAGCTATGGGTAGATTGCAAACGGGCGCGGGGCCAAATCAGCCGGCCGCGAACTTTGTCCCGCGCTCGAGGGAACTCTTCGGAAGAACGGCAGAATGACTTGCTGAACTGCGGGATCATGATAAGACCTCAAGCCGCGTTTTTTCATTGCGAGTTTCGCTACCTGTCACCTCGTCTGGAATGGAGGCTTGTTTTCAGAAGGCATATATTCACAGTTCACTTTCTCATAACTCCTCTCGGTGCCATCAAAGATAGGGAAGGGGTGGTAATTGAGCTAACAAGTACATCTACAGATCTACTTGTGAGTATATCAAGACGGAATTTGTAAAAAAAAAGACACTAAGAAGTAATTGGACGTGAAGAAGAGGTTTCAGCGACACAACTGAGTAAATGAAGTAAATATAGAAAGAAACAGAATGAAGCATGAGAATTGCAGATTGTTCACTTGGGTACCCGACGATTGATCCTGTGAACATCATGAGTCCTTCTGATAAAACGGCAGCAGACGGGGACAAAAAACCTTTCAACCCGAATTTACTTTAGTAGTATGTGATGTTGCTCGCAGTCTGTAACGTATCAAACCCGTTACCCAAAGCAGCGCGAAATGGACACCTCAATTTGCGACAGGGCGCAGCTCAATTTCAGGCATCATGTTACCATGTGCAAGATTCTGTAAACAAAATATGGACAGCTCCGTGTAATCTGAAAAGCTACTCTTCTAACAACAGGGTGCAGCTCACTTATGTTAATGAGAGCATCACACCTCAGAAAAAGTACAGAACACGTGTCACAGTGATACGTCAGTCTAATCTATATACGTTATGTTCCCAATTTTCGCTCAGCATTATTAATGTGTACAACTGTAATAGCATTTTGAAAAAGTAAATAGTATGAAGTTGGAAGAAATTATTATGAGGTAATTTATTTGTGATAGTAATTTGACCAGAGATCATAGCAGTCAAGAATTTGGTCACAATGTCACAAGATATTTTAGATATATTTGAAGAAGACTGTCTTAGAAAGCTACTCAAAGAGGTACCAAATATAGTATTGACGCTGGAACTAATAGGAAAGGAATTAAAAATAATTATGATCAAAATGTACACGAAGTAATGACTTTTCACAAAAATAGATATAAACAAAAGATTCTGAAAATTACTCCTGTTAAAGAAATTCTATCACCGTGTAGAATTTCAACACATATGTACCACGCCCTTTGCTGAGGCGGAAATCAAATGAGATGAATTTTATGTAAAATGAAACAAAAATAAAAAGAATTTTCATTTCAATTCATTTCATACCAGGTCGAACGCTCATCTACTTTACACTAGGCGTTTTTGCTTACCCGCGAACTTGCTCCACTTATTCCGATGTAAACCGATCTCATGAGACCGTGGGTCAAATTTAGATAAATTTTATTGGAAAACTGTTTTTGAGTACGTGTCAACCGATGTATTTCAGAAATAATGATCGCTATTTTTATTTACATACCACTATTTACATACTGCACTATTATAAATTACTGAGCATATGTACATATATGTATCACGACAATCAGGAAGTTCTTGCGGTTTCTAATGTCCCACTCTCTGATTTTTTTTGTTCTTTGTCATGGTTGCCCACATCATATTGAAGCCCTTCCTTGCTCCATTCGAAGACGGCAGCGTTTATGTTCTAAGATGAATTTCGAATTTTTCCAAAGTCTCTCGAATAAAATGGACAAATGGCAGCTTCACACCATGTCTCGTGCGTCCTTCTTCCGGCCCACAAAACGACCCATTTCCGAAGCGTCTCATGACTTACGATGAGAACCAGATTCTATAAGGCAATCGAGACGATCCGCGCTACCAATGGACAAAGGGTAAGCTCGTAGAGTTGAGCCTTATCAGCATGGCGGCGGTGTGGTGATCTGCGGCTGGTCCAATCCAACACAGCCCCACGAATCCTGGCGAAACTCTTAATGTTCAAGGTACTGTAAAGAGCTCAAACTTTCATTGCACATGTGGATACCGGCCAATGGGAGAAACCTATCTTTCTTCTCGATTACATATGGCCCTTGTTGCACAAACACAAACAAGAATGTGTACAAAAAGTATGAGCATCAGTTCCTCAAGGTCTGTGGCACGGTGTCATCGCAAAAGTTTAGCGACAAGACTATGTGAGTTAGTAAAATAATAGCATGTATTCCACATGAATTGACAAAACTGCCCCTTTCAGGCCTAACGAAGCACCAAAAAATTGCAATATATTTTGGAAAACTTATGAGACTTTTGCAGCCTTTTGAGTTTTTTTTTTTCGAATAAGCCGCCACCTATCACCATTTCCTAAAGCGTCTGAACAATTTGCTTCGGGAGAATAGCTTCAAGACCCAAGACGATGCTGTTTTGGGCAACCAGAATAAGCAAGATTGCGTCTTGTTGAGAAAAATCTGCTGATTCTCACGGTTCTTATCTCGATTGATAAAGTTTTGTAGAAGTCGAGATACGCGTACGGGGTTAAAACGCGTGGACTTTTCGAACGACCTATTGAGTAAGTATATGTATACCGTATTGGATATGCTGTAATTCCATTTACATAGCACTGTAATTACATGATAATGATAAATGAGGTGAAATGAATGAATTGAGTGACATTTAAGGCGCATGTGTAACTTCCGCATGTTTCTGTTCTTTTGATCTGCTTGTATGCGGATTTTACAAAAAGAGCGGAAAACAAATAAAAATTCCCATTATTGTTATTTGCAAGACTAGTAAGTTGCACTGACACCGCTGTGACTAGGAATAAGAGATTATCATGTTTACCACAGGATTCATTCACTCTTTTTGAAGCGAATTCCAGCAGGTAAACCATACCCTTAACCGACAACATACGAATACTCCTTTATAACATCACTAAGACATTTGAAGAAAAAAATATGTCAAATAACCGATGGTTCACAAATGACATACAGAGCGACCGAAAACATGCGGTTATGGATTTTAATTACCTCCATATCTTGTTCAGTCTTTTGGGCTTTTGTGGTGTTTGCTACTCACTGAAACAAAGTTCCTTAGGTGCGTAAGATGCAGAGTGGGAGTCGATAAATTTATTCAATGGAAAACACTGAAAATGACCAATCCCTAGCCTAGGTACTGAAAAGTGCTGTCATATTCCAAATGACGTGTGATGTCGGCAAAGTTCACCGATCGTTGTCAGTGAGTGGCCTTATATTATATTTTGTAACTCAATCATTTTAGTTACTTTACTTGTTGTACCTACTCATCTGAGGAGTCTTGTTTCATTAAGCTATGTGCTTGTTGTATATCTTAATCTCTCAGTTACTTACCATGCTATGCCTTACTTGTTCTTTAAATTACTCATATTTGGCGACGTTACTTAGGTTTCAACCTTTCACTCACTTTACGTAATCAATCGTCTGACTTCAGTGGCTTAAATTTGATAATCCTGCACTGTATAGAAGGAGGGAAGAAGAATGAAAAGGTTCTTTTCGCTCTTGAACGTTCGAAACAAGTTGCTCTCTGTACAAGCTCTCTCCCTCCCTTGACAAGTGAGGTAACTGTTGCATCACATACTTATTACTCGTTTCCACTTCATTAATAAATCTGTCTAAACAGTTCCGCATGGCAAAAACAAGTGTCGTCAAGTAGGGCAACTTGTATTGAGAAATCACTTTATGTGATGAAGTCCTAGCCTTATCTCGCGTTACTTCCTGCACACCTACTCATCTGAAAACTTCGTTTCATTAGCTATGAGCTCATTTTCAGAGTTCAAGTTTAGCGAATTCGCAATTTATTTCCTGCACCCTACTCAACTGAGACACTTTGCTTTATTCAGTAACTGATGCTTCAAGAATTAAAAAACTGATTGATATATGTATGTAATCGGAGATTGAAGTTATGGTTAAAATCCGAAACCTTACATATTTTTGATCGCTACTGTATTCATTTTTGATACGGGGGATCAATTTCTCTCGAACATTCTTGGATATTTGCAAAACGACGACGGACCACTGCTAGTTAACGTGATGTCAACAGGATATTCCAAGGTAATGAGTGAGACCGAATCATGCTCGAGGCTAGCTACGAGCCATGTCGCTACCAACTCCACGGAAAAAATGGCATTTGCAAGGCACACGGCAATGAGTGGCTACAACGAACAGCGACATCAAATTGGAGCTATGTGGTGGGGGGCGAAATCGTTGGAATCCGTAACGATTCAAGCTCTTCGACAAGGAACCCCATTCCACAGCATTTACCTATTGTTTTTTATTTTTCTCATTGAAACTGCCTGCGATTAGTCCAATCCGTTCTCTGGAAGTATTACGCCCAAATCGCAATCGTAAAAGCATTTTATTCGAATTAAGGTCGTTCAAGAAAGGCCAGCTATGCCTTTCCGAGCTTAGATTCGATAGAATGGAGAAACTTGAGGTAAAAAGGTTAATAAAATTTATCCAATTTCCAAGCAAACATCCTAGAGATTCTCATTGTTGTTTTAAGCGATAAATCAGGTTGTGCTGGTTAGGTTTGCTCAAAAGAAGGAGTCCTATTTCAAGGCAGACCAAAAAGCGTTAAAAATGAAAATGAAGCGTTACAAAAAAGACTTGAGAAGTGCTTATCAAGCTTCCAGATCGAAACTGGAAGTATGGGCGAAGTCACGCTCCAAGAATAACTTGCAATCGCTCAAAGACGAGTAACGGCTCAGCATGCTCAGCGGGTCAAGGCAGCTCTCAAAATTAGTCATCCAATAAAAACGGGAGACCTAAACATGCTTCATGCGGAGCATTTTCGACGAAGGGAGCCTCTCTGAGTTTTGTCAGAGTCAACTTTCAACAAGCTCCGCCCCTTTGACGTCACCCACCCCTGGCCCACCTTAGAGACGGGATTTGAGTATAATTGATGGGGAAAAAGCCTCACTTCGATTCATGCTTTTCCTTTTTCACTGTCACGCTATACCTCAGCCTTTTGAATTTTCAACATTATTTGACAATCGTTTCACGTTCGAAACGAATTGCTCCTCCCACTTTCTCTAAGGTTTGTTGATCCACAAAACTTCTATACAGAAAAAGAGCTATCATTTCTAGAATCGGCTACATGCTATTGCGAAGGGTTTTTTGTAGGAAGTCTAGCCAGACCGCAAAAGAAACTCTTAAGTCACGACTTCCATCAAAATAAACGAGTTCTACAGAAAGTGCTCCCATGTTCTCTTTTGATGAAGCCTCGGCATGACTTGTCGACTGTTTTTCTTTTATACGTCAACACGAAGTTGAAACCGGACTCCTTTATTGGTCTATCGTTTCGACCTCTCGTCTTCTTCAGAGGCCTGAAGATGGCTCGAAGCTCCGATTTGCAAAGTATCCGAACAAGCGCCTTCTCCCCTATAGCGTTCCCGGCGCAGTTTCGAGATCGCTCTCGGACAAACCGGTAATGAAGCAACAGACTCACCCGGGATTTCACCGGCGGAGCAGCAGCTCACGCCTCTGCGACATGGCTTGCGTTATTTATGAGCTTCAATGTAGGGCTTGTAATGGCACATATAGTGGAGAAACGGAAAGGGTGCTGGTGCTATATGCCTTAAGGAACATCCAAATGGAAAAGGCGTGGCGTTATAACCACTCCACTTCGCAAGCATAAAGTTGAGGAGCAACGGAAATGACTTTGATGTTATGTGTTCTATTTTGGCGTACGAGACGGAAGTTTCATCACAGGAAGTGTTAGAGTTATTCTGGATGCACAAGAAAGCCACGAATGAATAACTGAAACCAGTGTCTTTCGATCGATGAGTAACGAACTTCTACTTTTTGTATCTCAGTGCGAGTTACAGTAAAGGCGACGTGCGCGGCAGGAGTTTCTGCCGTTAAAAACACCGAGGCAATTAAGACTAATTCGCCTTATTTCGCCTTGTGATTGAGGCGTGAGCTGCTGTTCCACTGATGGAATTTGGGGTGAGCCTGTTGTTCCATTACTGTGCTGCTCCGCTGGTGGAATCTTGTGTGAGTCTGTTGCTCCATTACTGGATTTTGCAAAAGCGATCTCGAAATGACGCCGGAAACACTGGAGGGGAGGAGGCGCTTGTTCGGATACATTGCAAATCAAGAGCTTCGAGCCACTCTCAGGCCTCTGAAGAAGATGAGAAGGTCGAAACGATGAGCCAATAAATGTTCCCACATCTAAGCTCGTGTTAGCATATAAAAGAAAATTAGACAACAGTAAGTGTAAATATAAATTATATACCTAAAAATTGCAGAGTTACAACCCTCATTTTGAAGGGCTAACCACAAAAGCAGTATGTGGTTTTTTATTTTTTAGCTGTCTGCCGGCGCAATGTCAACAGTAACCGCTGAGGCTGTGTACAGTCTGATATCACGTGCCAACGGACAATAAAATAATAAAGAGGTCGGAATTGTTCTTTTATAGTTTTTTTCCCATCGGATCCCTATTGATCCAGCAGAAGTCGATCAGGAGTAAGGTCGAAATGCCCAAAGATCTCGGTGCTATATTGAGATGACCCACGCCTCCGTCCTCAACTTGAAACCGTACTGGGAAATGCATACTCGTTGACTATAAAATAAATGTCCTCACCATTTGACATTACCCCATCTCCGCTTCTAGGTAATTTATGATATCAATAGAACAGAATGGGGGGGGGGCATTCAAATAAAAGAGCGCCATTATGTCTAAGAATAGGTTACAGCATGCGTTGTAGAATAGAAAAATCGACAGAGATTTATTCTAATTACAGCTCTTGTGTGGCCAGTCAAGCGTGAAAAAACATTTTCGATCACATAACAAGCTCTATTCCCCTCTGACAACAAGGAGTAAAGTCATGGCAAGGCTGCAATCATTTCGTAGTGTTCTATTGATGACTGGACATGTTCCAAACGGAACAAAGTCGATGGCCAATGAGATCACCGTGGGCTACACATAAGGAGGGAAGGCACCTCATGAATTGTATAATGATTTGAGCAGTGAAAACAATTACTGACATTTGAAGCAGATTTGAGTGCGGAAAATCCAGGTTGAGCAAGACTTGCTCAATGTGGCGTAAATACTTTTTGGGCTGCACCAAACACAACAGGACCAGTCACATGCCATTAATGTTGGTTCAGCTGCGAAAACGAGATTTTCAAATTACCATTCAAAGCGCAGCCATATGCTGAAACAACAAAAATATTATGAATAAATAGACAAGCGTTCAGATAATCCTCCTACGAGACGAGCCGAAAATTCGACTTATTAAAAATTGCTTCTGAAATTGGTTTACGCAAGGAGCATCAGCTTGCATTCTGCAGTGCCCAAGCTCTACTTATAATGATAACGAAATGAATATTAACATGATAAACTTTCCTAAATAAACTTTCCAATAAACAAGAAATTTTGTATGTCTTGCTGTTCGTTTGCATGAATAATAATTATTATTGTACTAGCAACAACATAAATATGTTGACCCATGGTTATTCCAACTATCAAAAATGTTGCCAGACATCTGAGGAATAGAGTTCGCTCCCCCAGCTTTCTGGCATTTTCGGTTGTATGTTTTTGCATAGGTTAATAAACAAATAGCAACCATATAATATGTATTAAGAGAGGCAGCTTTGAATAGGCACTCATTCAAGTGTTCGGAATTGATTAAAAATGCAGGAAAATTATATTGAAATAAAAAATACAAAAATTTCAATGCGATAATTGTAAAAAGTCAAAAGGCCTTCTGCTAAGAATCATTTCTTTAAAAAATATTTAGTATAAGGACGTATTCTAAGTACTATGAAACAAAAAATATGTACATTGCATATGTAAATATAACCAGAAAAACTAGAAGAAATTAGCGGTGCAAAGGAAAGGGTAAAGCGGAATGAGCAAAACGTAGAAATAGGCTATGCATCCATCACAAAGTCATTTGCCCGAAGCCCTTTTTTGTACACGAGTATTGGATTGGAGTCCAGATGAATGGCTGACCACGAAGAAAGCGTGAAGATTATCGGAGCCAAACAGACAAGGACGACAGCGGCCACTCTACAGTTCGTTTCAGAAAAACTGATTGGGCGTGTCCTAGGGACTTGGATGAACGTGTATCAAACTCCCTCAATTCTCTCACCCCGCCATAAACTCTCACTCTCGCCATTCACCCAAGTCCGTGGGACACGCCCAAACAGTTTTTTCGAAATGGACTATAGATGCTCTGACGTGTAGCCGTGTAAGAGAATCGCAGTAAGCTGAGGAAAAGGCGTTAAAACCTTGAAAACGTATCTTGCACCGTGCACATTTCACGACAATCTTGGGTAGTCCATCACAGTTCAATAAAGGCAGAAACGCTAAAAGGGTAGACCGGTGCAGAAAGAAAAAAACAAACAAATCGCTCAAATTTTATGGAAATAGGCATTTTCAGCTATTTTTGTTATCGCGCTATTGTATAGGTTTATGAGAGCGTTTGGCTAAGGATGGCGAAGGAACCAGGACCAGACAAGTTTGACACGATGGAGGGGAAGTGTCGAGCGACAGGGACGCAGGTCATGTGATTGCCGTCGCTCCTCACAACCAGCTAGAACCTCTTTACGTTTGTGAAGAGGGGAATACTCCACCTGTCACCAGGTGTGCTTGTTTCAAGGATGAGCCATGCATAACCCTCTGGGGTCGTGCTGGCAGTCGAATTTTATTTCAACCTCCATTCAGCGATTTTATAAACCACTATTCTCATGTTCTTTCTAAAACTCTGCAGCCCTCAGGCGTTTATATAAGTTACAAAAACATTAATAGATATTCATAAAATTCAGCAAAGAACCCCGATAAAGTTCGTATGGAGCTCGGTAAACTTGTAATATCCATTAATGAAGTGTGATGTACCCGTTTTTATTAGTGCACTATATTCCATTGGAGAAGTTCATAGCATACTGATTACAAAATATGGAAAAATCCGGGAAATGCTAATAAAAGAGGAAAAATTTAATGGTCTTCTAGAACAAATAATGGTAGCAGATGGGATGATTTTGAGTAATCGCATTTTAATTGACGTCTTAACTAAGCTACTAGTAAAAAGCACTATTTCAACTGAAGAACAATGATAGATGATAGTTGCAGATGGGCTTATACTCTTTAGCAACCCATCGAAGATTTTTTTAAGGAATTTTTAGAGTAAACACGTTGAGTCCTATATTCTCAAAGCGCACTTAGACTAAAAAAAAAGTCGGGCGGAAATTCCATGAAAAAATGTGATCTCTCATGTAATGAATGAAATAAGGAGTAGCGATGTGGTCATCAAAGAAGCTCTACGATTTGAGACAAAAAATGTTTTGATATTTTTGATTTTTGCTTTTGCCCATAACTCAGCATCCTTGTATGTAGTAACAAAAAATCGTGTTCATGGCGCACACGATAAGGACACCGAACACTTGGTCCTTTAAGAGTGCCTTTAAATCAAATTTGGGTGCAGTAGATTCATTAGTCAGCTATGGGAAGAATGTCTTACAAAAAAATCGAGCCAACGTTCCAGTTCAGCCCGAGCGTCAAAATCGGAGAACGGCTAGAATATTCGATAGAATGTAGTCATTCCTGCTTACTAATTATGCAAAACATTTCGAGAACTCAACGTTGTTTTGACTTCAGAGCTGCCATGTTTACAGCCAACATTTCCACGTGATTTCTTTCAGTGATTAACGATATGCCCACATTTGAACAATATGTCTATTCGATTTTTTCTTCGAAATTTTACGTTTTAGTACCTCTCCATAGAGCAATGGCACGGAAGGTGAAAAGGACTCTGAGCGAAACCAGTGGAACAAATGTTCAGAAGATTGTAGCCCTACTGATTTATTATACAAAGGGTAATGCATTCGATGGATAATCAATCCTCCGCGGGAAACGCCATGCGTTTCACTTTCGTTCAGAATCGTAACGATGTTTTGATGTCACGTTCTCACCCTTTGTAATGTCTTAGGGTTACAAAAACGGCATCACGTGGAAGGATTCCTCAACCGTCGAACACCTTGGACAAAATGACAGACAGACACACACACACACAGACAGACAGATAGACAGACAGTGAAACAAGCAAAAACAAACACGCACAACCTCTGATTTTACATTCTAGAATTATTATACATAGGTCGACTTCACCGACCCCATAAGGTGCGACAGACAAACAGACAGACAAAGAAACAAACAAACACACCAAACTCCTGGTTCACATATCTAAGATTATAATATAAGCGGGTCCGCTTCGCTAGACCTATAAGATAGGACAAACAGAAAGACAAACAAACAAGCCCATCAAACTTCTGGTTTACATGCATAGAATTACAATATAGGGCGGGTATTGTATCAGGGTATTTAGAGTTTGTGGTCGTTTTGTTGTAGAAAGAAAAGAAGCGAAAGGCCAGCAAAAGGGAAGGAAACAAGTTAGGCTCGCAGGCTGAAGATCTGAGCATGAAAAGGGCGCGTTGGAGCTTATTGTCATAACGGAATACCAATATCCCATTATATTATAATACGTGATAGTAATATGGGAATATGGGCAGTGTTGGCCTATCCTGAAAGTATCGCAGCCACAAAGAACTGAAAACATCCGTTAGAATAGAATTACATTGATATGGAGCAATGGACAATGCCTGGCTGAAAGAGAACAAACGGAGATTACGTGATAACACGAAAAATAAGAAAAAAAATTTAAAAAGGATGACCAACACAGAGTTACCAGGAGAGTTGCCTCGAGGATTTCACGATCAAGTAGACTCTAAATGGACACTGCGGTCCGAGGAAACGGAATGTGGCGGCGCAATCGCGTTGAAATGCATGCTTTGAACTCCCTACAAAGACTCTACCTGGTGATTTCGGACGGCCGAGTGCACGGAGGAGGTGGGCAATTTAAACAGTTTGATATGTCCATTGCCCCGCCTATTTATTTATTACACAGGGAAAAAATAGTCAGCGACGAGTGGAGAAAAGTAGCCCTATTCCCAGAATTTTTGCTCGTTTCATTCGTCCTCGTTGTGGCGTTTGTGGCACGTTGAAATGTGATTTCGAACAGGCTTCCACATTCGAAAGCGAAGATGATAGCAGACCTTAGGGAGAGCACATGAAATTTCCAGCTGCCTTCAGGTTCTTGGGTATGTATCTTTTAGAGCTCAAATATAAAGCAGCGGTTTCAGTTACCTCTCCCTCTGTCTGCAGCTTATAGCAATGGCTGGATACACAGTACTAGAAGCTGTGCTTCTGAATGGTCGATTGAATGGTTGCACAGTTGATTCCACAGAGGTCGGTTACATTGCTGCTCTCATTTTAATATATCAAGTTGTAAGGGAAGTTTTGAAGGGTTCTCACAAATTCAACTTCGGGAGATCATAACTCGTCTCAGACTGCATGTTTTCCTACAGAATGAGCACCATTCGTTTCGATACACTTTTGGCAACATAAAAGATACTTGCGTATCTGATTCTGGTGAAGGGCTGACGATCTGTATTGCGCGAAATCGAAAAAAGTCGACTTCAAACCACTGCTGTTGAATAAGCTGTCCAGATGTGTGGAAAAATGGGGCTTAGCGCTAGATCTGATGAATATGAGGACTTCAGCCTGTAACTACTCGAAATACCGGAAGAGGATTTGTGAAAAATGCGCTCGCGCATGGCTGCTGCGAGGGAACGCGCAACACCTTTTTTTTTGCTTTTACAAATCAAAGATATGTACTGAACAATGTGAGACTTGCAAGATTTATTCCAAAAGATTCAAAAACACTTTCACAAAAAATGATTGCAAAAGAACGTTGCAAAAGTATTTTGAACTTTTATTGGCAAGCTTTCGGCGCTTAGCGCCGAAAGCTTGCCAATAAAAGCGCTTAGCGCCGAAAGCTTGCCAATAAAAGTTCAAAATACTTTTGCAACGTTCTTTTGCAATCATTTTTTGTGAAAGTGTTTTTGAATCTTTTGGAATAAATCTTGCAAGTCTCACATTGTTCAGTACATATTCAGATCAACATGAGGCTTCGGGACAAGACAATGCTGAAAATCAAAGATACTTGAGGTGGTCAATCACCTTTGGGCTGGGAAGGCCAATACTCTTGGATATGCCCTGCAAGTATAGACGCCGTCGCTTTCTGCCGTTTTATTTAAGCGTTTCAATTGAAAATTCGAGCAGCTCATTCTCATTTGTGCACTTCTTAAACCAGGGACAAAGTATTCCATTCGATGCTTCTCCCCTCCCCTTGCAGTATTCACATATCTAGGTCCTCTTCGCTGGGACTCCACGAAGCAAGAAGTGAGTCATCCAAAAAGTGCCATATTCGCAGTACTTTAAAATTTCTCTAATAATTCGCAAACCTTGTGGCATTCTTAGGTGAGCTCATGTATAATCAGAAAGAGCAACCTTTTGTCTACATAAGGTACACGATAGGTATGTTGATTCATGTTGACACTCCTTCAATTTTGAATTTATCTTGTGAACGCGCAAAACCGGCCAGAACTTTCCTTACAACCTAATATAACCTAGTATAGGAAGCAGCTTTTTTGAGTTATTTTTTTCAAGGGAGCTGTGGTTGAGGTTCTTCCACGAAGACTCGATTACGGATGTGAAATGAAGTAAAAACACGCTCCATTTGACGTGTGTTCACATTTGCATAATAATTAGGCAAGATGTCAAGTAATTCGGAGTCAGCGGAAATTTTATATTTGTGGTTTTTTGAACAATTGTGTGATAATTTTGGGGGGTTGATACATCTTATAATGGAAACAGAGGTTTTATATGGCAAGCTAGTGAGGAATAGTCCGGAAAAACTTTAAAGTTCAGGATTTGTTATTTTTATAATATCTACCGAAGCACTAGTCCCAGTCCATGAGCGTTCGGCGAGAAGTGATCGAGGATGGTAGAGATGAGCCAAGGACGCTGATAACGTGGTTGCAACTGCTCTCACTAATCGCATCAGAGGGTTGGTGGCCAGTACACCTGCTCCAGTCGCTGTTCTTGTGGCATTACCGCTTTAACCCACAACGTACCGCGTGCAACACATGGTGTTGCACCCCGAACGGTTTCTGGCTGGCAAAGTGCAGCACATGGTGTTGCACCGGTATCAAACCACAATTTTTCCGCATTTTGAAACTGTATCGTTGTCAAAAGCTGCCACTCTGTGTTTTCGAATATGGAAAATAACATATCTTTCTGGGACCTTTCCCTTCCAAAAAGTTGCTAGGATTTTGGCACCACGCTTTTTGAACACCATAGCAAGCAAGAACAAAACAATTGACAGGACGGCTACTCAACTCTATAGATGAGACTTCGGCTTAGATTACTTTTCTATTGACTGTGGACCTAACTGCCTAGTTGTATAAAAGTTTAGTTTTTGCTAGGAGTGGCATTCCTGGGTGGCCAAGTGCAACAAACGGTGTTGCACGTCTTGAAAACTATTAGGTTGTAAGGAAAGTTCTGGCTGCTTTTTCGCGTTCACAAGATAAATCCAGATATCAGAGCGGGTCAACACGAATCAGCTGACATATTGTGCTCCTTAGATAGACAAAAAGTTGCTCTTTCTAAATATATGTTTCATTTGTATGCCACAAGGTACTAGTTCAAAGTACTGCGAAAATGGCACTTTTAAGATGCCTTCACTTCACGAGTTCTTATTTAGCCGAGTCCCAGCGAAGAGGACCTTAAATGTGAATACTGCGAGAGGAGGGGGTGAAGCAATGGATGGAACACTTTGTCTCTGGTTTCAGAAGTGCAGAAATGAAAACGAGCTGCTTGAATTTTTAATTGATCAAATCGCTTTAACAAAAACGGCAGAAGGCGATGAGCGTCCATATTTGCAGGGGATATCCACAAGTACTATTGGCCCTCAACAAACAAACTTAGATGACCACGCCAAGTAGCCTTGATCTGGAAAGATCCAAAAAAATGGGTGCCCGGGACCCCTCACGGCAGTTATGCGCAAGCGCATTTTTCACAAATCCTTTTCCAGTAATTGAAGCAGTTGCAAGCTGGAGCCTTTACTGATCCATCATATTCATCAGATCTAGCGCTAACTAAGCCCCACTTTCCCGCAGACACTGGACAGCTCCTTCAGTGGCAGTGTGTTCAGAAATAGTGGTCATCTGGAGTCGACTTTTTTCATTTCGCGCAATATAAATCTTCAGCCCTTCATCAACTCGAGATATGTAGAAATGCATAATATTGACAAGAGTGTGGCACATAGAATGGTGCTCATTCCGTGAGAAAAGATGCACTCTGCCGAGTTATGATCCCCCGAAGTTGTCCAAAGCCGGCCAAAACTTTCCTTACAGCCTAATAGATAAGATCGTCTAGCCATACAGGCAGGAACGGGGAAAATAGCCTCGGTAAGTTATGTGTATGACCACAGAAGTTTATAGTGTTGCGTGAAACAGGATTCTAAGAAATATTGGGCTCATAGTCATAGCCCTTGTCCATTTAAGAAACTAGAAATGTTGCAAGCGATGCATAGGATCGAGAATGTCGAAGTGGGATGAACGAGCAAAGGCAGAATCCCACAGGATAAATTAGGCTTTTCCCAGAAAAAATTGCAATTTCCATTTGCTGTGACTGCTAATGACGTCGCGGGGCAATGTTGACAAACGATCTTATTCAAATTAATACAGTTTGCGACGGACGGATTTGTGGCGAATAAGCTGTGAGGAAGGTCGGTGCACGTTTCGCTGCAGCTGGTCCTAAGTGCAATGGCTTGACAGGATGGGGGACTGAAAATCTTTGGGTCAAATATTCAACTTTATCAAACAGTAAAGGTTTACACTTCAACAACGTGTCAGTCAACTTTTGAAGCGGAGATGGTGCATTGAGTAAGGGCGTAAGGCGTAACAACACGCCTTCCTTACTCGTAGATCGAACCTGATCGCATCAGCCGAATGCTACGATCCAGGAGAAGATTCAAGTCTTTTAAAAGGATTTTTCCAGATGTAATTTTGAATTAAGCTAAAGAAGCTACGGAACGACTTGAACAACTCCCTATCTGCATTTCTATCCAGCCAGCAAGAGCGTAGACGGTTGAAAGGTAACGGCAGAGGCAGCCTACGCCTAAGCGGGGTGTCTGAGTTGTGGCCTATTTGAAAACTGCACATTTTGGATTTGGAAAACGGGCCGGTTTGCGTGGGAATGTTTAACTGGGTTCAAGATGTAAGTCATTATATCCACAACTTGGGGAGATGAACGCATCTAGAGCAGCGATTTCTTAGACAAAGAGTTGACAGACGGCGTCCGGGACCTCCTCGTATGATGTAAGCTCTACGTTTCGGTATCTTTGGGCAAGATGGAGTCATGCTCAAGTTAGCAAGGGCGTGTATCGTTATGACAGGATTTCGCAACGCGGCTTGCGGCGTGCGATGCAATGTGTATAACTCGGGGTCACCGAATGTGGTCGGGTCCCGAAATGATTATTTCCTTATTTTGTGGGTAATTGTTCAGTACTCAACTATAGACCGCTCGTTCCTCTAGATCGTTCGCATCGTGATGCACGGTGCACTTCAATGTGAAGTCCTGTTTTAACGGTACACCTCCGACTAGCGATAACTGGCAACGCTCTTACTCAAAACTATTGAAAGAGCCGGAAAAAGGGTGGGGCAAAGAAGGAAAGCGTTTTTGAAAACTCAGTTCTTTGTTAGCGAACATCCGAGCTCAGATAAGAAACTGTGAAGCGAAACTCGAGTTTAAAGAAGCACCTTGCGGTGTTATTGCGTTCCTAGCGCATCTTACCACAAGCTACACACTTTAGGGGCTGAGTTGCCTGCTGGCAGTGGGCAGTTAAGACCGTCATAGTTGTCATTTGATGTCGCGTTGACGAATGAGATTTCGTTCATAGTGGTGTTGAACAAGTGAAACAACAAACAACAAAAAGAGTGGCACAACGACGGGGAGAATGAGTGAAAAAGGAGTTTATGATTTGAAAAAAATCCAGTTGTAATAAACGATCGAAATTAACTATACACTCGACGTCTTGGCAAGATGCTATGGCGTCATGTGTACAATTAAAACTTAACGAACTGCAAGTGTTCAGCATAGGCCAGAGTTGCCTCCCGATATCTCTATAAAGAAGAAATATGAATTATTAACAAAGAATTGAACAAAGAATATTATGAATTGCATAGAAAAATTTTCAGGGGGGGGGGGGGGGGAAGAAGCAAAGAAGCACATAAACCTCCGTTTCGCTCGTGCTCTTACACCAGTGTCCTTACCTCAATGGAGATCTTTTAGGCAAAGGCTTGTTAGACAGTTACTAGTAGCACCTGGTAGAGAAGAAAACGTAATGACTACGTACTTCTGAATGGCTGCCATTTGAACTCAAAATATGAAAAGCGAATTTTTTTCTGTTTTGTGTTTTCAAAGGTCTTGTAAGAGACTTCACGGCGAGGACTGCACTTTTACATATTAATAATTGACCAGCTATATGCACTCCTTTTTTAATGAGACGGCGTCAGTTCTAGCTTCTCTTTCATTCATAGAAAATTGTTTTGAAGATGAAGTACGTGTGAATGAGTGTCACATGTAAGGACATGCTCCTTTGACGATAAGCAGATTTCACACGAATCCTGTCTACACGCAACGAGGCGGAAGTGCGAGCCTTACAGCAAGCTCACTGACAAAAGTTTGTGACGAAGGGGGTTGTGTGAAAAAAAAACTCATCACTACAACATGCATGCTATGTGTACATATCAAAGCATACAAATGAAGGATTACTTCAACTGTCATTAAAGGAATATTCCATGATGATTTTCAATTCGGAAAATGCAGTCTTCGTCATCAAGCAAAAAGTTTTCCAGTACTACCTTTTGGGCCTCATCCACACTGTGTTTACTACAAGTATGCTGAGCTATGGGCAAAAGCTCCGGTCTCGGACGGGACTCGAACCCGCACTCGATGCTTTCCGGGCATATGTGCTAATCCATTTCACTGCCGAGACCGTCTCAAAGAAAAAAAAATATCAAAATCAGTATCTATGTACTCAAAGGCGCATTCCAGGATTACCTTGAGGGGGATGAAATGCTAAATTATGAAATTAGAGGTGCTGTGGATTACGCTGATAAGGAAAAATCCGAAATTAGCTCACGAAAAAGCCAAAAATAAGGTCTCCTGACATCTCGCCTTGAACGAGATTACCGCGTGAAAGCGAGTTTTTGAATCAGTACGCGTTGAATGGTATCATAGAGAACTCTAAGATATCACTATTTGCTCATGTCAACGTCTTCTTTTTCACTGGCATCTCTTCCTTACCTTATATTATCACGCAAATCGTAGGCCTCATTTGCCACGTTGTTGCCATGATTGCCACCGTCATTGCCAACAGTCACGTCTGGGGTAAGCTAGGTGGAGTCGCGCTTGCTTATGTGCATCTGCACGCTCCAGGAGCTGACACCCACGGCCCGGTGAAGGTACAGACTGTGAATCGGACTATCTGACCACGGCAGAAGCTGTAACACCTTGATTTCTCTCATCGCTGGAATGACATGTTTTAGCAATGAAAATCGCATGGTATCGCCAAAGAGTAGATTTTATGCCTTTATTGAATAATAGCTATGCTCAAACAATGCTTCAAATCTTTTTACTATAATAGTATGCTGAGTTATGGGCGAAAGCTATGGTGCCGAACGGGATTCGAATCCGCACTTCATGCTTTCCGGGCATACAGTAGCGCTCGGCCAAAACTTTTTTGTCACAACTTTTTTTCTACTTGACCAAGTTTGACAAAATTTTAATATGTGGTGCCTGAACCTACTGTCAGCACTTCCTTATACTTGAGGGCCGCTTGACACTTTTTATGGTTTTTTACAAGAATTTACTACAAGACCACCGAAAAAAGTAAAGGGCTTGGTCGAGAGAAACGGCTTTTTTTACAAAAACAAAACGAGCAAGCCTCAGAGAACATTAATATTTTGTAGAGAGACCGCGACTTTTGATGACAGCGGCACAGCGGGACGGCATAGCGATGGCATGCCAAAATTAAAAAATTTCATATAACCAGGTAACCTACACCGTTGAGCGCCAGAATAATATATTAAGTATGCAGTGTCTCCAAGTACAACATACTAAAATTTCTCTTAGATCGGTGCAGTTGCAAAAAAGTTACAAGTGAAAAACCCAAGTGAACAACCATTTGGCCGAATACTTTTGAGCGCTACTGTATGTGCTAATCCAACACACGAGACCCCTTTCACCTTAAAAACACCAGAAGGGGGTAATTTTGGCTTACGGTAGAACAGACGTAGTGTGGACGATTTAAAGTGGCCGCCATTACACAAACTCGCCAATTTGACGCCTTGGCATGTGCCAAGAGAAGATGTTTCTATTACAAATTTGTTTTTTTCCTTTTACTTTTTCCTTTATTCTTTCTTACACTGTTTCTAGATGTTCTTACATGAATGCTAATGTAGTTGGTAATGGCCACTCCACTGCGCTGGGAGTCAGGTGCTACAACAAAAGTTGGCCCGCGGCCCGTCTCCTACAGCGGACAACTCGGAAAGTCAGTGCGATGGTGCGAATGAGGCGCGAATACACACCGCAGCGATGCACTTTTGAATTCGGGTTTTTTCACTGATTATCGCTTCTAACCTTCTGCGTTCGTTACAAAATGCTCATTTCTTTGTATTTTTCCCTTGTTTCGGACCCCTTCCGGTTCCTTTAACTCAGCCTTTGAATGGTATATTACCACAGCTTATCAGCACTCACCGTAAAACGTGTTGGGCCGGTTGACCATATTAGCATATCATATTTTATCGTAGTCGATCAGCAGCTTTGTCACGTAGTTGCTATCAACGAATAGCGGATCTCTATCTGCACTAAGGTGGCCAGGGTGAGGCGGCAGTCGGGATCCCTTGACGGTTGGAGGTCGTACATATTGACATATTGAAGGGCGAGACGGTGGGCGCAATCGCAGAGGTAAGCAATGGTCCCAGGCTAGATGATAAGCGGACTTGCTGTTGGCTGACCCGGCTATGTGCAAAAATATGATTTGATTTGAACGATCAACACAAATTACTTAGCATCTGAATAATTACCCATGTTGCAGAGGTTATGTAGCCGTTGAAAGGGAATCGTACTTGAATCTTCGTTGAAGTGGGGGGGGGGGGCTTTTAACCCTGACCCGGTCATTTTCCTCGACACCTGAGGTGGTGGACCTGCACTAACTTCATAGGTTGTCACCCACTCCCCCCCCCCCTTTTTCCTTCCTCTCCACTACCCCAAAAAACTCGATCAAGTGTTAACTTCGAATCGGAATAAGCAATAAGTATTCAGACTCTATCAACATCCACATGCTCAAAAACAAAAATTTGGTATGCGCCGTGCACTCAGCTTCCCTCTTGAGATTGAGTTACACATAAACAAGTTTACCTAACCTGCATAAAGTATTTTGGTGAGAAAATATTTTTATCTCAGAAAAAAAACATTCAAGAAATCCGTATTTCCAATCCTAATTTCCCAGAATTCAACGAAACTTTCTGAGACGTTTATCATGCCAAAAACCTCATCGAAAATTCCATTGTCTTGCGTTTTAGCCGATTTTTTATAGTAAAATCGACAGAAGTTCAACATCGCTTCAAAAGACCAGCTGTTTTAAGGCCTGTCGTCATCAATACTTAGCTTCGTTCTCTAATTTAATCCAGTCCTAGTTTTTGTACGTTGTAATTGATAATTTACATCTAAAAATCTCATTGTAGTGATTAGCCAAGGCAGTGGCTTGAGCACTGTTGAGTTTTCTTCTCTTTTATCATCATTCTGTTCGTTTCGCACCAGCGACATTGTCCTATGTAATGGCGCATGTAATAACGTAATAAATAAACAAATAAGTAAATAAAAGCGAACTTGAAACAGCAGGGTATTATTAGAAAAAAAGAAGAACTAACGGAGATAACTATGACATTTCTCGAGCCACCACATTGTACTTCACTATGCATACTACGGACCAACGCGAAAAAAGCGTGATGTAAGTAGGTGAAGGAAATCGACGACGGATAACAAGCTGACTAGCCGGCTGGCTGGATGGATGGTTGGTTCTTTGGTTAGCGGCGGAAAAGGCGCGGCCAAGCGCAATGCGAAAGGAGAAGCATTGTGTTATTCGAGTGCTCCATATCATGCGACAGCATAATCGTCCAGACCGATAAAATGAATGGTGCTGACATGCACACAAGTTTATTTAACGCATATCGTTTCCCATCGAAAGTTTCAGCACGGAATATTTAATGGTGGAAAATTTATGCGTTGATGAAAAAGGATTCGCTCAATAGGAAGCACATGTTTGACGAGAAGCATTTAGTAACAGAATTTGGAAAAATTTTAACCTATTTATCAGGCTTTACATCCTATGTGAGGTAGTCTGATATGAAAAAGGTGGTATATCAGTGGCCATGCTGCTACCGGTAGCGTTTCTTGATTAGGGCTCTGTCAAGTATGCTTAGCTCATTATCTCTTGGGATCGGTAAGTCTCGTACGTCGACTGATCCTAAAGGCCACTGTACTGTGCCTGTCTTCTAACTGCAATGCACCTTAAAATCCATGAAGAGTTGTTGTTCAGCGATTCTACCAAAAGAAAAGGCAATGCCGGACCGTCGATGAACTGATTTAGGTGGTTCTGATTGACTGGAACATTAGTCAGTCAGAACCTTGATGAAGCAAGTATGCAAAACCTGGTTCAGAGTATGCCGAACAAGTTGTTCGAGCTGACTCAAAACCCCAGAGGACCTGGTTCAATCGATGATGTGCTTGTTTTTTATTAAATGTCCACATACTTTTGGTACGAGCAAAATTTTCACAATATTAAAAAAAAATGTTAAATCGCCCACAAAACCCTCTCTGGTAAGGTATTCTAAGGTTATCGCATGCAAGGGATCGAACAGTGAGAACCGTGTGTTGCGAAAATGAACGGCGTATTTGTCAGGCCAACATTTGAGCTATTCACATACTTTTGGTACGGACTGTATAGAGTTAATTGCATTGAAATTCTACCTCTATTTCGGGAGGAAATGGGGTGCATGGTGCATCCAAAGAAAACTACATGGTGCTGAGAGAACGGACCAAATATGACATTGGTTGAAAGATTGAAAGGTACTGGAAGACATTTGTTGACATGGCGTCACATTTAAATCCACAATGCAGTGTGCATCCCGTGCCTCTGCGATTTTTAATAGATGACCAGCGCATGGCGCGCTCTCAAGTCGCTGAACATCGCTATTTACCCAGTTTCTACTACTTCTTACCAGGAATCTGAATGCAACACATTATGATGACCGAAGCGATCAGTCGGAATAATGTAAAGGTACGGAGTAAATTTGGAAGGAAATATTTCTGACCCCATTCAGAAGGCACAGGTGCAGTTACGGAGGGCAGTGCCACTGGAATTATCTCTAGCTTTTTCGACCGTGCGAGATGGCTGGATGGTGTCGAACGTTCCCGCAGCAAAACATGAAAGTAAATGGGAAAGTTCTCAGCATTAGTCATTCCCTTTTATTTGATCCTCGCGTATTCTAGTTCCATTCAAAATCGTGGTGATACGTGAATGCGATTTGGCTCATATAATGACTTGCGGAGGCAAGCCGATGCCGATTCACCTATTCCAAAATGATGGAAGGCTTGATTGGCTGATTGGCAAAGGAATCGTCCACGGGAAAACGAGTTTTATGTTAGCCACATGTTCGTGTTGCATTAGCCAGATGTGGGCCGCACGCAAAGTTTCACGCAAAAAAGGGAGCCTTCAACTAAGATACAGCACCACAAAATCTTGGTCGAGGGCTGGACCTCCAAAGTGCCCGCCCCGCCGTCCGCCGCGTTCGGAGTCGCGTTATAGGGATAGAATGTTACGTTAACAGCCCCACTCTCCGTTCCCAACCGCGGCGGACGACGAAACGGAGCTTTCACTCAGAGGCCCTGCCCACCCGGCCAAGAATCTGGGGAGCTGTATCATAGCCGAAGGCTCCCTTTTTTGCGCGAATTTCAGTATGTGGCTTTTATTAAGCAAATACAACATAAACATGAAGGTGACAAAGAAGCTAATTTTTTCATGGACAATTCCTTTAAGCGAGCGTTGACGGGAAATTGGATCCTCGCACTGTGAAAGTGGGAGAGCGCCACTGTCACTACACCACTTCGTCTATGAGAAACATAGTAGTACAATACCTCGTGACTCCCGAAGAAGATCAAATGCACGTCGCAATCAATATGGATCGATAACACTCGGGTATTTTCTCCTATTATAGAGTTATCGAAATCGTGAAGAGAAATCGGGGAACTATGAATAAAGGCTATACTGAGGAGTTTCATATAGTCCTCAGATGAAGCCAATAACTGGTAGTATATTGAATGCGTATCCACTCATTCTTACTAATACACATATATCTTGAGCGGAATACCTCGATGATGGATTAATTTGAGCGCATTATGAAGGTCCGCATGAGTAAGGTGCACTTGTCAGACGAGCTTTTTTTGCATGTCAGCTGTGAGACACTAAATCTTCACGGGAGATGGCGTTCTCATTCACGAAGCTCTCAACGACTACATAACATATATGGAGCGTGAAAAGGACAAGAGAGATATATTGGAGAAGTGCATTACACATTGTACCCCGCTCTTCCACGCCGTAAACGGTGATACGTCACAAATACGTGCACTGCTTAGAAATCCCCACAATTCCATTTCAAACTGAAATACTCTTTAGAGATTGTCGGCTGAATTTCTACAAAGGAGAACTCAAAAAATCACAGTGCGCTTTTCGAAAATTAGAACTCAAGGTTGATGCAATTGCACATATGCCCCAGCCTATTTGATGCAGGAAATCCTAAAGTTGAAGGAATACTTCAAAATTCGTAACTAAAACGACAACCATCTATTACCAAAACACAGCTATGATCCTCCTCAGCAGACATCATTGTTTCATCATTTGAATATGACGATGAATCAAGACACTTTAGCGGGACCCCGCCCAGCACAGCAAACCCCGCCCAGTCGTGCACGCTCTACCTGGTGACCACACAACCTTAATAGACAACGATTTCAATCAGTAGCAGTTGATATGAGCATTCTAATGTTTTAGAGGAACACTCCGCGATAATCAGATTAGCTGCCTAGCTCGCTGAGGCAGATAGATATTCGGATACAGGCTTTGTCCTTTTTGCTCCGCCACTGCACCTCCTCGCCCCGTAAAACTCTTCCGAATCGAATAGGATAAATTTAGCATAAATCCTGGTGGTCAAGGCAATGTCACTGGAGCGATGCAAGTGATACCGTTGAATTTTGGGTGACACCATCAAGCAAAGACTCCTCTCCAGGTAGCTCTCGTACAAGGTCTGTGGTCAGGACGCCTCGTTTTCGGCTATAACATGGGTTTTCTTTTTTTATTCTCTGGCCAGTAAGAAGGGGTCCTACTTCCAGTAGTGAATGCGATAGCGCCCACAATTTACCGCGGAATGTGCCTTCAAAGCATTCAATGACTATCGTCAACAAATTCCCAGAATCAAAGCAAGTATGGAACCATAGAAGGTTACCTTTTAGGACACATCTATAAAGCGCGACTTTAATACCGAGTCGATTGGAGCGTAGAGCAATACCGACAACCAATATATTACATAAAAATACGTCTGAGGCATACATAATTTTAGATGATTGCTGGTATGCATATTGCATATTGCATATTTGCTGGTAGGCGTGGATTCTATTCGACTCGACTCAACATAAATTCACTCTTGCTACTTAATTTTTGTTTACTTATTGATCACTTGCATTCACCAATAAGAACGGGTACTTGACATTCACTCGTAGATCGAGAATTGAAGCGCTCAGCATTCTCAATTAGCTATAATGCGCCACACATCTGTTCTGAAATCGAGATCGTAGAGTCAATCGGATGGTTGTGCAACTATGAATCACGACACCATTATGTGGAAAACAGCTTTTTGCAGTGCAGAACGACTGTGCTATGATGGGTGGAAGATTTGAGATTGAAATCGGAATTTGGGAGAGAATAGTCAATGTATCAGACCGCTTTCATACTCTGCAGTGCCGGCGATAGGGCGTGACTGCGTTTCTCTGGGTCTCCGCCTGTGCCCCCGTGCCTCTTTACCTGTGTCGTCTCTGCACTTTCCCAGTGCTACTCTACCTCGCTGCTTGTGAAGGCAATCACGCCCAACCGGCGCTGAGTAAACGCGGTCTTTGAAAACCCGTAAGCATGGAACTTAGCAATCGCAGATCGCTAAAATCCAGCAGGTGTACTGTGGTACAGTCCATTTCGGAGCGACTGATAGGGCGTGGCCTACGGACTTGGATGAATGTGTATCGAACTCTCTCACCCCGCCACCAATCTCACTGTCGCCACTCACTACGGTCCGTAGGCCACGCCCTATCAGGCGCTCCGAAATGGACTGTAGGTACTGAGACTCGCTGACAAATCACTCGATGGAAAAGGCGAAAAGATAGATAGGCATTATGGGCGAGCAGGTAGAAACACGGAAATAATTAATACCTCGAATGAACAAATCGATTAATCAAATCAATGAGATAAATTGGAGTTTCCGCTTTTCATATTTCATTATACAATTTACCGTGGAATACTGTTGACGTATACAAGCTGCTGTGTATACATTGATGGGCCAGACTTTAGCGGCAACTGTTTTGGTGACAGGGCATATAGAAAAGCTGTGACAATGCAAAAATAAGATAATATGATTATCAAATCAAATTAATGCCTTTCTTAAGGCAGGCCAGCAGCGTCCCCTTCATATTTATGGAGAAGCGGGTAAGATGCGCGAATGCCATTCTTATTCAATTATTGGCTACCATTTGAGCCAGCTAGTATCTTCATGAAGCCCATTCTCAATGTCTCTCAGGAAACGTATCGTGACCGCTCGCTACTCAGGCGGACGAAGACATGGATGTGTGCCATAAAACCGAAAGAAAAGACAAGAGCACTCGCGTGAGGTGCGCGACGCGGTGGGTAGGAGCTGTGTTAGTATTAGCGTTATATTATTTTTTTTGAGGGGCCTACTAGTTGGGTTCTGAAGCGATGACGTTGTCCCATTCCTTATTTTGGACATAATCGTCCGAAAGTACACTGCGCGATCCTACTATATATAGATGTGTCGAAAATGCTCGATTTCGTCGACTTTAAAATGATCTAAAAAATAGCAAAAATTAATTCGAACAAAAACCATGAACACTATCTTGTAGAGCGGAAAGAGCTCTATCGAATAACACAAAACAATCTGCCAAAGAAATTCATATTCATTATGCAATTTTGAATTGAAAAACAGGTGGAAGTTTACCCCTACATGCTAAAATGTGAGAGGATACAAAAGAAGAGTGGTATCATCTTATAGAGCAAAGAAAGCTCTATCGAATGCACATATTAACATCCTCTCCAATCTCGATGGTAGGCGAGGAAGAGGAGATAACGAAAGTGCACATTTTTGCGAGTACTGCATCTTAAAAACAGCAAAAAGTTGAGCGATTTGAATAATAAGTAGTACCATTTTGTAGAGCTGAGAAAGCTCTATCGAACCATATACACATCCATTTTTTTAACTCGATGGCAGACGAGAAAGATGAGGTGCGCAAGTGCCAGTTTTTTGCCTTCAGCTACGTTCACTTCCAAACCTCATAAATATTAGGTAGTCGAAGGAATCAAAAAACATTTTGTAGAGCAGAAAAAGCTCTATCGAAAACATATATAAGCTTTGTCGAAAGACGGAGGGAACAATGTGAAAAACGGGGTTTAAAAAAACCGCGGGGACTTATTCCTCAACCCAATATATTACTGCCGAAAGCTTTCTTATCATGTCACCTCTCCTGATTCTTTGCAATTTGAAAGCTCAGCTGAAGGCAGAGGAAAGAAAAATTTACTCAATCCCATACACAACAGTGATCATGTCGATCAAACCCATTTTGCAAATAATCGCCATGAATCACGCACAGTAGTGTGCGCCGGCCAACTGGTAATCATATAAGCCGCTTACTTTCTTGGAGCATGTAACCCCTTGGATGGCCCATGACGCACTACTATTGTGTTACTGCAGTGCAACCTCATGGCACTATACCTGCTGGAACTCCACTAAGTCACGCCCACCCAGCCAAATCACACCTCACACTGGACGAGACGATTACCGACGTGGGTTACGTGGTGAAGGAAACTTTGAAGCCATCATCAAGTTAAGATAAGGGAGAAACTCTGATGGTGAAAATAACGTTAGCAGCTCTAAGCAGTGATATCGTTTTATTTGAGTGATAACACCAAGCTTGGGCACGTCTTTAGACTGCAATACTCGTTCTCAGGGACTTTATATTCGGTGAAGGGTTCTCGTTCGTGTTCCCTCGTTTATAGAGGAATCTGGACCTGCGCTTTCAGTGATGGGCGCGATAATGCTTACTGTTTATCGCTAAGTGTGCCTTTGCGGACTAAACTAACAGAGCACCCCCAGCTCGTACGACAGACGCCGCACGCAACGCGACATTTCTGTCTCAATGATGCACACACGAATACATACGTGGCGGGTATGCTATACGGCCTGCCACATAACACAAAGATGTGTACCACAATGTAAAGCGATAGTAAGTTAGCACCTAGGGTGCGATGCTGATAAAAACGCACTATTTATGTAGCTCTTGAAGCCTCGGTAAAAATTCAAGTAAAACTCGAGTTTTGCTCATACGGCAGCATCTGCGTTACATAAAACATTGCCGATGATGGTTTCGACTAATTTATGTATTTCTGGTGAAAACGATATTACACTGTAATGAGGAGATAGCATGAAAGTTTGTAATGCAAAGGTTATAATCAGTGATCACTACTACTGGCAAGGAGAGCATAAAAAATTTCAGAACAATAAATAAGAACTGCCATCCATCTAACCAGGAGGTTTTCCGTAGACGCGGGAGAAAGGCAAAATCCATAGAGTTACCCTGAATTGATTTCAGGAAACTGCCAAATAGTTCAAAACACTTATGAAATTTGGCAAACTGCACTCACAAACGAGCCCATGCAAAGACAATTCGATTTTGCATTCCGTAAGAAACGTATTTTCAAACGCACTGTCCTTTTTCAAACGCAAGCCAACCGAACACGGCAGCTGCTGATTGCCATCTTCACACGTCACGTCGTCGATGCCGGCAACAACCTCATCGTACATACTTGACGAACTCACACCCGGTAGATTTGAGAGCGTTAACGTTGAAGAGGTGAAAATGAGCAGAAAAACTAATTTTTCCAGGAACCATTAAATTTTTTTTCATGCCCTGGAGTGGTATAGTGATAGGTGGCGCGCACCCCACTGTCATGGTGCGGGCATCAAATCCTGCAACAACGCCCGCCCAAGCCAACCAAGCCTTCCATCCCTCCGGGTTCAGTAAATTGGCACCAGACTCGTCTGAGAGGATAGAAGCACTGACTTGTACATCGGTCGGCCACCGCAAGTCATTGTGTAGGTCATATCACATTCACCAGCCATCACGATTCTGAATGGAACGGCGCATCCCAAGAAGGAGAAAATTGACGTCAAAAAACATCCAAACTTCGAGTTCATTATTTCATTTTATTTTTCATCTAATATAGATTATTTATTTTAATTATTGTACGATATCATTTAATTTCTCTGCATAAAAACACACATTGAATTGTTGGCGTCCATATCAAGTATTAGTGAACACACCATTCACAATCTCCCATCTATCGAATATTCTAGTAAAAGATGAGAATGATGTGATAAGAAGATATTGCTGAGTTGCTGAGTCCCCCATAATGACGTCCGCTGTCAACTTTTCACCGTTTTTTTCAAGCCAGTAAGCCATGGCTATACTTGGCGAAACAGCGCTACTGCGGCTGTGCAAACAGCACGAGTTCAAAATGGTATTCTGGCGACATGGGCATATTTTATACGCCATGCGTACTCCCACTTGATGTTCTGGTTTCCCACGTACCTCTCCGCGACGTGATCTTTTACCACTCTCGACCACTTGATGACGAATACCTCGCGTACTTCATGCGCCGACGTTTGCGATTTTGCAATCGTGCGATCCAAAACCGCAGATTCATTGAATCGATGCCTATGCAATATTCATTGAACTGCAAGCTGACTGCAAAATGTTGGTGAGGTATAACCACGGTTCAACCGTTGTAAAAAACAGCATCGGTCCGTTATGTGCTTTTGTCCTTTCCAATAATCCAACTTTCGTATAAATAGAATGTATCAGTTTTTGCCAGAAAACCATATCTGGAAGCATAGTGTCAAAAAATAGCTTTGACGATTTGTGAGCGATGAAATACGAAAAGAAGCAAAACAAAGGGTCTGGGGTGGCCACACATGTGTTTGTCATGCATGCCATGTCCACATTGAATTTGTATTTATTTTTAGACACTGAGTTCGCGGCAGCAGTAAAAACAAGTTGATTGTCAGTAATACAGACGAACGCATGCTTCAAGGATACGTTTGCAAGAAAGAAATAAACGATTTCTTTTCAGTACTCGGTGGTATCGAAGAGACGCAAAACTATGCCTCATGCCTGGACCTATGCGATACTACCTGATAGAAAGCGATTTCACATCGGAATGATTCAATAATTTTTCCGAACATGGTATCTCGAACTACACTTAAGAAAATGATAACGAAATGTCAAATCTAATCCTCGCATGAGATTTTGGTCAAGGTTGATGAAAAAGCGATTCAGTGACTGTATATCGGTGAGCGAATAGGTTGCGGGGTGTGTGCACCTATAACCGATTTTCGCGCGGCCGCGCGAGGCGAGCGGCTCGGCGGGTGCGAGTGCCATTGTCAGGGCATAGCAGCCTTCAAGCGAGGCGGTGTGGCATGGGTGGAGGAGGCAGGGTGGCATGGATGCAGGAGGCAGTGTGGCACGGGTGGTGCAGAGGTGACGCGGCCACACTCTGCCGGTCTCTCAAGGACAATCGATTCGGCAAAACGTACTGATGGCGCCGCGAGTGCGATGTCGCGAGGCGATTTTTCGTCATAAGTGCACACACCTTGGGCCGCGTTCATATTCTTCGGTGCCGGCGGTAACACGTGGCTGCGTGTCTCTGCGTCTCCGCCCATGCCATCGTACCTCGTTGCCTGTGTCGTCTCTGCACCTTCCCAGTGCCACTCTGCCTCACCTGTGAACGCAACCACGCCCTGCTGGCGCTGAGTATGAACGTTGACATAATACACAATCTGATCAAAGCCCTAGTGTGCATGGTATGCGTCAGGACTGGTGAGGTGACGCGATTACCTCGATAAACAATTCTGACGCACACTTCTGCAGTGTGCATCAGTGCATCAGTTTTTTGAAAAAGTTTAGGATCATCCACAAAAAATCTGCAACCCTTTTTTTTCTCAAGATCAGTTAATTGGAAGTGCTTCACGAAAAACGTAGACAAATTTCTTAACTCCAACACAGATTTCAAAAAGTAGTGGTCCAAGACCGGAAGGTGCGACAACGCTTTGGGTCCATTAGGAGCATTACCATGAGCCCTTCCTTATGATGGTAGGGGAGGTTGATTTCATAAAACTAGATTAAGAAAATCACAGCAAATTCAAGGAATGCGCAATTCAAGGCGAATTTCATTTCCACCGAAGACAATCGTTTTCAGACGAAGCTAATTATACCGTATCGAGCTCCCTTTAGAGCACGTAAACGCTGTTGCACGTAAACCCGGAACGTGTGACCGCCAGGGCTTCAGAATCACGTTTATGTAACTGCATTTTCCCTTACGGCACTGGAAGCAACCATTTCGGGTGCAGAAGAAGGGCATAAGACTCCCGCAGACGCTTCCACTCCCTGAGGGTAATTCTACTTTTACCATTCCATATTTTATTGACATTGGCAGAAAGGGCATTTGATACAGGAACCAAATTCAATGGGACTGCATCAGCGAGCAGATATGGACAAATAGGAAAATTTCTCACTGAGCCCAGAATTTACCACCAGCACCTTTCAAAATATTCACTTTTAGCGAAATCATTGTTGTGGCCATTCAGCCTACAGACTCGTCTCGAACATCAAGAAGTCTGGAATGCTCCGCCCGATAGTGGAGAACCATGAACCTAAAAGCTGTACAAGCTTAGGCCGAGCCGCTATTTACCACTTTTCTCAGACTGATTACCAAAAATTCTGTTTACAAAGTTTACAAATCGTGAAACAAATAAAAATCCAAAAATATTATTCAAATTGACCCTTTCTCACTCAGAATAGATATCCCTTCCCGAGAAGAGCTCATCAATCCTTAAGCGGTCTAAGGAAGGCGAGTATGTGTCGGAAGGGGAGGAGGCAGGATAGAGTTCCAACTCCTCTGCTTAATTTAGCTTTCTGTAATGGACGGATTACGTCAAATCGCTAAAAAACCGGAAGATTAAGCAAAAAACCAAAATCACTAACCACTGCAAATTTCACTCAAAAGATATCGAAGCGGCTCCTTGTGGTTTCTTGAGTACCAGAGTGAATGCAAAATCAGTGTACCAGCAAAGAAAGGAGTGGATAAAATGGTCCAAAATGAGAGATGAAGCCCCGCACTCGGTCATTCCTTGGCCCACATGCTCTACTATCTCAGGGGGGTGTAGGTTGGGACACACGAATCTAGGCCGTGACCCTGTAACAGCCCGTGGCCTTTGACCTAAGCCTTAAATAATTCAGACAATTTGTTCATATAAATCGTGTCCTCCTTGCAAGTCTGTTCCGTTGTATAGTCAAATTGTCTGAATTATTCATGTCACAGGGCAAAGGCCACAGGCTGTCACAGGGTCACGGCCTAGATTCGTGTGTCCCAACCGTCACCCATCTCAGGGATAGATGCAGACGGTGAGGGGCTGTGCCAGTCAGTTGCCAACGGTGCACCGCCCTCACAGCATTTCGGCCAATGAAACACTGCAGCTTGAAGAAGGATCTTAAAGACGTGCTTTTTTTAATGCGAGTTTTGTCATCAAATTATCTCTTCTGAGTTCGAATGTTCCTTCAAAGACACCAGAAGGGATAAATTTGGCAGATTGTGGAATATGGAAGTATGGGGTGCCCAGCAGTGTAACACAGTAGAGAAAGAACGAAATAAACGACGAAAGCCCCAAGAAAGGAACCCGAAAACATCTCCCTCTCGCGCCCCTCTACATCACTAGCTGGGGGTAGACTGCAAACGAGCGGAGTGGCAAAAATCAGCAGTTGGCCGCGAAGTTGTTCCGCCTTCGTCGGCAACTGTGATAAGACCCCAAGCCCCGCTTTTCATTGCAATTTTCGCCACTCTTCACTTCTTCTAAAGTCAAAGGTTAGTTTTCGGAGAACATGTAATCCCATTTCTCTTTTTATCCTTACCCCTTCCGGTGCCTTTAGAAAGAACTCATCACCATTTCCCTTCGTGCCCTGGACGATGAAGCGAAGAAGTTCGGTCTGAAGAAAGTAGAGGTGCTAATTCACAACCCATCCGATGCCGAGTGCCTTAGTCATGGCTCAGAGCTTTTGAGTAGCAAACTAAACAACAATCAAGTATGCAAGACTTTGGCCGAAAGGCTTCAATGGAATGGAGTGCTTGAATGAAATTCCCACTGGCTGTAATGAAAATGACTGAAGCCGAGACGATATAAAATATTAGTACAAAGTACGAAAAAAGAACTAAAATTTCATGGACAATCGCGTGAGGAAATCCCGGTTCAGCCCAGGGACATTCCAGGATCTCAGATTGCGCAATATCGCGTCATTCGAGGCGTCATCTGAGGGATGAGCTGACGAATGTGACGATCACTGATTACTGCACTGTTGTTGACAGAGGTTCATCAACACGTAAATATCGAATAAACAATTTGTTAGGGTGATTTCTCAGCATGACACTACAATATTTAGCTGTTTAGTGGTTTGAAATAGATTGTTCAAGATTCGAAGCAATTGTTGGAGAATAGCCGACAGGTGACTTGACGGGTTTCCAATAAGTCCCAGCCTCATAGGGCTTTGTTCGCCCTACGGTCTTGATGAAGGAGCGTTTAGTTTAAAATGAACACAAATATTTACATCAAGAGCATCTAGCTCTGACGATTTTCATTTTGCAACCGCCAGAGCCTTACAGTCCTTCAACCCTCCGAATCTTTCAGATCTTTAGTGGTGCCAACATAATTCATTATGTTGTGATGAATGTGCTGGCGTGAATCAGAATGCAAAATCGAAGTCTTGTCTCTCAAGGAAAAAAAACGTCGTAGATGGGTAGGTTTGGAATGCATTGTTTCGCAGATGAATGCGATGAGTTCGCCTGACCAATGATGACGAGGAGGCGTGCAAGTTTCCGACCAGTGTTTCAGCAGGTCGGCTCACCAGTGTTGCGTGGAGGGTAATTCACTATAGAAACGACGAAATGAACATTCTTGTGAGACTAAAGCATTGTATTATAGACTGCTACAGTAACTAGCTTCCACCTTGATCATGGATCGTATCTGCTTTCAGTTAGAAATTGTATTGAATGAAGGATGCCATAACTTGATCATTTGATTAACAAATATCCAACTTTGCTACATATTTAACTTCACAAATATCTGCCTTTATTCTTCGGGCTTTATCTTTGACATAAATGGACCAGTTACGTAGCCAAGATCGTGAAATCAGTAGTAAATCAATCGTCCCGTGAAGTAAACCTACTCATGGGTAACTAAACCCCACACTGATCATCGGAACACTTGCATACACCCATGGTGACGTGGTCAACACTTGTTTGACCCTGCTCCCAAAGGCGTTATGAAAGAGGGCTCGATTTACCAGCTCTTTGCTACCTCCTCCTCTTTTCTCTTCGTTCGCTATGAGACGAATATACGGCACCAAACTACCAGTTTAATGCGAATGCTAGAAAATTTGATTTGCTGCGAATATTCTGCCCAGCCACCATCCAGATGAAATGATGTCAATACACCAATCTCACAAGTGGAAATCAGTTTGCTTACTATTATGGTTACCTGTTTATCTAAAGATACCAAGGCAGGAAGATCACATCTCAACCATTCCTCCCTTCCTTCCGCCCATCGCTTCTCCTGTTCTCGATTTTATTGGCTCGAAGTAATGCCATCGATATATCTTTTCCATTATTATCCCTCTCCAATAAAAACAAAAAAAAACGATCCTATGAAAAATACGTCAAGGAATGAAGGAAGCCTTGATGATCGTTAGGCAGCGAGAGATTTCTCGGGTAGTCCATTAATACGTTGAGCTCACACGTTTTGAGATCGTTCTGCCATGCTAGTCATATGTATGTGCAAGGTTCCAGAAGAATGTAGAATGCAGCGCATCCCAAAGCAGTTTAAAAACAACGAATGGTCTGTTAAATTCGAGTAACTGAAGGATGAGCAAAAGAACAGAAGCAAAATAATATGTAAACCAGAATGGACGGGTTTTTTGAGAGGCGTGTAGTGGAAAGACTGGGAAGCCACAAAGCTGTCGCGCCCTTTTGCTTGGTCACGCCCATCCTTACGAGAACGTGCAGTACCCACGGCCGCAAGAGCTGGTGCTCAGTGAGTAGGGTTGAGTTGTTCCCTGCTTGGTCGACGTCAAGGAAGGGAAGAAGTTATGGGTCATGTACTTGCTGTGTAGATGGGTGTATGCCATTAGGACAGAAAATGCGCTTTGCGGCGTTTGGTATACGATGCGATGGTGCGAGCAATATGGGCCCTAAAGGATGGGTTCTGAAGCGATGAACTTGCACTACGCCTCATCGTAGGTGTAATCTCTTCAGGACTCAACCAATACGGCGCCCATAGCTCGCACCATCACGTCACGCGCTAAACGCGGCCACGCGAATTTCCTCCTCTAATGGCATACACACCTGGGTAGATAGAATCATTGAAGCTAACAGTAGTAAGCTTCGTAAGCCAACTATGAGAGCGAAGCCTTAGATCAGTGCGTATTTCTGAAAACCACAGAGCAATTGACTTAAGCTCAAATATTACCTCCTCATTCACTCATAGTACCTCCTGTCACTCCGTTGGTCATTAAAATTCAAGAGCGAGAGTCTGCGCATTCACCTGTTTCGCAGGCTTTATCATAACTTCTTTCGCTTTACCACAAAACCTTTCATTCCGTCGTACAAAGCATTTTCAAACGAAACTGGTCCTCAGTTCTGTGGTCATCCTAGTCCTTGTTTGTTAAGAGTCCTCTTAATTAATGGTGGTGACTCCATCACCTACGAATCAGGTTGTGATGATTTAAAGGAACCGGGAGGGGTCAGAAGAAAGAGGAAGATGCAAAGAAACGATCAATCTGTAACGAACATTCAAAGTTAGAAGCGATAATCGGTGGAAAACCCGGATTCAAAAGCGCAACGTTGTGGTGTGTATTCGCATCAATTCGCATCAACACACTGACTTTCCGAGTTGTGCGCTGTAGAGATGTCCTTTGTTGTCTCGCAGGGTGTATTTCATGCAATGGTGATGATGTGAAATAAGTGATACAACACACAGCAACAAACAATTCAAACAATTAAGTGAAGAATAAGCAAAAGCGTAAGAAAAAGTGTGATGATTACAACTAGTACCTAATTAATTCACTTTCAGCGTCTTGGCAAGGTGCGTTGTGTGCATTGCGGCCACCGTCCTCCCATACCGTAAACCGAAATTGCCCTCTTCCCGGTGTCTTTAACCCATTCGAGCCCGCGCATGCTCTGCAACTGGCAGCCGCGTGGGACCGCCCCGCCCGATGGAGCGTCGCGACTGCAGCTAATATATATGGGCTACATGGGCCGTTGTGGCTGGTTTTTTGGAAGTACTCTGTTTCTGCAGGGAACGCGGAAGGAAGGCCAAATGTATTACGGAATCTTGAACTCTATTGCGATCTCGCGCACTTTCTGCTTCTGTCTGCACCCTGACCGATCTTCGTCATCCACTTATAGTTCAGTAGGATGGGTAGAGATGTAGAACCTGGATTTCTGATCAATCAAAGTGCGCATTCAGCCTTCTCAAGTGTCGCAGCACTATGGAATATTCTGAGGAACACCTGGAGGATGAACTCTACTAATCAAATCAGACGAAGGGACCGATAGCACAGGATAGGTCCGCTGATGAATCGCTTCTTCCTGATAATGATCCTGATTACGAAACCGGCTCTGTAGATGATGGGGAAATGGAACAATTTGTCCATTACTGCTACTATTCACGACCGATGGAGTTTCAATGGAGTGCATGGACCTGCTACTCATGTGTTTATTTGCAGTGAGCCTGTAGATTTTTACAATGTAAGAGTGCGTGTAAGTCAGCGTGAAGTTACAGTAAACCTAATATAGCATACCACCTTATTAATTCGTAGCCTAACTATCAGCTGGCTAGATCTCGCGCATCTTGGAGCCTTTTCACAACACCGCCGCGCAGAGAGTGAGTGAAGGGAGAGAGAGCAAACATACAGTATGATGACTCATCTGACGACGCATACTTAAGGTCGGCGCTCGCTCGTTGGAGGCTTCTTCGAGCTCCCGCTTCTGGACGCCCTGGTATTCGCGGCCCGGACGCCGCCATGATGGACTCCCCACTCGCCGTCCGCTCGTCATCGGATCCTGCTCACATCCTCGACTATCGCCTCTGGGGCCCGTCACCTTCCCCCGGAATCAGCCGTAATCTTGCGACCGGACTGATCTCAAGTTCGTAATGTTCTAATAAATCTGATCTCACTGACTACTGTGCTGTACTATTTATCCGGGACGGCACGACCTTCCACTGGTAGCAGCGAGTTTGATAGCGAGGAGGGCAGGTTAGTAGACTTTTCATTTGGCTCTGCTGGGCCTTCACAAGAAAATGAGATTGGCCACCTCATGTTTCTTGATCTGCCACATCAATCGTTGACGAGATATGGGGTTCGTCCATTTCCACACTACCATGTACTTCTCCTTATCAATCATTTATTTTCTTTTCCGTGCTCATAGTTTTATAAATCCTTTTTCTCCTATCATACGTAAGTTTTGGCGGTTCCTTCTATGACTCTTTCCTCTACCGTTAGTTCCATAGGATTCCTCCGTACACGCTGATAAACTTAGAATTCTATATTAACCATTTTCCTTCTTGTTTCTCTCGCTGGACTTGCGACCGTTTCGCTGACCGTACTCCTCGGGCTTGAGTAACCGTTAACAAAGGGAACCAGAGCTCCGACGGTGCACTTTTGTCACAGAAGCGCCGCTTTGTTCCTTTTTTTCATTCACCATTCTCCGAACTTTTGTCTCAAACTTTCGAACGCCGCCTTGAACTTAGGTCTTCGGTAGTTTCCCAATTAGTCTAACCAATGAGTCACACAAGCCTTTATGTCTCGATTCTGCGTCCGAGCCTCGAAGCTTCTGTACTTCGTGTTTTTCCTTTTTTTAGCAGTAGCCCTTCGCCTGTCTAACTGCACTTCTTTGTCATGCGTCCCTTTGTTTCAATTTTTTTTTTCTTTGTCTCGACGTCGCCTGTTTTGACCGGTCTAAAGCATGAGAACAAGACCCCGTACCATCCATACTAGTGGGTTACGGTAATATGTGCACACAATTAAGAATTATCCCGGGACCTGTTGGTCTTCTACCCGACTCTGTTGTTTTGTTGACGCACAGCTGTGAGCTCGCGGCGGTAGTCCGCGCAGAGGTTGATGTTTTCCTTCGAAGGACCTCCGGAATCGGACCTAGTGGAGTAGGTCAAAGTGTCAGACAGTGTATTGTGATGCTAGCTAGCGATCAGTGTGGTCACGCATCCCAGTGCGGTGGATGAAGTCAGTAAGCCGGCATATTATTGATGTGTTCTGTTGTTGATTAGAGATCAGTCGCAGTTCAGAGAGTTTGCGTACGCTTCGATGGTTCAGTAAGAGTAATAGCTACACACAAGACGTCTTCTAGTGTTCTGGTATTGATAATTCGTGATCGATCGATCGACACCTTGCTTGATACCTAGGCGCCTGGTTCGTTGAGTCACCCCACGTTATCGCGCTTTATGCGCCCGTGGCGCCTACGGCGCACGGAACAGCCGCATTAAACACTTACGCGAAATGTCAGTTTTCGCTCGGCGGTCGAGTTCAACAAATTGAACTCCCGGCCACCAACGGACCTACATGGGTTAATTTGCGGGTATGTCCGCTCACTCAAGGTTCCGGGAGTGAATTTTCGGTGATGGAATTTTGACGTGTTTACGACGTTGTCTCTCCGCGCAACCTTCATGTCGGGCACGGACTTTTCCTCAGTTGTTGATACCCCCGGCTGCATGTACTCTGACCTTTCGGTCGTCCTGTTATCTGTTCATCTACAGTATCTCAGCTTTCGGCTTATCTGCTCATATCGGTCTCAGCTTCTCCTTTCTCATAATATCCGCGAGGGAATGCTGGCTATGTTTTCTTTCTTTATTTCATCATGGTACATTTTCCGCATTTTCCCCTTACAGTACCCTAACAGTACCCCGCCTACTCGGAGGGTTGAGGTCGAGGGTCGCCCCGCCCCTTGCCTCCTTTCTTATATAAGCTTCTTCCCTCAGACCGTTCCTTATTCGTCTTCATGCCTACTACTCGTAGCCAGTCTTCTTCGGCGTCGGGCGGGTCCACTTCTGGATCAGCCTCGCCACCCTCGCTTAACCTTGGGGCTGTTGCTCCTTTACATGAAACTGAGACCGTAGACTCTCCTAGTGGTGTTGGAGCTGTTGCTCCTAGAATCGAATCTGAGATTACGTTGCCTGGTGCTCTTACAGCATCACTTGATAATTCTCTTTCCAGACTTGACGACTCAGCGGTGCTCCATGCAAAGGACGCTAAGGCGCTTCGGGATGCTACATCGGCGGCACTAGCCCAGGTATGGAGAGATGCCAGGACTCAAACTACTGCGTTGGCCCAAAGGATAAATGAAGGTAACACTTCTCTTTCTCGCAAGTTAAATGAATCATTTACGGCAGTTGGCTCTCGTTTGGATTCCCTTCCAGCCGTAGCCATGTTGGGTCAGGACACCACTCCTAAGGTTTCCCCTTTTTCGGGCTCTGTAGAGGATGGCCCCCAATTTTCCGTCTGGTTACGTAGACTAGATGATGTGATTCGCATGAGACCTTCTCCGCTCACCAGTGAGCAGAAAGCCAACTTTCTTATTGGTCATCTCGATGGAGTAGCCCGAGAGAAAGTGGAGGACCTAGATGAGGCTTCACGTAAGGACTTCGATGCAGTAGCTAATCACTTGAAAGCTTTCTTTGAGAGCCCTCAGCAGAAATATGTAGCCCGCCAAAAGCTTTCGGTGTGCAGACAAGAGGTTGGCGAATCAGCATCTACCTTCGCCAACCGAGTCCTCAACTTGGTCCGTGCGGCGACAGCGGGTCAAGACCCCCAAACCCAAAAGGACCGTGTATTAGAGGAATTTGTTGCCAGATTGAGGGGAGACATCAGGTATTTTGTCAAGTTGGATAATCCTTCTACATTTGAACAGGCAGTTACAAAGGCACAGACTGTGGAACAGCTTTTGAGCGAAGCGACAGCTGAGCGCCTCATCCACCCCGGTAAACCCGAGGTCTCCGTTAATGTCCTAGACAAAGGGGAACCGGTAAGAACACAGGTCGCCCAGCGACCCAATGCCCGAAACATTTTTCAGGGTAAGCCTACTAACGATCGCTCACGTCAACCTTTTCAGGGCAATTTGCCTCGTCCTCGCCGAGCTGAGCCGTCGCCGAGTGAACCGCCGCGATGCTACAACTGCAGCGGATTTGGACACATCGCTTCTCAGTGTCCATCGCCATACAACGTCAGCCTTCCAAGTAAGAGAGTACTTTTCCGCCGTCAGTTTGATGCATATAAACGTGACGCTTCTGGGCAGCGCGGAAACGCGCAGCTTATGGCTTGTGATCCTTATTCTTCATCATCGGTATCAACTACTCCGTCTTCCATGTCATCTTCTTCTTCTCCTTACCCGAACTCTCCTCCTGAAGTTTCCCGCATGGCGGACCTCTCTCTTACAGTAGACAAAACCAAAGACGAGCTCGACCAGTGCAAATCTCGAATAGCAGCTTTGATCAAACGTAATGAAGAGCTCGCTCACGCTGCTTTTGAACATAACTCTTCTTCTCAATCCTCTTCATCCGGAAGCGTCATACCTGAGGTACGATTACTATTTATGTGTTCACTTGCTTTTGCTTGTGTTGCATTTTCCGAGGCTTCTGCTGACGCTTGGCTCTGTCCTTCTGATAACCCTACTAATTTATTCTTTGTGCCTTCATCTTATAATTGCTCTTGGTTGTGGCCCAATTCCACTAGACAGCTACAGGCGCTTTCCTTGCACGTGTATCGACCCAATACCAGACGATATGACTCTCCAGCCGTACTCTGTAAGATCGTGCGCCATTCGGTCACTTATTCAGTCAGTCTCATAGGGTACCGCTCACAAGAGCATAAGGAGACTCTTCTTCCTGTCTCCGTCGAAGAGTGTAGGCTCATGTCCCGCAATAAGCGCTGCGTCCATGGTGAGCTATCTCAGCACGGCACTATCTGGCGGTCAACGAACGATCTTCACTTTGAGTTCCCATCCGCTCCTTTCGGCTGTTGCAAAACCCATTCAGCTGTTACCCATAATTGTTATCTCCTCAACACTGTAGTACACGCTCGTCACGACGGAGGTACGCTGGAATCTGCAGCCGGCGACATGTCCGCCTGTCTATACAAGGACGGGTCATGCCTATTGTCTGACGGTTCAGTCGTGATTTGGACCCCCAATCTGGAGGAGGAGTGTCGTTACATCTCTGTCTCTAAAATGAGGGGCTTCCGTATGGGTGACGTCTGGATTAGCGAATCTAAAGAGTTCGCCTTGTCATGGACGGAACACAGTCCATCCGTCCTCGATTGTCAGAAACAGTTGCTCATAACCGACCAGGGATACGCCATAGCTTTCGTACGCCGCGCCACTCGCTCCGCAGATGTTCGTATGGTCACCACTAATCAGCTGTCAGCCCAACTCCTCGCGGTAGAAGGGTCCGTTCAGGATGCTGTAGCTGCACTTTTCCGTCATGCAGTACAGGCCCTTTGCGAACGCACTAACGTGTTGGTCATAGCGTTGCACGCGGCCTTGCGAACTAACCCCACTCTGGCCATGCGTAGCCTCATCGGTCGGAAGGACATTGTAGCCACACATTTAGGCAACGGTTTCGTACAAGTACGCCGCTGTTTTCCAGTTCCCCCATCGGCCGTCACCTTTTTGCCATTCAACGACACCTGCTTCGCATTTCCTCGGATTCGGATCCACCTACGCAGTGGCTCCACTTGGGACACTTTCATCAACCCGTCCACCGGTGTAGTTACCAGCAGGTCATCAGTCATCGATTGTGCAGACCTGTCTCCATTCGTACTGACAGCTAACGGGTCTCTTTTACAGTTGTCCCCATTAACCGCACAGCTTTCGTCAATCCCGCAACATCACGTTCAACCCTTAACTTCATCTCCTTCTTTTGACGTGTTGTCCTTGCCACCTAAGCTCACTATCTTCCATAACCTTATCCTCACTAACCTCAGTGAACTGGTATCCAGTCCTCAACTTCAAGAAATGTGGACAATCCGGGATCAGGAGAAACTGATGGATCACATTGCACAAATCCATCAGGAGAGCCATCCGTCATCCTCTTCCAGTCCTCTCTCCATGTCTAGCTTTCTGCCGTCATTTCCGTTTTCATTGCCTTCTATTTTCGATGTCTGGGTCTTTCTTTGCTGTACCATAGTTTCTCTGGGTGTAGCCAAATCTATACTTATTACGTATATTGGTATTAACTATCCGGGGCTGTTGCCCCTTCTCAAGAGAATGTGTTCATATGTGTCTACTCCACCACCTGCACCACTCGTGCGTACTCCTCATAATTCGCCCACGCTACCACGTGAGCCGCGGGTAGTTGCCGTGACTCCTTTGAAGCCTATGGACTTTGATATATCGAAGGTCGATATTGACGCTCAGAACGCCTGGCCCCCACGTGCGTCCACTGTTCCGGTCCAAGTTCTCTCTCTTGGTAGCGATCACAAATTTTTCGTGACGCAAATTCCTGTTCGGGTGAACGGTCTCTGCATGCTCGCCCTTATTGACACCGGCGCTGGCATTACCGTCGCCAGTAAGTCTCTGTTATCCCTTATAGGAGTGTTTTCTCTGGATCCATGTGAGGTCCCTTCTGCTATCAGTATGGCAGGGATTCCTGTCCCGTTCATGGGCAGCGCCACAGTAGTTCTCCAAGTTGGTAAAGAGAAGTTCCAGCAGAAAGTCCACGTCACGGAGGCTCAGTGCGTCCCTATGAGAGCTGACTCCTACAACCTTATCCTTGGTAATGACGCCCTCTGTCGTCTTCCACCGTGGTCAGTGGATTACCGAAACCGTCTCTTCCGCATGGGTACCGACCAGGTGCAGATTCTTACTTGCTCCGTCACCACGTTTGAACCTCAAGCCTCCCAGGAGAGCTCGGTACGAGCTGCCCAAACAACGGTACTGAAACCAGGTTGTGAAACTCTAGTGCCTTGCTACGTTGCGGACGTTCCTCAGCACGCTACCATGATGGCTTCGTCGTCTTCCATACTCAACAATGGGGAGCTATTTATTTCGCCGGCAGTCTTTAATAAACAGCATCCTCACCTCCTAGTGGCTAACCCCTCCCCGTTCGCTCGGGTCGTTTATAAAGATCAGCGCCTTGCCTCAGCGCAACCCCTTTTGGAAACCCAAGAGGGGACCCTGTCGGAACTCTTATCTAGTTTTTAGCACGGCGGTGCCGATTGCGTCGGCCACCCCCGGGGCTGATAGCTCCTCACCGCGAGACGTGTTCCACATTGACCTATCCCACGCGGACGTAAATGAAGACCAACGTCAGCAGCTACAACAACTTTTTGACGAATATCGGGATCGCATTTCCTCTTCATCATACGACTTGGGATCCTACGAACACAATCCCATCTCTATCAAAACTACCACAGAAATTCCTCCCTCTCGGTACAGACCAGTACGCATTCCCTCACGTTTTCAGAAAGAACTAGACGAACACATAAATAAACTATTGCAGGCTGGTAGGATCGTCGAAAGCGACACTCCATGGGTGCATAACACCGTGCTGGTCCGGAAGAAAGATGGTTCATTGCGCGTCTGTTTGGACTTTCGTCCTCTGAACGACGTCACCATACCGGACCATTATCCGCTTCCTCGGATCGAAGACCTTTTGGAGAAAGTGGCAGGTAACCAGTTTTACACATCTCTTGACCTCGCTTCGGGGTACATGCAACTGTTGCTAGATCCGGAGAGCCAAGCCAAATGTGGCTGGGCTACCCACAGGGGCATTTACCAGTTTGTTTACCTTCCTTTCGGATTGCGCAATGCAGGCGCTTACTTCTCTCGCGCCATGGCGCGCATACTCTCAGGATTGGAAGATAACTGCCTGGCCTATCTTGATGACATAATCGTCTTCGACAAGGACTTCCCCTCACATCTCAACTCTTTAAGGAGGGTCTTCGAGCGCTTTCGTTTATTCAACATCAAAGCCTCCGGTAAGAAACTCACTGATATCGCTCAGTCTAAAATTACTTTCTTAGGTCATGAGATTACTCGTGACGCTTACCGTCCTGCGGAACGCAACATAAGGGCCATCCGCGATCTCCCTCGTCCCAAAACCGTGAAGGAAGTAAAAGGGTTCATCGGCATGGCTAACTTCTTCCGGAAATTCATTAAGGGCTTCGCCGCCATAGCCGCACCCCTCTACGATCTGTGTAAGGGTAAGGCTAAGTTCGAGTGGACATCTCAGCAAGAGGCAGCCTTTCTAGCGATCAAGGAAGCCTTGATTTCCCGGCCATGTTTGGCCTTTCCAAGAGACTATGAATTCGTGCTTCACACCGACGGCAGTAAGGTAGCCGTTGGTGCCGCTCTGTTTCAGCAACAAGAAGAATCCGCTAAACTTGCAGCTATAGGTTACTACAGCAAAACCCTTTCAGAATCCCAGCGTAAGTGGAGCCCCACGCACATCGAGCTTTTCGCCATGATCAGTGCTCTCCGCTTTTTTCGCACTACCATTTATGGGAACCTTACGCGCATTTATTCAGACCACAAACCGCTTACCTTTCTGCTTCGCCACAACAAAACCCACGACAACCTAGCAAGGTGGGCCGTGGAACTCCAAGGTTATAACATCAAAATTGAATACCTCAAAGGGTCATCTAACGTGGTGGCTGATTTCCTCAGCCGCACCGAGTCAAACAATAGCCGCTTTCAGGATGCCACCCCTGAAACAGAAGACATCGTCGAGTTTCCCGTGTGTTTGGTACAGACACCGGTTGATGCCCCAGTACCCATCCGCCCTTATGACGTTCTAGTAGAACAGAAGCAGGATCCTTTCTGCAGTAAAATTATGCACTTTTTAGAGACCTCCAGTTTCCATCCTACTACATCCGACACCGACAAATCCGCAATCATGGACATCGCTGGTACCTGTGTAATACGCAAGAACGGATGCCTCTACAAAATCTCGGAACGCGCCGGACGCAGGTACGAGGTCCTTTTTCTCCCAGACCACCTCGGTCGACCTTCACACTGTCGACTCCGTTCAGGGTCGAGAGAAGGACATCATCCTACTCCTCACCACCCGCACCGGCTTCGACTCTACCCGAGGCGAGTTCCTCAATGACCCCCACCGCCTCAACGTGGCCCTGTCTAGGTGTCGGCACGGTCTGTTCATTCTAGGCCACGAGCAGTCGCTCACTGGCCTGTCATACTGGAACACGATTCTGCAATGGGCTAGTCTCCGTCACGCCATCACCTCCACGACATCGCTTCCGGATCTCTTGGATTAGAAGGGTAATCTCCTTTCTATCATCTACGAGTGAGTACTTTTCTTTTATTTTCGCCTTGTCGAAGTCCGAGGTCGGACTTCTTTGTAATGAGGGGAGGTGTAAGAGTGCGTGTAAGTCAGCGTGAAGTTACAGTAAACCTAATATAGCATACCACCTTATTAATTCGTAGCCTAACTATCAGCTGGCTAGATCTCGCGCATCTTGGAGCCTTTTCACAACACCGCCGCGCAGAGAGTGAGTGAAGGGAGAGAGAGCAAACATACAGTATGATGACTCATCTGACGACGCATACTTAAGGTCGGCGCTCGCTCGTTGGAGGCTTCTTCGAGCTCCCGCTTCTGGACGCCCTGGTATTCGCGGCCCGGACGCCGCCATGATGGACTCCCCACTCGCCGTCCGCTCGTCATCGGATCCTGCTCACATCCTCGACTATCGCCTCTGGGGCCCGTCACCTTCCCCCGGAATCAGCCGTAATCTTGCGACCGGACTGATCTCAAGTTCGTAATGTTCTAATAAATCTGATCTCACTGACTACTGTGCTGTACTATTTATCCGGGACGGCACGACCTTCCACTACAATCACTTTCTCAATACAGATATGATGGATTTCATCATCAAGAAAACAAGTAGATATGGGAAGCAGAAAGTCGAAAACAGGGGAGCAACTTTCCACCACAGATTGAGAAAGTTTTTGGGGATTTGTCTCCAGATGAAACTAGTGAAGTGACCTGCTAGAGTTTCTTTTTGTAAACCTCTTTGTGAAACTAGTTAATCGTCACCAACTTCGAGAGGTATTTTCTGTGTTAGCTGTATTTCTTGAAAATATTGTAAAGACAATATCTTTTTGTGACCCACAACGCATGCTTATTCATTTAGCCGAGCTCAACATTTGATAAACAAAACTTATTAAATAAGTGCCATGGTGTCGAATGGGTTAATTAGATTCGTTGACGAAGAACATTGTAACAACATCGCGTTGAAAATGAATTTCAAGAAGCTTATATTCAGATATTGACCAGTATTGAAAGTGTGGATGAAAATATATAAATAACGAGAGATGCCGCGACGGCAGAAATTTAAGCATTTCTCAAGGAAGCAGTGAAACCATAGCAACATCTAGCTTGATGACATATATTTACTTAAAATATGAGTCTATTCAAATTTGAGTGCAGTTGCAATACGTGAATTTAATGAAGAATGCTTCGTCGCCATAGTCAAAGTTCGAAGTTGCAGCTTTCATCATAAGTCCATGCTTACTACGCACACCTGCATTACATCCATATTTAGGGCAATGGTCACGAAGGTGAGGAGGGGAGAAAAATTTAAAGAGACGATTGCTTCAAATGAAATTGATTGACTTGGATTTTTCAACAAACGTAAATAAAATTAATTGACTTCGCGCTTTCAGGGAATGAATCTTTGAGTAACTATTCAGCATGGGGTGTGTAGCCTTATGTCGAAACACCGCGTGCTTTGTTGCTGTTTTTAAGTTTTCAATCCTTGTTGTTGAGTATAATTGTTTTAGAGGCTTAAATATTGAACTGTGGTCAAGAGCGCAGGGGAAAAGAGTGTGAGGAGCGCAGGGGGGCATCTCACTATGGACATTAATTACCTTACCTTTGAAGGAATAGGAATCACTTTTTTACACTAAGGCTCAAGCAAAAATTCAAAAAAAAGCAAAGATATTTATCTGAGTGTGCAGATCAACCCCTCAAAAATCCACTCAAGATGTTTAGATGGGCAACTTTTCATTAGATGCCCCTCCTCTCATTGCGACTGCAATCATACAGTCTGCATCACTGCATCATGATACTCTATACTGCATGCTACTATAAACACAGCAAATGCAGCTTTTTTTGAAGGGCTTCCCCGGTGCCATAATTTCGGGTCCTGAGCAGATCCCAGCTGGCAGCGTCACGTCGTGCTGATGGCGTCGAGGATGCAAAGCCGCAAAGCGATTTTCGACATAGGGCTGCATACCCTTCCGCCTTGGAGCGCCATGGCGGCACTACCTCCGCTCTCCCCCATTGTTACTGTCCCCATTTGACTTGTGCTCCCTTATTGGTCACATGAGTCGAAAGGGCTTGGTAAGATTGGATTTGTGCATGTCAAGTGCTGTGATGGCTCACCGGGTGGCATAATAGGTGCATCTCGAATAGGGTGCTATCGCAATGAGGGGGCATCTTATAAAAAGTTGCTTATCCAAGCATCCTGGAGAGATCCTTGAGGGGTCAATCTGCACATCAGGTGTATACGTTTGCCTATTAATGGAGGAAAGAAGGGGTTTCTCTCTTACTTTAGGCTAAGGTAAATATGAAGTCCATAGTGGGATGCCCCCCCCCCACCCCATTAGGATAGCTCCTCGAATAGTTCCTCAAGAATGTACTGGCCCAATGGCACCGTCATGCTGAGTTCAGCCTTTTTGCCATGCTACCAAGGCTGGAATATGCACAGGTTCAAGAGCTGCTTTGGGTAAAATTTCGAGGGAATACGCCCTTTCCCCAACTCGACCACGTCTTAGAACCTTGCTGGCCCAAAAATCACTGAAAAATAGCCGGTCGACGAGATAACGCGAGTGATCTTCCTATTTCCTAAACACAAAAGACGGCTCTCTTCATGAAACTCCTCAGGCATAATCCGTATTGTGAAAGGACGAATTCTGTCCAACTATCAGGGGGTTTTGTATACTACAAAAATAAGGATTATTAGCTATTAGAGGTTGAGTAAGGCTTGAGTGACACCGAAACGGTGGTGTTTCTGTGAGATCTGAGGGCTTGAGTGGCATTCAAGAGCCACTTCGCACTATTTTCTCGGGAACCCCTCCGTTTAAGGTTCCGGGGATCAGCTGTTGCACTCGCCAACCTGCGATTGCTATTATCCTCCAAATTGTTTGCGTAGACCAGCCCAGACTAGCTGTTATGAATTCGATCGTCTTGGGGCGAATGATTCAATTTTGTGGGCGCGAACACAGTTATCCTCAGCCCCACGTCTAAAAATAGATGGTCCGGTTAGACTGCAGTCGACTGGTCCATCGCTGAAAATCCTACGAGCGGGTGTCTTGCATTTGCATGCTCACTCCCCCATATCTTGGTGGCATTGATAAGGTGCCTAGAAAATCCATATTGCACCTACACGCAGTTTGTGTGACCATCATATTGCGCTGCTTTTCTTCAGGATTACCCAGATAGGTGCGAGAAGATAAGAGCAGAGACTAGGACAGTGAAAATCTCCCGCAAGTCATTTCAGGTGCTGTAGAAATGAGGGGGCATCCCACTACGGAAATTATTGTGACCTATGCAAGTCTAGAAGAGGAAAGGAACCCCTTCCTTCCTCCACGACTTTTTTGTTACCCTTACATTTATATTGTATTTGCCCAATAAGGGCACATGCAAAGTTTCACGCGAAAAAGTAAGAATCCATCTAAGATACAGCTCCCCAAATTCTTGGTCGGGTGGGAGGGTCCTCCGAGGAAAAGCCCCTGTGGTGCTGTATCTTTGGGTCTAATGGCTCAAGCTGGCGTGTGCACTTGGAATTTATCAAGGCCTTGTAGAAACCACTTGTTCCCATTTCATGCTCCATTACCCTCCAAGTACATACTTTAGACAGGCAGGACAGTTGGTCAGACAAAAGAAAGTTGGTGGAGTAGTTACAAGTAGCACTGCATCGTTTATGGACCCAACCAGATGTAAAACTATCTCGTGCGGATCTCGGCGTTGCAAGTAGCGGCGTACCCAAAAGGTAATCTGAAGAGGATCTCGGCGATGTGGTTTAGCAAATACAGCGTACATCTTTATTAAATGCGAGCGGTCTCTTCCTGGATGCGGCACATCAGCCATGGTCTCCCTGATGATGGGGTGTGTACCATTACTAGAGCAGAAGATTCGCTTTGCGGCCTTCGCTGTGCGACGCGGTTCCTGGAGCCAGGATCAAGCCTGAAGTAGAGGAAAATTTTCAAAAATACAACCCCCCTCCAAAATGGGGCTCCATACGACTCCCCCTCCCCCATTCTTCAAGTTCCGCTACTTCTGTGGCTTCTGCCCAGCCAGTGCGATTCACCAAGGAAATTAAGAGCCTATGGTAAAAAAAACACTGAGGCCAAACCAAACACCTGAAAAAATGAGAGAAATAGGAGCCTAATGAAACTCAGTACTCATATTCCAGGACAAAATCCTCTAAGGTAAGAATCCATCAATCTCAATACTTATATTCCGGAACGAAAGCGTCGTCGACGATGGGCATTGCGCTCGTCCTCTGATGACAGAGGAGAAGGCTTAAAAGTCGTGCAGGCTATGCGGCAAGGATAAGAGATGAAAAACAAGAATAGCAAAGGTAAAGTTAAGAGAAGAGCCAGGCAGGAGCCATGCAATACCCTCCAGAGCGCCCCATCTGATCGCGCGAAGTTGCTGCGGTAGTGACGCGGCGATCAGATAGGGCGTGGTATCTCCTTCATACTAAAGTTGGACATTTTTGAATACTTGAAACTTTACATAGACCCACCTTTCGAAGTACTGCAAACTGGTTTCTCAATAACTTTCTCAGACCAATCTATTTGCCTTTTGGTTTCCTAATGGTTGCGTAGTTCTCGGTATGGGTATCTAGTCAAGGAAATTTTCGACAAATTTTGAAGTGTTTCACTTCAAATGGTCATAACATCCTTGAAGCTCAACCGTATGAGTGCGGTCCTATTGAGCGGAGCCTCAGCGGTTGCCGCTTCTGAATGACTACCTGAGCAGTACCATATCTCCAATGAAAGAAGACATTTTGAGGGAAACCAGTCGAAGAAATTTTTTTCAACGAAGTTGCTAGATCTACCCACGAATCTTTGGAAAAAATGGTCTATCGCATCTGCTACGCCTCCAGAACGCATTTTCTGCTCTCAGGAGGCCATCGAAAGGGTGGTTGATTTCGGTTGGCCTGCTTGAGGATTTCCTTCCCATTCTCTGTGAACACAAATGCTAATCCGAACCGCATAGTGACTTGCTAGCACCAGTTTACGTGTCTGCAATCGTACTAGGACATGAAAAAAAAACAAATGAGCCCATTTTCCGCTTTCATGCCATAGTTTATGGATGATTCATTCACGGTGGTACCTCTGGATAGATATCGCTTTCAACGATAACTGTGTGAATTTCGGAGATGTATCAGTACGTGGTTTCGTGCCAGCGGACCAGCAAAACGATTATTGGCATGGGCCGGCTTCGTTATGCGTCGTACCATGCATGAGGTTATCAGATGATTAAGTTAAATTAGTTTCGGGTTCGAACCCAGTTAGTCAGTTCTATAACATCACCCTCTTTACACTTTAAACCCTCAGCCTGAGAATTTCCGTTGATCGCTGTCTACCTCAAGGAACGACCCCTTTCTCTCCCAGCGGACCAAATACGACCCACCCTGCCGAGGATTCTAGACGGAAGCTTGACCTCGCCCTAGAAGGAGAACCGAGCCAAGAAAGGCGGCTGGAGCTAAATAGACCGCTTCGGTTCCTTTGGAAAGGTGGTCAAGCGATTTTGTGCTGTTTTGCCTTGTCCTGATATCTCATGGATATACGGCTTGATCGTGTGCGACGTGATCGCGTCATGAATTTGAACCACGTACGTTCGATCTATCAAACCTATACTCTCCGTGGTTATGTTACTTTACTTAAAGGGACAGTTTACGATAATATGAGTGTCTCGGTTCCATCCGCGAGTAGATAGACCCTACCACAACGGCAAAGCGTGTGCCATCACCGGGTGCGAGGGTTTAGCGCCAAACGCGTAGAGAACCCGTGAGTCAGCTGGCGGCCACCGGCTCAAGATGGCCCACACCCATTCTACGACTTAGCCAGCAGAGCAGCGGTGGCATTACGTGGATAAGAGGCATGATATGTACTGCGATAAGATAAGAGGGAGGATTCTCATAGTAATAGCAACCTCGTCGAATGATATCATCACGCGAAAACTTGTTAAATTGCTTGCTTCTGATTGTAAGGTAAGTTGAAAACTCGCCGAAGCAAAAGGTCAGGAATACCTTATTTCAAGGATTTTCGAAAATTTCTGTGGCTGCTTCTTCGCTTATGTGTTCTTCAGCACCCTCAGAGCCATTACGGAACGCGAAGGCGCGCGAAAATTATCATGAATTGTGCCTTTAAAGGCACCGGCAGGCGTACGAGAAAAATGAGAACTGTGAATACATGTTCTCTGAAAACAAGCCTTCCTCTTCAGAGGAGGTGATGTGTGGAAAACTCGCGTTGAAAAAGTGCGGCTTAGGGTCTTATCGCGACCCCTAAACACGACTTGTCGTTCTGCAGTTTTGAAGCCGGCCGAGTTGCCGATGAGGCGCAACAACGATCGCGGCCGGCTAATTTAGCCTTTCAGCCTGTCTGCAGTCTAGCTTGGTTAGCGATGCAGAAAGTTCCGGGAGAGAAGAGGATATTGGGCTCCTTCTTCCAGGGTTTTCCGCCGATTTGTCCCGTTCTTTTTCTAGTTACGTTGCTGGGCACCTCTATTTTCATACTCAACAGTCTGCCAAATCTACCCCTTCCAATGTCTTCAAAGGCAGTGGTAGGGATAAATTGGTTGCATCATTCATTCCAATCTTTGATAATGACCGGTGGACGTTTCTTCACGAAACCTGACACGTCAAGCATCACACAGTTCCGAACGATACGGCTTTGATACGATACGATTGGTATCATTTTGCTATCATGCTCATTACTCTACACCTCAGTCATTCTTCATCAATGTAAACCCTGGGAGGGGAGCCGTTTCTCAGCGGATATTTGAACAGAATATCAGCAAAAATGTGGATTGGCTTCGAAGCGTGTGCATCTCCATGGTGTCACAAAAGCCCTTCTCCCCCCCCCCCTCCCCCTTGATATCGATTCTCGTCATATGGAGAGACCAGTTGGGCTACCGCACAGTACTGCGCGAATAACACAATACATAGAAATATGTGATGCAAAAATGATCGATATGGACAAACCGATATCCTGAAGTCCATATCGCTCAAATCCACGCTTTGATTAGAGCTGTCTTGGGCCTTAGCCCAACTGGTATCTTTACAAATACCTATCACTATTCGGAATACGTAGTTCAGCAGTCGAAACACGAAAGCGTGTACTGATATCGGAATACTGTATTCACTTGCTGAGCATTTAGTGCTCGAATTATTGGGTGACGATAATCTAGACACTTAGGTACCATCGTATATCGCACCGCTAAAGAAGGCCACCTTTTTGCTGTGGTCCAAATGATATCGATCAATTCCTCTTGTTATAGTGACGTAGATGGTCAATGTAAATGGATCAGGAATGAAACGATTCCATTCACTCACTAATCATTTAACTCTGTGGCTGAAGTAGTCACGGTTGGCAGTTTAGACGGTTCAGGGATCAATAGTTTGTGTTCGATTGCATAGATTGGTAGCAATTTGTCTACTTGCTGAGCCCCCAATTCTTACATGTTGGGGGTAGATCCATATGTCAGTTGCACTACTATTTGAGATTTCATTTAATCTAGCGGTCCATATCCATTATCATACCCTATATATAAATTGTTACTAGTACCGCATGAGAAAAACGATACCAGTACTCATAGAAAATGTGTTCACCTAATGGCACCCAGCATCAGACGCTTTTACTAAAGCAGTCGCATAGTAGCAGTGAGCGGTGTACCGGAGTTTCTCCCATTTACTTCCTAACGGCTCTCATCAGCACTAATCACTCATTATCAGATTCGGTGCGTCACCATTAAGATATCCGTATTGTTCCCTACAACAACTGTGAGTGTGAACACTCCACTATCAAATTAAATAGCGAGACAGATTTGGTGACAGTTGCCTTTAGACACTTCTTATCGATTCTTATCAAACGTAATCAGTTCTGCACCATCAATGTCCCCATCCCATCCTTCGAAACACCTATGAGTGTCTGCGCTCCAGATTCAATCCGAAAGGCAAAACGGATTTGGCGACATCTTTCAACTGCTCCTTATCAACCCTTATCAGCTGCTATCTTCCGTCCCTTATCATTGATGTAACCTTGCTATCCCTATATCAGTTGTGTAACTCAGGATCACATCATTGCTGTGACGCGAGGTATAAATTTCGTTACAAACAGGCAGCACAGACAGATAGGCTAACAACGTTCAACAACAATTAAGTTTCAGTTGTTGCTAAACATTTAGATAATCATGAGACTCCGGAACAGCACAGTATTAAAGATATACAAACATACTTAGCGAACTATATACAACAGTATTGTTCGGCTTGTACTGGACAAGATATCAAGAGGATTGTGGGTCCGATAGCTTGATGTGCTAGGACGTCTCTTACTTTGTCTAGATACCAATTTCTTGAAAAACAGACACACACACGACACATACCACATACACCACATAGCACACGCACCACACACATCACACTCTTTTGGCGGATTATAGTAGGTTGATCGGAATTGCTTTTTTCCTATGAACCCAAAATACCCATAAACACATTACATCGGAAAGGAAACATCCCTAACTAATCATTCCTCAGCCAATCTTTCTTGTAGCATTTTTGATTCTTCTTACCTGTAAGAGATCTGCATTCATGGTAGCCGATCTATGGCCATACAAAATATCGTAGCTGCAACAGAACGCTCGAGAGTAGAGATATTTTTCTACTGAAAATATCATTTTCCAGCCGTTATTTTTCTATTCGAAATATCAGTTTCCAGCCGATCGTCTTTCGAGGCTCCTGATCAGCCGTCACCAGTTGCTATCACTTCCCTTCCCTCACCACTGGTGTCCCCTTATCACCCCTTATATCACTTCAAAAATTCAGAGTCCCGGCTCCTGCGACGCGAGATATCAATTTCGTGGCAGACGGACGTACAAAGGGACGGACGGACGTACAGACAGACGAAGCGTTTTATATATAGTAGGGATTGGACTATTTCCAGGCATGCGTAAGCATCGGTTTTGAAAAAGATTCCCTCTTATACCGATAACTGTAGGGCTTGGCTGGCTGGTTGAAATTTGATATCGAGGGCATCGTGAGCTCGATATGATGGGACGCCTCCAGGTAATTATCTACCCCGCCTTGACCTTTGGGTTTCACCAATTGTTTACGTCGCGCATAAAGTGGAGTAAAACAAGGATTGCTTGTGTTACTTCAGAACAACATTGCTTCGTCTCGGTGCGAGCCGTATGAGAGTTGTCCTTAAGAGCCTCTCGTTTCCACACTCTTCTTTCTAGGGAAGCAAAGGTAATATCTATTGGCGTGACGATTTTTTTGAGTGGTCTTCCGAACAGAAGTCCTCGTTAGCAAGATTTACAAACAATAAGCCAACAGCCGCACAAATAAATTACACCGCTTATCTGCCGCTGAGCAGGAATCAAATGCCTAACGATGCAGGTGAACCATTTGTAGATACGACTTAGTGTAGGTCCATGAACTAACCGGGTAAGGTTTTTAATGTTTTTGGTGTTTTAGCTGTGATTTTTGCCGCAGTCTACGACACGTAGATTGTTATAAACGCGCTGGATTGCGAGTCCTCCACCTTTTATGAGCCTTTAACCCAAACTGCTTCTGATTCCGTGTCAGTGTGGTTCGTTGGAAACCAAAGATTCTGCCCTCAACACAGCATACTTGCAACAACTATAGCGACAGGGTCAAACGAACAGTTCTGCAGATAATGTGTGCTACTCCAGGAATTATGGCATAGCACAAGCTTGACATGACTACCTGGAGGGTAGGAACACCATACGATGTGCGGGCAGAGGAACATCATGACGTTTCCATTCACTCGAGGAGCCAACCCTCTCGCGCTACAGTATGATGTTATGTTATGTTTATTACGCTGCTAATGGCAAAACGTAGAACAAACAACCAAAACCAGAAACCAGCATATTAACTGAGCATGAAGTATTTTTTGGAACAAAAACACAGTCTAGGTAAGCAATACCACAATTAGGATGCACAACAAGGACCATTATACAACAAGACCATAATTTTCACATCAAACTCATAAGGAGCAGTGAAACTCAAGGAATCAAGAAATCACATACAGATAGCATTTTGGCTGTGCGACGTTTGAATTGTTTCAACGTGCCGAGTCTGCCCTCTTAGTTACTTTGTTGTATAAGCTAGCCGCTCTAAAAGTGAAATTTCTGGTCCTTAAATTGGTAATAGGCCTGGTCAGGAAAATCTCCACCCCTGGTACAAGGACGTACCAACTTATAAGATCTAAATAAACCTGTTGTGCCTCGGATTACAGGAGACGAAGAAGCATAAGAGCAGAAAATAGAATAAACAATATACGAAACAACGGGTTTATATACAGTCCTAAATAGGCGGTCTAGATCATTGACCCCTGATCCTTAGACCACCTACAATGACGTTGATCCCTTCGTGCAGATCAACGCATTCAGAGATCCAACAGAACCAAAGTCATTGACCTGATACAAGAGTTTATAGACGATACACACATCAAAGATTTTTCGCCTTGATTCAAGGGTTGCTAGTCCCAGATACTTGTTTCGAATACACGCTTCAGAAATCCTAGAGTGTAAGAAACTGTTACATCGAAAACATATTTTTCGCGTAAAGTTATTTTGTACCTTCTCGAGCGATAATATCCTTCCTCATAGTGGGGTGAAACACAGTGGCATCAGTCTCGACCAAAGACCGTACATAGGTCTGATAGGTTTTTAACAAAATGGACTTATTCGTCGCAACTAATGCCCTGAAGATATGCCATGTACACCACGGAGCTAACTCACGCCTCTTATTAATGTGCATAGAGTATTGGTGTAATCAAACCCGAGATCCCTTATGAGATTGACAGGGGAGATTCCTATCCCATCAACCATGACAGGGGAGATTCCTATCCCATCAACCATGACAGGGGAGATTCCTATCCCATCAACCACACAAGGGCGGGGAATAGCCTCAGGATCACGAGTGATTCTCATACACATTGTCTCATTCGGGGCTAAGGGCAACTGCCATCGCTTTGACTATCTACTCGGACGAGCAATGGCCTCCTGAAGTTGGTCACTATCCGATATTTCATTAATGCTTTAAAAATCTTTACATCATCAGCATACATCTTTGTTTCAACATCAAGCCCATCAAACAGATCTGGAATCTCGGAAGTGTAAATGTTGAACAGGACAGAGGATAGTACTCCACTCTGCGGTACTCCACTAGGCACATGCTTACAAACTGTATGACTATGTCCAGCCGGCAACTGGATTGTTCGGTCAGAGGCGAAGTTTGTCAACCATTTAATGAGAATAGGATGGAAGCCCAGTACCCGCATCTTATACAACAATTTCTCATAAGATACCCTATCGAACGCTTCTCTTGTCAAGCTCCTTCGACCAGTATTCTAGACTGTCAATCATATTTGTCTCCAATGGACGTCCTGGGATAAAGCCATGTTGAGCACGAGGAACGATTTTAGCTACAGCGATGTACTTCAAAATATGAACTTCGAGCATTTTTTTAAAAAGCCTACAAAAGAGGGATGTTATACTTACTGGCCGATAATTCGCTGGATCAGAGGAGGTTTCTTTCTTCAGCACTGGAGTTACAAGAGAATGCTTCCAGCGCCCAGGTACATCCCCTGTCATGATGTTCCGGAAACAAATCCGCATGGCTCGGGCATGCATGTCACACGACCTCTTTTGATTTTTCTAATTTGTAAGTTATCCTCCTTTCTCTCTTTACTTCCCGCTCTTCTTTTTGACTGTATGCATAATGACTAATTCTTTTGTACACCTCTGCTTGCATTTCGAGAAATCCTTCCATTATATAAACCAGTAACTTTGTGCGTCTGTTTGTCGGTATGTCGGTATGTAAGTATGTTTGTATGTAAGTATGTCTGTATGTAAGTATGTCTGTCCGCAAATGAATTATTGTGGTAAGAGAATTATAGAGCGAAGCAACCGCCTCAGGTAGGAAGAAACCGATGGGTGTTGGAGTATCATTGTGAGGTTATGTTATCACCGTGACAGCACCTCCTACTTATATAAACACCTATTTCGTACCCTCTCCGTCATTCTGCGGTGCGCTGACGTCGCAGTAGCAGTCGGCACACAGGGATGGCATGCAGATATGTTTATTTCAAGAGGAACAGTACCACTTGGAGTAGACCGACAAGAGGGTGGGTAATTAGGAAATAAGAACTGTTTCATGCTTCCTAGTAAGTCATTCTCGGCTTAGTTAGCTATCATAAAAAGCGTAGAGGGCCGGAAGCGGATGGTGGATCTCACAAGGAGTACATTCTCTGATCTCTGTGGCTAATATGTGGCACCAAAGGTGTAGCGTACAAGTGTGAATTCAACAATGTTCCTACTATATATAATACGTTTGTCTGTCTGTCCGTGTGGTGTGTCCGTCTGTTTGTCACGAATCCATATCTCGCGACGCAGTAAAGCTGGAACCCTTAATTTCACAAGTGGAGTAGGGTTTTTAAAGGGACCCTAGGGGTGTAGGTTGGGACACACGAATCTAAGCCGTGACCTTGTAACATCCTGTGGCCTTTGATCGAAGCCTTAAATAATTCAGACAATTTGTTCATGTAAATCGTGTCCTCCTTGCAAGTCTGTTCCGTTGTATAGTCAGATTGTCTGAATTATTCATGTCACAGAGCAAAGGCCACAGGCGTTCACAGGGTCACAGCCTAGATTCGTGTGTCCCAACCGTCACCCGGACCCTAGCGGTGGTGGACTGAAAGTGATAGCAGCTAATAAGGGCTGATAAGGAGCATAGAGAGGCGTATGTCACCAAAGTCGTTTCGCCTTTCGCGTTGACCCTCACAGGTGTTGTGCGGGATAGGATGGGGACGTTAATGGTGGGAGTCCCTCATTGATAACGGCTGATGAGATTCGATAAGGAGCCTTAAACGGCCACAATTGTGGGATCCGTCTCGCTTTTCGCATTGGTCCTGTAGCGTTCATACTCACAGATGTTTTGCGGAGTAGGACGGGGACATCGATGATGGGTGATCCGGATTGATGACGGCTGAAAAGATGTCGGGAAATCCGTTTCCCTCTCACTAGATAGTGGAGTGCCCAAACTCATAGTTGTTGTAGGAGGTGGTGGGGGGACCCTGTTGGTGACGGATTGAATCTGACATCGCTGTTCGCTTGATTAGAGCCGTTAGGAAGTGGGTTAGGAGAAATAGAGTACACGGCTGTTCACTACTACACGACCGCTTCAATAAAAGCGTCTCATGAACAGTGCCATCGGAGGGACATACTTTGATTTGTTCTGATATCAGTTGCCGATGTATCGACCGCTAAATAGCCTAGTGTCCAAGTAATGAGACGATCTTTTTATACTGCGTTCTACATTTCATGCTCAGGATACCATCTATATATCCATCTATTACACAAATCATTTACTTTGTAAGGCGGTTTGTATACCGGTCTGTATGTCTGTTCGTCCGCAAGTGCGTGGTTGTGATAAGGGAATGATAGAGCAAAATAACCGCCCTGAGACGGAACACGTTTATCGGTGGGGTTGTCGATATCTCTGTCCGTCCGCAAGTGATCGCGATTAGAAAATGATAGGGCAAACAACCTCTGTAGGCAGAAAAGAGAAAATGACGGCTGTTGGACTGCCATTGTAAGGCCATGTTATCGTAGTGATAGCACCTTCTACTTATACACTTCATTTGTACTTCCGCTGTCGCTCTGCGGTGTGCAGAAGTCGCACTAGATTTTAGCGAAGTGGCATGACGCGCAGGTATGTTGAGTTAACGGAGGAGCAGTGCCCCTTGAACTAAACCGATCATAGAGTGGGTAATTAACAAGTCATAGCCCGCTAGATAGCTATCATAACGTGCATAGATGGCCTGAAACAGATGGTGGACCTTACCACTACAGAGCACACTCTCTGGATTCTGTGACTAATGGGTGGCAAAACTGGACGTGTAGATGAGTGTGGATTCGATAAAGTTGCCAATGCCGTGTGACGCGCGAAAATATTGCGTAGCCAAAACTGGTGCATAATCAACTAGTAAGCTTCTCCATGCATGCAAATAAGTTCATGCACGAAAAGGATCATTATCGTTGTGGAATCAGCTTCTAATGCAGTAGTAGTCATCTTCGAAATACCTTGAGTAAGATCCAATATAAATTTTTCGCTCAACACATGTTATGCAATTCTTTGGCTAATTCATACATTAAAATACTGATGAAACAAAGTGTCTAGATAAAAAGAATAGTTATCAATAAGAGATCTGTTCGGGGAGTATTGACGATCTTCGAACTACTCTTTGGAGTGGACCCGCTCTTCGAGTGACTTGTCTTTCGATCCGCTTTCCTTTGATCCAACTGTTTTACTTGCAGAACCACTTCCCTTTGATTTTATGCCTGTTGTGATCTCACTGGAACCATGTAACCTGGGATTTTTTCTTAATTTTCCAGCACCTCGTTCCAGATCCCTCTTCTTCAACTGAATCGAACTAAGGTTATGTGTGTACGGAAATAAAATGATAAAAGCATTTACCTCATGTCGTATTCCTCGATTTTTTATTACGAGTAATATGATGACGGCAATCAAAATGAGGCAGAGGATGCCTAGTCCTAAGAAGGGTAACCTAAAAAAAAGTGCACGATTAAAGGCAGTACATGGAATGAAAACTTGAAAATGTATTTTATCGTCCAAATTAGATTTCGGAAATGTTTTAACGCTTGATGAAGACATTCAGAATTGAGTACGGAGCATAATCTGAGTTTCGTGTCCCCGTGCGCTATGCCCATTCACCTCGTCGCACCGGCTCGGGCGCTTCTTTCCCCACAATATCTCATGCCTCAGAGGCAGTGTAAACTTCTGGCGGAGTTAGCGCCAGTATCGGCGTGAGGGTTACTGAGGGGACCTACGCCGTGCTTGCTCTCGCCAGTGCCTACGCGGGAACAAATGGTGGAGCCTTAGCTGCTCTATGTTGGAAGATACATACATCGGTCGTGCTTTCCAAGAGGTTTACGTGGTTTATCCCTTTCATACGTGACTGTTTCGCCGACGGCGTTACAACTACGTCAAAAGCGGTCACGCGTTGGGATACGATAGCTCGATCTATTGAGGGTATTATTGCTAACACATAATTTTAACATCAAAGTTAGGCATCGTAACCTTCACGTCAAATCAACACTAGCTTGTGGCACTTAGCGTTCATGTTCTGCGATTATTCAATGGAAAAACATCAATAAACATCAATAAGTAAGCAAGGAAATTGGGTGCTATGTGAGTTAGAGGGGGACACTCGACAAAAGCGTATGTCGCGCCCAAGTTTTGCTTGTAGGCACTCTCAAGGTCATTTTATGCTTAGATACAGCTAACTAACTGAGAAAACGATTGAGTTATTCTTCCATTAGTAAATTAAGAAAAATTCGCTTCAGCTGGACTTACCAATCACTTACGCGTATTCGCCTAAACCTAGGGAAAAGGAATCCCCTTTCCCAAGGCTTAGGCTTACATAGAATGGAAAAAGCACGAATTTGCTTCATCATAATCGTTTCTATGCAGAATTCGATCCCAATTCGGCCAGCTCTATGACTTCTCTGCGCTCTTGCGCGTTGAAGACGCTGGCCTCCCTAACTCACATAGCAGCGGAAAATGAGTACGAAGAATAACACTCACGGGACGAACCCAGCAACTTAGAGCTTACGAGGGGCTGCAAGGCCCCGTCCTGCAGAAGCGCGTGCATGTGTCAAGCCATCATGGCAGACCTCCGTCGACCGCGAGTCACGTCGGAAAAGCACAGACAAAGAATAGCGACGATGTACTGCGGAGGTGCGAGGACGGCGTGGAAGGCTGTTCATTAGGTAAGTGCAAAGACCAGCAGACCAGCTTGGCGCAATCAAGAGCGAAACTGAACCGAGGAGCTTCTACCATCCTCTTATTCTCTGCCGTCTTCAGAAAGCTCGGCAGTTGAGTAGTGCCGAGACCCGCGTGCGCCCGATCAGATGTGATCTACATGAATCGGACGAAGCGCACGACAACCATAGTCGGACGAAGGACATCGACTGCAACGATGCCCTTTTTGTATCGTTCAAAGTGCACCTATCACCACCAAATGTGCTAAGCGTCTGATCGTATCCAAGATTTTAAGTTATCAGGGTCTCCAAAAATCCTTGGCACACTTGGCCACGCCAATTTGCTGAGAAGATCTCTCTACACGTCGAAAGAACAAGAGGTGTTGCACGACTATGAAGTGAATTCACGGCTATCCCCCATACTTGGGTGTGGGTCGATTCGGACCGTGATGCCGCGCCAGTGGGCGGGGCATGAAACGTCGTACTTCTCGCGGCCAGGATGGCAGAAAACAGTTTTTGAATCGTGGAGGGGGACAGTAAATGACTGTTGTAGGCATGTGGGCTCTCACGTGTGGTCTACCGTTGTCAATTACAGACCACCTTTTGGGCGCCAATTTCCTGGGATACTTGATCAGGTCGACTACTATATAAACCCGACATTTGCTTTAGATTGTTATTGTATTCCATTCGTCATGACTGATAAACTGTAGTTGTTTGTAATTAACATAACAACTGTAGTAACAGGGTCATCTGTTTTCCGCCGCACTAGGTCATTGGCAGGGTAGGTTGACGCAGTTTTGGGGACAGCACAACGTGAGTTTGTAATATACCTTGCATATTACACAATAATACTACTGCCACTTTTTAGGCCTGAGGAAGGTGCTACGCACCGAAATATTGCAACTTGTTTTGGAAAACTTTTGGGACTTTTACAGTCTTTTGAGTTTTTTGAAATAAATATTTTGGAGTCTCATATTCTCACACATTCAGATATTCTTGAGGCTTCGCGACAGCACAATACTAAGATATCTTCAAAACCTGCAGCACCAACATCAACTCAGCAGGTATATCTTTGCTGTTTTACTTAAATACGTGGCTTGTCATCAGGCGGCTGTCTCATATGACGAATCAATAAAGTTTCTCTCGCAGTGTAAACGTTACCTTGTCAACCCTAAGTTCCTGGATAACCTGTTCCAAGCAGTACCTTACAAAAACAACAACTGGGTCAGAATAATTCTTGCTAAACTCAAGGCATCTTTGCTGGATGCGAGCATTGCCGACCGGCGGCAACGAAAAGAAAATGCATCCATGGTATAGTTTGTTCACGCAGCTTCTTAAGATCACGCATAAGTCCAGAAGTGTGGGATGAAATTTCTGTTCGAAATCAAGTAATATGCTCTCATTTACGTCGGGTTGAGCGCACCCGTCTCAATAACAAATTGCAAAACTTACGGGAACTCACCAATTCACAGCAAGATTCTTTCATAAAATGTGATGACATACCACCAAAACGATGCACTATCATAGGAACCGACTCGGTGGATAATGAATGATATGGAGGCCACATTAAATTCAGGACCATCCTTTGCCGTTTGTGAATCGCTAACGGAACGCACTATGGTTGCGTTAGCTAAGGGTTCAACAAATTTGCATACCAGTTGAGGTGGAGGGAAAACACCGGCCCAACGGTACTGGATAGGAAGTCAACCATTCTCGCAGGACTCCTTTTCCCAAAACCAATTGCATTGTTCTAACACCTATTCCTGCTCTCGAACCCTTACTAGCTTCTTTGCATCTCAAACTCAAGGAAGTCTAGGCAACTGCTAAACAATCATTCGGGTCTAATATGACAGAGCAGGAAAGAAGAGGGCTCAAAAAGTTATTAGAAAGAAAGCGAGAGTTAAGGTATAGCGTAGGTGATAAATGCGGAGGTTTTGTCGTTATGACACAGGATATGGACAAGGTAGTAACTATCCGTAACTTGGAGGACCGCGCAACCTACAGTGAGTCCTCTTTGCAATCGTTTAATCAGGCTGCTAAACGACTCGAAAGGACCATTAGAACGGTGTCGGGTAAAAAGTTGGAACTAAGTACAGTGAGGCGATTCATGTCGTTCTCACCGTGTATCCCCACTTATTACTCACTTGTTAAAACATACAAAATTGTGGTCAATGCATTAAACGACCTCATGGATAGGGACATTAAGACCCGACCCATAATTTCGTCCTGTGGTGGACCCTCTGATAAAATTAGCTGGTCATTGGTCAGGATATTCTCCCCGCTTTTACATCATACTGCATCACACTTAATAAACAGCGGAGATCTCATAGCTTCTCTTTACCAATGTCGCCTTCCATCTGACACAAGCCATGCCAGTTTTGAAGTGGTATCCCTGTATACCAATGTAAATAATCGTGATGCAATCGATGTCCTGCTAGCTCTCTGGAACCAGCATAAAAGGGAGATTTATACCTTTGACCTCGGAGAGGACGACCTAAGGAAGCTAATCAAGGCAACTTTGGAGTGCAACATATTCCAGTTCAATGGAAGGCTCTATGAACAATATCGCGGTCTGGTCATGGGTTTAAGAATAGCCCCACTACTGGCCATCGTATATCTGGACCGCATAGAACGCAGATCTTTAACCACTAGAATACTGTTCTACAAAAGGTACATGGATGACGTCTTCATTATTGGTTCAACGCTCTCCGAATGGGAAGGAACGCTTCTCAATTTAAACTCGCAGGATCCAAACATCAGGTTCACTGTGGAAAGGCCAAATGAGGAGGGTTTTATCCCATCTCTAAACACAAAAGTGCGTATCAATAATGGAACCAAGGAACTATTTTGGTATAGGAAACCGGCGTCAAAGAGTGTTCTAATACACGCCAGAATCTTCATGGTTATGCCGTATTTCAATGAAAGAACGGCACAAAAAGTCAACAAAGTGGTAAAAACTCATTGCTCCTTATAAGACTAATATTTCGTCCCCCACCCAATCTCAAGCACCTACTCACGCATTCAAGGGTTTACGAGGAAAGGTGTGGCAGGGAAGGTTGCAGTTACTGTGGTGACCAAAAAATATGCCAGCTTCGGGGTACGGTTTATCTCATAGAATGTCAAGGTTGTGGACAAAAATATGTTGGAGAAACTGAGAGGCCTCTCTACAAACGTGTCGACGAACATCGTAGAGCACTAATAAATCCGTCCTCTTATCCAAACAGTAGTTTCTCCAAACATCGTACAATGGTACATACCTATGGACCGCCCCCCATACTGGCCATTAAAGGCATCATTAGGGGAAAGTCGGACGAAAAGTAAAAGAAATAGTGCATATGGAAGTCGAGATGTCTAGTAACAGAACAGTGGAGAAAAAACGGATGGAGATGGCCAAAAACCCGAGAAATGGGACTCCCTTTCCAACGTTGGTTTTAGGCGTGGACGACCTTCCCGTCAATACGCGGGTAATCTGATCTAGTTTTTCATTGGCATGTTGCCAAGTAAACACAAGGGAATGCTCGGAATTATGACAGCATCTATTGTTTGGAGTGAGCTTCAAGCTAAAACTGCGAAAGCGCGCAGCAAAACCTTCGATCTTGCCTCATCTCCCTGACCGCTCTCTCTCCAGTCAATCGAGAACACGTCATCGGGAGGCGGGATTAACCTGTCAAGAGGCGGAACATAAGTGCGTTTGCGGGGTTTTGCGGCGTTTCTACAGCTCAGAGGGACGCTTTTTCACCGGGATTTCGCCACAGATAGCCATCTTAGGCCCAGAACTACTACGTGAGGGACTTCTTGTAGGGATTTCTCCATTGCTGCCTTACCATGATGTCTTTAAGGTACTACAACGTTCAGTAGAAAGTACCGTAGAAAGAAAAAAATTCTAGAAGCCCTTGAAATAAAGCGGCTATCACCAGAAATAAATAGCAGGGATGAACTACATGACCTTTTGCATATCATTACTTGATCACAGTATACCATTTCTGGATACTGCATGATCATTCTTATATCAAATTTCACCATAGTCACGGAGGCGTTCCCGCTATTTAAGGGTGCCATCGGGTGGGTTAGCAATTTTCCGCCGCACTAGGTCATTGGCAGGGTAGGTTGACGCAGTTTTTGGGACAGCACAACGTGAGTTTGTAATATACCTTGTATATTACACAATAACACTACTGCCACTCTCATATTCTCACACATTCAGATATTCATGAGGCTTCGCGACAGCACAATACTAAGATAACTGTATTTGTAATAAACACCTCAACTGGCGATCACGATCGACTACGCCGTGCAGCCGACGTCACCAAGCAACGCCGCCAGCGATGGATGCCAACACTCTACGGGTGATTCTCAGCGCCCAAGCTGCTGCTCAAGGGAAGATGCAGGAGAAGATGCTACAGGCCGTTATGAGCGAGATGCGAGGCCTGCTCTCTACGATGGCATCCAATTCGACGACTGCTCATGCCACATAAACCGAGTTCGTCACGAATTCGCTTTCCGCACGTCTTCCTGAATTCACGCACGACCCCGACAATGGCTGCACCCTCGACGTATGGTACAGTCGCTACGGGGACGTCATCACTGCAAGCTGCAAGGGCACGTCTCATCGTGTCAAAGCTCGATGCAGCCGCCTATGCCCGCTTCAAACATATTATTCTACCGAGGAGAGCTGCTGAAATTTTTCTCATAGACACCGTGAAGACGCTGCAAGAGCTGTTCTTACACAACACGTCGGTCTTCGCACGCCGTTACGCCTACCTCAGGACCCAGTGCAGTGGCGAAAGCCTCCGGAACTATACCGGACTGGTGAACCAACGTTATGAGATGGCCGAGTTCAACTCAATCACCGCGGAACAAATGAAATGTCTGCTCTGGAGTGTGGACTCGCCGCCGCCGAGTACGCCGACGTCCGCACCCACACTTCACGCAAGCTGGAGAGCAATCCAGAGACTATGCAAAGGGAGCTCAGCTCAGAAATTCACAACTTCTGGACATCCGACAAGACTTCCAGGAAGTTTGCCTCCAGCAACCAGTCTGATATCCGACGTCAATGCTGTGGATGCCAAGAAGAGTCATAGTAAGGAACAACCTTCGTCATGCTTCCGCTGTGGAGGACCACACTGGGCGAAGGAGTGGGACTTCGTGGACAAACGCTGTCACGCCTGCAACCGTGTTGGACACAAGAAAGAATTTTGCAAGAGCTTCACCAAAAGATGGAGTTCAATGCTGAAGAAACGGAAAAGGGCCAACCAAGTTATTATTGCCGCTTCCACCATTACCGACATAGCGCCAATCAAACGAACACGTATGCGCCTCGATAGGGGTGCCTACGTTACCTTGCTGAGCTACAAGAACTGGACCGCCATGGGTCGTCCAAAATTGCTGCCGCCGCTGTTCAAGCTAAGGTCTGCAAATGACAGAGAAATCAATGTTCGCGGCCACTTCAAATGTACATTCACACTCGATGGACGACAAGGGAGAGGGACCTGCCATGTCGCCGACAATACATCATTACTAAGCCTCGATTGGATTGCACAAGTCGAGCCACTTTTCCAGCGCCTCGACTTTGATCACTGTGCGAACGTCGTTTACGTCACGGCTCCAGAAGCAGTTTCCTGCTGTTTTCGCACCAGGATTGGGATGCTGCACAGAATCAAAAGCGTCTCTCGAACTCAAGCCACATGCGATTCCTGTCTTTCGAAAATCTCGTCCAGTTCCGTACGCCGCTCAACCTCGTGTCACCCAAGAGACTGGTAACTGCAAACGTACTTACACCAGTCGAGCACTCCGAGTGGGTCGCCCAGTTGTCATCGTCAGAAGAAGAATGGAACGATTCGTCTTTGTGCCGATTTCTCTACAGGCCTGAACGACGCTCTGGAGCAGCACCAGCACCCACTCCTGACTCCAGGCGATTTATTTGCCAAGCTCAACGGAGGAAGGTACTTCTTGTAGCTGGACCTAGCCGAAGCGTACCTTCAGATGGAAGTGGATGAAGAATCTCGGTAACTGCTAACAATCAATACGCACCGCGGTCTCTATCGCCTCAACCTTTTGGAGTGAAGGCCGCACCTATGATATTCCAGCAGCAGATGGACACTTTGACGGCAGGATTGGATGGTACGCGCTTACCTCGACGACATCATCGTCACCGGGAAGACCATCGATGAGCACAACATTCGTCTAGAGGCCGTCTCGGAAAAATTCAAGACTTCGGATTCCGCCTACGCCTGGAAAAATGTTCCCTACTACGCACGGAAATCAAGTATCTCGGGTTTGTAATCAATGCAGACGGACGACATCCCGTGCAACCCAAAATCGCGGCAATCCACTGGATGCCAGTGCCCAAGGACGTCGACCAACTCAGAGCCCTTCTCGGAATGGTCAACTTTTGCGGAGCCTTCGTCCGTGAGCTTCACAATCTACGGGCCCCACTGGATGCGCTAACAAAAAAGGACGTCACATTCACTCAGCCACCGGAATGTCAATCATGCCTCGACAGATCAAGAGGACACTCCACTCAGATCACCTCCTCGCACACTACGATCCATCTCTGCCGCTTATCGTCGCTGCAGATGCTTCCAACTACGGAGTTGGAGCTGTACTCTCGCAAAGGTTTCCCAATGGAACCGAGAAGGCTGTATACCACGCTAGTCGTGCCTTGACATCGGCACAGAAGGAGTACACAGATCGAGAAGGAAGCCCTCGCCGTCATTTTTGCAGTACAGAAATTTTGTCGCTTTGTTCATAGTCGTCATTTTACGCTCAGGACAGACCACAAACCGCTCATCTCTATCTTCGGCAGTCGAAAAGGAGTGCCGTTCTAAGCCGCCAATCGCCTTCAACGAGGGACAGTTACGCTTCTGAACTACGATTTCATACAGTACGTCAAGACGAGTTTGGACAAGCCGACGCCCTTTCACGGCTGATTGGATCCCACTCGCTGGAACCAGAAAACAGGGTCTTCGCCTCTATCGACGCCGATTTCTCCACGGAAGTAATGGACAAATGCCGTCTACTGCCGGTCTCATTCAAATCTATCCAAGCTGCAACTACAGCTGATCCTACTCTGACTCAAGTGATCGACTGTATGCGATCTGGGAGCTGGCCGAAAATGAACCGTGACTCAACTTTATTGCCGTACTTCAATCGACGAGAGTCACTATCAACGATCGACTTATGCCTGCTCACGTCAAGCCGGCTCGTGATATCTAAGTCTCTTCGACGTCGTGTGCTACAAGCGCTGCACAAAGATCATCCAGGGCAAACCAGGATGAAGATAAGATGCTGGCCCGCAGCTATGTATACTGGCCTTCGACGGACGCAGATATAGAAGGCCTTGTCAAGAGCTGTTCAACATGTGTTCAACTCGCCAGGAACCCTGTGAAGACCGAGCTATAATTCTGGCCGAAGCCAGCCACCCCCTGGGCCCGGGTGCACGCTGATTTTGCAGGGCCCCTCGACGGGAATTTTTATCTTGTCATCGTGAATGCATACTCGAAATGAGATCATCCAGATGAACGATCACCACGACGGCAACAACCAAAGTCTTGACCACGGTCTTCGCACAATTCGTGATCCCGGAGACGCTCATTGTGGACGATGGCACGCAGTTCACTTCTACGACATTCGCCAACTTCAGCCGCCTTCGTGGGAACAAGCACGTCCGCTCTTCGCCTTTTCATCCACAAAGAAATGGTCAAGCAGAGCGCATCGTGAATACCTTTAAGAGAGGCTTGGCAAATTGAAGAGGAAGGAACCAACGACGGACGCCTTTCAAGCTTTACCGGCCTACCGGTCGACACCCTGCCCATCTGGACCAAGTCATCTGTCACCTGCTGAAAACTTTCTGGGCCGGCGACTTCGTACTGAACTGGACCTGATGATGCCACCACCCGGAGATACGATAGGAAGTCGAGACATCAAAATGGAGGACCAGTTCAACAGACATCACGTCAAAATGGAGGACCAGTTCAACAGACATCACGAAGCCAAACGTCGTCACTTCGACGTAGATGATGCTGTATATGGCAGAGACTAGCGCGGAGCAAAAACTACATGGACGCCCGCCATTATCGTGCTATGTCTCGGAAACGTCATATATCTCGTACATTGCGGTAACTTACTCTGGACACGACACGGCAACCAGCTGAAAACGCGCAACATCACTCAATCTGTCAATCACCTACTGGACGTGTTCGACCTACTACCACGGCCTTAAGGACCTGACTGTTGTAGGCATGTGGGTTCTCACGTGTGGTCTACCGTAGTCAATTACAGACCACCTTTTATGCGCCAATTTCCTAGGATATTTGACCAGGCCGACTACTATGTATATAAACCCGACATTTGCTTTAGATTGTCATTGTATTCCATTCGTCTTGACTAATACTGTATTTGTTCGACTCCACTTCAATAACTAATGTTCAATAAGTGATAATGTATTCTCGGAACATTGAATTTATTTTAGTATTGTCTTATTATGAAGGCGGATAAGCTCTTCCACTGAAAGCGTCTGCCTAAACAACTGTCAACAATCTGTGTTTTTTCATAGTTTTTACTCATTTCTGTCTTGTTCATAGCTTCTGTATAGGTTTTGAAATGGCGAATTCACTACAAAGGAAACTGAAATCAACCTTCGTGAACTGACTTTCATGCGTGAACTGTGGGCAAAGTATGTGGCTCAGAAAACTGTCGTGTTACTCGTTGCGTTGCGGTTATACTGAATGGTGTAGAGGAACGTTTTCATCTTAAAATGATATTCAAAACAAGAAAACTCTCAATGCTTAAGCTCTCCATCGCCACCGCCCAGGTGGCAGCTGCGCGGCGTGCGCCACGCGACGCAATGGGCGTGACGATAGAATCGACCGGCCCCCACCCCAGTTCTTAGGAGACACGACCTCTCGAATAGGGACACTTCTTGTATACTTCGTGTCTTCGAATTTAGTATCGGTGAGAATGTCCCTTCGGAATTCACATGGTCTGCGATCAGCTTCTGTGCAGAGATGCATACCAGTAAGAATTCAAGGCTGGTATGAAGAAACAAACTTTTGTTGAGCGTGAACACTGAGTACGGACTCCGCCCTCGCTTGCGAAGTAAACGAAAATCTATAACATGATCGAGGTGGTGTCCTTTAGCTAGGTATTTGACCAGCTAAAGTAAATACGAACACTTGTCAGTCTCCACTGGCTGATTACCGAACGTAGAAGTGAACAGACAAATCTTGTATGCCGATGGAAAGTGGGCCTCTTATTTTTTACCAGGCGCATGACCCGGTTCGATGCTATTTAAAAATCAGAGCCTTGTTTGAACAGTCAGACGGTGTCAGAAAATTGGCTGTGCACCCTTATGTCAGGATGCCGCGCGGCACAAAGCGGCGAGCGACGTTTTCGCGCGAGATGATTGCTTCCGTGGGGTAATTGCGTAAGAAGGGCGGCGACCGTAACTACGTCTATGTTTATTCATTTCAACGTTATTTTGAGACTGTTTGTGAATTGTTTCCACTTGAATAGACAGAATTCAGATTAATTCAGTTCACTTCGGATGAAATACGAATTTCGTGACAGACAGATGGACGGACACTTACACACACAGACAGACTAACGGATTATATATAGTAGTGATTGTTCAGTCCACCCTGGTTGACTAGGGCGTTTTGCATGCATTCATCCCATATCCTGTGCTAGTCGTCCTTACTTGCATTCTATGGTACGTATTGTATTCTTACTTGCATCAGAAAAGTAGATAAGCTTCTACCCTAGCCTATGGAGAGAGACAAGGTAAGCGAAGCTATCTACTTGTGTAAGAACGGACTTTCGTATCACACCGAAGTGGTTCACTCATCACCAACTCCTTCACCCGTATAGGGAGTTGTGAAAGCGCTCGAAACTACTAATTCGCAATTTGATGCAATACAAAATACATAACTGAGACTACTGTACGACGTATGAAGCAAAAAAGGTCCGGTTAAGCAAAAATGATGCGTATAAGGATGAAGCAAAGCATAAAGCATGGAACGACTGCATGCAAAACGCTACAGCCAGCCTAGGATGTACTGAACACTTTCGAAATGATTAAATTTAACAAATTCTGGCTGTTGAGATAAAAATAACTGCTCGAAAACAAGCCCATTACAGCGGGAAATCAATAAATTTAGGCGTAGATACGGTCTTCGCCCTCTTACGCAATTACAGCGATTCCTACCACGGGCAGACTAGCCAATGTCGCGCGGAGAACGTTGCGGTGCGGCATCCTGACATTGGAGAATGCACGCCAGGAGATTTTCATCCTCACGCCTGCAGGAGTCCACTGTATCAAGTTTTCGACTCCTCGCGAGGCTACAATAGGCTACCACATCGCCAACGCTTGCCCACAAAATTGTTGTCGCTGAAAAAAGAAACAAAAGTAAGCGGATGGCGCAACGTGGATATCTAGCCGTCGTATTCCACAAACACACTTCTAAATAACCATCACTTCTCTCTCACCGATACCCACAGTTGTATCACAACCTTGGCTAACCAGTTGGCTGGCGCAGATTACTGGGCGCGATTCATGGCAATGTTGTGCAAAATGGGTGTGTTCGGCCCGACCACAGCGGAGCAGAGATTTCCTTCCCTCTGCTTTCAGCTGAGCCATTGAATTGCAAACAAGCAGAGAAGATGGCGTGATAAAAAAGCATTTTGGTGTCGGTATACTTCAGTTGCTTTGCATGGAACCCATTTTGCAGTAATCCACACGAATCGCGCGCAGTATGTGCGCCAGCCAACTGGTCATCATTGGGAGCTTGGGTAGTTTGGAAATCGACAGTTTTGTATTCGATTGCATCGATTGGTAACAAATAGATCACTTGCTGAGTATCTAATTCGTACACATTGATGGTAGGCCATCTCCCGCTTATCGATGTTTATCGTTTTCGTAAACATGCTGCACTACTTGAAATTTTACATAGTCTAGCGGTCGATACCCAGTGTTGCTGCAAGTACCGCATTAGAAAATGATTCCAAGTGAACCACTTGCTTTGCTATCACAAAATAGGTTGTATCATGATTATCAATGGAGATCGAGAGAATCAAGCATTATCAAGAGAAACGCACCATTTTTCGGAACAACAGGCATTCAGCGGTCGATACATCGGTCAGTGATATCAGAACATAAACAAAATATGTTCACCCGATGCCACTGAGCATCAGACGCTTCTGCTAAAGCGGTCGTACAATATTAGCATCCCATCCAATTCCTAACGGTTCTTATCAGTCACTGTAAGCCGTTATCAGTTTCACTGAGGCTCCTGTACCCAATAGTACCATTGAGGTACCCGTACCCTACAATATCTGCGAATATGAACATTCCACTGTTAGCCGTAGAAGCGAGCCGGCCTCGGTGACAATTCCCTTTCTATTAATGTCCCCGTCCCTTAACCATTATCAGTTTGGATCACCCACTATTAATGTCCCCGTCCCACCCTGCTAAGCACCCATGAGTGTCAGCGCTCCTGGATCAACGCGAAAGGCGGAACGAATTTAACGACTCTAGCCTTTTCACGCCCCTTATCGAATCTTATCAACCATTATCAGTGCGGGTCACACACCATTTATGTTCCTGCCCCATCCCGCAGAACACTTGTAAATGTCAGCACTCTTGGATCAACGCGAAAGGTGAAACGGATTTGGTGACATTTGCCTTCTAAGGCTCCTTATCAGCCCTTATCAACTGCTATCGCTTCCGGTCCACCACCGCTGAGGTTCCCTTGGCACCCCCTATATCATCACTACTATATATAATCCGTTAGTCTGTCTGTGTGTGTAAGTGTCCGTCCGTCTGTCTGTCACGAAATTCATATCTCGCGTCGCAGCAAAGCTGGGAACCTGAATTTTCAAAATGATATAGGGGGTGATAAGGGAACATCAATGGTGAGGGAGCAGAAGTGATAGCAACTGATAAGAGGTGATAAGGAGCCTCGAAAGGCGAATGATGGGAAATACATATCTCACGACGCAGCAAAGCTGGGAGCCTGAATTTTTGAAGTGATATAGGAGGTGATAAGGAAACATTAATGGTGAGGGACGGAAAGTGATAACGACTGATAAGGAGCCTAGAAAGGCGAATGGTGGGAAATTCATATCTTATGACGCAGCAAAGCTGGGAGCCTGATTTTTACAAGTGATATGGGGGGTGATAAGGAAACATTAATGGTGAGGGACTGAAAGTGATAACGACTGATAAGGACTGATAAGGAGCCTCGAAAGGCGAATGGTGGGGCATTGATGTCTCGCGTCGCAACAAAGCTGGGATCCTGAATTTTGGATATGATATAGGGGGTTGTAAGGGGGCAACAGTGGTGAGAGACCGGAAGTGATAGCGAGTGATAAAGACTGATAATAGGCCTGAAAAGACGAATGTCGGAAAATTCATATTTCGCGTCGCAGCAAAGCTGGGATCATGAATTTTAGATACCAGTTGGGCTGGCGCGCACTACTGCGCGCGTCACAAATGGGAGCATGCAAAATGAGCTCGATCGATATCGATTGGTGCGGAAGGACGAGATTGATGGGGAGGGATTTAATTTCCTTTTCCCGTTTTTGCGAATTCCCTGTTTCTGCAAACCGTTCGAATGATGATACTGATCGATCGATATCGATGGAGCCTAATCAGGATGCTTTTATGTGTGACGCGCGCAGTAGTGTACGCCAGCCCAACTGGTTTGTAAAATTCAGTGTCCCAGCTTTGCTGCAACGCGAGATATGAATTTCGTGACAGACGGACAAACACACACAGACACACACACAGACATACTAACTGAATTATATGAAGTAGGATGGCTACATCTCTCGCTTTTCTCGACCGAATCACTCATTTGAGGTCGTAGAGTCAGATAGACATACAAACGGACACACAAAGTTAATGGTTTATATTATAGAGGCATATGCTTATTATGATTGATTGATTGAAATGCTTATTTTTTAAGTTGTTCAATGTCGAAAGAAAAAGAGTGATCTGAAGTTATTGCACTTTCTGATCAAGTGATCATAAGATTCCCCAGATAGGCTTAGCCCACAAGTAAGCTCACTGAAACTAATTTCACACCGCGGATTGTAGCGAAAGCCCGCAACTCTCAAAATAAGTGTGAACCTTTATTTCTGCCCCTGCAATGGTTAGGTGATTTAAAATAGTTAAATATCGGAGCGACTGCTCGGCTACGTTCGCAACTGCTTCACGTTTCGGCCGGGAACATTTTACATTTCGCAGCAAGTTTTCGCTGGAACCGCACTTTCTCCGCTATTTTATCTATAAGCAGCAGCCATACATATGGTGAAGTAGAATTTTCAGAGTAAACATGGCAAAAATGCGTTGTTGTTCCTAGGATGCTGAGTCGAGCTCTTAGACAGGCCTCAGACCAGCAGTCCATGCTTTCCGTACATATGTGGGCACAGATAGACGAAGGAGAGCGATTGACTTAGCCTTAGCATTAGCTGTATATGCCGGAATATTTGAATACCGCACTGTGAGCCTCTAACCAAGGCCTGCTATGCCTTGAGGGGCATCGGCGAGACAGAACGATATTGAGTCACTATGGCTGAAGATACACCACGAGTCCATTCAGCTCTCATCTTTTCCAACTGTGTCATCGTACGCCATAAACGTGGGGAAAAAATCAGCTAACAGCGATTGTGATCCTTCTTATGCGACTCGGGTTTCTGAGTTTTACCTTTATTCGCGGCCCAATGTTTCGACCGTTTTGTCTTCTCCAGAGCTTAGGCCTCTGAAGATGCTGGAAGCGATGGACGTTTTCATCACGAAAGCTTACATGTCAAGCACCACGTATCCCGATCGATACGGCTTCAATACGATACGATACATATCATTGTGCTATAACGTTTATTACTCTACACCACAGTCATTGTTCGGTAAAGCCGCTTAGGAGGCGGGATGGACTTATCAAAGGCGTCAGGTCTCATCCGTTACGCCGTCATTACAGCTCGGGGGTGCGCTTTTCGACGGGGATTTCGCCATGAATTATCTTCTAAGGCCCATATTTTCTATGTGTGTGTGACTTCTTTTGGGGATTTTCCATTAACCATATTTTCTATAATGCTGTCTGTAACCGTTACGTCGTTTCTACAACACAGGGGAGCTCTTTTCGACGGGCTATGGCTGTGGCTATGATCTCATTCTCCCCACAAGCGGTGGAATCTTTCATGGGTTTGCCCTGTTACTGGGTAGTTCGGGAAACTTTTCGAAATGATGTCGGAAAGGTTAGGGCCGCGTTAATAATTTTCTGTGCCGGCGGCACTGCGCAGCCGCTTTTCTCTGCGTCTCCGCCTGTGCCACCCTATCTCGACCCCTATTCCGTCCCTTCATCTTTCCATGCCACTCTGCCCCCTTGCCCGTGATCACAGCCACGCCCTGTCGACAAAAGTATGAACGCGGCCTTAGAGGGGAGTACCTAAAGGTAAGCGCTTGTTCGAGCACCTAACAAGTCAAGAGCTTCGAGCCATTTTTAGGCCCTTGAACAAGAAACGGTCGGAACGTTCGGCCACCAATAAAGGTTCTATTTAAAAAATTGTGGCATAACAAAGATCACGATCGACAAGTAATTCAAATTTACAAGAAGGGAGAACTTGGAGGCTATTAGCTTACAGCCTTCGGAGTGAGTAATCTTTACTCAAAGTCTCATCGAATAATACTGGAGCAATTGGGATGCTTGGCCATACAATACCGCTCGCGTCGGGTGAGTAATTTTCGCCTTGCGACGGTTTGTTCGCGGACAAACCGTCGCAAGGCGAAAATTACTCACGCGACGTGAGCGGTATTGTAGGATTTAGCTAATCTTTGGCTTTGGTATGGAAAATTTTCCTTCTTGCTGTAAATGGTCCACCCTTAAGTAAATGCACAGGTGTAGTCGAGCTCCACTCTAAGTCCTCGTTCCGCCATCGCAATGGCGTGATTCCATAAATAATGTCGTTTTTTTTCAAAAAGCGTTTTTTCTCTTTGAATTTGTAATACTGTGCACCACTTCATAGCCACTCAGAAAAAATTATTTGCTCAACGAGAAGCTTTGTTTGATTTTTGTATATGTAAAAGTGAAGACCATTTTGAGTCCGCAGTAACTAGCCTAGCCGGTAAAATTATCCATGTCGACAACTGAATAAAACGCTAGACCTCACCGGAAAAAATTTAATTGATCATGAAAACTGCACTAAGCCTTGATTTCTTCTGACACTACATTGATCGCTCATCCCACAGATCGCATCATTTATTTTACAAATTTTTCGTACCCGATGACTTCTGACAAGTTCTCCGAGTACGTACCCAAATTTTACTTTACTGAACCGGCTGAAGCACGGGATACATCATCGACAAATTTTGCAACTATGTGCTCGAAATAACTTAGTAACAACGTCCAGTGACCCTGTCACATGGTTTCTTCATCTCTAGTAGAATAAACGCGAATGAAATTTTCTGGGGGGCTGAAAAATTGATTCGAACTTTCCACTAATCATCGCCAAAAAAAAAACTTTTGGGGAAAAAATCAGCTCAAGTAAAGCCTTGTGATTCGGAACAACCAGTAAGAGAGAAGAAAACGCAGCCTCTCGAACAGCCAAATAGGAAATGGCCACATAATTGCATAATTATTCTACAGTGGAATTCTGTGTTACACTTTACTGCCCAGGTCTCCAATACTTGCCGACTAGATTTAACCTTTCACTACCTAAAAATCGAACTCTTTTCCATCGCACCAAAAAGTAAACAACGCTTTTTTTGTAACATATTGAACTCCTTCACTTGGATTGAGGAGTGGCTTTGTTCAACATATAGTGGGTTGCACAATCTCAAAATCTAAAGGAGAAGTTTGCATTTGAAAAAATTTACACAACTTGTCGAATTGCCCAATCGAATCACGATAAGCGAGCAACCGTCTAACTTCTTATCGCAAACATAGTATTATGAGAGGCCATATTGAGAAGTACGGAGATAGTGCATTTAGTTTTTTCACCAATTCTCAAATGCATCGTCGCACCTTAAGGGAAGGGGTGTGTCGCTCTGCCTTGGCGGATTGAAAAAGTGTCCTCCTCTGAAAACCCCTTCTAGTGACGATGCGAAGATGCCCGTTATCGACAAACGTGAATTTTGTAGGTATTACTGGTGTCCATAGCATGTTCTTCTAACAAACTTACTCTTGGCTGTCGTGGGATGGGCACTTCGTCTCACTGTCCTGCGACCTGGCAGCCTGTAATAGACTATGTAACATGCGGTTTCATCCAGAAAGACCACTTGCTCTCGAAGGTTTACTAAAAATGCACATTCTGTGATAATCTGTGGGGAGCACACATTCGGAACTGTTGGAGGTGGTAACTAGCCCGCTAAGACATAAAAGAAGAAAGAAAAGAGAAATAAGAAATAGGAGCTCAAATCACTGGAAATGAGGTGGCCTGACGCCTTCCATTTTACTCACACCTTGTGAATATGAACCGCGAGAGCTCCAAAGAAACAAACGACAAACAAAGAGACGAGAAAGAGTGATGTGTGCCACTAGGACAGAAAATTCTGGATGGGTGCAATGCGATGCGTGATTAAGCGAGAAGATAATCAGATAAGTGATCGCGCGCCAAGAGCAGCACATAAAACAGGGGCAGGAAGGTCGAAACAATCATTCGGCCAAGTCACTTTTCTTGCGATTGTTTGTGAATAGTTTATTGCCTAACCTAATGTTTGCTCGATCTCATTTATTCAGTTTATTCTGCCCACGTAGTTAAAGGCACCATTAGGGGTAAGGGAAAACTGATATCTGGAAGTACATGTTCTCTAAAACTAACCTTTCACTTCAGAATAGGTCACGCGTGGTGAAAATCGCATAAAAAAAACGCGGCTTGGGGTCTTATGGTGCCCCCGCAGCTCTGCATGTCGTTATGCCGTTATGCGCCCGGGGAGTCGCCATGGCGGGGCGAGACGCGAGCGGCTGGTTCAGACTGTGGCCTGTCTTCAGTCCACTTGGGCTAGAGACGCAGAGGACGAGGGACAGAAGGGGGATTTTTTGGTTCCTATTTCTCGGTTTTTTCGCCGTTTTATGTCGCTCTTTCTCTACTGATATATCGCTGAGCACCTCTACTTTCGTAATCCCCCAATCTACCAAATTTAAGCCTAACGGTGTATTTAAGCTAACCTTGAGTTCATTTTTATCGCTTGTGTCAGGGTAACCAGTGAAGTTCTCGGTTGATAATCTCAGTGATTTTTGTTATTGTTATCTCGATGCCTCAATCTTATCCTCCCATTATGTTACAGGTTCTTACCACGAGGTTAGTTTTTTAGTTATAAGACTATTTGTCGTTTACATCGTAAACTCAATAAGCGTTTAATTATCCGAAGTTGAGATTGCCTGGAAGCCCGAGTGGCACAACGGATTGAATGGATCCTGTCAAGGCGAACAGACAGCACTAGCAGTTTCACTCAGGGCGTACTTTAGTTGAGTCACAAAACGATTACTACCTCATTTAAAGGGTGGAAAGTAGCAATCGCTTCAGGAATCAACTAAATACGCCGCCTCTTTCTCGCACGATCGCACCATCCTTGCGCACGGCCGAGCGATTTTTTTTGTCCCCTTGATACAGACCAGTGAAAGAACAATAGAGAAATGGCAGCGAGCTGTTGCCGCGTAGAGTACATTAAAAGGTGCAGTCTACGATAAGAGGGGTTTTCAGCAAGGGAAATAGCTTTCTACACAGAGAAGCGTGGCGTCCAGGCAAAAGTGCGCGCCGAGTCTCGCACTGGAAGGCCGCACCAATTGTGAACAATGACAACAAAGGAATCCAAATCAGTTAATGGAAAACCCCACTTGAAAGCCTCATTGCTGTGATTACTCCTTGGAAAAGATAAACTACCTATTGTTAGAGCTGCATTAGCAGTATCGAATTTAGAATCCACAGCGTCTGCTAGCTGAGGGGCCCGATCGTTACTGTGTCTATATCAATAGTGATTACTATATCAATAAAGCGTACGAAGAGTTTATTACTTCCTCTCGCCACATGTGCGAAAAGTAATCATTTAGGTGCCATGAGCAAAGGTGAGCTATGCGCCGCTCAACTCCATTTGAGCGTAATGTCCACAAAGGAAAAAAAATCAGGGCAATTCAGGTGAACCTCTGATCTAAGGGTTCTTTTTTTGAAAAAAAAGAGTCCGCTTTAATGGTCCTATGGTAATCAGTTATATACTGGTGAATAGGATGATCGTAACATTTTCAAAATTTGGCACCAAAAGTTACAATATTGCATTTAAAAAGTTGAAATGAGGCTCTAGCAGCTTATGCTATAAGTGTGAAAATACCTTTATTCGTCTCTATGGCCCCCTTAAGGACATTCTGTAGCCTTCATCGAGGTTAATAATGATGTGTCACTATATGGCCGTGTTGATTAACATTAGCGCTCTAACAATTTAACCAAGTAGGTTCATCCCATTTTTTTATTCCACTCATCTATTTTTATTCACTCTTCCAGTCATTTTTCAAATGCAGTACTGTAACTGTCAAGTGCCAAATTTTTGGAATGCTACGATCATCTTCTTCACCAGTATCCAACTGGTCACCATAGAACCATTGAACCGAACCCTTTTTTTGAAAAAAACCTTTAATCATGAGTTCATCTAAAGTGCCGTATTTTTTCTTTTGTGGACATTACACTCAGTCTACTAAGTTGAGCGGCTCATAGCTGAGCTCTGCTTCTCGCGCATAAGGTGCCCCTTTGTCTGTGTGTCTGTCTGTCTGTTTGCCTGTCTGTTTGCCTGTCCGTTTGCCTGTGTGTTTGTCTGTCTGTCTGTCTGCCACGAAACTCGGACTATCTGAAGCGCAATTTTAAAGGTCCGGTCAAGTGTTGAATAAGTAGTGCATGGGTGAAGAAGTAAGAGGGGCACATATGTAAACAATGCTACCCCCACACACAATGGGCGGGGTGTGCACTGAAAATTTGATACTCTGTTGGAAATATTCTAATATAAGTTACAAAATGGCTCAAAAGTGGGAAAAGTTGGGATAGGGTCGATGGCACGATTTTCAGTAATCTGAGTGCGGTGGGCTAAGCATATTTGAATAGCGGGGCCTAAAAGAAAATTCGTAGTTCGGTTACAGGACAACTTAGAAGATCTGTTCATAGTGGGACAAGAGGGCGCACATTAACGACACCAAGAGAGCGCAAGTAGACGATGCCACGCCTCTACCACAGGGGATGGAGCGTGCGCTGAAACATTCGGTGCTCAGGCGAAAATATTTGATTGAGTTTCAAAATGGTTCAAAAGTTTGTAGAAGTTGGAAGAAGGTCAGCCATAGGTTGCTTGAAGGGAGGGAAAAAACCAGTGGGAGGAGCGTATTTTGAATAGGCGGAGCTTACAAAAAAGATTCGTGGTTCTGTTCCAGCACAAGCTAGAGGTCCGCTTAAACTGCAATGGGTGCGACATTAGTCAAGATGTATTCATCGTATATAGCCAATGGGGGCCACCATGGGTGGGACGTGCACTGAAGGTGAAAATTTCTAATTCAATTCCAAAATGGCTCAGAAGTGGGGAGAAAATGGGATAAAGTCGGCCATTGGGTGTTGGAAGTGATGCAAAGGTCCGTCTATAGCGGGAGGAGCGTATTTTGAATAGGCGGAGCTTACAATAAAAATTCGTGGTTCTGTTCCAGCACAAAATAGAGGCTCTGCTCGCTGCAGTGAACATTATTCGAGATGTATACATCCGTCGCGAAGTTCGGAACTGTCTGTAGGGCTATCTGAAAAGGTCATGGAAAGGGTGGAATAGGTAATACATGGGTAAATACGTAAGGAACGCGACTAATCAAAGCTATGACCAAAGCCAGAGTGCACAAAGTAGGCGCGGCGTGAGCATTGAGGAAATGCTATGTTAAGGTCCGCGATGAATTACTGGAACTGGGTACACCCACAAAGGACAGAAACTAAGCCATGTGGCGCCCATTATGGGCGGAGCATGAGCTGAAATAGTCGGCACTCAGACCGATAAACTCCAATTCATTTCCGAAAAGGGCCTAAACGTGGGAAGAATGATTTGTGATCAGCGATGAGTTTCTTCAGGAAAAATCCGTAATGGACAAAACTATGCTCGATGGATGGTGCTCAAAGTAAACAGGCATTGTTGGGTTTGGATACAGCCTGGAGATAAGTATGATATACTGTAGGATAGGGTCAGCTTTACCCGTCTTGGGTTCTTGAAGAGGGAATAGGGGATATAAAAAGTGGTCTTGGGTGCACAGACCTCAGCGAGGACTCACATTTGCTATTGCTCGCTACTGTTTTATCGAATAGAGATAAAGAGTCGTAGAAGGCTATGACCGGTAGATAGGTTAAGGTAACAAGAACTTATTAGAGCATTCAAAGACGGTGATAGCTGCAATGTGAGTAATGATGGCTCTCAATGAGTCCCCAAGTGAAAGTTAAGGTCTTAGATTGTATGTGGTAAACTAGAGATGAAGTGAGCACTTTTGTGCTTTGACGGCGACGTTTTTTCAGCAGCTTCAACCGTTTTAACGTGGCTCACCCTTTTTTTATCGTGCTTCCTCTCTCCACCTCCCCCCCCCCCCTTCCTCTCCCGCAAGCAACGGTGGTAAGACTGCATTGTTTCTCAAGTTTTTGACTGTTGTGCTCCCCTTTTTTCCTTTTCTGTACTATTAAGCACTTCGATTTTCTTTGCATATACGGCCCCAAGTCTCTAGTTCTGCCTTCAAAAAGGACCTGTCTCCAGTGGGCGGGGTTATCAGTAGGTTCGTTATCTCTTAGTGTCAGCGAAAGCTGAGAAGGTGGAAGTTTGCTTTCAGAACCCTCACACACTGGAGCTACTCCCCCCCCCCCCCCCCCCCCACTGCCGGTAATTGGCTTGCGCCGCTTATGCCGCGAGCCGAGAGTCGCCAACCGGCTGGTCAAACATAAGGTGATTTTCTTAAGAGCAGCGGAGCAGCGACGTGTGGGACTTAGGTGCAGCCTGTAATAAAACTTAAGATCGGCACCAGACAGATCAACGAGCATGACTCCCGAATTTCTACGCCTCTCCCATCATGTACATGATGAGTTGGGCTACTCCAATGTCTAAAGAATTTTCATCCAAAATTTTCATCGAAAGGTCTTCGGATGCACCTTTAATGCGATGGTGGAAGGTTCCGTAGTGGTTGTTGTTGTTGTTGACGTTCTATAAAATATTATAAGGTTTCCTCGATCAACTCAAAAGCTAAGAAACAACGTCTGAATAATTGTATACCGAAATTCTGGTAAGACATCTTTTCGTTTGACAAGTAAAACACCTGAAAAAAGGTGCTTTGGAAGTAGCAGATGGTGTGTATATTCTTTGCTACATTACTATATACATTGGGTTGATCGAAAAGTTTCGATAGGGTCGAGATTTTTTCTGTTTTATTTTATCACTCAGCAAACAATGCAAGATAACCAACAATATAATAACTATAGTTAGTCATAACATTGTCCCACCTAACGGGCAGGTCAGCGATTCCCTTCTCTCAGAACTGGGAAGATTGTGAGTCAAAGAAGTCGCCAACCACTGTCCAAGGTGGTCATGGTTTTTTTAGCTAGGGGAGCGTTAAGGGGCCGGAACAAGTGGTAATCTGACGGGGCAATATCAGATGAATAGGGTGGATGTGGAACCGTGTCCCAAACTGACTCCTTCAGTTTTGCACAGGTCTCTTTACCTATGAGAGGGACCCGGGCAAAACTGGAGGAGCTGGATTGGGACACGGTCCACATTCACCATATTCACCTGATATTGTCTCCTCAGATTACCACTTGTTCCGGTCTCTCGAGGCTTTTCTAGCATAAAAAAATTCATCAACTACGACCACCTTGGACAAGTGATCGGTGACTTCTTTGACTCCTAATCCTCACACTTCTGGGAGAAAGGAATCGCTGAGCTGCTCGTTAGGTGGGACAATGTTATGACTAATTATAGTCATTATATTGTTGGCTAGCTTGCATTGTTTGGAGTTATAAAACAAAAAAATCTCGACCCTATCAAAACTTTCCGATTAACCTAATACTAAGGGAGTACCTGTTCGCAACCAATTCGCAACCATCTCAGCAGCTTTTCTTTCCGCAACATTTACCGCGACAGCTCCATACTCCTGTGAATATTAATGCTACTCTTATAATAACAAGCCTCAGCGGCCTCATACATTTGATGTCACGTTCTGCAAGACACAGTGGCGTTGCAGTAAAGGTTTTTCCAAAGTTGCTCAATGACAAGAAGCGATGACTCAGTTGTGTCCTTCATTAACGCCCTTGACTTTGATCAATGGACCAGTGTGTTCATTCACTCCCTTGACTTTGACCAATGGACGAGTGTGTGCTTTAATTCTATCGATGTGGTGGTAATATCATATCATAAGTATAATAACATATCACAAGTATCACTCCATCCTTAGTCATTCGTAGGCGACATTCAGGAGGCTTAGGGCGCGCGTGTTCTTATGCCCCTAATTTTACTTCGGAAAAATCACTTTATGAATTCCTAATTGCTACTTCTCCCCTGTCACTGCTTCCATTAGTGCCTGAAGGAAAGCATCCGCCATGTTCTAATTCGGCATACCTTCGAAATCCCTTTCTTGGTAACTTCCGGGGAACTATCCTTCTTTCAACGTATACATCCCACATAAGTACATAGCTTGCGTAAGCTTATCTTGTGTATAGCTCCGAGGATATTAAAGGAGGATCAGATGGCAGTGTATTGATCTCGCGATCGTAAGAATTCAGTCTTATTCTGTGCTTGCACCAATTTACGAAGAAGTTATCAAGTGTCCCACAACAGTTCTATTGGAGAACGTGCAAGACATTCGCGGATCGACTGTGAAGGCAATAGGATGAGAGCATCACTAGGTATGTGTTGATGATAGCGGAGTTAGTATAATTACTTCGGCAAAGTCGAATTTATTAGACAAAACTCGAAACCTATAATCGAAGCCACTTCCAGAGAAATCTTTGCATGTTGTTGGTTCAATGGAAGGTCGTATGGTGTTCAGTGTAATTAAAACAAGAAAGGACTATGGAAAACATTCAAATGTGATAAGTATGAGACGTTGATGACCTTTGCTTCAAAGACATTAGAACAAGCTGTCTAGAAGTATTTCCTTGGAAGAGTTTTACTTGAGATTACCGTGCGCATTCAACGATATCACCCTATCAAATGCACTTGGAAAATGTAGGAAAATGTAGGAAAAATGAGAACCAGGCAGACATAGACATACTAAACATTCGAGCTCAGAAGAGATCATCTGTGACAAGATTCCTTCGGAAAAGCGCGCCTCTGCATTCATCGCGATCTTGCAGCGCTGCAAGTCACGTTGCCTCCATCCGCTGGGCAAGATGCTACGAGGGTGGGTAGCGTTCGCGGCTAACTGTGTTAGCTCCTTGTTTCTGTATCTACTCCCAGCAGTTAGTGATGAAGGGACGAAAGGAGAAGAAAGAAAATGGTTTTCTGGTTCGCAGTTCTCAGATTTTTGACCGCTTCATTCCGTTCTTCTCTACTTCTATACTGTACTACAGTTGCCTTACTGAACACCTCGACTTTCATATTTCACAGTGTCTCCATACTCTGCCGAAATTACACCTATGGGTGTCTTTCACCTTGCCTTCACTATCTATCGCTCTCTGTGCTTATTTGACCGCAATCGATCGCAACCCCATCCGCCACGTAGACAGTTGCGATCGAAACATTAAACTGGAAGTGCCTTAGAAATTGCTCTTGCTGAAATGGCCTTCGCGGAATAGCTCCGGTACTTCTCGAATCTCCTTAGCCCGGTTAAAGAAGCCATTTTCAGCGAGAAAAAGGTGGTGACTGATGCCTCTCAGAAGGGCTTTTTTAGCAATAACATGAAGCACGATGCGATTCCTTTTTCACGCGTTATTTGTTATATCCCTTCTGTACACTTCTGCACTTTTTTCATTATTCACTTGTTGCGCATTTGCTTCTATATGATCAAGACACTCTCGTTGGCATATTTCCAGTTTATAGTCATTTCAAGAAAACAACTTGAGTTCTCTGAAAAGGGACCGAATTTAAAAATCATTTTCCACCGAATTTTCGATCTCGACCTACCCTCCCTCCTTTGTTCATAGTACTCTCAATGGAATAAGGAGCCTCCAAAAATCGCTGGAGCTGATCTTTCAAGGGTTTTCTGTTTCAAAATCTTTTACTACCATTAAAGTAGCAATCTCAATCGACCGTGACTTCTCGTGCCCCATCGCGCATCCTATTGCAATCGGGTCACGGAAGAGACCGCAGTCTCACTTTGTCTCGATATGTACCTCCAAGTTTAGTAGGTGACAGTATGAAGAGGCTGAGCATCCGTGAGTTTTTGACATCGATTCTACTTAAGCTGAGAATGAAGCGTGCAAAGGCCATGGCCCAGGAGATCATCTACCACAAATGTGTGTGAATAGTCGCCTGAATGACTCGTTTTCCTCAACAATATTAACACTCGTTATCAATGGACCTTGACCAGGAGATCATCTACTACAAAGTGGCATGGAATGAGTTAATTTTTTGAATCGTGTCCCAACAATATCAATCTTGTCTCTGGATCCCTAGTTACACTGATGGTTCTCACGTATATACCATTACCTCAAATTCTCGCATAACGCCCGCGACCAGCGGCGCGACGAGTGCGAGTTGTATTCCTCGCGTGCGCTTGCGTATTATCCCTCTCAATTTCACGTATGAATTAATAATCATTGTAATTACTATCATTGTGAGCCTCCTACTTATATAAATACCTGTTTCGTAACCTCGCTGCCATTCTGCGGTGCGCTGACATCGCAGTATGTGTCGGCACACTGGGACGGCATGCAGGCATGTTAGCTGTAAGAGAAACAGTACCATTTGGTTGTTTGGTTTCAGCTTCAACCAAGATTGTTAATCACTTTATTTCCGACAGACGTTTCGGCGTCGTCGCCTTCTTCAGAGTCTGGAACATTGAAGTCTCTTTGAAAACTATTCGTCCGAACGCCATTTCATTTCACAGAAAAAATTGTCAGTTAATAAAACGGGGAGACGATGTCCTATAGAATTACTGACTGACCTTTGATACCGTCGACCGTAGACGTCCACCTGCCACCCCGTAGTGATGGAAGAGGAGAATGAACCACCCTAGGTGCACCCTAGGAATTTGTATAACACCCCTTGTTGATATTGTTCTAACCCCCGACACCGTGAAAGAGAAAACCACGGGGGATTGATCTAATGGATCAAAACCCGCATAGGGTCGCGAAGGGCGTCAGCTTCTTGGTGATTTCCGTGCATTCCTCCTTTCTATTGATTTTAGGGCTCCTGGCCGTGATCCAGAAGCCCTCTAAGGTACGGCGCCCCGCAATATCGGGTTCACGTGATAGTATCGTGACGGCCACCTGTATGCGTGCATTCTCATGGCATCGAACCCTGTGTTCCCCCAATGGGGTGGTAATCTTCGACTTCAACATGCCATCTAGGTGTTCCTTAACTCGGGTGCGAAGAGGTCTGCCGGTTTCACCAATGTATTCGTCTTCGCACTGAAGGCATGCGATCGAATATACTACACCTGACGTCATGCAGTCTCTCTGCTTGTTGAAAGGACAAATAAAGCAGGAAGGGGTTTAACATAAGCGGTCGTAGAGGCGGTTTCGTACCAGTAGACCTCGAAGGTTTGGGGGTGGCATGTCCACCACTCTCACTATCTCCTGGAGTCCAGCTCCTAACACAGGAACGTACTGCCGTGCTTAGATCGTCTGGTATGAATGGAACACACACAGAAGAGAATCTTCGTTCTCTCATCTTCGTCGCACCGATCCCGCGTGAACACTCTGCGCCTATGTCCCCTGGCGCACCCTGCTATCGGATAGCCATTTTCTTTTGCAATACGAAGCGCCTGTTTAACGGAGTCGGTCTTCTTCATCTCTTGATGAGACCATAGAGGCTGCGCCTACCATATTTCATGGCTCTCTTAGTACTGGATGGGTGCGCAGAAGTGAAATGGACTAGAATGTTTTTGCAAGCAGGTTTTCTGTACCATTTCGTTCTGTAGGCACCTGCGGTGGACTGTACCTGGACATTGAGGAAAGGGAGCCAATCGTTTGTCGGTGTTTCCCGTGTAAATTTTATGTGTTCCGACTGCTGATTCAACAGCTCGAAACATTTGGAGAACTTAGGGTTTGATGCCATGAGAATGCACGCATACAGGTGGTCGTCACGATACTACTATCACGTGAACCCGATATTGCGGCGCGTCGTGCCTTAGAGGCCTTCTGGATCACGGCCGGGAGCCCTAAAACCAATAGAAGAGAGGAATGCGTGGAAATCACCAAGAAGCTGGCGCCCTTCGCGGCCTTATGCGGGTTTTGATCTATTAGATCAATCCCCCGTGGTTTTCTCTTCCACGGTGTCGGGGGTTAGAACAATATCAACAAGGGGTGTTATACAAATTCCTAGGGTGCACCTATGGTGGTTCCTTCCCCTCTTCCACCACTACGGGGTGGCAGGTGTACGTCTACGGTCGACGGTATCAAAGGTCAGTCAGTAATTCTATAGGACATCGTCTCCCCGTTTTATTAACTGACATTTTTTCTGTGAAATGAAATGGCGTTCGGACGAATAGTTTTCAAAAAGACTTCACTCTCCCAGACTGTGAAGAAGGCGACGACGCCGAAACCTCTGTCGGAAATAAAGTGATTAACAACCTTGGTTGAAGCTGAAACATTCAAACAACCATAATTGAAAGATCATGACAAGATCCATCGAAAGTCGCACATGGACAGTACCATGTGGACTATACCGACCAAAGGATGGGTAACTGAGAAAATGGAAATTGTTCCAAGCTTCTTAGCAAGTCATTGTCGGCCTAGTAAGCCATCATAAAACGCGTAGAGGGTCGAAAGTGGATGGTGCACCTCACAAGGAGGTACATTCACTAATAGGTGGCACCAATGGATGTGCGGATGAGTGTGAATTCAACAGTGTTATACTATAATTCTTGCTAAATCACATAGCTGAGCAGCTCCTGTTAACATTATCGTATAGATACCAGTCGGATCGCCAAGCTGCCGCCGGCCGCTTCTCCCTCTCAGGGGGCTGGCTTGGCCAGCCCTTTCAGATTTCATTTTTCTGTGAATGTTACGCACCCTTTACATACAGGGCGTCAGTAGTTCTTACCCTACTCCATTGCTCCGCTCTTTGAAGTTGCAGTACCGGCTCTGCCAAAACTATATGGGTTTGCTTGCGCGTCTATCGACACATGAGGCATAGTGATCAGATCTAATTCAATTCCTTTACGGAGTCATGGCTGTGAATTCTGTTTCCTTCTCTGGTCTAATGCAGAAAGCTACTATGGCTGCGGTCTTTGGAGAGCAGGGAGGAGGTGCGTCTCGAGGATGCCTGGAAAATGAGACGATTCACCGTTAAACTCATTATTGATAAAATAATGCCCACAATCGTGCCAAGATGTTTCTAGGTGTATCTTTGATCATACGTATGGCCATAATGTGTTCTCTTTCGCTGTCTATCAGACTAGAAATAGCGAGTCTTTGCGGAAGGTATGCCCTTTTCCCATCCTGCTCAGTGTGCGTCGAACAATTGCCACATATCATCTTAAAGTCTTCATCACCGAGCGCTCATTCTCAGTGTTCATATCAGTAATAGTCTCTGACGTATGTAAAATGTGTAAAGCGCATTCACAGAAAAAATGAAATTTCAAAGGAGCCCGGCGGCAGCTGGGCTATCCGAGTGGTTTCTATATAGCCCAGGCGCTATCGCAGTGAAGGGGAAGCTTCCGTTCTCCCAAGGCCTGGACAAAAATATACCCTTGAGCGTGCTTATTGACTCCTCAAAGGTGCTTATTATAAGACCAACCGGGCTGTCGTGCAGTACTGCACAATGAAACTACGTAATGGGGATATGGTCGATACTGACTAACCGTCACATCAAAGTTCCATACTGTAATAAGTGTAGCATTGAGTGCTATCCCAACTGATATTTCTACAATTTCCTATCACCATGCGGAATCCCACGAAGACTAGTAGTCGGAACATCCTACTGATATCAGAATAAAAAGTGTATTCATTCGCTGAGCATTTAGTCCTTGAAGGCAGCATTAGGGGGAAGTCGGACGAAAAGTAAAAGAAGCAGTGAATGTGAAAGTCGAGATGCCTAGTAACAGGACAGTGAAGAAACAACGGATGAAATTGGCCAAAAACCCGAGAAATAGGACCCCCTCCCACCGTTGGTTCTAGGCACGGACGACCTTCCCGTCAAGAGGGGAACAGCCTGATCTAGTTTCCCATTGGCATGTTGCCAAGTAACCACAAGGGAATGTTTGGAAATACGACAACATCTACTTTCTAGAGCGAGCTCCAAGCTAAAACTGCGAAAACGCGCCGCAAAAACTGCGATCCTGCCGCGTCTCCTTGGCTGCTCCCACCCCAGTCAATCGGGAATTACGCCATCGGGAGGCGAGATCGACAAATCGAAGAGGCTGGGCTGATAGGCGATTGCGGCTTTTTGCGGCGTTTCTACAGCTCGGAGGGGCACCGGAATTTCACAACAGATAGCCTTCTTCGCCCAAGACTACCATGTGAGTGACTTCCTGTAGGGATTTCTCCATTACCACATTACCCCTAATGCTGTCTTTAAGCTACCGAGTGTCGAAAATCTACCGCACTACCTTCAGGTCTAGACGGGTCTTTTCGGTCGTTAGCGATCGACATCTCTTCTAACAATGATATTAACGATCGATGAGAATGGATCAGGAATAAAATAGCTTATCCTTTGATCATTTAGCATTTTGCTGAATTGGACAGTATTAGAAGTTTAGATAGTTTAGGAGTATAGTTTTTCACTGGTTTGTATTTGATTGCATCGATCGGTAGCAATTTGTCTAACGATCTATAACCATTATTGTTGCTAGTACTGCATGAGAGAAGAAATCACTACCATTTCTATCATAAATCTAGGTCGTATCATGACCACCCATGTAAATCGCTGTATCAACGACGTGCATCATTATGTGGAACGGTAGCCAGTTCAGCGGTCGATACCTTGGCAGCTGGTATCAGAACATGAACAAAGTATGTTCTTACAACGGCACTGAGCATCAGACGCTTTTACTAAAGCAGTCGTGTAGTAGCAGCAGACGGTGTATTTTATCACATCCACTTCCTAACGGCTCTCATCGGCGCTAATCAGACATTACCAGATTCAATGCTGCAACATTAAGATTCCCGTATTGCTCTCTACAACAACGGTGAGTGTGAACACTCCACTGTCAGATGGGAAAGCGAAAGAGAGTTGGTGATATTTGCCTTTCGTGGCTCCATGTCAGACTTTATCAGCTGCTATTTCGGTCCACCATCGCTGAGGTCCACTTACCGCCCCTGGATCACATGTAAAATTCAGGGTCTTAGTTGCTTAGACGCGAGAAATGAATCCAAGACAGCCAGAAGGACACACACACGCACAGACACTAAGCAAATTATATGTAGTAGGATGCCCCCTCATTGCAACAGCACCATATTCTTCCCTGTTCAAAGTACTTGAATACTAATATTCAACGAATTCCCACATTACAAGCCCGCTTCGCATATAGTGGAATGAGGTGTATTGTGGGTACTCTTTAAAAACCGGCCGCGACGACTCGTGCCGATGATTTCGCGGATGCGACGCCGCAAAGCGAAAATTCGATATTACGATGTACACCCATCTCTAGATGCGCGGTTCTCTAGATAGTGGGCATAGCAGACACCGTTCCAACAATGTATCCTAAACACCTAAGGTATATCATTCCCATGATCTTTGCTCTCAAATGACTTCTCTTGGGAGGCCTCTATAAGTCTGCTCGCTGTTAGTGTAGCAGATATGGAAGAGAATTGCTAGCTGGTGCCAAAGGACGCACCCGACATGTACATTTCACACTCATTGCTCGAAATGCTTGAATACTTATACATGGTATAAGTATTCAAGCATTTCGAGCAATGAGCGACGATGGACTGGCGTCGTCTATCACGACGATGCCAGTCCATCGTCGTCTCGTTGTCTGAGACGACGTTCTATACGGGCGTCCGTACTTATGATCCACAGGGTCAACGGCCTCACAAGATAGTAGGCCTCATTTGCTTCTTTTCCAATGTCACGAGCAAGACGTTGGTTTGCTCTCTTTACCTGTCTCTATCAGATAAATATATTATCATCTCGTCTATTCTGCCTCATAATAAAATCCACTGAACCGCCACATTTTTGGTGCATCGGCCGAATTCAGCCGATTATCTATTTCTCATTCTATCTACTATCTTTATTCCCATTCTTTCTTTCCAATTTTCTTGTTTTGAATAATATTCGTTTCATACAATTTCCTTACCAATTTCGAAGTTCTCTAGTATTAATTGGCACATTTTTTTCACAAGTTTAAATAAACTCAACGCACTAAAATATGACAAAATGGCACTCCATCTCCATAGAACTTCCATTATGCTCAGCGCAACGACGCTCAAAAATTTAGTGGCACGCTATCAAAGCTACACAAAGATTGTAGAATTTAGCACCACTGATGAGGAAACCTACGACCTACGACAAATGTAGGACCACCATCGCTCTATTAGAGAGCGGCACAAGGCAGATAAGAAATGGCAGGGAACATTTACAAAATCTGTATAATGAGATAAGAAACGAGTATATGAACTGCAAAAATAAGTCCGAGAAAAAGGACATTATGGCAGAAATAGAGCAAATAGAAGACAAATCAAAAATCCAGCCGACCATAGCAGAGGCGAATGAGATAATATACATGCTCACTGCTAGGCTAGACGAATCTAAATGTGCGGAGGATAGATTAGCCATAAAACTTGGCTACACCACGTACAGAGCCACTGGGAGCAATGACTCCAACGGATCAACCCTCAGTAATATCGCCCTGGAAACTGAAGGAGGATCGCAAACTAGACCTCCGATATCTGTCCAGGATGAACCAACTACATCGAAGCCAACGCGCCGCTCGATTAAGGCTCCTCAAGCCTCCCTGCCTAAATTTTATGGCAAGGCGGAGGAGTTTTCCGAATTTTGGACAGTCTATAAGACCCTAGTCCATGATTGCGATGAATTGCAAATCATCGAAAAAATCATCCTTTTGAGATAATGCCTCGAAGGTAGGGCAAAAATGTAATGCAGAGGATCCAACCTTTACCGGAAAACTACGACTGGATGGTAGAAACCCTTCACGAAACCTACTGCGACTACACCGCCAATAGGTCAAAAATAATTCAGAATCTAGTCTCACTCATCCCAGCAAGCGATGAAGCAGAAAGCTGCTCTATAACCTTTGAAAACATCCAAGTCCTTGTGAACCAAATGGTATCCGCAGGATATGATGTGAGGAAAACTTGCGACCCAATGTGGTGCGAGACGATTCTGGCCAAATTCCCACGGGAAATCGTTAAAGACACCGTAAGGGAGTAATTTTGGCTTACGGTAGAACAGACGTAGTGTGGACGAGTTCAAGTGGCCGCCATTGCACAAACTCGCCAATTTGACGCCTTGGCATGGTGTCAAGAGAAGATGTTTCCATTATAAAGTTGTTCATTCCTTTTACCTTCTCCTTTGTTCTTTCCTATATTGTTTCTAGATGTACTTACATGAATGTTAATGTAGTTGGGAATGGCCGCTCCACTACGCTGGGAGTCAGGTGCTACAACTAAAGTTGGCCCGCGGCCGTCTCCTACAGCGGACAACTCGGATCGCCAGTGCGATGATGCGAATGAAGCGCGAATACACACCGCAGCGATGCACTTTTGAGTTCGGGTTTTTTCACCGATTATCGCTTCTAACCTTCTGCGTTCGTTACGAAATGCTCATTTCTTTGTATGTTTCTCTTATTTCGGACCCCCTTCCGGTTCCTTTAAGCCTGTACTAATAGCGAGCCAGGCAACGGCCGATTTACCCATTAAGGAACTCTTGGGCTATCTCAAAAAAGAAATAGCCGCTAAATGCTATGTGGAAAATAGGCTCGGCCATGCTGAGCGCAGCCCAGTCTACGAATACGCTAATAAAGTGAACTGAGGTCACTGGCAAAACGCCCGACCCAGTCGCAACGGAGACTGCTTTTTTTGCCATAGGCGACATCTGTCCACGGCGTGCCGAACGGTTATAAATCAAAACAGTCGTCGTGAAATATTAAAATAAGAGAACCGTTGTTGGAAATGTTTCTCTTTACAACATAATAGCTTTGACTGCGAAAAGGCAGATTGTATTCATTGTGGACAAAACCACCACGCATCACTATGCTTTAGAAAAGATCAAATGTCGACAAGGGGGCAAAACCATCTTCGTAATCCATACTATGATAGGGAGGAGATGAACGCTCGAGGTTCCGATCAAGGAAACACCAGAGCAGTGCAATGATCACTCAGACCCTTGCGCAACCACAGCGTCAACAATAACAATGGTTTTGAGGCTCATAATGGCTTCAAAAATCACAGAAATTTTTCGAGCAACACCCACATGAGGACAGAAGTGCCTCAAGCCAAAGAGGAAAACCTTGCCACCTCTCAGCTAGTATTAATGACTGCTGAAGGCAACCTCTGGAACTTTAGAAAGCAATCCTATGAAAAGGTGCTTTTCTTCTTCGATTCAGGGGCGCAAAAAACCCTCATAGAGGAAGACGTAGCCCACCAGTTTGGCCTTCCAAAAGTTAAGACAGAAATCTGTACCATGTCAGGCATTGGGGGCCACGTCGAAAAATTCGAAAGCCATATAGTAACAACGAAAGTAAGTTCTGCTTTTGGCGAAGAAATAGAACTGAGAATTCAGACAAAGCCCACACTCACCAAAGGCTTTGCAAGTGTCAAGCTCACTGAGCCGGACATTGTTTTCTTGAAAGAATATAACATCTGTTTGGCGAATTGCAAATTGCGGGGAGAACACCAAACTCCTCACATATTAGTTGGCTTGGATTACTACCACGAGCTGGTACTGGGTCCAATTCACACTCAGAAAACACCTTCAGGGTTACATATCGTGAAAACAATATTTGGTCCCGCAGGGTACGGCAAGGGCTCAACAATGGCATCGCACACAACGTGCAATGTCAGCACTACCAGTAATTTCTGGTATGAAATGACCACGTCTCACGAAAATGGTGGACATAACTCTTGTGACAAGTTCAAACCTGGAATGGGTGAACAAATTACCAGATCAACTCGTTGCTCAACGGAATTCCTACGAGGAAACGAGCGCCTCCCCTTCTCAAAATGGAAGAATAGTAGGAAAGGAAGGGACGACCTTCCATATAATCGCAAACTTAAGCGAAAGGAGAAACGGACAGACCTAGGCAAAAGCTCGCCTGAGGGTAGCTGGCCTAATAACCATTTTCACGTAAATCGTAGAGATCGCAGATGGCCCAATAAGGTCAATGAAAACTGCGTTTTACCGCAGGAGGTTCCTCGCACTCCTCGCTCAACAACTCCCTCGGAAGTCAACTACTATGAGCAACACAGGAAAGGTGCCAGGAGACCCTTACCCCCTTCCCACAGCTCCGTGATCTGGGGCCCTGGATTGCCGATATCCAGTCTTGACAGCCTATATCTGAACAAGAACGTAACGCACCATGGGCAACAAGGGCAAAGCAAGCCCCCACGCCTCTGAGTCCAACTACGCACACAAAAACTAGTCAACTCGCTTTAATTATTTTAATTATTTATCAGCTACGTTTATTATTATCTTACTATCACTATTTTATCTTATTCTCATTGAAGAAGATAAGCATGCAAAACAAAAATCAAAGGCGGGCACAACAAGCACGTTCCGCATGGCAAAAATTCTCATCCATTTCCTTTTTCTCAAACTAAGCCCACCTCGCTGAGGTAACGATCCCACGTTTATCGGCTTGGGGCTGGTGGTCGTCGATCGGCGGCTGCCAGAATGCATGGCGGTTGCAGTGCTTCAGACGAGCAAAAGTGCCAAAATATTATAGGCGGCAATGGGGCATTTCTTGGCTCCGTATACGGCATGGGTTTGCAGGCAGGTCTAGCACGGCAACGCCGTCCTGTTTAGGGCGTATATCCGTGATCTTCTTGATCTTTCTATTCTTCATCATCTCATATCATGCCCATTTTGCTTACTCAATAACCACTCGTGAATTACTAATCCTATCTACTTTCACCACAAACGCCAACTTCCCTCCTGCTCCCTCAATCGTCGTCGAGCCACAACCTTCAATCGCACCCAGCCACCGCCAACATGAACAATCCAGCACCATCAACCTACCTCCACTAGTGATGAAATGAAGAAGATATATCTCCCGCTATTTCATATATGTGTAACTGTAAACTAACTGCGGAGTATCGTCGTCTATCACGACGATGCCAGTCCATCGTCGTCTCGTTGTCTGAGACGAAGTTCTATACGGGCGTCCGTACTTATGATCCACAGGGTCAACGGCCTCACAAGATAGTAGGCCTCATTCGCTTCTTTTCCAACGTCACGAGCAAGATGTTGGTTTGCTCTGTTTACCTGTCTCTATCAGATAAATATATTATCATCTCGTCTATTCTGCCTCATAATAAAATCCACTGAACCGCCACAATAAGTATTCAAGCATTTTCAATGGAGAGCTTGATTTTTCTAACACTAATACACTGATGAAGAAAGGTAAGCGTTAGAAACACTATATCGTGGTTTCAGAAGTCACGTGCCAGCTAATCCATGACGAGTCATCGATGGTGTGTGACATAAACTGATAACAACTGCTAATGCTTGATCGAGGTGACAGGAAAAAAGGTCAATTTATGCGCTCAGAGTTTCAACATTGAAGGATGCACATATAAAAGTTCAGAGAGAGGGGTCGAGGGTATTGGTGGTGGGTGGGAGCTACTAGTGACTGATACGCGTTAAGAAACAAAGGGCGTTTGATGAAACTTACTGAGTGAATGATGAAATCTAATTCACTGCCTATGTAGAATAAGATTACTTCACCTTGTGTGGGCACAAGGTAAGCTAGTATAATGCGGAACTGGGTAGATCGACACAATGAGACATCGATACTTTTAAAGACAGCGATATGGGAACTTCGGACGAACAGTGAAAAATGTAGTGAATATTGAAGTCGAGGTGCTCAGTAATATGATGGTGAACAAAAAAAACGGAAGGAAATGGCCAAAAATCCAAAAAATAGAACCCTTTCCCCACCGTTGATTCTCGACGCGGACGACCTTTCCGTCAAGAGACGGATATTCCGCACGAGGTTCCCATTGGCATGTTGCCACGTAAACACAAGGAATCTTTGGAAATACGACAACTCTATTTTCTGGTGTACTGTGCCGCAGTACCTCCGATCATGTCCTTGGCCGCTTTCATTATAACCAATCCCCACTGAAGGCAAAACCCCTTTAAAGAAAGGCAGGATTCGATCCGAACACAAAAGTAGATTTGAAGCACTTAGTAGTACCAAAGTAGGGAAGATGGATCGAAACGGTCAAAAAATCCAAGAAAGAAGACCCCCTTCCCATCGTTGATAAAGTGTGTAAGGCACAATCGCAGAGGGGCGGCCACACTAAAAGGAGCGGCAGCAGTTGGAGGTGTCTCATCGTGAGCGCTGAGGCGCTCCGTAGTAGTTGACTTTTGAGGATTAAAAGTTTTGAGAGGACGTGCATGTATCAGTTCTATGAGAAACATTGACCTTAACTGATTGCCGAGAGATACACCTGATAATAACACACCACTCCCTAATAGTAACCGAGAACAAACAGTCACTTTGTGAGTGTGGTACCAATATTGCAATTATGGCCGGGCTAGGCTTAGAACTTATGTACTCTATTTTCGTCTGTCCCTATCCAGTTCTTACTCGCACGACCTGAGCAGTTCCATTCCTGACCTTCCCGATTTTCGGAACCCAAGCGAGGGTTCATAAACTTGAGCACCCATCGGTTCCGGCGCAGGTCCCGCCCGTAATGGACGGAGCTAGACTCAGGACTTATGTGCTCCGTACACATGGCCTCTACCCAATCGTAACCTGCCCGACTTCCACATGCCCGTACCTAACTTGCTTCTTGTGTGCTCCCAACACCTTGGTCAGTCCCTACCCAGTCCTCACACGCACGACCTCAACATACCCATTCCCGACCTTCCCGATTTTCGGAACCCAGGCGAGGACTAAATTTGAGCACCCATCGGTTTCAGCGCAGGTCCCGCCCATGGCGGGCGGAGCTAAGCTTGAACTTATATGCTCCGTACACATGACCCCTACCCAATCCTAACCTGCCTGACCTCCACAGGCCCGTGCCTTATCTGCTTGTTGTGTGCACCCTTCACTTTGGTCAGTCCCTCCCCAGTCCTTACATGCGCGACTTCAACAGACCCTTTCCTAACTTGTCCGATTTTCAGCACTTGAGCGAAGACCTGAATTCCTTTATTCATTGATTTCGGCGCAAGCCCCCCCCATGGTGGGCGGAGCTAGGCTTAGAACTTATATGCTCCGTACACTTGTGTTTGCCCCTGCGCTATCCTAACTTGCTAACTTGCCCTACCTCTACAGGCCCGTTCTGCTCCTTGTGTGCTCCCTACAATTTGGTCAGTCTCTACCCACTCCTTACTCGCACGACCTGAGCAGTCCCATTCCTGACCGTCCCGATTTTCGGAACCCAGGCGAGGACTTAAATTGGAGCACCCATCGGTTTCAGCGCAGGTCCCGCCCATGGCGGGCGGAGCTAAGCTTGAACTTATATGCTCCGTACACATGACCCCTACCCAATCCTAACCTGCCTGACCTCCACAGGCCTGTGCCTTATCTGCTTGTTGTGTGCACCCTTCACTTTGGTCAGTCCCTCCCCAGTCCTTACATGCGCGACTTCAACAGACCCTTTCCTAACTTGTCCGATTTTCAGCACTTGAGCGAAGACCTGAATTCCTTTATTCATCGATTTCGGCGCAAGCCCAGCCCATGGTGGGCGGAGGTAGGCTTAGAACTTATGTGCTCCGTACACTTGTGTTTGCCCCTGCGCTATCCTAACTTGCTAACTTGCCCTACCTCTACAGGCCCGTTCTGCTCCTTGTGTGCTCCCTACAATTTGGTCAGTCTCTACCCACTCCTTACTCGCACGACCTGAGCAGTCCCATTCCTGACCGTCCCGATTTTCGGAACCCAGGCGAGGACTTAAATTGGAGCACCCATCGGTTTCGGCGCAGGCCCCCCCATGGTGGGCGGAGTTAGGCTTAGAACCTATGTGCTCCGTACACTTGGTCCCTACCCAATACTAACCTGCCCGACCTCTACAGCCCGTGCCTAATTTGCTTGTTGTGTGTTCCCTTTACTTTGGTCAGTCCCTCCCCAGTCCTTACATGCGCGACTTCAACAGACTCTTTCCTAACTTGGCCGATTTCCAACACCTGAGCGAGGACCTAAATTCGTTTATTCATCGATTTCGGCGCAAGACCCGCCCATGGTGGGCGGAGCTAGGCTTAGAACTTATATGCTCCGTACACTTATGTTTTCCTCTACGCTATCCTAACTTGCCCTACCTCTACAGGCCCGTTCCTAATTTGCTTCTTGTGTGCTCCCTACATTTTGGTCTGTCCCTGTCCAGTCCTTACTCGCACGACTTCAACAACCCTTTCCTAACTTGTCCGATTTTCAGCACTTGAGCGAAGACCTGAATTCCTTTATTCATCGATTTCGGCGCAAGCCCAGCCCATGGTGGGCGGAGGTAGGCTTAGAACTTATGTGCTCCGTACACTTGTGTTTGCCCCTGCGCTATCCTAACTTGCTAACTTGCCCTACCTCTACAGGCCCGTTCTGCTCCTTGTGTGCTCCCTACAATTTGGTCAGTCTCTACCCACTCCTTACTCGCACGACCTGAGCAGTCCCATTCCTGACCGTCCCGATTTTCGGAACCCAGGCGAGGACTTAAATTGGAGCACCCATCGGTTTCGGCGCAGGCCCCCCCATGGTGGGCGGAGTTAGGCTTAGAACCTATGTGCTCCGTACACTTGGTCCCTACCCAATACTAACCTGCCCGACCTCTACAGCCCGTGCCTAATTTGCTTGTTGTGTGTTCCCTTTACTTTGGTCAGTCCCTCCCCAGTCCTTACATGCGCGACTTCAACAGACTCTTTCCTAACTTGGCCGATTTCCAACACCTGAGCGAGGACCTAAATTCGTTTATTCATCGATTTCGGCGCAAGACCCGCCCATGGTGGGCGGAGCTAGGCTTAGTTCCTATATGCTCTGTACGCTTAGGTCAGCCCCTAACCACTCTTTACTCGCGCGACCCTCCAGGATACAGTTGAGATGAGGCCCTACCGAGTCTTAACTTGCCCGATCCCTACAGGCCCACTCTTGATTTAGCCAATTTTTTGAACCATTTCTGCGCAAGCCCCGCTCACGGTGGGCGGAGCTAGGCTTAGTCCTTAATGAGCTCCGTACACTTTGGTCAACCCCTACCCATTTCCAACTTGCCCGACCTCTCCACGTTGCAATTGAGTTGAGAGTAGATTATGTGACAAAAAACGGACACATACACACACACAAACACACCATTCTGGTTTTAGCTTGCCTCTCATGGGCTCCGTACATTTTGGCTTACCCCAACCCATCCCTAACTTGCCCGACCTCTACAGGTCCATTCCTAGCCTGCCTGATTTTTGGAACCTGAGCGTGGACTTAAATTTGAACACCGGCAGTTTCTGCGCAAGCCCCGCTCACAGTGGGCGGAGCTAGGCTTAATTCTTATGTGCTCTGTGCGCTTAGGTCAGCATCTACCCAATTCTAACATGCCCGACCTTTCCAGACAGCAGTTCAGTTGAGAGATCATATCAATGAGATAGGGGTGTATGTGGTGCAGACAGGTTGTAAATGGTTGACGCTGTACTGTGGGAGTGACATAGGTACCCTCGGCGTATCCCTAGGTAATGCCTCCTTTCCTTACCGGCCCATCACAACACAGCTGCGTCGCCATTCGCCTTTCGAGCTCCTTATCAGCCCCTATCAGTTGCTATCACATCCGTTCCCTCACCATTAATGTCCCCTTACCACCCCTACATTACCTTGAAAATTCAGGATCCCAGCTTTGCTGCGACGCGAGATATGTATTTCCCGCCATTCGCCTTTCGAGGCTCCTTATCAGCCCTTATCAGTTGCTATCACTTCCGTTCCTTCACCATTAATGTCCCCTTTCCACCCCTATATTATCTTAAAAATTCAGGGTCCCAGCTTTGCTGCGACACGAGGTATGAATTTACCGCCATTCGCCTTTCGGGGCTCCTTATCAGCCCTTATCAGTTGCTATCACTTCCGTTCCCTCACCATTAATGTCCCCTTTCCACCCCTATATTATCTCAAACATTCAGGGTCCCAGCTTTGCTGCGACGCGAGATATGATTTCCCGCCATTCGCCTTTCGGGGCTCCTTATCAGCCCTTATCAGTGCTATCACTTCCGTTCCCTCACCATTGATGTCCCCTTAACACCCCTACATTACCTTAAAAATTCAGGATCCCAGCTTTGCTGCGACGCGAGATATTATGCGGTGAGCGGACAGACAGACAGACAGACACACACACAGACAGACAGACAGACAAACAAACACACCAAACTTCTGCTTTATATATAGAGTATGATAGCGAAAAAAAAAGATAAAAAGGCATTTTCAAGCGAATTCCAAACTTTTGCGGCACTGACTCTATTCATCAGAGGAGAAGTCACTGGCCCTTCCGGGACAACGCTTTTATTTGGTCCTTGATTTTCGCTACATTTGCTGTGCCAGACATCTCTACTGGACATGTTTAGGTTATCAGTGTCATAGTTGTTGCCTTTTTTTTCTTAAAAAGTTAAAAGAATTGCTACACGCTTTACGGGCACTTTACTTCCCCAACTTGGGTCGAAAAATTCGATTTGGCAAGGATCGCACAGAGGTTGAACCGCCCGAGCATGTATATCATAACCGTTTCGTTTGAGCGCAGCAATGGCACGAGCCATCTTCGCTAGCTAAATCTGTTGGGAGCAAAATAGAAAAGAATTACTTCAAATGTTTCCGGTTGTGTGGCACATATAATTGAGGTGTTGCAATAGCAGATTATGTTACCCCATCGTATTTCTGACACACCTTAAATATCGACATGAGTTTTGAAACTGAACGAGTCTATTAAACGAAAAATTAGTTCATCTCCACTAAAAGGATCCGATACGAGAGAGGATAATCTTCTGCGTGTACCTTCGCAAAGCACTCGCGCCTTCTGCTGTGAAACTCACGGCTCCATAGAGGAAGTGGTAAATTTAGAATAATGTTGACTCCGCATTTGCTATGCAACATTTTCAAAAAGCAGGCCTCATGCTCTGAATCGTATGGCAACGGTTATCTCGGAGCTGTCGTGCGCTTGCAATAGAACTAGATGCGGTAAGTTATTCGTTAATGATGTGAAGGAAAATTTGCTGGAACATTTGAAAAGTCGCAGTCTGACTATAGCGCGCATAATGAAATGACGAAGAGGTATGAACAGACAAGGCCCTTATTTTTATTTCGTACGAAATTAATGCCATCCTCCATGAGATGGGTTGATGACAGCTGACGCCTCTCCAATACGCTGATCTACAGATCAGCGTATTGGAGAGGCGCTCCTAGACAAGGATGAGCTATGCTATGAGATGTGGCTCATCCCAAAACAGGCAATCAACGTGGATTGCTATATCCTTTCATTCTTTAGTGTTTTCATGTAAAATAAGGTCTTACTCTTCTCATCATGAAACTCTGTGATAAGTGGTTGGTCACGATCGTAGTAGTAGCACTCATCATATTTCTTATTGTAAAGCATCTTTCTCGAAGTGTTGTAGCCATAAAATTTGCAAAACGTTGACGTCTCGCCGCATGGCCTCTAGATAGAAAATAAACTAGAGCAGTACTAATACGATAAAACAAACTTGCTGAATTATAGAAAAGAAACTACACCGGCTGAAGGTCGAATTTGGTGCTTTGTTCTAACAGCACGCGTATAGCCTGATGCGCATTTTGCTCTGCATGGGGAGTGGATCGTTAAGACGAAATTCATATTTGATCCAGTTTCGGCTACATGTACCTCATGAACCTCATGTATCATACGCCTTTTTCGAAGAGCGGTAAACGTACGAAAAAAAGTTAACATGTGTTACCCAAAAATGTGGTTTAGCGAAATTCGCGTACAACTTCATCAAATGCACACCTCTTTGCACATGCATTGGTGCCACCCTTTGGTGGTAGAAATCAGAGCTTTGCGATTATACCCGTGATAATAAGGTCCACTATCCGTTCTCGGCCCAATCGATCGCTGTCGTAGCCCACCATGACTTGTTGAGAAGACTGCTCCGTTTTCATTCACTCAATTACTCAGTCACTGGTCGTTTTAATCTGCATAGCACTGCTCGACAACCCGACATATTTCCACGTCATCTCAGCCTGCTGACACCGGGTGGGGGGAAATCCGCCAAAAAATCGCGTCAGCGGCGTCGCACTCGCGGCGCCACCAGTACGACTTGCGAATCGATTTTGCTCTTGGGAGCCCGGCAGAGCGTGGCTGCGTCACTTCTGCACTCCAGCCATGCCACACTGCATCCCCAGCCACGCCACCCTGCCTTCTCCACCTTTGCTACACTGTCTCGCTTGAAGGCTGCCATGCCCTGCCACTGGTACCCGCACCAGCCGAGCCGCTCGCCGCGGGCGGCCACGCGATTTTTTGGCGGATTTCCCCCCACCCGCTGACACCTATTGCAACCTCAGCACACCGCCAAATCACGGCGATAGTAATAAATAAGTGCTCATACATATAAGATTACATGGATTACTACAACGATTATATGGTCTTACAATGATGCTCTAATACCCAACAGTTTTCTCCTGCTTTGTGCGGTTGACTTGTTTTATCATTCGCTAATAATAATCACTCACTTGCTGACAGACAGACTGCTGTAGAAGGGGTCTCATTACTGTGATCTCGTATCTTGATCTTTTGTTATGCAGGGTAAACTGATATAGTTATCTGATATGACCAGGCCTTGGAGTATATTAAAACAGTTGTTGTGTTCAGGTAGTCACTTTCCCAATAAATCGTCGCCTCCGCTGCTGTTCTTGGATTCCACGACCACAACACACACATTCCGACAAACAGAGCGAGAAACCGACCACAGACAGACACATAAAGTAAGTGGTTTATACATATAATTAGGCTATTACATGTTTGACTCATCTTTGCTTATTGGATGTTCGATTAACCCGCAACTGACAGACAGAATTTATTCTCATTTGTGACACGTTTCAAAATAAATGTCTCAAACTGGAGTTCCTGGGCTGTAGACACGTCAAAAGCGCGATGGCCAACGCATGTGTATCAAGGATACTTACGTCATTTCCAGCATAACGATATTCCTCCACATAATAATATCCTTCAAATGAATTGAATTCCAAAAAAACCTCACAACAAGTAAAGTTTTCACGACTTATAATTCCTTCTTCGAGTTCTGGATAGCTCTGCAAGGTAAACAATAAAGACGAGATCCGTACGATGCTAATATGTCCTGAGTGAGTAGACTGCAACAGTAAACTATGACACTGGCCCAAGAGCAAAGTTTCCACCGTTTTTTCGAAACACTTTGCACTTCATACCATATCCCAAAGTTTTATTCTTTTCCCTCCACAGAGGCTACAGATTCGGCAGAGTGGATAAGGGATCGAGACTGCAACTTTGAGAAAATGAGGTGGAGGAGAGATCGCTTCTGGGTTCAGATTTTCGATTAGAGGAAGGTCCGAAGTGAATATGTGTTTTCGTGAAGGAGTGAGCAGCGCATCACTACCTACTCGTTCTTCGCCTTTCCAACCACGTTTTGCTGCATCTTTTCCACAAATCCTGCTTGTTGTAGAGTTCGTCAGGAAATCTGCTCACCATTTGCAAATCAATGGCCATATCGCGACTAAATTCTACTATATATCTTGCATGAGGTCATATATCTCTATCTCCCTATCTATGTCTATATCTCTTTGACTCTAGGCTATTTCAAGGTGAAAAACTGAGGTTCGTCAAAGGTACAGCTTACATCGCAGCAAATGGAACCCCAGTTGAACACACCCGCATCAAGGTTCTAACATACGCGGAGGAAGGAAATAAATTATAAATTCAAGATTCACCCGGTAGAACAGTTCGTAGCATGCCATGGCTTCAATGACTGGAAAATAGATAGTGGTCACACAGATCCACAGAATGACGTCTGGAACGAAATCACGTAATAGCATGCTCCTTTCATTTGCATCAAACTCAGGTCTGTGTATACCTCGCGATGCCACAGGTGAGAATTAAAACAAACGATTGAAGGCCAAAATCTCTTCAATTATTTCCCCGCTAATCCTTGGGAGTCTTTGTGTCTCATGCGGGTCCCATAACTTTTTTTGGCGACTATTACTACAACTCAAGCATGCGTTTTTAACGCTGGACTTCAAGACTAATGGATGAATCGTAGATCAAAGTTGATCATCCGCCATAAGACATGCACCCTCCGACGTGGTTTTAGAGTCTTCAGACGTTGTCTTTGAATCCATTCGCGAGGCGTGCAAGATAAGCCACATGGAAATCAAAGTTTTGTAAATTAAAGAAAACACGCTGATGCAGCTGCCATCTCTGGAACAGTGGAAACAAGTAAGTGGTAGAAATAGCACGGTCCAATGATCAGCATCTATATGTTGGTAGTATGAGCACCAGTTGAGCTATCGTACAGTACTGCGCGGATCACACAGTGGTATTCTGTAATGTGTGTATAGCAAATCTGACCAACTAGTACCGAAGAAGTCCATATTGTATTATATAATCCAACATCGTGAGGAGCGTAGTCCTGAACGCTAGCTTAACTGCTATCTCCACAAAACATCTATCGCTATTCGGATTTCTATGCAGCCTCGTGGTCGAAATATTCGTCCCTGATACCCGAGTACTAACAAAATTCACTCGCTGAGCGCTTAAAGGCAACAGCAGAGGTAAGGGAAAATCGAGATCTGGGAGTACATGTTCTCTGAACGAAGTTTCTACTTCAGACAAGGTCATATGTGGCAAAAATCGCATCGAAAAAACGCGGCTCGGGGTCAAATGACGACCCAGCATCACGGCATGCCGTCCTGCGGCCTCGCAGCCGGGCGAGTCGCCGGGGAGGGGCGGGACAACGACCGCGGCCGGCTGATTCAGCCATCTGCAGTCCACCCCGTCTAGTGACGCAGAGGGACGTGAGAGGGAAGGGGAATTTTCGGATTCCTATTCCTTGGTTTTTCACAGTTTTGTGTCGTTCTTTCTCCATATCTCCCATATTGCTGAGCACCTCACTTTCATAATCATCCAATCCCTCAGTCCTCGTATTCACATGTTTACGAACCCAAAAACTGAAACTCCAAATTTTGCAAAAATTTGTCTTCAGTGGGGATCGAACCACCAACCCCGTTTTGAGCTTCATAAGGCCGCTCAGCAAAAATGGACATCAGCTATATGTTTCCTGCACATGCCCCCATACATGCAGAAAAAAGCGCGTCATGGGAATCCGGCTCGCACAGCGCGGGTTAGGCATTATATCGCGAAATCACCGTGAGATTCGTGTGAAGGGAAGGGGCACACTACTACAGCAGACGAACTCCTAGCCAATAATATTTTTTTTAAAAACAACTTCGTAAATTCGGACACCGAACATATGTGAACACGCATCCTCGAAAAGGAACTCGTCGACCACGTAACGATGGCTGGATATAGACTATTGCACGCACCGGAAGCCGGCCGTGATTGCGTACCGGCTTGAAGACAGCTAGCTTTTTCGGCAACACGCTTCCCGCCGCGAGCTCAGACACCAGACAGGCCAGAGTACGCGACGCCAAAGCTTCTTCCCTGAAAAGGCTTAGGCGAATCCGAGAGACCCAGACGGCGAAGGACGACATAGACGCAGGGTTCCGCAATCACGGCCGGCCTCCGGTGCGTGCAATAGTCTACATCCGATGGCTGCTCTCATTGAGGATTGCTGAATGCCTTTTGCAGTAGTTGTCTGTGCTGACAATAGGCATGATTCAAAGACTTTTGCCCCATCACTTCAGCTATTTTCTTTCACTGAACTGAGAAGAAGAGAGTGACGCATGATTACACTACTTTTCGATGTTCCGATTTAAATTATGAATAAAGTGAACTTTCGTCTTCTGACCTGGTTCAAACAACACATAAACATCTCCTGACTTTGCGATGTAAGCTCACAAAAATGCTGGATTATCGAATGCTCTGAAGACTGGCACAAAGGTATAGCTAGAGCCGTCTTCTCGCTCGAAGATGAAAAGCATCACAAAAACAGTAACGAGGCGGCCACAAAGAGCCTTCCATGTCGCAGTGACTGCTGCGCACCAGAGCCGTCTTTGGGGTCAGGTGCTTGTGTCTCAAGCACGATGAACGTTTCCCTACTCGAGCACAGCGCAGATGTGAGCTGCAGCAGCGATCTTTTAATTTTGCAACATACCATAAGTCGAAGGCTGGCCTATTTTACAGGGAACCCGGGTTTTTCACTTTTCGGGCGCCATCCTGAGGCCGCGGAGTAGACCCCTATGAACTCTTCCTTTTTAGAGTGGGCATGAGCTCTCTCTCTCAGTGCTATACCAATTCCCACTCCAAGTCTGACTGCTTGGTCCTCTGATTCCAGAACTCTCGAGCTCAACGCCAGATAACGGTCTCTCTTCCGAGACAATACGTTGAGGCAACGAATCTCAGCAGAATTTCAGTTTCCTCAGTAAACTTTGCATGTGGCCCGCTGCAAGCAAACACAGCGTAACTATACGGGTAACAGAACAAGCCAATTTCGTGGGCGGTTCGCTCAAGCATGCCTGCCAGTGCAATCGTGTTGTTGCTTAAAGGAATCGTCCACGGAAAATGAGTTTTTGTGTTACCTATGTATTTATGTTGTATTTGCCTAATGTTGGCCTCATGCAAAATTTCACGCGAAAAAATGTGAATCTGGCTGAGATACAGCACCACAAAGTGCGGTCCCAGTGGGCGGGGCCTCCGTGTAAAAGCCTCGTACCGCGTCCGCCGTGGTCGGAGACGCATTGTAGGAACAGAAGGTTACGTAAACGGTCCTACTCTCCGTTCCCAACGGCGGCGGAAGACGGGACGAGGCTTTTACACGGAGGCCCCGCCTACTGGGACCGCACTTTGTGGTGCTGTATCTCAGCCAGATTCAAAATCCGCTTCTCAAATATGCAAAGCGATTTTTTGAGCAGAGTTACAGAACCGTTCTTTGCGCACAAATGCATCCAATAGGAGTTGACTGCTATCAGCGGCACAGAGGCAGATATCCCTTTCCGTGAAACAATGTTTCGTATGTTTGTGGAGACGCTGTCTTTACTTTTTTCTATTGGTTACTGAAAACTCTTTCGTGTCGATATCACCGCATTTTGACGCTACTTTTAGCAATTGGTATAGGATGTGATTAAGTGATGGGCTGCCCAGCTTTTTGTGCAACACGAAGCATTCATCGACCTACCGCTCAACGTTCTCATCGAACCGTTATATTGACTAATTAATGTGATCAGTTTTAACAAATTTCCGAGGATGGTTGCTGTAGGACCAAGCTGTTTATTGGAAGCGGTGTATTTTAAAGGGTCTAGGGTGCTTAACTAAGGCAGCGTTCGTAGTTTTGGAATTTGCGTTTTTGCGTTTTTTGGAAAGTAGAATAGATACGTATTGATTTGCGGAATTTGCTTTTTTGCGTTTTTGTGGAAATGCGGGATCGTCGAATTTGCGTCTTTGCGTCTTTGAGTTTTTGTGGGAATGCGGAATTGTGAAAAGCGTGGAAGCCATGTGCGCGGCGTGTGTCATTCCACGCAGCTCATCATTCGCGAACGGTCGAACGGATGATGACGAGCTATTTGTTCTCATTTTCTTGATTTCGGAAAGAGCTTATATACATTTGATAAATGGTTTTGGTCGACTTTGAAAAAAAACTGCCATTTTCGTGCAGGGATATAGACATTATTTTGTTAGATTCATTTCATCTTATGTTAGCACGGGTGTGTTGCAAGAGTTCCGATGATTACTTTGGGGTCAGGACACCCATTTGTGGGGTTACTTCACAAGAGGATTGATTTACTACCTATCCAAGATCTTGGCTAAATAGCGGGCTGGTCCACTCATGTCATGAATAAGCGTCGAAGAATAAAGGCAGATGTATGTATGCAAAGGTAGATATGTAATAAAGATGGAAAACTTGTATTTGAAACAGTTAAGTTAGGGCATCTTCAACTAGATACAAATTCTCACTGAAAGCAGGAAGGGGGGGGGGCTAGTCTGTGACAGCCCGTATTACATCGTTTCAGTCTCACGGATCTTGATTTTGTCGTTATTACGCTAAACAAAACACTGCTGACATGAACTCCAGGTATGCTGTTCGGAACACTTGCACGCCACCCAAAGACACACTACAATGTGACAGCAGACGAAAGTCACATATCAAAAACGAATGATCGAGAGCACGAAAGAGTGAACGAGAAGGGAAAAACTGTTGAAAAAGCAATGTGTGAGATCAGTCTGTTTCTTCACTGTAGAAAGTGCTTTGCCTTATCATCCACGTTCGCTGACGAAGCAATCGACACGTATCTTATCCATTTCCTCATTTCCACAAAAACGCGAAAACGCAAACTCCGCAAATCGATACGTACCTAATCTTCTTTCCACGAAAACGCAAATTCCACGATTCCTCATTTCCACAAAAACGCAAAAAGGCAAATTCCGCAAATCGATACGTATCTTATCCCTTTCCGCATTTCCACAAAAACGCAAGTTCCACAATTACGCATTTCCACAAAAACGCAAAAACGCAAATTCCACACCTTCTTTTCTCTAATCCTCTCGCCTCTTCGTGGCATGGAAATCGATACGTATCTAATGCTTTATCCGCATTTCCACAATTCCGCATTTCCACAAAAACGCAAAAACGCAAATCGATACGTATCTATTCTTCTTTCCACAAAAACGCAAAAACGCAATTTCCAAATGTATGAACACTGCCTAATGAATGGAAGGTGGAGAGGAGGACGCGGGTGGTGGCATTCCATAGCATTCCAAACACCTGCGCATTACGGACGTGTCCTTACATTATTGGTGTTCCACTGACGCCCCCACATTAATGTCTTGTGGTCATTATGTCAATTTAATGCATCAATGTAATGATCAAAGACAACGTCCTCATATTAACTGACAGTGCACTCTATCAAGAGAATACCCTCTCTTGAAGAGCAGAGGTACAACACTTTAGGCACCGGAACACTACAGGAAGTTCACACTTGCATTCTCTGGAAAGCTACACAAACAATAAAGCGACTTTGTGTCCTTCTCAAGATATCCTTGAAAACGCAATAGAATGTAATGCGCTGAGAGGGTAGTAAAGAAATGTTGGTGACCACATACAGACCTCTATCATCACATTTTCATCATCACCATTTTGTGAGCAGCAAAACGCACGTCCAAAAACTGGTACTCACTTTTAAGGAACATTACAATTTCTTGACCAAGCACCCCGTGAAGTGAAGCATACCACGTTCGAAATCCTATCATCGCTGTTATCGAAGAGAATAGTATCTTTATCAAAGAGAACAGTATCAGAACTTTTAATATACAAACCCTAGTTTTTTTTTGGCTGACCTGTCTGTGCCGGTGTACTCCTAGCATGACTTTGTAACGATCGATGAAGATGAATTAAGAAATAGAAAACATCTTACTATATATAATTTTTTTAATATGTCCGTGTGTGTATTTGTCCGTCTGTCACGAAATCCATATCTCGCGTCGCAGCAAAGCTGGGACGCTGAATTTTACAGGGTGCGCCAAAATTACGTGCGCAGATATCCACCGTTGTAGAAACGGCTAAACAAAGAGTTGCGGACTGTTTTTTTAATAACAATTTCTTGATATCATTAAGCAACAAAATATATGATTACAACTCAAAATGTCCTCCTTTGGCACGGATGCAGGCCCTAAGACGAGATGGGAAGTGGTCCACTGTGGCGCGCAGGTACTCCGGGAAGATTTGATCTCAAGCTTTCTTCAGGTCCTTCTCTAGGGCTTCGATCGTGTGATGCTGCTTCGAGCAGACCTTGCTCTCCAAGTAGGACCATACAGAATGGTCCATCAGATCAAGATCGGGACTACTCGATGGCCAATTCTGAGCACTGACGTTGCTTGGGAGGTTGTCTTGACACCACTGCTTGTCACCTTTTATCTGTGAGCCGGTGCCGTATCGTTCTGAAACACGAATGAGCAAGGTCCAAAATGGCACTTTGTCCACGGCACCAAGGTGTCATTCAGTAAGATTTTCAAGTAAACTTCTATGTTGATTTTGGTAAATTCTTCGATAAAAATGAGTGCTGGCTCGGCTCCATACGCAGTGATGGCCCAAACCATGATTTTCTTCAGATAACCAAAACGCTTTGTATTCTCCCATTGTCGTTAGCCTCTTCAAGGGATGTGCAAAACACACGATCATTTTGCCAGTTGAAGGTCGACTCCATCGTGAAGAATTTTTCATTGGAGAAGACAATGTCGCGGTCGCGCGCCAACCTGAATGGTTCAACGAGCTGATCGGAGAGTATGAGAGCCAACCACTTTATGAGAAACGAACGCTGATGACTGTGTTTTTGAATGGTGATAGAAAAGAGCCCGATTGGAAGCCCTGTAGCCATTTGACCCCTCATCGCTACAAAAAAATAAACAGATCAAGCACCGCAACCTCGCGCACGTAATTTTGGCGCACCCTGTACAAGTGATATAGGGGGTGCCCAGGGAACCTCAATGTGGTGGACCGAAAGTGATAGCAGCTGATAAGGGCTGATAAGTAGCCTCGGAAGGCAAATGTCACCAAATCCGTTTCGCCTTTCGGGTTGATCCTAAAACGCTGACACCCATAGGTGTTTTGCGGGATGGGACGGGGACATTAATGGTGGATGACCAGCATTGATAACGGTTGGTGAGATTCGATAAGGGGCGTAAAAAGGCTAGAGTCCTCAAGTTCATTTTGCCTTTCGCGTTGATCCAAGAGCGCTGAAATTTATAAGTGTTTTGCGGGATGGGGCAGGAACATTAATAGTGGGTGATCCGAACTGATAATGGTTGATAAGCTTCGATTAGGAGCGTGAGAAAGGGAAATGTTACCGAGGCCGGCTTGCTTCTACGGCTAGCAGTGGAATGTTCATATTCGCAGGTATTGTAGGGTGCGGGTCCTCAATGGTACTGTTGGGTGCAGGAGCCTCAGTGGAACTGATAACGGCTTACAGTGACTGATAAGAACCGTTAGGAATTGGATGGGATGAATTCCTTGCTAACATTGTACGACCGCTTTAGCAAAAGCGTCTGATGCGCTGTGGCAACGGATGAACATATTTTGTTTATGTTACTGACCGATGTATCGACCGCTGAATGCCTGGCGTTCCAGAAAATGGTGCGTTTCTCTTGATAATGCGATTATATTGAGATCATGATACAACCTATTTTTATGATAGCAAAGCAAGCGGTTCACTCGGAATCATTTTTAATGCGGTACTTGGGTATCGACCGCTAGACTATGTTAAATTTCAAGTAGTGAAGCATGTTTAGAAAACGATAAACATCGATAAGCGGGATATGGATGTATCATCAGTGTATTTTATTTTCATAGGATTCAGATACTCAGCGAGTGAACAAATTGTTCAATCGATGCAGTCGAATACAAAACTATCGATTTCCAAACTACCCAAACTCCCAATGATGACCAGTTGGCTGGCGCACACTACTGCGCGCGATTCATGTGGAGTGCGTGCAAAATGGGTTTCATGCAAAGCGATTGAAGTATACCCATACCAAAATGCTTTTTTATCACGCCATCTTCTCTGCTTTTTTGCAATTAAATAGCTCAGCTGAAAGCAGGGGGAAGGAAATCTCCGCTCCGCTGTGCTCGGGCCGAACACACCCATTTTGCACAACATCGCCATGAATCGCGCGCAGTAATCTGCGCCAGCCAACTGGTTAGATATAAATGGAACAGGAGAGCGAACCTGAACAAGGACATGATACCAGTTATATGTAAAATCCCCGATTTCCTGCACTGCGGTACTAAATCGCCAGGAGAGTGATCACTTTCTCTTGTCAAGTAATGATAATGAGGACCCAGGTAATCTTTTCCTCTTACCTTCTGTCAATTATAGTGGAAGAAACACGAGAGCAAAGTAGGCAGTGCCTCCACTCCTGTCATGAATACAATATAATTTATTGGGTCATTTTATACGTACAAGGTGTAGGAAACTGTAATCGCTTTGTCATCCAACTACTGGGTCATTCCAGTAATGTCGCTTAAACAAAAATTTTCCTATAAACTTACAAGTTTTTGCAGCGATACATATGACATTTGGAAGAAATTCTTCGGCTCTATAATTAAGCAAATTCGGTTTCTCTGTACGTCATCATGGGGGTGATTTTTTAGGCTGGCGAAGAGAATGGTATAGTGGACAAAGTTGATTAGCCGGCAGTCAATCGAAACACTACCTTTGATTCCGGAAAAATCGGTCAACCATGAGTCTCGTACTAAGACCCGACCTCTTCAAGTCAAACCAAGTGGTAACTTGAAAAGTCGTCTCGCTCTTTTTCCATCTTTGGTTTTTCTGCCATAGCTTGGTGATTCTTGACGATTTCTTGTAATCAAGCAAAAAAATTTTCTCAACCAGTCTGCTAAAGGTGTGGTGAAATGTTACGAAAAGTTTGTAAGTAGGGACGGGAGAACATCATTGACCATATTTTTTGAATTTCTCTTGAGAAAATAAATAATGAAGTAAGTTCGTCAACTGAAACTCTATTACACGATGTTATAATTCAATCTGAATCGTAGCCAATACAAGATCAAAACATACTTTTGCTAGAACGGGAAAATCCTTACGAATGGTTCATGGAGTTATGCCGAGCAAGGAATTCGGAAGGAAAATTTTCATTTTGAATAGATGTGAATGCTTCAGGGAATAGGAACTTAAAAAAAAAGAACGACGGGGCTGAGTCGGGACTCAGGATTGGTTGATTTTCCTTGAGTGGAATGTAAAGTTTAAACTATTGGGTTTAGGAATAAGTTCCCGCGTTTTTTTCGCTATCTGTTCTTCACATTGTTCCCTTCATCTTTCGACGAAGCTTATATAATTTGGATAGAGCTTTTTCTGCTCTACAAAATGCTACTATTTCTTCTTCAATTCCTTCAATTGTCTAATATTCATTAGGTTTGGAAATTAAGTGAGCTGAGGACAAAAATACGCACTCGCGCACTTCATCTTCCTCGTCTTCCATCGAGATCAAAAAATGTATGTGCATATGCTCTCGATAGAGTTTTTTCAGCTTTTCGGAATGGTGCTACTTTTTATTCAAATCGCTCAACTTTTTGCTGCTTTTAAGACTCCCAAATGCAGTACACAACGAGAGTGTGCACTTTGGTTTCATTCTCTTCCTCGCCTGCCATCGAGATTGGAGAGAATGTGCATTTATGCATTCGATAGAACTTGTTCTGCTCTACAAAATGATATCACTCATTCCTTGTATCCTTTCATACAGCAACATATAGGAATAAGTTTTCGCCTTTTTTCAATTCAAAACTGCGTAATTAAAATGAAAAGTTTTGGCACAACAATCTATACTGTTTGATGAGAAATTTTCCACTCTACAAGATAGTAGTGACGCTTTGGTACAAATTAATTTTTAACCATCCTTTAGATTAGTGTCAAGTCGACGAAGTCGAGCATTTTCGTGTCGAACATGCTCGACTTTCCTGGTCTTTTCTGAACTTTCTTGGTCTAGGTAGAACTGCTTCGTAAGTTTGAAATGGTTGTCGGGGGATGAATCGCATTTATCATTGGCTTTCCAGGCTCTGACGAAGGCGACAAGACCGAAACGTTAGCAGAATAAAATTAATTAACATTGTTTACTTCAAGAAGAATTACATGTAATTAGCATGGATAGTTCGGATGCATTAGAGGTGGAACAGCAGATCGATAATATGCATTTAAGAGGTACCATCATCAGAGCTCCTGTCTTCGTTCGTAATTGACTTCTTCTTTGATGGTTGAATAATTGCGAATTTACTCGCTTTGTCTGCAGGCAAGCCTTGAGCATTCTTGGATTCCGCTCAGGATGCAACCAGCTGGTGCCGTGAGGGACCTTTAAGAATTTCACTTTGGAAGCTTTTCACACGCGGTTCTCTTACGTCGGAGGGGTGAGATCGTTTGGCAAATGTCAAAATGCGATATACGCAAACGAACCTATTCATATAATTTCCACCCAAGCTGTAAGCAGACTGCAAATTCATGCCAAGTGTAAATGGGGTAATGTAGGATAAGAAGAAGGTGAAAAATCTGGTCAGTAAAGATGAGAAGTTCTCCTGAGAATGTTCTCAAACGATACCGTTTCATCTTGTCCTGACATCTCGTGGATATACGGCTTAATCGTGTCTGGCCCGACTGCCCCATGAAGGTTTGTGTTAATCGAACCACGCACGTTCGGGTTATCAGAACTATCCTCTCTGTGATTCACCACTTTGCTTGAGCAGAGCAGGAGAAGCCCTTGAGCTCTGTATTTTCCAGCTGAAAGTTGAAGAGTACAGGAAAATGAGAACTGGCTCGAAGCGTGCGTGTGCACCTTTATGATGCCTCATGAGGCTTCCATTAATAACGATTCTTGGAGCGTGTATCGTATAGTCAAATTTTCTCGCGATGAGTGCGATTTGTTTTGTTTGTGTGCAGTTGATAATCTGCCCATGACCAACTAGTGTTTCTTAGGATTTCGACCCATGAGCAACTGTTTTTCAGGGTCCTCTCACGACAGGATATGTATTCAAAACGGACGACGGATGACCATATTTTCCACCTTCTTCTTATCCTGCGTTAACCCCGTTTACACTTGGCATGAATTTGCAGTCTGCTTTCAGCTCGGGTGGAAATTATATGAATCGATTCGTTTGCGCATATCGCATTTTGACATTTGCCAAACGACCTCACCCCTCCGACGTAAGGGAACCGCGTGTGAAAAGCTTCCAAAGTGAAATTCTTAAAGGTTCCCAACGGCACCAGCTGGTTGCATCCTGAGCGACTGCGGCAAGTCATGCCGATGCCGCCGCCACTGCGACGCAGCGAAGCGTAAACCGACTAAATATTACACAACCCGATTATTGTCGTACCAGCTGGCTTGCGCACACAACTGCGCGCGAATCATGGCGATGCTGTGCAAAATGGGTTTGATCGGCACGACCACAGTTGTGTATGGAGTTGAGTGGAAACTTCCCTTCCTCACCTTTCAGCTGGGTCATTTATTTGAATGAAAGAAGAGAAGATGGCTTGATAAAAAAGTATTTCGGTATAATCATACTTCAGTCGCTATCGAACCCGTTTTACACGTCATCGACACGAACCGCGCGCAGTAGTGTGCGCGAGCCAGCTGGTTTAGGTCATCATTGGGAGTCTGAATAGTTTAGTCATCGATGGTTTTGTACACATTGATAGTAGATCCAAGTCCCGATTATCGACGTATATCGTTTTCGTAAACATGCTTCACTATTTGGAATTTTGCTCAGTTTAGCGGTTGATGCCCACTGTTGCGGCCAGTACGGCCTTAGAAAATGATTCCGAGTGAATCGCTTGCTTTGCAATCACAAATATAGGTTGCATCATGGTTATCAATGTAGATCGCAGTATCAAGAGAAATGCACCATTTTTTGGAACGTTAGGCAATTCAGCGGTCGATACATCGGCCGGTGATATCAGAACATAAACAAAATATGTTCACCCAATGGCACTGAGCATAAGACGCTCTTGCTGAAGCGGTCGTATAGTAGTATCAAGCGATGTGGAGGATCTAATCCCCCAATTCCTAACTGTTCTTATCAGACTCTGTAAGCCGTAGTCCGTTTCACTGAGGCCCCTGTATCCAACAATACCATTGAGGTCCCCGTACACTACAACACCTGCGAATGTGAACATTCCACTGTTAGCCGCGAAAGCGTACCGCCCTTGGTGACATTTTCCTTCTCACGCTCCAAATGGAATCTTATCAACCATTATCAGTTCGGGTCACCCACAATTAATGTTCCCGTCGCACCCTGCAAAACACCTATGGGTATGAACGCTCCGGGACCAATGCGAATAGCGAAACGGATTTGGCGACTCTAGCTTTTTTACGCTCTTTATCGAATCTTATCAACCGTTATCAGTGCGGGTCACCCACCATTAATGTTCCCGTCGCACCTCGCAAAACACCTGTGTGTTGAACGCTCCAGGACCAATGCGAATAGCGAAACAGTTCCGACGGAATTCGCCTTCTCATGCTCCTTATCGAACCTTATCAACCGTTATCAAGCTGGATCACCCACCATTAATGTTCCCGTCGCACCTCGCAAAAAACCTGTGTGTTGAACGCTCCAGGACCAATGCGAATAGCGAAACGGTTCCGACGACATTCGCCTTCTCATGCTCCTTATCAAATCTTATCAACCGTTATAAAGCTGGATCATCCACCATTAATGTCCCCGTCTTACCTCGCAAAATACTTGTGAGTATGAACGCTCCAGGACCAATGCGAATAGCGAAACGGTTCTGACGACATTCGCCTTCTCATGCTCCTTATCAAATCTTATCAACCGTTATCAAGCTGGATCATCCACCATTAATGTCCCCGTCTTACCCCGCAAAAGACTTGTGAGTATGAGCGCTTCGGGACCAATGCGAATAGCGAAACGGTTCCGACGACATTCGCCTTCTCATGCTCCTTATCAAATCTTATCAACCGTTATCAAGCTGGATCATCCACCATTAATGTCCCCGTCTTACCCCGCAAAAGACTTGTGAGTATGAACGCTTCGGGACCAATGCGAATAGCGAAACGGTTCCGACGACATTCGCCTTCTCATGCTCCTTATCAAATCTTATCAACCGTTATCAAGCTGGATCATCCACCATTAATGTCCCCGTCTTACCTCGCAAAATACTTGTGAGTATGAACGCTCCAGGACCAATGCGATTAGCGAAACGGTTTCGACGACATTCGCCTTCTCATGCTCCTTATCAAATCTTATCAACTGTTATCAACCTGGATCAGCCACCATTAATGTCCCCGTCTTGCCCCTTCAAAAGACTTGTGAGTATGAACGCTCCGGGACCAATGCGAAAAGCGAAACGAATTCGACGACTCCAGCCTTTTTGCGCTCCATATCGAATCTTATCAACCGTTATCAATGCGGGTCACCCACCATTAATGTCCCTGGCCCCTCCTGCTAAACACTTATGAGTGCCAGCGCTCTTGCATCAACGCGAAAGGCGAAATGGATCTGGCGACATTTGTCTTCCGAGGCTCCTTATCAGCCCTTATCAGTTGCAATCACTATCGGTCCACCACCATTAGTGTCCCCTTGCCACCCCTCACATCACTTGTAAAATTCATGGTCCCAGCTTTACTGCGAGGTGAGATATGAGTTTCGTGACAGACGGACAGACACACACACACACACACAGACATACTAAGCGAATTATATATAGTAGGATGGAGAGATTGGTCCGCTTGTTCGAGAATCGATATCAAGAGCATTGTGGGTCCGATCACTTGATCCAGTGGGGTGCCTGCGGCCTTACCTCTGTGTCTCACCAATTGCTTATGTTAAGAACCGCATCAATTCGAGTAAAATATTGTCTATGTGACTTCAGAAGCGTATTGCCTCCCCCTATGTGCGAGCATTCCGGAAGCTGTTGGCGTCCCTAAGAGTTTCCACACTCTTCGTCCCAAAAATGCAGTGGTACTGTCTATTTCTGCGTGATTAAGCTGTACAAGTAAATTGTACTGCTCATCTGTCGCCAACTAAGCATCAAAGGTCTATTTGCAGGTTAACCAGCAGTTCAAGCAACATTTGTGAATAAGACTGTGAGGGATTATAAACTAGCCAGAAAGTATCTGAACATTAGCCTTTTTGACCATTTCGATTTTTAGCTGGTTATTTTCGTCAGGAAAGTTCGTATAAACACGCTAAGTTACGGCTCTTTCGTCTTGTACAGCTCCCGAATACACAGTTCATGCTTTCGGGTGTGCGTGCCATTGCAGTCTCTTGGAGACAAAGGCATTGCCCGCAAAACAGCATATTTAGAAATGAAGCACTAGGGTCAAACGAACAGCTTTACAGATGTGTGCCACACCAAGAATAGTGGCATGGTATTGGGTCGGCAACTAAGTCATTGCGGATTTCACTCATGGATGGCTTTAGTTGAATATTTAGCTCTACTTGCGTAGGCCAAATGTTAAACACATATTGTTATCTAATAGTAGGCAGTCCTGCTATCAATCAGTAACGAAAGTTTCTTGATCGGTTGCATTATTTTCGTTTGGCGTGCGCTGAAAAATGGAAAGTCGTCATATTTTGCTTTATTATTTCCTTAAAGGGAAAAACGCATCACAAGCTCTCAAAAAGTTATGTGCTGTTTATAGTGCCGAAGCCTCAAAAGATCGGCAGTGCCAAAATACGACTTAATTAAGGCAATACTTGACTCGGATCGTCACAGTACAACACGTGAGATTTCAGAGAAACTACAGGTATCACATACATGTATTGAAAAGCATTAAAACAACTTAAGTACGTGTCAAAACTGGATATATGGGATCCTCAGGAACTGAAGGGACCGCATTTAATGCAACGCATTAACATCTGCGATTTGCTAAGGAAACATAGTAAAAATGATCCATTTTTAGAAGAATCATCACTTGCCATGAAAAATGGATTGCTCACAATAATGTCCAACGAAAAAGATAGTGGAGCCGCCTAGGTGAACCAGCTCAAACAAGAGCAAAAGCTGATATTCATCAAAAGAAGGTTTTGTTGTCAGTTTGGTGGGATTACAGAAGAATTGTCTACTTTGAACTCCCACCCCACCCGAATGATCAGTTCTGATGTCTACGTTGCACAATTAGCAAAATTAAGCAATGCAATTCAAGAAAAGCAACCCGAATTAATTAACCGAAAAGGTGTTGTATTCCGTCATGACAATGCAAGGTCCCACACATTTTTGGCCGCTTGGCAAAAATTAATAGATTTTGGTTGGGATGTTTTGCCACATCCACCTTAACGTCCTGACCTTGCACCATCGGATTACTTTTTGTTTCGATCATTGCAAAACTCTTTGAGTGGTAAAAATTTCAGTAGTGATGATGAGATCAAACCGCACCTCACTCAGTTTTTACTGATAAAAACTAGAAGTTTTATAAACTCGGAATTGTCATGCTACCTGAAAGATGGCAAGAGGTCCTTGATAAAAACGGGCAATATATTACAGTATAAGGTGATTTAATTCTATGGAAAAAAGGTCTTTGATTTTCTAACAAAAATCCGCAAACCTAGTTGCCAACCTAATATAAGCTTCACATGATTACCTAGAGGGACGGTTCGCATGCGCAGACAAAGGAGATACAATTTTTTTCGTTTACTCACGGTAAAAACAACCCTCTCGCGCGACGACATGATTGTCTCGGTAACAAATTAGTACGGCTACGGCATGCACCGCACACGACCTCTCTCACTTTTCCTGTATTATTAATTTCTCTCTCTTTCCTCAAAGACAGTGATAGGGGTAATGTGGGTAACAAGAAATCACTTTAAAAAATGCTATTCACCTAAAAACTAGGGGTCTAGGGATCCTATCTGCGCTAAAATCCCCCGCGAAAAAGCGCCTCTGCGCTGTGGCGGTAGAGGACTTTTCAGCTACAGCCGCCTTTCTCACTTTGCCGAAGAGTGACTGAGGTGTAGAGTAAAGAGCATTATAGCAAAGTGATACCAATCGTATCGTACTAAAGCCGTATTGATAGATATGACGCGGTGCTTGACATGTAGGCTCTTGTGGTGAAAACGTCCACCGGTTAGTATCTAAGATTGGAGTGAATGACGCAGCCAAATTTCCTCTGCCGCGCCCTTACCTTCTGTCTTTTTTCTGGCTGTTTGCTTTATATCCGATGGTTTTATTCTTTAGTTCTGTACACCTTCGCATGCATTTGTATAGATGAAGAAATTAACTACTGATCCTTTCCATAGATGCGAATACGATCATGCAGGCGGAAGGGATCATTCTAGTTGCGGACTCAGCTTGCAGTGTAGTAGTGGTCATCTTCGAAATATCGTGAGCTATAACCATTGTAAATTTCTCGCTCAACATTCGTTACACAGTTCTTTTGCTTATACTGTGTTTGAAAGACAAATGAAACAATGTGTTCATGTAAGAATGAAAGTTATCGATAAGGGATCAATTCGGGAAAAGTATTGACGTTCTTCCAATTCCTACTCTTTGGAGCGATGCTGCTGCTGTCCATCAGTTAGGGACTTGGCCTTCTCCGTCGATCCGCTTTCTTTTGATCCTACCGTTTTATCTGCGGAAACACCTTCCTTTGATTTTGAGCCTGTTGGGACCTCACTGGAACTAGACGACTTCGGACCTTTTCTCAATGTTCCAGCACCTCGTTCCAGATCTCTCTTTCTCAACTGAATTGAATTGAACTGGTGTATGCGGTAATGAAATGAGGAAAGCACCTACTCACCTCATGCTGCATCCCTCGATTATTCATTACGAGTGCTATGATTACGACAATCAAAATGAGGCAGAATATGCTTAGTCCTATCAAGGGTAGCCTTAAGAGAAATGTACGTTTAAAGGCAGTACAGAGGTCGAACATTAAAAGAAAATTAGAGGCATTCAGAACTGCGAGTCCGGAATTTTTGTTTGACGAATGACGAAGGTCATCGATATAAAGCACCAGATGGCTGGCGCACACTGCTGCGCGCGATTCATGGCAATATTGTGCAAAATGGGTTTGATCGGCACGTCCACAGTTATGTATGGAACTGAGCAAAATTTCCCTTCCTCTGCTTTCAGCTGAGCTATAGAACTGGAAAAAAGAAGAGAAGAAGAGAAGATAGCGTGATGAAAAAGAAGCTTTTCGATATTAAAATACATCACTCGCTTTGCATCGAACCCATTTTGAACGTTATCGACATGAATCGCGCGCAGTAGTGTGCGCCAGCCAACTGGTTTAGGTCATCAATGGGAGTCCGGATAGATTGGAGATCGATAGTTTTGTATTCGAATGCATCGATTGGAAAAAATTTGTTCACTTGCTGAGCATCTAATTCCTACACATTGATGGTAGATCCATATCCCGCTTATCAATGTTTATCGTTTTCGTAAACTTGCTTCACTATTTGGAATTTTGTGTAGTCTAGCGGTCGATACCCAGTGGTGCTGCCAGTACCGCATTAGAAAATGATTCCCAGAGAAACGCTTGCTTTGCTATCACAAATATAGGTGTATCATGACTATCAGTGTAGACCGCAGTATCAAGAGAAATGCACCATTTTTTGGAACGCCATGCAGTTTAGCGGTCGATACATCGGCGAGTGATATCAGAACATAAAATGTGTTCACCCAATGGCACCGAGATTCAGACGCTTTTGCTACAGCGATCACATAGTAGTAGTAGACGGTGTGAAGGATTTTATCCCATCTAATTCCTAACGGTTCCTTATCAGTCACTGTGAGCCGATTTCGAATCACTGAGGCCCTTGACCCAACAATACCACTGAGGTCCCCGTACCCTACAATACCTGCGAATGTGAACATTCCGCTGTTAGCCGCAAAAGCGAACCGGCCTTGGTGATATTTCCCTTCTCACGCTCCTTATCGAATCTTATCAGCCATTATCAATTTTGATCACCAACCATAGATGTGCCCGTCCACCCTGCTAAACAGCTATGAGTGTCGGCGCTCTTGGATCATCACGAAAGGCGAAACGAATTTGACGACATTTGCCTTCACATGCTTCTCATCAAATCTTATCAACCGTTATCAAGGTGGATCCCCCACCATCAATGTCCCTATCTCACTCCACAAAACACTATGTGAGTATGAACGCTCTGGGATCAACCTGAAAGAAATGGATTGGACGACTCTGGCCTTTTTACGCTCATCATCGAATCTTATCAACCGTTATCAATGTGGATCACCCACCATCAGTGTCCCCGTCCCACTCCGCAAGAGACCTATGAGTATGAGCGCTCCAGGATCAATGCGAAAAGCGAAACGGACTCGACGATTCTAGCCCATTTACGCTCCTTATCGAATATTATCAACCGTTATCAATGCGAGTCACCCACCATTAATTTCCCTGGCCCATCCTGCTAAACACCTATGAGTGTGAGCGCTCTTGAATCAACGCGAAAGACGAAACGGATTTGGCGACTTTTGTCTCCCGCGACTCCTTATCAGCTCTTATCAGTTGCTATCACCTTTGTCCACCTCCATTAGTGTCCCCTTGCCACCCCCTACATCACTTGTAAAATTCATGGTCCAAGCTTTACTGCGACGCGAGATATGAATTTCGTGACACACAGACAGACACACACACACAAACACACACACAGACATACTAAGCAAATTATATATAGTAGGATTATTGAAATTTATCATCTTATCACTTTCGCGATTTCAAAGACGCCTAGCGAAACGACCTGCGCGGATCTGCACACAGTCCGACGCAGCACATGACACGTATATAATTTGTGGCGTCAAAGCTGGTATCTGCGAGAATGTCTCTTCGGAATTTTCATTTTGTGTACGGCTATGAGATTTCTCTGTAAGGATGCGTACCGACTGGAATACAAAAACGGAATAGGAATTTTTTTTATGGGCGTGACCACTGATTATGGGCACCACTTTCACCATTTCATCCCCTCTCGATGTTTTCTGCATAGCAGCTCAATCTGTTCGCTGGTGTTCGGGGTCTTGTACGCATGAGTGGAGGGCCCGAACTCACAACTTACATAGAGTTGAAATTGAAGGACAAGGCCACATCATGATCTGAGGAATGTCTTCTGTCCAGATAGTTGACCGGTTGAAGTGAGGCCAATCTTCACTGGCTCGCTACCGAACGTCGAAGCAAACCGACAAATGTTGTGTTCCCGAGAGATATGGGCTCTTTCGAAACTATAATCAGGCGCATGACACGTTTCGATACTATTTAAAACTCAGAGTCAGGAAAAAAATCAAAACCAGTTCGAGCAGTCAGACGATGTTGGGAAAGTTATGGTAGTTTTCATTCCTATGCTGCAGGAGTCTACCGCACTAATTTTTCGCCTCATGGCAAGGAAACAATAGGGCCATCCCGGATGCTATCGTGTGGATGATGAAGCACGTGCCGCGGCAACAAAGCTTGCAACTCAATTACTTCCACACATCGTCAAAGCTTCCGCACAAAATTATTATCGCTTAAAAAAAGAAAAAGCAAATGACGCAGCTATTCAGCCGTCGTATTCTACAAACATACCTCTAATGACCACCACATCTCCCTCACCGATACCCACAGTGGCTATCACCACCTTGACTAACGCTTGAACTGCTCTCGTTTTTCTCCACCGTCTCACTCATTTGAGGTCGGACAGCCAAACAGACATACCAAAAGACGCACAAAGTTAATGGCTTATATAATAGAATTATATAATTGATTCGACTGATTGAATGGTATGCTTATCTTTTGAAGTGTCCAAAATCGAAAGAAGAGAAGTGATTTGAAGTTCTTGGACCTCCTATTGAGTGATCGTAAGATTCCGAGACAGATTTAGCCCTGTTTAGATTTAGTTTAAGCCCAGTTTAGATTTAGTTTAACTGATTTTCCACCGCGGATTGAAGCGAAAGCTCGCAACTACGAAAATATCAATGAGCCTATATTTCTGCACCTCCCAGGGTTATTTAATTCAAAATACCGCCGAAATGAATATCGAAGCAACTGCTCGGCTATGTTCGCAACTGCTTAACGTTTCAGACGAGAACATTACCCTCTCTGTTATTTTATTCACAAGCAGCAGCCATACATACTTTGGTAAAGTGGAAGTCTCAAAGTAAGCATGGCAAAAATGCTTCCTTGTTGTATGGACGGTGAGTCATGGGCAAATGCTCAAAGGAATCGTCCACGAAAAATGAGTTTTTGTTTTGCTCATATGTTTATGTTGTATTTGCCTAATGTGGGCCTCATGCGAAATTTCACGTGAATGTGAATTTGGCTGAGATACAGCAGCACAAAGTACGTCCGGGTGGGCGAAGCCCCCGAGTAAAAGCCTCGTTAGTTACGTAAACAGTCCCAGTTTCCGTTCCCAACGGCGGCGCGACGGGACGAGGCTTTTACTCGGGGGCTTCGCCCACCCGGACGTACTTTGTGGTGCTGTACCTCAGCCAGATTCACATTTTTTCACGTGAAATTTTGCATGAGGCCCACATTAGGCAAATACAACATAAACATATGGGTAACACAAAAACTCATTTTTCGTGGACGATTCCTTCACGTCTCACAGGTTCCGAACCAGCACCGCATGCTTTTCGTACACATGTGGGCACAGATACACGAAGAAGAGCGACTGACGTAGCCTCAGCATAAGCCAAGTAGGAATATTCAAAATGGAGTACCGCACTGTAAGTCCTCTGAGCAAGGTATTCCATGCCTTGTCGAGGGGCATCGGCGAGACAGAACGATATTGTCGTTGTGACAGCAGACCCACCACAAGTCCATTCGGCTTTCTTCTCCTCCAACTTCGTCATGGTACGCCACAGACTCGGGAAAGAATCAGCTTACAGTGATTATGGTCCTCGTTATTCGACTCGGGGTTTTTAAGTGGAAATTTTACTCGTGGCCCAAAGTTTTGACGGTTTCGCCTTTCAGAGCCCTAAAGATGGCTCGATGCTCTTGATTTGTTCCTGGCATACAGTGTGGGCAGGTAGTGCATTTTAAATTCATACACAGCCTATCGTATGGTCTGTTGTTTATTACAAATGACTTTTGTCGTTCGTGTCTGAATGAGAGCCGTAAGTATGGGTGATGTGCATGAAAACATCACGTCATGTCGCCTTAAGACTCAAGTAAGACTTATTTACTCGCTTATTCACTCGTACTAACACTACTTACTGTAGCTATGAGCTCACGCTCCCCTCAAACGGTGGAACTTCGGTGGGTTTGTTGCCCTGTTACTGGGTAGTTCGGGAGCTTTTTGGAAATGATGTCGGAAAGGTTGAGGCCGCATTCATACCTTGCCGTGCCGGCGACAGGGCGTAGCTGCTTTTCTCTGCGTCTCCACCTGCGCCACCCTATCTCAACCCCTATTCCGTCCCTTCATCTTCCCTTGCCACTCTGCCCCTTGCCCGTGAACACAGCCACGCCCTGTCGACAAAAGTAGTAACGCGGCCTTAGAGGGGAGTAGGCGCTTGATCGAGTACCTAACAAGTCAAAAGCTTCGAGCCATTTTCAGGCCCCTGAGGAAGACGAAACGGTCGAAACGTTCGGCCACGAATAAAGGTTCTACTTAAAAACGTGTGGCATAACAAAGATCACGATCGACAAGTAATGCCAAACTTATAAGAAGGGAGAACTTGGAGACTACTAGCTTACACCCTTCGGAGTGAGTAGTCTTTACTCAAAGTCTCATCGAATAATATTCGAGCAGTTGGGATGCTTGGCCAAAGGATTTGGCCAATCTTTGGCTTTGGTATGGGAAATTTTCCTTCTTGCTGTAAATGGTCCACCCTTAAAGGCAGCTTTCGCGAAAATCCAGATGAAAAGTTAAGGAAGTAGTGAATATGAAAGCCGAGATGTCTAGTAACAGGACGGTGGAGAAAAAACGGATGGAAATGGCCAAAAACTCGAGAAGTAGGACCTCTTCCCACCGTTGGTTCTAGGCGCGGACGACCTTTCCGTCAAGACGCGGGTAGTCCGCATAGGTTTTCCACTGGCACTACCGAGACGTAATCATGAAGGGATGTTCGGAAATGCGACAGCATCTATTTTCATGCGGTGGCTTCAAGCTAAAAGTGAGAAAGCGCGATGCGATACTTTCAGTCCTGCCGATTTCCTTGACCAACTATACCTTGACCACCCACTAATCACGTCGCTAGGAGGCGGGCTGCCCTTGTCCAAGGCGGCTTGCCCTGACGAGGCCGCCTCCGCCACAGCTGAAGGGGGCGCCTTTTGCGGGGGATTTCGCCATAGATCGGCCTTTCAGCCCCGTAATTTTAAAGTGCATGCCTTCTTTTGGCGTTCCCCGTCACCCATATTATCGCGAACACTGTCTTTAAGTAAATGCACAGGTGTAGTCGAGCTCCGCTCTAACAAGTTCTCGTTCCGCCATCGCATTGGCGTGATTCCATAAATAATGTCGTTTTTTTTTTCAAAAAGAGTTTTTTCTCTTTGAATTTGTAATATTGTGCACCACTTCATAGCCACTCAGAAAAAATTATTTGCTCAACGAAAAGCTTTGTTTGATTTTTGTATATGTAAAAGTGAAGACCATTTTGAGTCCGCAGTAACTAGCCTAGCCGGTAAAATTATCCATGTCGACAATTGAATAAAACGCTAGACCTCACCGGAAAAAATTTAATTGATCATGAAACCTGCACTAAGCCTTGATTTCTTCTGACGCTACATTGATCGCTCATCCTACAGATCGCATCATTTATCTTACAAATTTTTCGTCGAAACCCGATGACTTCCGACAATCTTTCCGAGTCCGTACCCAAATTTTACTTTACTGAACCGGCTGGAGCAGGGGATACATCATCGACAAATTTTTTAACTATGTACTCAAAATAACTTAGTAACAACGTCCAGTGGACCCTGTCACGTGGTTTCTTGATCTCTAGTAGAATTAACGCGAATGAAATTTTCGTCTTGATCTCTAGTAGAATTAACGCGAATGAAGTTTTCGGTGGGGCTGAAAAATTGATTCAAACTTTCCACTAATCATCGCCAAACAAAAAACTTTTGGGAAAAAAATCAGCTCAAGTAAAGCCTTGTGTTTCGGAACAGCCAGTAGGAGAAAAGAAAACGCAGCCTCTCGAGCAGCCAAATAGGAAATGGCCACATAATTGCCTAATTATTCTGCAGTGGAATTCTGTGTTACAGCCGACTAGATGTAACCTTTCACTACCAGAAAATCGAACTGTTCTCCACTGCGCCGAATCATAACCAACGCATTTTTTGTAACAGATTAAACTTCTTCATTTGGACTGAAGAATTGCTTTGTTTAACGTATAGTAGGTTGCACAACCTCAAAATCTCAAAGGGAAAGTTTGCATTTGAAAAAAATTACACAACTTGTCGGATTGCCCAACCGACCCACGATAAGTGAATAACCGTCTAACTTTTTATCGCAATCATAGTATTATTAGAGGCCATATTAAGAAGTACGGAGATTGTGCATATAGTTTCTTCACCAGTTCTCAAATGCATCTGAAGGGAAGAAGCGTGTTGCTTTGCCTTGGAAGATTGACAAAAAAGGCCCTCCTCCAAAATCCCCTCCTAGTGACGATGCGCAGATGCCCTGTTATCGACAAACGTGAACTATGTAGGTGTTACTGGTGTCCATAGCATGTTCTTCTAACAAACTTACTCTTGGCTGTCGTGGGATGGGCACTTCGCCTCACTGTCCTGCGACCTGGCAGCCTGTAATAGACTATGTAACATGCGGTTTCATTCAGAAAGACCAGCTCTCGAAGGTTCACTAAAAATGCACATTCTGTGACAATCTGTAGGGAGCACACATAAACTGTTGGAGGTAGTAGCTAGCAAGCTAAGATATAAAAGAAAAAAGGAAGTAAGAAATAAGAGAAATAAGAAATAAGAAATAGAAGCTCAAATCACTTGAAATCAGGTGGCCTGGCGCCTTCGATTTTACTCGCACCTTGTGAAAGCGCATCACAAGAGCTCCAGAGAAACAAACGGCAAACAAGAGAAGAAAGAGACGAGAAAGAGTGGTGTGTCTCACTAGGACAGAAAATTCGCGATAGGTGCAATGCTCGGTTTCGCGGAAAAAACGCGATAAGTGCTCATTTTACACCATATTGATCATAATTAGGCGAGAAGACAATTAGATAAGTGATCGCGCGCTAAGAGCAGCATATACAACAGGGGCAGGAAGGTCGAGACAATCATTGGACCAAATCACTTTTCTTGCGATTGTTTGTGAATATTTTGTTGCTTAACCTAATCTTTACACGATCTCATTTATTTGGTTTAATGGGCCCACGTAGTTGAGCTAACCTTGTGTTTATTTTTATCGCATGTATCAGGGTAACCAGTAAAGTTCTCGGTGAAATTTCAGTGATTTTTGTTATTGTTATCTCGATGCCTCAATCTCATCCTGATCACCTGTTATGCTACAGGTTTTCAAGGTTTATTTGTTCGTTATGAACCTAGTTGTTGTCGTTTACATCGTAAACTCAGGAAACGTTTAATTACCCAAGTTTGAGATCGCCTTTGAAGCCGGAGTGGCACAGGGGATTTGGTGGGTCCACTCAAGGCGAACAGACAGCAAAACCACTGAACCACTAGCAATTTCACTCAGAGCGTGCTGTAGTTGAGTCAAAAAAATGATTACTACCTCACTTAAGAGGTGGAAAGCAGTAATCGCTTCAGGACTCAAGTATGATACATACACCGCCTCTTTCTCGCACGCATCGCACCATCCTTACGCACGGCTAAGCGAATTGTCTGTCCCTATGACACACTAGTGAAAGAGCAATAGAGAAATAGAGCGAGTGTCAAGTTCTTACCGTGTAGAGCATATAAAAAGTGCAGTCTACGATAAAATGGTCTTGAGTGAGGGAAATATGCTTGCTCACAGAAAAGCGTGGCGTTCAGACAGAAGGGCGCGCCGCGTCTTGCACTGAAAGCCGTGAACCAATTGTGAATAATGACAACAAAGGCACCCAAAATCAGTTAATAGAAAACACCCCTAATTGTCAGCCTCATTGCTTTCCTGTGATTACTTCTAGAATGCACAGATAGTCTACTAATTGTAAGCTGCATTAGCAAATTGAGTATCGGATTTAGAAACCACAGCTCTTGCTAGCTGAGGGGCCCGATTGTAACCTTGATTACTATATATCAATGAAAGTATCTTCGCAACAAAGCAAATGGAGTAATGAAGTCATTCATACTTACGAAACAGTGCATATCATGCTCAATGCCCATTTTTCACGTGATTAGGAGTAATGTTTGAAATAAGAGGTCTTGAGCAGCTTCCCCATCAGTATTAAGAGTTTCCATGTGAGTTGCTCTTAGACTATCCGAGGACATTTCCGGGATCTACAATGTTGCGCATATCCATGTTTCCGTATTTTCGCAGCCCACCGCTTTGAGCTTAGATGAATGGCAAGATGCCATCCACGTTTTCTCATTACTTACGCTATTAAAAAACCCATTCTAGAATTCAGTGTAAGACGGACATCCTTTCAAACATGACTACTGAATATAAGTCGATTTTTCCAAGAGCAGCAGAACAGCGATGTGTGGTATTTCCCTATAGTGACAGGGAGTCCCATAAGGAGGCATTGAGTGAAAAACTACGGGTCTGGAAGGCCTATGCATGGCGAAATCCCGCGCGGAAGGCGCCCCCTTGAGCTGTGCCGGAGGCGGCCTCGTCGGGACAAGCTGCCTTAGACAAGGACAGCCCGCCTCCAGGCGACGTGATTAGGGGTTGGTCACGGTGCGGTTGGACAAGGAAATCGGCAGGATTGAATGTATCGAGCGCGCTTTATCGCTTTTAGCTTGAAACTGACCACATGAAAATAGATGCTGTCGCATTTCCGAACATCCCTTCATGCTTGCGTCTTGGTAATGCCAGTGGAAAACCTATGCGGACTACCCGCGTCTTGACGGAAAGGTCGTCCGCGCCCAGAAGCAATGGTGGGAAGGGGTTCTATTTCTCGGGTTTTTGGCCACTTCCATTCGTTCTTTCTCCACTTTCCTGTTACTAGGCATCTCGGCTTTCATATTCACTACTTCTTATACTTTTCGTCCGAATTTTCCCGAAAGCTGCCTTTAAGTTCTCAATCAGTGGAAGAATCGGCATCAGAAAGATAAACGAGCATGTTTCGCGAATTTCCAAGCATCATTTATCATGAACATGATGAGTTGTGCTCCGATGCTAAAAATTTTCGTCGAAAAGTCTGCGAGGGATCGTAGCATCAAAGGTCAGTAATAGGCACTAAAACCTCAACTTTCAATAGGCAGATGAGAAGCAAACTGATTTTCACCCCAAATCCTTGTGGCAAGAAGTAGAATAGATATCTTTTCGCTTCAGGGAAGTATATTAGGTTGATTCATAATAAATCGGGCAAATGGTAGTGATGATTTCTAGAGATCATAACTCAGTAACGAATTAACGAAAATGGACGCGCGAGGTACCGTTGGAATGAGTATGAAAAGCTCTTCAAAGTACCGAAAAATAATCACTCCAAAGTAAATTCATTCCGCCACAATGTCGCACGATTTCAAGCGGTCCAGAGACCACATCCGCAACGTCATATTATTTATATCGCTATCTGGCCAGGAACCCGCGGATATCGGCAGACGTCTTATAGAAGTTCACAAGGAGCATGCCCCCGGCAGAAGTACACTGTAGTTGTAGCATTCGAAGTTTGCGTCAGGCGAGTATTCCATCGAAGACGAAAACCGCGGTTGGTGGAGCGTACACGGCGTAGAGTACTGGGAGCTGCTCGATGAAGGTACCACAGTATCCGCCGACGTCTACGTTCGTCAATTACGAGAATTGAAGGCCAATGTCCAAAGTTCGCTACGGCGGCGGTCACATGTCTACTTCCAGCACGACAACGTGTCTACTTCCACAGACCGCACTTCGCAAGATCGACCAAGGCTGAGCTGCTGTCGTACAGTTGGACCGTACTTCTATACCCACCGAACTCCCCATACCTGGCCCCTTCAGATTTCCACCTTTTCTCCCACAGCCAACGCCACCTGGACGGCCAAGACTTCAAAACTCGCGTCGAGGTCAAGGCGGCACTCGGCAACTTCTTCGAGCTCCAGCTTCCGGCCTTCTGGAGCAAGGGCATCCATGATCTGCCTATACCGTGGCAGAAGGTCATCGATAAAGTTGGAGTATATTTCAAGTGAATTCCTGTTGTCGTAAAAAAGTTGTACGACAATGATTAAAATTAGTCAATTTGTCCGATTTATTATGGATCAACCTAATATATAGCAATAAAATACACTGTGTAACCCGGCAACAGTCACTGGTACTTTAGAGGTAAAAAAGGCGATCGTATTCGGTCACCGCACAGGGGGAAGGTTTTACTGAAGCGGCTATGTTTCTCGACACATGGGACCTGCTTCGAACCTACCTTCATTGATATAGCGGAAGTTTCCGTAGAAGTTTCCGTAGTAACTGTTGACGTTCTATAAAACACTATAAGGTTTCCTCGATCATTTTAAAAGCTAAGAAACAACGTCTGATTAATTGTATACCGGAATTCTGTTAAGGTATCTTTTCCTTTGATAGGTATAGCACCTAAAAGAAGGTGCTCGGAACTAACAAGTGGTGCGCTATTCCTTGCAACATTACTATATACCTAGAAAGTACCTGTTCGCAACCAATAGGCCATCATCTGAGCAGCCTTTCTTTCTGCAACACTTCCCGCGACAGCTTCATACTCCTGTAAGTATTTTTATGCTACTCTTATAATAACAAGTCTCAGTGGCCTCAAATATTTGATGTCACGGTCTTCAAACACAATGACGTTGCAACAAAGGTTCTTCCAAAGTAGCTCAACGACAAAAAGAGATGACTCGGTCGTGTCGTTCTTTCAATCCCTTGACTCTGACAAATGGACGACAGTGTGCTTTAATTCAATCGATACGCTGGTGATAACATACTATAAGTATCACTCTATCACTCAGTCATTAGTAGCGAAGTCTAGGAGGCTTACTGTTAGGACGAGCGTGTTGTTATGTCCCAAATTTCACTTCGAAAGGCTCACTTTATGACTTCCTAATTGCTCCTTCTCCCCTGTCACTGCTTTCATTAGTGCCTGAGGGAAAGCATCCGCCATGTTCTACTCTGGCATGTTACTTTCTGGCATACGTTAATCATCAGCATTCTCTGTAACTTACGAGACACGATCTTCCTTTCAATGCACATCCCACACAAATACATAGCTTACGTAAGCTTGTCTCGTGTAAAGCTCCAAGGAAATTGAAGAAGCCTCAGATGGCAGTGTATTGATCTCGCGATCGTAAGGATGCAGTTTGATTTTGTGCTTGCACCGATCCACGAAGAAGCTAACAAGTTACACACCAGTTTCATAAGGGAACGTGCAAGAAATTCGCACAGCTGTGAAGGTAATAAGATGAGGCATCACTCAGTATACAGTGATGATAGCGGAATTAGTATAATTACTTCGGCGAAGTCGAATTTATCAGACAAACTCGAAACCCATAATCTAAGCCACATTTCATAAAAATCTTCGCATGTTGTTAGTTCCATGAAAGGTCGTAGGGTGCTCAAGGTCACTAAAACGAGAGAGAACTATGGAAACCTTCAAATGCGATAAGTATGAGACCTTGATGACCTTCGGCACAAAGAGGTTAGAAGAAACTGTCCAGGAGTATTTTCTTGGAAGTTTCACCTGAGATTACCGTGTAACATTCAACTATATCGTCTTATTAAAGGTATCGACTGAGGTAGGAAAAATAGGAACCAGGAAGTTATAGACATACTAAACAGATGATCTCAGAAGAGTTCATCTGTGGCAACATTCCCTACAAAAAAGAGCGCCCCGGCCTTCATCGCGATCCTGCAGCGCTGCCAGTCACGCTGCCTCCGCTGGGCAAGATGCTACGAGGGAGGGTCACGTTCGCGGCCGACTGTATTGGCCCCTTGCGTCTGCATCTACCCCCAGCAGCTAGTGAGAGGAGACAGAGGAGAGGAGAGAAAATTTTCGGGCTCGTACTTCTCAGGTTTTTGATCGTTTCATTGCGTTCTTCTCTACTTCTCTACTGCTCTACTATTGCATGGCTGAGCACCTCGACTTTCATATTCTGCAGTTTCTCCACAGTCTGCCGAAATTTCACCTTTAGGTGTCTTTCAGCTTGCCTCCACTATCTATCGCTTATGCCTATTTGACCGCAGTCAATCGCAACCAAATCGGCCACGCAGTTGACAGTTGCGATCGGAACACTAAACTGGAGGTGTTTTGGAAATTACCCTTATTAACATGGCCTCGGAAGAATAGCTCCAGTACTTCTTGAATCTCCTTATCCCGATTAGCGAAGCCATCTTTGGCTAGGGAATAAGTTGTGATTAAGGCCATTCTTAGAAAGTCTCTTTTGAGCGATGACAAAAAACACGGCGGGATGATTATCTCATGTGTCATGTTATATATTCCTCCTGTACTCTTTCGTACTTTTTTATTTTTTACTTGTTGCGTATTGCTTCTATATGATTAGGTAACTTGATCGCTGATTGTTGATCGCTTAAACTCCCTCTTTTTAAGAGAATGACTCGAATTCTCTCAGAAGGGTCTGGATTTTGAAATCATTTTCCACGAAAACCTCGATCTCAACTTATCTTCCCTCCTTTGCTCGCGATTCTCTCCATGGAATAATGAGCCTCCAAGGTAGTGAAGCTGATCCAGCTGGCCTAGGAGATCACCTACCACAAGTGTGTGTGAGTTAGTCGCCTGATTGACCCGTTTTCTCCAACAATATTAACTCTCGTTATTAGTGAATCTCGACCAAGAGATCACCTACCACGAAGAGGTACAAGTTAATCTCTTGAAGTGTCCCCCAACAGTATCTACCTTTTCAGCGAATTTTCCACGCATGAATTAGTTAATAACTGGTTAGGATTGTTATTATATTATCGATACTGATACTTTTACTTGGTATGTTACCATTGTCTTTTTATTTTCAAGTCTGTTTCTACATTGTTCGAAGCATTTCTAGATTGTTGTTGCTTGAAGTATTGTTCGAAGTATTATGTGCTCAAGGTGTTTCTATATATTCTAGATGCTATCGAAGCCAAAGGAATCCTTTCGTTCATCCACTAAGGCTTATACAAAAATATACGCTTGAGTGTGATTATTGACCCCTCAAAGGTGTTTATTATAAGAGCAACCGGGCTGTCGTACAGTACTGCACCATGGAATTACGTAATGGGGAAACACTGTGATATGCGTAGTACTGAGTGCTATTCCAACTGATATCTTTACAAATACCTATCACCATCGGGTATTTCACGTAGATTAGTAGCTGAAACTTCCTGTTGCTACTTATTAGAATAAAAAATATATTCATTCGCCGAGCATTTAGTCCTTAAGCTACTGTGTGTCGATAATCTAGTCATTTACTACTGCATGCAGCACCACTGATGAAGGTCACCACTTTTCAGGTCTGGGCGGATCTTTTCGAGTCCTTAGCGATCGATACCTATCCCTTGTTACCTATCACAAATCTGGATCATATCATGATCATCCACGTAAATCACTGTATCAACGACGTGCATCATTCTTTAGAACGGTAGTCAATTTAGCGGTCGATACCTTGGCTACTTATATCAGAACATTAACAAAATATGTTCTTCCAATGGCACTGAGTATCAGACGCTTTTACTATATAGTAGTCGTATAGTAGCAATGAGCGGTGTATAGGATTTCAGCCCATCTATTTCCTAGCTCTCATCGGCGCTAATCAGTCATTATCAGACTCGGTGCGTCACCATTAATTTTCTAGTATTACTCCCTGCAACAACTGTTAGTGTGAACACACCACTGTCAGATGGGAAAGGGAAACAGATCTGGCGACACTTGCCTTTTGACGCTCCTTATAGAGTCATTAACCGCTATCAATTCAGATCACCCACTATTAATCTCGCCGTCCCACCCTACTCAACAACTGTGAGTGACAACGCTCCGGGACCAACGCGAAAGACGAAACGGATTTGGTGGCATTCGCCTTTCGCGGGTCCTTACCAGCTTTTATCAGCTGCTACCACATTCGGTCGGCCACCGCTGGGGTCCACCTACTGTCCTTATATCACTGATGAAATTCAGGGCACTATTAGCTTTGCTGCAAGGCGAGATTTGAATTTCAAGACAGCCAGATGGAAGCATACACGCACACACACTAAGCGAATTGTACAGTTTATTTCACAGCGCTAGGGCGTGGCCTACGGTCTTGGCTGGAAGTATGTGGCGGGTAAGAGATTTGATACACTCTCACTCCAGTCCATAGGCCACGCCCTATCTAGCGCTGTGAAATGGTCTGTATATAGTAGGGTGCCCCTCATTGCAACAGCACCATATTCTGCCGTTCAAAGCACTTGAACACTAGTTTGATATTCTTCTGTTATACCAACGAGGTTTTTAGGTGGAACATTTATTTACGGCCTAACGTTTCGACCAGATCGTCTTCGTCAGAGGCCTAAACGTGGCTCAAGATTTAGGATTCTATCCACTACACCACCAAACGCCTTATCCCTCTAGCGGTCTCGACGAAACTCGAGGAAACCGCCGGAGGACCCCGTACGAAGAACATATTCACACAGTCCACCACCGCAAGAGTGGTGGACTGTGTGAATATGTTTACTGACGCCGCCACTCCTTGTTAGTCGTCGTCAGTAAATGAGGGATGCCATGCTGTCCTTACACATATATAGCATAATGGGGACATGCATGTCTACCTCATCATATCAGTAGCTCGCAATGTTGCGCAAATGGCAAGAAATCAATCTAATGGATAAGCACTCATTTCGGTTTTCATACTTGGATTTCTTGCAGAAATCCAAAGCGCTTCGAGCACTTTCCTGGCTGAAATCTCAGTCTCGCTGCCAGAATACTGCACTTCACATCAAAGTCGTTTCCGCCATGCTCCTCGGTCATGTGCTTTCCCCGAGGTGTTCTTGTGTTTCCTAGTTTTTCCCAGCAAGATGTTCTTTGATACGTATTGCTAGTCTTCTTCCAGTTGCCCCAATGTACGCTGCGTTACATGTCTGACATTCATACCGAAAGACTACACCAATTTTGGCGCAATCCCCAGTTGTACCATATGGGCATGTAACACAATTCTCTGACACGCAATGCTTATCGTAAAGCCTATTTCGCACGAGTTGGCTTTTGATGTTGCCGTTAGGAATCCTACTATATATAATCCGCTAAGTATGTCTGTCTGTCCGTGTGTGTGTGTGTCTGTCTGTCACGAAATTCATATCTCGCGTCGCAGCAAAGCTGGGAGGCTGAATTTTACAAGTGATGTAGGGGGTGCCAAGGGAACCCCAGCGGTGGTGGACCGAAAGTGATAGCAGCTGATAAGGGTTGATAAGGAGCCCCGAAAGAAAATGTTGCGAAATCCGTTTCGCTTTTCGGGACGATCCCAGAGCGCCCATATTCATAGGTGTTTTGAGGGTAGGACGGGGACATTGATGGTGGGTGATCCAGCTTGATAATGGTTGATAAGATTCGATAAGACGCGTAAAAAGGCTAGAGTCGTCGAATCCGTTTCGCTTTTCGCATTGGTCCCGTAGCGTTCATAGTCGCAGGTGTTCTGCAGGGTAGGACGGGGACATTGATGGTGGGTGACCCGCATTGATAACGGTTGATAAGATTCGATAAGGAGCGTAGAAAGGCTGGAGTCGTCGAATCCGTTTCGCTTTTTGCATTGGTCCCGTAGCGTTCATAGTCACAGGTGTTCTGCAGGGTAGGACGGGGACATTGATGGTGGGTGACCCGCATTGATAACGGTTGATAAGATTCGATAAGGAGCGTAGAAAGGCTGGAGTCGTCGAATCCGTTTCGCTTTTTGCATTGGTCCCGTAGCGTTCATAGTCACAGGTGTTCTGCAGGGTAGGACGGGGACATTGATGGTGGGTGATCCAGCTTGATAATGGTTGATAAGATTCGATAAGACGCGTAAAAAGGCTAGAGTCGTCGAATCCGTTTCGCTTTTCGCATTGGTCCCGTAGCGTTCATAGTCACAGGTGTTCTGCAGGGTAGGACGGGGACATTGATGGTGGGTGATCCAGCTTGATAATGGTTGATAAGATTCGATAAGGAGCATGAGAAGGCGAATGTCGTCAGATTCGTTTCGCCTTTCGCGCTGATCCAAGAGCGCTGACACTCATGGGTGTTTAGCAGAGTGGGACGGGGACATTAATAGTAGGTGACCCAACCTGTTAATGGTTGATCCAGGCTTCGATCAGGAGCGTGAGAAGGTAAATGTCACCTACGCTTTTGCGGCTAACAGTGGAATGTTCACATTCGCAGGTATTGTAGGGTACAGGGACCTCAATGGTACTGTTAGGTACAGGGGCCTGAGTGATAACGGCTCACGGTGGCTTATAAGAACCGTTAGAATAGGATGGGATGAAATCCATTACATCGCTTGATACTACTATACGACCGCTTTAGCAAAAGCGTTTGGTGCTCAGTGTCATTGGGTGAACATATTTTGTTTATGCTCTGATATCGACCGCTGAATTGCCTAGCGTACAAAAAAATGATGCATTTCTTTTGATCTTTTGATACTACGATCTACATTGATAATCATGATACACCTATCTTTGTGATAGCAAAGCAAGCGTTTCATTCGGAATCATTGTCCAATGCGGTACTGGCAGCGACACTGTGTATCGACCGCTAGACTATGCGAAATTCCAAACAGTGAAGCATCTTCACGAAAACAGTAAACATCGGTAATCGGGATATGGATCTACCATCAGTGTGTAGAAATTAGATGCTGAACAAGTGAACAAATTGCCACCAGTCGATGCAATCGAATACAAAACTATCGATGTCTTAACTGTCCAAAATCCCAATGATGACCTAAACCAGTTGACTGGCGCACACTACTGCACGCGATTCATGTCGATGACGTGCGAAATGGGTTCCATGAAAAGCGACTGAAGTACAACAACATCGAAATGCTTTTTTATCACGCCATCTCCTCTGTTTTTTCAATTCTGTAGCTCAGCTGAAAACAGAGGAAAGAAATTTCCACTCAATTCCATACATAGCTGTGGTCGCGCCGATCAAACCCATTTTGCACAACATCGCCATGAATCGCGCGCAGTAGTGTGCGCCAGCCAACTGGTATTCACTAAGACAACATCATCATCCAGCTGTGCTTGAACAAGGTATCTTTGGATTGCAGCAGTTACTCTGTCGGAGATGAAAGGTATGCATAAGGGAACCTTATTCAGACGCGGAATGTTACGTTGGTCAGTGCGTATTCTCCTACGACGTTGTGGTACAACATAGCCGTTTAATGCAGCTATGTCAGAAGCTAGGCCTATAGACTCTCGCCGCTCTGTCGGGCCTGTGCACACATTTGCAGCAGTCTTGAACATGTTCTTGACAGCTGCATGTTTCACAGTCGTGGGATGTGCAGATGTGGCGTGAATCAAGATGTTCTTAGAGCTAGCTTTTCTGTACCACTTCACACTGAGCATGCCATCGGACACTTCACCTGCATATTCAGGTAGGGAAGCCAACCATGGCGTGGTACTTCTCTTGTAAGCTTGATATACTGCGACTGCTGGTTCATTAAGCGAAAGCACTCATCCATTTCGGACTGTGTTGATGTTATGATGAAGTAGGCATCTATGTATCTATGCAGCATGTATCTCATTGGTAAGCGTTCCAGCACTGGTTCTTCTACTCTGCTCATAAAGCAAGTCGCAAGTGCTGGAGCTAAGCGCTGACCCTGCCAAATCTCTAATTTGACAGTAATACGTACCCGACCACCTAAAGATATTGCACTGCAAGCATTCCTCGATTAAAGTCATGGTACTTGGCACTTGAACACTGTTTTTCAAAAGAATCCCACAGTACAAGCCCTTTGCCCGATAAGCGGAATGAGATGGTACTGTGGGAGCCCTTTAAAACCGGCTGCGGTGACTCGTGCCGGTGGCTTCGCTGGTGCGACGCCGCAAAGCGAAAATTCAATATAACGATATACACCCATCCCTAGATACGCGTTTTCTAGGTGCGTGGACATAAATAAATGACAAAAGTTGACGTAATTCAAGTGTGTAAACCCTTGCACATGCAGACACCGTTCCAACAATGTGTCCTAAATTCCTGAGACATATCATTTCCATGAGCTTTACACGTGATGCACTGATGACTTTCGAGGCCTCTGTAAGTTGGCTCGCTGTTAATGTAGCAGTTACGGGAGAGGTTCGACAGCTGGCGCCAGAGGACACATCCAACATGTACAGGGGGTGCCAAAAAAAAAGTAATTTTGCCCACGGCTCACATCTGCCAATTTTACAAAACGTAGGGAAACGAAAGAGATAAAGGTATTGGGGCAAAACATTTCCGAAATGTTCCTCTAAAAGCAGGAACAAGCTGTGGCTCCTCACGTTCATGTTCATAAAAATATGGAGGTTTCATTCGGCGCAGTCGGGCTTCGGAGTACCTACATTTAAAAATTCGCTAAAAACAGCGGAACCAAGCTCCGTGGTAGGTCTTTTGTGGGAAGCTTCCTGAGGGTTGGCCCTTCGGTTCTTGGAAGTCACAGAGCCCCTGCTGATTGGACAAGGCTGCTATGATCCGAAGTATCATTTTCATGCCTCAAATCCGCCTCCGGAGGGGTTTCAGTGCTAGGGGAACGTTTTGGCTCTTGGAAACGAAGGGCGCTGGGAACCCGGGAAAAACGCAATGTCAAAGAACACCATCCGGTATGAATCCCCTTAGGTACCCAGATTGAATGGACGTCAGCAAGGTTGTGAAAGAGGGCAAAGAAATTTCGGATTTTGCCCAGTTGAGGTGATACATCTTGTTCAGTCTTTCCTTGCTCCCGTTTCTGCTCGTGCAGGAGGCTGCCACGGAGAATAGTGATAGATTTAGATCTGCTCTTGATTCTGGGGATGAGAATACCTCAATAGAATTTACTGTAGTTTGGCTAAATGGGGTCGAAAGTGGAGGAGACAAAATTGCTTTTTTTTGGCACCCCCTGTACATTTCACACTCATTGCTCTCTTCGCTCTACCCTTCTCACTAAGCTAATAATGTGATGGCGATTATTTCTCAAACTTGTGAGCGCTCGATTTCTTTTGGAGACATTCCTACTGATTGCTGCATTCTCCACGGTCACCTTACTTATCCAAATTGTGTCAAAACTTTGAATTGGCTAGAGATCGCAAAAGAGAATCCCACCGCCTAAGTGCGAACATCATAACTGTTCTGCGCAACAACGACACGCGCGATAAAATTGAAATTGTTGGTGCAAAATAGAAAAAAAGTACCTCAAAAGTTTCCGGCTTTGTGGCACAAATGCTTGAGGTGTTGCAGAGGCAGTTTATGCTCCCTCGCCGTATTTCTGACACACCTTAAAAGCACACCTCGCAATAAATCGTAAGCGTTGTCGCATTTATGCTGAGAATAGAGGTCTTGATTCATACTTCATACACCAGAGGAGTAAAACGAATGATAAGCAAAGGAACGTCGAGCCTAGAATCGAGACTCTGCTTGGTGGTATCACTCGAATTTCAGCGACATCATCCGTTTCGTCCTGCTAGCGTTGCCTTCATTATAAGAATTTCTGTCTTATCTTTTTCATGATCGTTCGCAGGCTTCCTCCGCCACGTAAACGCCACGTTGGAATTCGCTTCATCCAACGCCGGGCATAATTCGGTTCTGTGGGTGCGACTCGGTTGAGATCGAGTGGGCCTATCGCCGCGAAGGTGTGCCACGATGCAGCAAAAGTGTGCGGCCTGGACAACGACCCAAGAGTCTACCTGCAGAAGGTAGATGCCCATTTTATCACTGCGTGGAGTGCCTTCAAATAACGACATGAGTTTTGAAACATAACGAGTCTAATAAAGTAAACGCTGACTTTCACGTGTGAATGGGCGATATCTCCAGTATGCCCTTCACCAAGAATAAAATTGGCTCGCAGCTCTTCCCATAGGGAGTCCACTTATAAAGTTACGATATATATCATGGGAATTCAAACCAGTTGTTGCTAGACACAAGAAGCGGTTCAGCTATTGTGGAAGGTGTTGATAGGCAACTTCTGACGCCTTTCAAGAATGAAATTTCAAGATTTATTCTCTAACTAGTGTAAAAAAAGCGCCATTTAAAAGCTCCGTGAAAACGTCACGATTAAATGATGCAGAAGAGATGCTATTTCGGCGACGGATGAGTCGGGTAATGGATAACAACATAGCGATTGATCCACGTTACAAAACAAAGAGAAATTTATCCCTAATTCCAAAAGCATGCGATACGAAAGGTCATTCTGAGAGATTAAGCTACTGAGTGCACCTTCGAAGAGAACTCGCGCCTTCCGATATGAATCTCATGTTTCCATAATGGAATTGGCATTTTCAGGAATATCTTGATCCTGCTTCCGCTGAGCAATATTTTCAAAGTGTGAACCTCATGCTTGAATCGCATGGGAACGATTATCTGGGAATTGTTATGCGCTTGCAATTTGAAAGATGTAGATGCACACAGTTGATCGTCAATGATGAAAAGGAAAAATGCTAGAACATCTGAAAAGTCGCAGACTAACCCTCGTAGGCATAATGGAGGGGAAAGAGAAGAAGGTACAAATTATGAACTGACAAGATCTTATTTTTGTTTTGTACGAAATAATTGCCATCCCTCCGACGGGGGGGAGGGGGGAGGGCGAGGAAAACTGGCACCTCTCCAGTACGCTGATCTACAGATCAGCACTTAGAAAAGAGTTGGCCCAGGCTGACAAAGCTTTTCCTACGGAGTCGATAAATTGGTACCAGACTCGTCCAAGAGAGCAACTACAATCAATTCACATTAGCTGACCCCCACAAGTCCGTGCTCAGGCAATCTAATCTAGCTGCTACCACGATTATGAGTGGGACTGGAATGGGTGGGTCATTCCAAAAGCAGTCAATGAACGTCAATTCCTATATCCTTCCTTTGATTGTTTCACATAAAATAAAGCCTTACTCTTCTCATCATGGAATACTGTGATGAGTGGTCCTTTATACTCGTAGCACTCATCTTTCTTCCTATCGGGAATCCACTTTAATGAAGTATTGTAGCCTTCGAAGAAGCAAAACGTCCCCGTCTCTCTGCATGACCACTAGAACAAAACTGTCATGATAAATACAAACTCGCTGAATTATAGAAAAAGAACTATACTGAATGAACCACGACACTTTGGTATTTTGTTTTGATAGCCCATGGTATTTTGTTTTGATAGCCCACGTATAGCCCGATGCTCACCTTGCTCTGCATGGGAAGTGAATCGCTCAGACGAAATTTATACGCGATCCAGTTTTGGCTCAATCATAAACCTCGCGTGTCACACGGCATTGGCGAAGAGCGGTATACGTATAAGATAATGTTAACGAGTGTTACTCAAAATGTGGTTTAGCAAAATAACGTACAACATTATCGAATCCACATTTATCAGCACATCCATCGGTATCAGCTTTCAGTGATAGAAATCGAGAGTTCTGCGATTGCACACGCAATGGGAACCTCAACTAAGGCCGCGTTCATACATTGTGCACCAATGTCGGCACCGGCAGCATCGGCGTAAAACCATGTGCCCGCCGTCGACAAAGGCAGCACTCTGATACGCGCTCCGTTTGTAAAACGCTCGATCCAACCACATCACAGTAATGATCGTGGCGATGACCGCCACGAATGTACGCAATTTTGGCATAGTACCAACTAGCTCTCGCCGCGATTACCATGCTGCAGTGTGGTTGGGTCAAGCGTTTCACAATGGGAGCGAGTCACCAGAGTGTCGCCATGGTCGGCGGCTGGCACATGATTTTGACGCCGATGCCGCCGGTGACGGCGTCTGTGCGCAAAGAATGAACGCGGTCTAACCCTTTACGGCTTTAAGATCATGGTAGCTGTCTGAGCCCACCACGACTTGTTAGAAATATTGTACTCGTTTTCATTAACTCACTACCCAATCATCAATCGTCAGTCCAAATATCGACAACCTCGACTACCTGACAAACCTGCACCTCATCTCAGCGTGCTGACACCTTTTGCAACCGCAGCACACCGCCAAATAACGGCGATAGTGATAAATAAGTGTTTCTATAAGTAGGAGGTAGGAGGCGCCATCACAACGATTACATGGTATTATAATGATACTCCAACAACCATCACTTCTTTCTGCTTAGGGAATAGTTGTAAACGGACAAATGTGCAGAGGGACGCACTGCCGTGACGCGTGAGCTCTCTTCGCGATTCGTCGTCTTTGGGCACATACTATCTCCCCTTTCGTCGCTTCATCTGCGCACTCCGCGTAAGAGAGAGCATGTGGTGCCAACGTTGACTGCATAGGTTACCTCGACAAAAGCGGAGCTGTCGGACAGCGATGAAGTAGAGGAGGGTGGGCCGTTGTTATTACGATTAGGGTTCCAAATCGCAAAATCAGCGGCGGGGGCCATCGGCTCACGTTAATGCAAGGTCGCAGCGCTTCAACAGCGACTTCTGAAAGTTCCTTTCTTCTCACCAATGTTATAAGTTCAACTATATATTTGGCGACACCCCATATTAGCCTCCATGTCGGGGCTTCCTTCCCTTGCAATGCGCGCGAAGCGCGCGCGACTTTTGGCTCGCCGTTTTGGCGGTGATTCAAGAGTCGCTTTCTTCTCACCGATGTCACAGGCTCAACAACGATATTTGGCGACACTCCATATTAGCCCTCACGTCGGGGCTTCCTTCCCTTGCAATGCGCGCGACTCTTGGCTCGCCGCTTTAGCGGCGAGTCAAGAGTCGCTCTTTTACACACACCGTAGTGGTCGAAGATCTCATGTGCTGCTCATGACGCGAGGCCGCGACGCGCGAGCTCGCGGTAGTGCATCCCTCCGCACATTTGTCCGTTTACCGGCAGTCTTAGAACGGTTGTATTGCTCCATCATTACCTAATAATAAGCCTTCACTTGCCGACAGACAGACATGCCAACAAAGAGTTAGACAAACCCGTCGACAGACAGACACAGAGGTTTGCATAATGAGGCCGTTACAGTCTGGCTCAGGCTAGGTCTATCCTCTGCCGACAGGCATGAGCTATCCTCGTTTTGTGATACGTCTCAAAGAAATGTCGTGAACTGGAGTTTCTGCGCGGTAGACTCATCAAAGGCGCGATCAACTACGCATTGTTATCAAACTTACTTACCTTAGCTCCAAGATAGCGATAGTACTCCACTTGATGATGTCCTGGAAATGGACCAAACTCCAAATAAACCTCGCAGCAATCGTTGTCTTCATAATTTATTGCTCCTTTTGCTAACTCTGGAACCTACAATGTGTGGATTAAAGTCGAGATGCATTTCATTATAATGCTGAGTGAAAGTAAATTTGAAATGGAAGCCAAGACAAGACGCTGGCCTGAAACACATCTTCCGGCCATTCTTACGAGACACTTCGCACTAACTTCATGACATCCCAAAATTTTATTTCCCTTCCTCCAATGCTATATATTCGGCATATTGGAATATGGGATCAAGACTGCGATGTTAAGAAAGAACAGTGGATGAAGAATCACTTCTGAGTTCAGATCTCCGATGAGAAGATGGCCCGAAGTTACCAAGTATGTTTCAGTAAAAAGTGAGCAGTTACTCATCGGCAAAGGTTCTCTTAGACAGTATCGATCAAAAGGTGATTGTCTTATGCATAGTACCTCGACTTTTCTCTTCCGACCACGCTCTACCGCAGCTTTTTTCCAAACCCCATTTTCCCAAATCCTCCCTCTTTCCGAGTTTGCCAGGAACGCTGCTCACCATTCGCGAATCAGCTGTCATGTCCCACGTTTAAATATTATATCTTGCATCAGTTCACGACTAAGTGGACTGTCAGCAGAAATCGACGGACGGCAACCATACGCTACTGACAGTTGGTATCAGAGAGGAAAAGAATGATCCTTGTTGATAGCACATTTTAATGGTGAAAAGAGAAGAATGCTTTCTGGGCTAGCGCCCGAGTGATGGTAGACCGATAGCATCATGTCAGGCCGCGTAGTACTCGTCGATAATGGAATGGGAGCGGAGAGGGCGGTTTACGGCCTTTGACCTACGTTTCCTTAGAAAATCGGGTGGTGATAGTGGAATCTAGTGCTTACAATTGAGGGGAAGAGCCGTCGCAAGTACGACTGTTCTGCTTTCACTCAACAAAGTATATCGACCAAAAGCTCAAAAAGCCCTTGGGTTTATTTGCGAGTCTACTGAACCCTGGGCTATTTCAGGGTAGAAAGCTGAGATTCGCTAAAAAGTTTACACCGCATCATATGGAACCTCAGTCTCGCATTTATTCTTCGAGCTGCACACTCGCATCGAGGTATTAACACATGCGGAGGAAGCAAATAAATCATAAATTTAATAGTCACCGCGTAGTTTAGTACGTAGCATGCCATGGCTTCAACCAATGGAAAGTAGATAGTGGTCACACAGATCCACAGAATGGCTTCTAAAACGAAATCACGTAATAGCATATTCCTTTCATTTGCATTAGACTCAGGTCTCGTGTACATCTTGCGGTGCTACAGGACAGGATGAAAACAAACGATCGCAGGCCAAAATGTCTTGATTTATTTTTCCTTTAATCCTTTTCTTTGCGTCCCACGCGGGTCCCATAACTTTCTTGGCGACTTTATTACCACAACTGAATTATGCGTTTTTGACTCAGATTTTCAAGACCAATGGATGAATCGTAGATCAAAGTTGATCATCCGTCATGAGACATGCTTCCTTCAACGTGATTTTAGTCTTCAGACTTTGTCTTTGAACCCATCTGCGTAACTTGCAAGGTAAGCAAAATAGAAATCAAAGTTTCTGTAAGCGAACGAATGCTATTCGCTGATGCAGCTGCCATCTCTGAACCAGTTAAGGCAAGATAGTGATAGGAATAGCACGGCTCAATGACCAGCATCTAGTAAATATTGGTAGTAGTATAAGCACCAGTTGAGCCATCGTACACCACTGTGCGGATCGCACGGTGGAATTCTGTAATGTGTGAATAGCAGACCAGGCCAACCAATACCAAAAAGTCCATATTGCATAATCCAATATCGTGATAAGCGTAGTCCTGAGCGCTAGCTCAACTGCTATCTCCATAAACATCTATCACTATTCGGAATTTTATGCAGCTTCGAGACATTCGTTCCTGATACCCGAGAACTGACCACGTTCACTGGCTGAGCATTTAAGTTCTTAAGCCTTACTGCTGACTGATAATTCAGTTGCTTACCACTGCATATCATGTCTGGCCTTTTTCGAAGTCTAAATGGTTTATCAACCCCCTTGTTGCAAATGATGACGGATCAGGAAGAAATCGCTGGCTAGGTGATCATTTTTTGTGAGTACCACCCACTCGGAGTGCGCTCCGCCCCCTGTGTCCAGGCTTCTTTCACGACTGTCAGGGACTCATACCTTACCTTAAAGACATCAGGAGGGGGTAATTTTGGCTTACTGTAGAACAGACGTAGTGTGGACGAGTTCAAGTGGCCGCCATTGCACAAACTCGCCTATTTGACGCCTTGGCATGGTGCCAAAAGAAGATGGTTCTATTATAGATTTGTTTTTCCTTTTAGTTTTTACTTTGTTCTTTCTTATATTGTTTCTAGATGTACTTACGGGTCAAATAAAGTCGGGGGGGGGGGGGGGAGGGAGGGGAGAGACGCAAAATTTTTACCCACGTCAAAGCTTCTTTCCCTTCCTAGGGTTAGGCTGAAGCAGGTGAGACCTATGCTTTGACAGATGCTTTTTAATGTGGGAGGAGGGGATATCAATCTTAACCTAAGCCTAGTAAGGGAAAGGAGCTTCGACGTCGACGCAAAGTTGCGTCTCACCCCGACTTTATTTGACCCTTCTGAGATTTTCAGGTATAGAAATGCACAATTAAGAAGATCCAAAAGTAAACAAGTAAAATATGTCACTAGAAAACAGTCTAAAGAGGAAATAATTGAAAAATAACGTTACATCAGGCCGAAGACAAGCTCTAAAATGAACGAAGCGTGGCTCGGCCATGGAAGCTTGCAGTTCGGACGGAAGCGCGCCCTGGAGGCAAATAGCGCCCTATGGCGCGTTTTTCAACGTCGGTTTCGTTACACATTGCGTCTACCGAACCCATATGTTTGTATTCAGACGCCATTGTTTTTGTAAACGTTATTCCGCCCTTGCCCCCCTCCTGGTGCCTTTAAAATGGGTACTGTGGTAGTCACCACTTGTGACTTTGGACAGTCAAGATCTGACAATTTTGGATTTGATCGCATCGATTGCTAGCGATGTGCCCACTCAAAATGCACGTAATTCCCCAATATTTAAAGTAGTTCCATCTTCTGGTTATCCATGCTTATCCTTTCTACGAACGTGCAACACTATTGCGAGTTTCACGTAGCCTAGTGATTGTCTTGTTGCTTCTAGTATCGCATCAAAAACGACTAAATTGCTTTTGCTCTTACAAATCTAAATCGCAGCATAATTATTCACGTAGATGGCAGTATCAAAAGACAGATAGTGTTATATGGAAGGCTAGAGAGTTTAGCAATCGGTACATCGCTACAAATGACATCAGAGTATACACTACTATATGCTAACTCAGTGACACTGAGTAGCATGCACTTCAAGTAAAGTGGTCGTATTGTAGTAGTCAACAGTGTACAGAAACACCAATTCATGTGCTGGTGGATCTAATCGGTCCTTACCAGTCATTGTCAGATTCGATTTGTCACCATTAAGATCTCCGTAAGACTGGGACGTCGAATAGCAAAGCGAAGCGGATCTGGCGACTTTTGCGCTCTTACGATCCTTATCGAATCTTGTCAACCGCTATTAAGTCAGATCACCCATTGTTAACGTCCCCCTCCCACAATCAACACCTATGGGTGTCAACGCTTCAGGATCAATGGGGGAAGAAAAAGGGTTCGGCGAGTTTCGACTCTTTATCAGCTCTTATCATTTGTTATCAGGACCGGTTTCGTGACAAACTGACAGACACAAACACACACACAGACATGCTTACAAGTCTTTCAAGTCATGACGCACTTTTAGAAAACGGCTACCTACATGAAATATATGACTGATCATGGGGGTACCTACATGAAATATATAAGTGACTTCCATTTTTGTTGAGCGGCTCTAAGAATGTCAAAAAACGAGTAAAGAAGATTTCAAAAAAGGGCGTGCCCACTTATTGCACCGCATATTCCTTGTAGCTTAATCATGTGCAGATCCGAAGGTGTTCTTCTATTTCACATCCAAAAGAAAGTCGAATACGTGATGAAATGAAATCTTATCTTTATCATGTCATAAAAATGCGTAGCAGTTTCATAACGCCTGTGATCGACTTTCCATTAATCTCGACATTTTGACCACAGTCAGTATGACGTTTTGTTGAGCCTCCGAGATTGTTATTATATTCATTCGACTAACGTTTCGGCACGATCGCCTTCTTCAGGGCCTGTAATGAGCCGAAACATATCAGTGGTACAACACGTCGAGTACCCTCTTTCAAATTACAAATGAAATCTGAAGGCTAATGAATCCTAGGAGACGTATAAGATGTGGAGCTGTAAACCGGCACCTTCAGCTAGGATTTTGTGGTGGTGTTTATATATGTGTTTACGAAGCTCGCAAGGTTAGGTCACGTTTCCTATGGGAGCCAGCCCAGGGATAATGCTATTGACAACTATACCAACGGTTATCCTCCGCAATCCTATCCGTGGCCTCGAAGTGGCGTGGGGTGGCAACGACGCTCTCGAGCTCCGGCTAACACGGAGGGCTTCACGTAGAGCCAGCTATCCAGGCGGAGCTAAAATCGGCTACTGCCTCCGTCCCCCGCACTCCGTCACCGCTCTTGGATACGATGGCGTTTATGTGGCTAACGGAGAGAGGCGATCGAATCTTGGGATCACAGGCCATCTTACAGATTACGGACAACGCCCGGCACACCAAACGCAAAGGATCGTCCTCAGACTCTGCACTTACAACAGCCGATCGATCGCAAACCCTGCGCACCTCCACTTGTTGATGGACTAAACAACTAGGATCAAGTACAGCGTGATTGAATTGTCGTAAACCGAAAGAAAAGTGCCACTACAGGGCAAGTGGAAAGACGGTTCCGGCACCTATCTAGGTGGAAGACGGACAACTCCACGTAGGTATTGGCTTTATCGTCGCCCCGCACTTCAAAGAGCACGTCGTCGATGTACGCTTCCACTACCACAGGCTTGCCTCTTTGGAATTTTTCATCTCGAGCAAAACGACTGTCTCTTACAAGTCTACGCACCAACGCCGGATGCAGCCGAACAAGAGCACACAGATTTTTACGACGAGTTGAGAGACGGCCTCACCGCTTGTCGCAGTCACTTCAAGTTTGTTATAGGCGACGTCGACGCCCGGGTTGGCCCTCGACATGGAGACGAGGTCTTCGTTGGGCCCTTCAGCGAGGAGCATGGGAATGAATCCGCCCCACGACTGGCTGATTCTGTTAGAGCATGCACTTCTGGCACGGCAACAGTCAGTTCCTGAAGCCAGCGGCCCGTAGATGGACTCACAAAAGCTCAGATGGAAAACACAAGCACGAGCTGGATCGTATCCTCTACAACCGTCGTTGTGTCACCGATGTTGCCGTCGTGCCTTCCATGTGACAGAAGCGACCACAGGGTGCTCCGAGCAAAGATCCACATCAACCGGAAACCAATAAAGCTGCATCGGTTCATGAGAAGAAGACCGCCGAGGAAGACGCTAGATGCCGAGGTGCCGTTTCTACTGTTTTCTACCGCATCCTTCACCACACACCCTGACATCGATGAAGACTATGCACATGTGGTCGAGGTGCTATCACAAATCAACCAAGCAGCTACCGCACGCTTTCCGTGTCACGCCACAAGAAGAATCTCCAAAGAAACAAAGGTCCTGCTGCAAAAGCGAAGGAACATGGACAAGTAGTCGCCTCTATTCCACGAGCTGTCAAGGGGATGCAGAGAAGCCGTGAATCGCGACCACCAAGAGTATGAGAAGTCCAGTTACTCACAGCTGCGGAAAATCGACGAAGCATCAAGTCAGCGGCTCGGAATCTGACTGAAATCAATGCGGGCATTCCCTGCCCCAAAACGTCTTCAGGTGCTCGCATTACGTCAAGGCGCTCGATCGAGCAGGAGATCAATCGTTCTACAGTCAGCTAATCATCAGGTCTCGTCCACCACAGCGGCGCCCAACAATGCCATGCGGAGAAATATTCCCCTTTCTTGCGTCGGAAGTTCGCTCGGCAGTCCGAAGCTTGTATCCAGGAAAGGCCTCCGGAAAGACGGCATACTCGCCGAGCTTCTGAAAGCCTGTGGCGGCCCCCTATACAGCGCCCTTGCATCGCGCTTCTCACGATACGTGAAAAAAGGCCGAGTTCCGTCGGAATGGCACTCATCAAAAATGTGTTGCTATACAAGAAAGGCGACAGAGAGGACCTCCAAAACTACCGCTCGATCACACTCCTGCCGGTCGTTTACAAAAACTTCACAAGATGCATGTTGGCGAGGAACCGCAGGGTCATGGAAGAAAATCAAACGGTAGAGCAGGCTGGATTCGGCGCTCACTCTCAGCGATCGATCACATCTTTACACTGACCCGCCTTCTGGAAGCCGCACGCAAACATCAGATGCCGCAGATCCTCACATTCATTGACTTTGAAAAGGCATTCGACATTGTGGAACCGGAATGAGTCTGGGAAAGTCTTTGACAACAAGGAGTTGAAGATGTTTACATTGAGGCGATTAAGGCATGCTATAGGCAGTGTACGACAACGCTGAAGCCTTTCGAGAGAGAGGTTGTTGTTCTTGTAGAGAAAGGAGTTAGACAGGGTGACCCCATCTCACCGAATCTCTTTGCAGCCACTTTTGAGTGTGTCGTAAAAGATTGCGAGTGGGAGGACTAAGGAGTTCTGATAGACGGCCTAAGACGTAACCATGTTTGCTTTGCCGGCGACATCGTTCTAATCTGTAACACCACAAGCGAAGCCTTCAGCATGCTAAGCGAGCCGAATAGAAGGAGTATGTATGTAGGCCTGAAGATGAACAACAGCAAAAAGGATGTCATGCGGAACACCTTTGCCGATCCAGCCCCTATCACTATAGGAAACATGCAGCTGGAAAACGTTGAGAAATTCGTGTATCTTGGAAGACTGATCACGCCCTCAAACGCACTGAACTATGCCATCACAGAAAAGCTACGTGGGCTGCTCTGAGCTAAGTAAGAACGGTGATAGACTCCACAAGCGATTCGTCCTTACGTGCTCAGCTATTGGTGCTTCCCGTGCTGTGTTATGGCGCTGACACATGGACTCTCATCAAGCAGTCATCGGACCAACTCAGGGTCGCTCACGCTTCGCTTGGAAGAAGGCTTATAAGCATGATTCTGCCCGATCAAAGAGAGCCACTGCTGCATAGAGACGACGTCAGGAAAATGTGAGGCGTCAAAGACCTACTGGTCCATGTCGCAGTCTCAAACATCGTTGGGCAGGTCACCTAATACGGGTGGTGGACTACAAGCACGGCAGTATGGTATCCTCGCTAGTGGAAAAAGCCTCTTGGCCGTCCTCCAGCACGTTTTCAACAATAAAGACGACAGAGGAGAAATTGCAGTTCACTGATCCAACCGTGTTCAAGACCGTAAAGAATGGAAGATATGCTGAGAGCGCACGCAGGCTGAGGAACGGATCACCTGAGTAACCTAAGTAACTAACCAGCGGTTATCGACCCATGCTAGTTACCGCCTGTAGCCCTCCTTTCATTGATTTACCGTTTAAAACTGAACCACACGCCGCGTCGCCTTGTAGTCATTGATTTTAGGGTCCCGATATCGGTCCCCCGCCTCGACACCCGCGCGGGGTTCGACCGCGTAGGTCAAAGGCCACACAAGTCTGCGGACGGTGCCAACCCTCTGGTGATCGTCACGCGTTCGTCTTTCCTATTTATCTTAAAGTCCTTTGCCTTGATCCACAACGCTTCAAGGGTTCTGCGTTCTGAGATCTCCTGTTCACGTGCTAGAATTGTGATCTCAACATGGACTCGACATGGCCATGGTGCTGGGTCCTGTACTAACCTAAAAGAGTGGATATTCTAGACTTCTTCAGTCCATTGAGGTGTTGCCGAGCTCATATACAGAGCGGTCGACCTGTCTCCCCCCACATATTCCTCCCCACACTGTTTGCAAGTGATCAAGTATACCACCGCTGATAACCACGCAGTCGCCTTCCTTTCCGTGAGGGCAAATCATGCAGGAAACTAGAACGGAGTTTGGACAGGAGGAAGAGCGGGCGAAGATACCTTTTTCGTTCCCTTCACTTCGGATGAGATGAGCGCGGCCATCCGCGCTTGTATCCGGAAAGCGGATCTCCAGGAAGACGTACGAGTGCTTGAAATATCTCCTGAAAATTGAAGGGACGTTTGGCGCGGAACCGTCTCTATGACCGACTCTGCCAATCCCTTCCTGCATAATCTGCCCTCACGGAAAGGAAGGCGACTGCATGATTTCCGAAGTGGTATACTTGGTCATTTGCAAACAGTGTGGGAGGAATATGTGGGGGAGACAGGTCCCGCTCCGTATGAGCTCGGGAACAAATCGATGGACTAAAGAGGTCTAGAATATCCACTCCTTTAGGTGAGCACAGGGTCCAGCACCATGACAATGTCGACAACTATGTTGAGATGACAATTCTAGCACGTGAACAGGAGAGCTCAGCACACAGAATTCTTGAAGCGTTGTGGACCAAGGCAGGGGAGAGTTGGCACTGCTCGCAGACTTTTGTTTTGACCTACGCGGTCGAACCCCTGCAGAGGCGCCGAGCGGGGATCCAATGTTGGGATCCCAAAATCAATAACTGGAGGTGACGGGGCGCGGGGTACGGTATTAAACGTTGAATCAGTGAAAGGAGGGCTACGGGCGGCAATCAGCATGGGTCGATAACCGTTATTATAGTCGTTAATAGTATTATCCCTGGGGAGAGGGGGGGGGTCCCATAGGAAATCTGACCTAATCTTGCGAGCTTTGAAAACACATATGGAAACACCACTGCAAAATCCTTGCTAAACGTGCCAATTCACAGCTTCACATCTTCAAAAGGTCAGCGGGTGTCACTATTTCTCTTAGGATTTATTAGCCTTTAGTTTCCTTTTAAAATTCAAAAGGGTATTCGACGTGTTGTGCCACTGATATGTTTCGGCTCATTACAGGCTCTGAAGAAGGCGATTGGGCCGAAATGTTAGACAAATAAGTATAATAAAAATCTCGGAGGCTCAATAAAACGTCATAGCGATTGTGAGTTTCATAACCGTTCCCCGAGGTGTAAATGATGCAGCAACCGGATGGCCTACTGGATAACGATGGATTCTCAAACTGACGAAGTGCATGGAATTTTGGTTCGGATCACGGCATCGTCAAACCTTTGTGTTTTTTGCCTTCCTTTTTCATATGCAAATATGCCTGTTTATGCCAAATGTCTATGGTTTTCTTTGAGTGACAAATTGACCCTATTTACGGATTTGAATTCCGTGATATGACTGTTTTAGACACGTCACGTCAGGGGCCTGTACCGCTCGAAATTTGAGGTTTCGCACGGATTGAATGCCATATCCGTGTTCAAGAGGTAAAACTACTCTGGGGACATTCTTCTAGCCAAATCCAAATTTTGACCCTAACTTCGAGGCAGTACGTTTGGCGATGGTTATATGGTACCCTTTCTTTTTGTAGAGATGAATAACTAACGGAATTCATAAAAATCAAAGGAATGTGCGCAGCATGAATGCCTATCGCTATAACTTTACCTACCAAGCATCGAACAAGCAAAGCAGTCGGGAATTCCTGACATGTGGTAAGGTCGCCTCCTTCGTCGAAGCTGCAGTGAAAGATATGTATGCCAATGACCACTCAATATTTCGATTTGGGGCAAAACCTCGACTGGGCCGCAAACTTACCCCTGTAGGTATTTCGACCCCTGAACTCTCATATCAAATTGATTCGCGGGAAAACCCCTCGTTCGTGCGCTTCGAACGCTGAAAGGTCAAAAAATTGGACTGTAAAACATGCTGGAAACTGACAACAGGGTAGTCTGCAATTCTAATTCTGATTGCTGCACTTAAGCTTCATATGCAAATGCTTACGAACCCAAAAATTAAAAATCTAAATTTTGCAAAATTTATTCTCAGTGGGGATCGAACCACTAACCCTGTTTTTGGCATTCGTAGTGCCGCTCAGCAAAAATGGACATCACATATGTTTTCTGTAGGTGCTCCCATGCATGCAAAAGCAGCTTTCGAAAAGCGCGTCATAAATAGGGAGACCTTTCTTGCTAGCTGATTATTTGTATACCAGTCGGCTTGGCCGGCTGAGGCCGGCCAATCCGACTGGTCCGGGCCGGCTTCGGCGGCCTGGGGGTCGGCTACGCCGGCCTTAAAGGGGGCGACTCGCGGGTGTTGGAGCATATCTACCCCTCAGCAAAGTCGGCACAATTCTACTATCACTTATATTTTCAGATCACTGTGGACGGGGCGCTACATTGTCTGTGTGTGCCCCTGATTTCCTCGCTCATGCTCTACCTATCCCTTCTTGAGCGGAGTTTTTGAGGCATGTTGGAACAGAATTATCCCGTTTAAACTCTACCTATTTGATTTACGCTCCGCTGTTTTCAGCTGATTATCAAATTTTTAGGGCATGCCCCGCGCATTGTGGGCGGGGCATAACATCTTCCATGTACTCCCCCTTATTTCTTCGCCCATGCTCTCATCCATCCTTAAAGACGCCGTAAGGGAGTAATTTTGGCTTACGGTAGAACAGACGTAGTGTGGACGAGTTCAAGTGACCGCCATTGCACAAACTCGCCAATTTGACGCCTTGGCATGGTGCCAAGAGAAGATGTTTCTATTATAAAGTTGTTCAGTCCTTTTACCTTCTCCTTTGTTCTTTCTTATATTGTTTCTAGATGTACTCACATGAATATAAATGTAGTTGGAAATGGCCACTCCACAGCGCTGGGAGTCAGGTGCTACAACTAAAGTTGGCCCGCGGCCGTCTCCTACAGCGGACAACTCGGAAGCCAGTGCGATGATGCGAATGAGGCGCGAATACAGGGTGGCTCCTAAATATTTGCGCGTAGTTTGGCGTAGTCTATTACTAATAACTTCAACAAAAAACAACGGTTACACAATCTGATACAACTTCTATATAGAGCAGTGCATAATAATCATTCACTCGGGAAGATGTTCGAAATGAGCTCCTCTTGCAGTAATACAGGCCTTCAATCTCTACTCCACTCTCACCGTGCGACATCACTGTGGGCCGCAGGAAAGTGATGTCGAAATCGTCCCACTATAAATCATCAGCCCCCTATCGAAATGAGATATGCAAGTATCTATGATATTGCCAAAAGTGTAGCGAATCAAATGGTGCTCATTTTGTGGGAAAAGATGCAGTTTGAGCCGAGTTATGATCTCCCGAAATGGAAATTGCGAAAACCGGCTTAAACGCTCCTAACAGCCTGATAAAATCTTGTTCCTCGAGGAGATAACAGTCAAAGGCCCCCCTGGATTGCTGAAAATTTTATCTGTGGTCAATGCTTGCTTCAACAGGACTGGGCACCTGCTCAACCTGCTTGATCCACACTGGCATCCTGCGAGAGTCACTTCCCTGGCTACTGGACAAAGTACTTCTGGCCACCTAACTCGCCTAATCTGAATCCGATGGATTTCGCTGTGTGGGGCTACTTGCAGCAGGAGGTCTCCTCAAATAGGCACCAAAGTTTGAAAGCTCGCAGAGCTTCACTTCAGAAGCAGTGGGACGATATCGACGTCACCTTCCTGCGGCCCACAGTGATGTCGGTGGAGGAGAAACTGAAGGCCTGTATTACTGCAAGAGGAGCTCATTTCGAACATCTTCCCGAGTGAATGATTATTATGCACTGCTCTATATAGAAGATGTATCAGATTGTGTAACCGTTGTTTTTTGTTGAAGATATCAGTAATAATCTATGCGCAAATAATTAGGAGCCACCCTGTACACACCGCAGCGATGCACTTTTGAGTTCGGGTTTTTTCACCGATTATCGCTTCTAATCTTCTGCGTTCGTTACGAAATGCTCATTTCTTTGTATGTTTCTCTTGTTTCGGACCCCCTTCCGGTTCCTTTAAGCGAAGTTTGTAGGCCATGCTGGAATGGAGTTATGAATTTTTGTTTAAGCCTATTCGAACTACGCTCCGCTCACCACCTTTGCAGGCTTCACAGAATCGTGTCACCGACCTTATACCAACTTCTTCCTACGTCTGATCGCTCATGGCATACCTATTCCTCCATGAACCTGGTTTTTAGGCCATGGTGGATCGGAGTTATAAATTTTTATCCTATCCGCTTCGCCCGCTTATATTACGCTCCTCCCACCACACTTACAGATTTCATGGATTAGTGCTGCCGACCTCATCCCAACTTCCCCCTATGTCTGGTCCCTCTATAAAGCTAGTTTTTAGGCCATAGTGGAACGGAGTTATGAATTTTCGCCCTAAGCTCCGCCTACCTGAATTCCATAGAATTGTGCTGCCGACCTTATCCCAGCTTCTTCCTACGTCTGGGTCATTTTGGGACTGAATCAGACTGTTTTCAGCTGAATATTCAATTTTCGGTAACTGTCCCTCCCACTGTGGGCGGGGCGTGACATTTTCCATGTGCTCCCCCTTATTGCTTTTCCCATGTTTTCATCCCCCCTTAAACGGAGTTTTCAGGTCATGCTGGAACGGAGTTATGAATTTTTGTTTTCAGCTCCGCCTATTCAAATTACGCTCCGCCCATCGCCCTTATAGGGTTCATAAAACCGTGTTACCCACCTCATCTAAACTTCTCCCCATGTCTGGGTCATTTTGGAACTGAATTAGATTGTTTTCAGCTGATTATCAAATTTTCAGGGCGTGCCCCGCTCATTGCGGGCGGGGCGTGACATCTTCCATGTACCCCCCTTATTTTGTCGCCCATGTTCTCATCCCTCCTTAAACGGAGTTTTTATGTCAAGCAGGAACGGAGTTTTGAATTTTTGTCCTAAACTCCACCTTCTTATATTGCGCTCCTCCCACCGCCCCTGCAGGCTTTACAGAAGCGTTCCACCGAAAAAAAAATCCAGGGTTCCAGCTTTGCTGCGACGCGAGATATGAATTTCTCCCATTCGCCTTCCGGCTCCTTATCAGCCATCATCAGTTGCTATCACTTCCGTTCCCTCACCGTTGATGTCCACTTACTACCTCCTATATCACTTTAAAAATCCAGGGTCCCAGCTCTACTGCGACGCGAGATATGAATTTCGTGACAGACAGACAGACAGACAGACAGACAGACAGACAGACAGACAGACAGACAGACAGACAGACAGACAGACAGACAGACAGACAGACAGACAGACAGACAGACAGACAGACAGACAGACAGACAGACAGACAGACAGACAGACAGACAGACAGACAGACAGACAGACAGACAGACAGACAGACAGACAGACAGACAGACAGACAGACAGACAGGACAGACAGACAGACAGACAGACAGACAGACAGACAGACAGACAGACAGACAGACAGAGACAGACAGACAGACAGACAGACAGACAGACAGACAGACAGACAGACAGACAGACAGACAGACAGAGACAGACAGACAGACAGACAGAGACAGACAGACAGACAGACAGACAGACAGACAGACAGACAGACAGACAGACAGACAGACAGACAGACAGAGACAGACAGACAGACAGACAGACAGACAGACAGACAGACAGACAGACAGACAGACAGACTAAGCCGATTATATATAGTAGTGATAGTGGAAAGGGGTGTTTGACAAAGTGCAGATTTTCGTTCGCACACATATTCATGCCCTCGTGCTTTTGTTCATTGATGTTGCGAGTGTTTGTGATTCTTCTGACCATGCTATCTTGTCGTAACATGTGTTGATCCTAACTTGGTTCCCCAATGTTGCGCTGTAATTCGATCTCGGTGTTGATGAAATCGTGCACATGAGAAAGGAGGAGACTTGTTGTACACCTTTCGCTACCTGATTGTTCATGCTTTTTCCTCAAAACGTGGCGTTGAATGCGCTCACAGATCTTGCTCAGAATTTGTTTTTGAGGAGGGCTGTGTCTATGCATTCTCCTTTTGAGGACATCTGGCTGAGAATTGATGAAAGTTCTTCGTTAAGAATCCTCTGATCCTCAATGCGGCGACTGTTTGCGCGGCAGTTTTCGAGTTGTCCAACCAGTTCATCAAGCAACAGTTGAGGATTCCCGTATTTCTACTTCGAGTGATTGATCGCCATTGCATATGTAGATCCACTAATTTGGAATTGTTTGAGCGACTGTCTCGCCTCACATTGAAGGGATTCTAACGAGGGGGGGTTCATCATGTAAGGTTCATCTTGTAAGGAGACATTTACAAGATGAACGAGGGTTCATCTTGTAAATGTTTCCTATTCTCCTGGTGTGGACTGAGTACTTGAAAGCGCTCCAGAAGCTCTCTCACTGCCATATTTTCTCACTGAATTTGGGTACAGGTATGGGAGCGAGTTGTACCGGAGTAGGAGTTCCCGGCCGATGCACCATATACTGTGCCTCAGTGTTTCCCTTTCGCTACAAGGTAGAAGAAACGGATTACTGACCTTCATTGACCACCGTTACTTGAAAATAAAGTGAACCATACTGGTTCAATCACTTTTATACTGATTCATAATAAACAAGATCGAGATCCCGGCATGTCTTATCATAGTTCCTTTATCATTTCATTCTTCAGTATAAGTAGTGCACTGTTAACAAGGTGACATGCTTCTGCAACCGAACGCTCATAACTTATGCAATGGTGCGAGGTCGATACTCGACGCCCTATCCACACTTCACAGTTCCAACACGACCACGGGAATCGTGTACCCTTTGACCTGATGGATCGTCGATGGGAGCCCCATGCATGGCGTGATCCACAATGAAGCTGGCCAAAGCAGTAGCGCTGGCAACGAAACCACATACAGGGACACCTCCGGAACTCACCGATCAATCGTGGGGAGCGATATCCATCCACGGGTACCGACGTGGATGAATACTAAAAAATTATGTGAGAAAACAAAAAAAGTGTCAGAGTTCATTGGCTTTCTGAGAGCAAAAGATGCATGTTGAAGGCAAAACAGACACAATGGATAATTTTTTCCAAGGAATCATGGGAACTTCTCACCACGTCGAAGAAAAAAAATTCCCTCGGCTGGCTCCCGTCAAAATGACTTCTTTCTCTTCGAAGATATTGTATAGTTGTAGTAGAGTTTAGAAAGCGGCAGCCTCGCTGACCTCGCACAAGAAATTGCACTAATAAGGTTATGTTTGGAGGAAGCTGCGACCATTCGAAGTGGAACACTTCGAAATTTTCAAAAATTTTCTCAACTGGGTTTCCATATATAGAACTGCGCAACCTTTAGGGAAACCAAGCGGCCAACAGATTAATCTAAGAAAGTTATCAAGAAAACAGCTTACAGTAACTCGGAAGATGAAGCCTAAGTAAAGTTCCAACTATTCAAAAATATCCAAATTAGCATGAGAAGATACCGCGCTTCATCGCCACGATGCTACCGCAACAGCGACGCGGCGATCGGATAGGTTGCAGTGGAGCGCATTACATGGTTCCTATTTGATTTAACTGTTGTATTCTTCTAATAGCTCCCATGTTCTCCCTTGTTGAAACCTCGGCATAGTTGTCGATTGTTTTTCTTTTGTATGCCAACACGAGGTTAGTTGTGGAACCTTTATTGGCCTAACGTTTCGACCTTCTCGTCTTCTTCAGAGGCCTGAAGAAGACGAGAAGGTCGAAACGTTAGGCCAATAAAGGTTCCACAACTAACCTCGTGTTGGCATACAAAAGAAAAACAATGTTGTATTCTTGTTTTTTCATCCTTCACCCTGTCGCATAACTTGCATGACTTTGAGCCATTTCCTCTGTCATCAGAGGACGAGCACATTACCAATGGTCGGCGAGCTTTGGTGTCGGAATATAAGTATTGAGTTTTGTCAGGTTTTCATTTCCCTCATTTTGTCAGGAGTTTGACCTCATTCTTTTTTTTTCACCGCAGGCTCCTGATTTCCTTGATTAATCTCCTTGGCTGGGTAGGAGCCGCAGAATTAGCGGAGCTCGAAGAAGAGGGGGGAACGTATAGAGGCCCCTTTTTTTGGGAGGGTCGTAATTTTTGAAAAATTTTCTGGACGCCACGCATAACCTTACCGGAAACTACATATCGTTGAATGTTCTGGACTATGATAGTAGTAGTGGCGTTCCTCACAGTTTCGAACCAGGCTCGAATTCTCAATTAGGCCGAAAACTTTTTTCCTGAGGTAGCTCGGTCCCCTGGTCACTAATACCCCGTGAGCGTTGTCCATCAGAAGGCAGCGGTCATCTCACTCTGCTTTGCGCTTGAACAGAACTCACAATGAATCACGACCTAATAACAAGCTCGACAACATACATAGTGATCGGCCCACACACAGCACATCGCTCTTATCGAATTGCAATGATGGTTACCTGGTGTGGTTCATATTTCTTACAAAATTTCGAGGATGGTTGTGCGGGCCAAAGTTGTTCATTCAGCGAGTGTAATTGAAGGGGGTTAGAGCGCAACTCCACTGGGAGGGAAGGGAGAGGGGCAGGGGCTTTTATAGAATGCTGGACATCTATGTATCGCTGTAAAGCTTTTTACGTTGAACACTGACATGTCGTCGCACTATTTGCTTGACATCAGCATTTCCCCAGAAATTGTTTCTCGAAACAGCGCTTCTACATAATTCCGTTTCTTGAGAGCAGCTGTATTAGACCTTAAGAGCCCCACCTCCCAGCATTTGATACTGCAGGGAGACGGCCACTTCATAAACGCTACAACAAGCCCTTTCTTGTATTTTCTGGAAAGCCACAGAAACTACAGAGCGACTTTGTGCCAATTTCAAGAATTCCTTGGAAGTACACTATGATGTATGTAGTTCGCTTTGAGGGTAGTACCGAATTCATGGTGACCGCATACAGTCCCCTGTCATCAATTTCTGTTACCAGTAAACTGCCCAGAAACTAGAACTCACTTTTGAGGAACATTGCAATTCCTGTCCGTGCACTTCTCGAAATGAAGCATACCACGTTCGAAAACACACTATCGACCGGGTTAGAGTGCAATTCTAATGGGAGGGAGAGAGTGGATTTTATAGAACGCTGGATATGTGTTTATCGCTGTCGAGCTTTTTAACGTTGATCCCTGACATGACATCATGCTATTGACATTTGACATTAGTTTGACATTAGCATGTCCTCAGATTAATGATGTGAAAAATTGTGCCCTGACACAGCGCATTTTGTTTCCTATAGAGCAGCTGTACTAGACCTTGAGAGCCCCACCTCCCGGCATTTGATACTGCAGTAAGGGGCAGCCACTCCATAAACTCTACAATAAGCCCTCTCTTGCATTCTCTGGAAAGCCGCACAAACAACAAAGCGACTCACTTCCGCGGAACATTGCAGTTTCTCGTCCGAGCACCTCTCAAAATGAAGCATACCACGTTTGAAAATCTATCATCGACTGTTATCAAAAACGCTATCAGAAGTTTCCCTACTATATATAAAACGCTTCGCCTGTCTGTCCGTGCCTCCATCCGTTAGTCCGTCCCTCTGTCTGTCACGAAATTAGGCATACCATGAAAAACAAAATGTGCAGATGTGGACAGGTTTGGGATGAGCTGTGCATGGGAGTACAAGTGAGGAGCACGCATGGACCATGTCAAGCTGGAAGACGTAACGGAAATATTGCACTGTATTATCAAAATTTATTACTGGCATTTACATTTAATATCAAAACTGCTAATTTGGTTACAAAATGACCGAAACGTGGAAGGATGATGGATTAAAGGCACCGGGAGGGGGGCAAGGGCGGAATAACGTTTACGAAAACAATGGCGTCTGAAAACAAACATATGGGTTCGGTAGATACAATGTGTAACGAAACCGGCGTTGAAAAACGCGCCGTGAGACGGTATTTGGCCCCGGGGCGCGCTTCCGTCCGAACTGCAAGCATCCGTGGCCGAGCCACGCTTCGTTCATTTTGAAGCATGTTTTTTTTTTGAAGCCTGATGTAACCTTATTTTTGAACTATTTCCTCTTTACTGTTTTCTAGTGACATATTTTACTTGTTTATTTATAGATCTTCTTAATTGTGCATTTCTATACCTGAAAATCTCAGAAGGGTCAAATAAAGTCGGGGGGGGGGGGGGGGGGGGCGAGACGCAACTTTGCGTCGACGTCGAAGCTCCTTTTCCTTACTAGGCTTAGGCTGAAATTGATATCCCCTCCTCCCACATTAAAAAGCATCTGTCAAAGCATAGGTCTCATCTGCTTTAGCCTAACCCTAGGAAGGAGAAGCTTTGACGTGGGTGAAAATTTTGAGTCTCCCCCCCCCCCCACTTTATTTGACCCGTAATACGCCTAGAAACAATATAAGAAGGAACAAAGTAAAAACTGAAAGGAAAAAACAAATCTATATTAGAACCATATTCTTTTGGCACCATGCCAAGGCGTCAAATTGGCGAGTTTGTGCAATGGCGGCCACTCAAGCTCGTCCACACTACGTCTGTTCTACCGTAAGCCAAAATTACCCCCTCCTGATGTCTTTAAGGTAAGGTATGAGTCCCTGACAGTCGTGAAAGAAGCCTGGACACAGGGGGCGGAGCGCACTCCGAGTGGGTGGTACTCACAACGGAAGCTCATGACTGGGTCACAATGCGGCCTTGATACCAGGAAAAAAGCGGTAGAAATCAATGTCCAGGCTATCTTGAACACACTTAAGGAATCGTCTACGGAAAATGAGTTTTTGTGTTACCCATATGTTTATGTTGTATTTGCCTAATGTTGGCCTCATGCAATATTTCACGCAAAAAAATGTGAATCTGGCTGAGATACAGCACCGCAAAGTGCGGTCCCAGTGGGCGGGGCCTCCGTGTAAAAGGTTCGTCCCGTCGTCCGCCGCCGTTGGGAACGGAGAGTAGGACTGTTTACGTAACCCTCTGTTCCTACAATGCGTCTCCGACCACGGCGGACGCGGTACGAGGCTTTTACACGGAGGCCCCGCCCACTGGGACCGCACTTTGTGGTGCTGCCTCTCAGCCAGATTCACATTTTTTCGCGTGAAATTTTGCATGAGGCCAACATTAGGCAAATACATCATAAATACATGGGTAACACAAAAACTCATTTTCCGTGGACGATTCCTTTAAAATGAGCGGAGAACAGACCACAATGGGAGGAGTGTGTAAGTAGTCGATGAAACCCAGTGCAAAAATAGCAGTTATTTCCAGGATTGTCTAGAGACCGATAGAAAAGTGGGAGTGGTCAATAGTGGCTTAGCAGGAAGAAGCGTTTCAAGGGCGGGCGGATTATTTGTGGTGGTGCGCGGAGCGTGGGCGATACATGAGGAACAACCTGTGGAGATGGGAACAAGTTTGGGATGGATAGGGCTTAGGAGAAGAAGTAAAGAGCAGGCATACACCAAGTCATGCTCCGCCCACGGTGAGCGACGCGTGCACTGTAATGTTGCGCTTTCAGACCCAAATTTGTTAACAGGTCTCAGTGTGATCCAAACGTGGGATAATGTGGTGTGGTAATTGACAATACTGAGCAAACTCATAGAAAAAGCAATTTCGACTGACCCTCTGACGCACATAATGTTACGCGCGCAGTAGTGTGCGCCAGCCCACCTGGTTATCTTACGAACGCAATCAATCGGTTCTATCTCCATAAAAGGAGGCCATAAAAATTAAGAACTGTGTTTGGAATTATCCGAAAACTGTTCATTTTGGATAAATCCGTAAAGATCAAAAGCTCCGTAATTTCGATTCGATCTATGAACTATGCGAGTACTCAATGACATGCTGCAAGCATGGTGCCATTTTGCCTTGGAACAAAGGCTATGGGGCATTGAGAGTCTTGGAAAGGAGCGAAAAAAGTAAAAATGGCCTAATTAGCATCAGTTATTCTGCACGGTACTGATTGCATGCAGAATTTCATTCATCCCTCATGAGATTGCATGCAGAATTTCATTCATCCCTCATGCTGAGTTCGGCCCTTCTGCCATGTTACCAATGCGGGATTATGCACAGACTCAAGTTTGCATTTGGTAAAATTCCTTAGAAATAGGCCCTGTTTCCAAACCGACCCCGCCTTTAGCTTCGCTAGCCCCAAATTACTGAAAAATAGACGGTCGACAAGATCACCCATGCAATTCCTCCTATGTATTTCTCAAGCACAAAGGACGACCCTCCTCATAAAAATTCTTCAGGCTCAATCCGTATTGTAAACGAACGAATTCTGTCCAACCTTCAGGGAGCTTTGTATACTACAAAAATAAGGATTATTAGCACCTGGAGGTTGAATAACGCTTGAGTGACATCGAAACGGTGGGGCTTGAGCGCCATTCGAGATCTACTTCGGCTGTATTTCTTCAGAAACCTCTGTTTAAGACTCCGGGGATCAGCTGTTGCACTCGCCAATCGGCGATTGCTATTATCTTCCAAATTGTTTGCGTAAACCAGCCCATAGGAGCTGCTATGAATTCGACCGTCTTGGGGCGTGTGATTCAATTTTGTGGGCGCGAACACAATTATCCTCGGCCCCACGTCAAAAAATAGGTGGTCTGGTTAGACTGCAGTCGACTGGCCCATCGTTGTAAATCCTACAAGCAGGTGTTTTGCATTTGCATGCTTACGACTCTATATCTGGGTAGCATGGATAAGGTGCCTGGGAAATCCATAATGCACCACGCAGTTTGTGGGACCATCGTAATGCGCTGCTTTTCCTCAGAATCACTCATTTGACGCGAAAAGATAAGAGCAGAGACTAGGACAGTTGAAATCTGCTGTAAGTCATTTTAGGTGCTATAGCGATGAGGGGGCATCCCATTATGGGCATTACTGTGACGTATGTAAGTGTAGAAGGAGAAAGGAGCCCATTCCTTTATTCACTAAGGGTCAGGCAAAAATACATGCCTGGGTGTGTAGAATGATCAGTCCAAGTGTTTATATGTGCAACTTTTTATAAGATGCCCTCCCTTGATGCGATAGCACCTCAATGTGTACAGTTGTTATGCAATAATATCTCTACAGTTTCTAATGGTTACTCAGGGCGGCGTGTGACCTATGTCGAATTCTCGCTTTGCGACGTCGCACTCACGGCGTTATCGGCACAGCTTGCCGCGGTCGGTTGGAATTCCGCTCAGGACGCAAGGGTCTGGTTCTATGGAGGCCCTTTAAGCAACGGCTGTTCAATCTATCTTTATCTAAAAACAATAATTGTGGGCCCTGAAAAGACAAAATAGTAGCATAAAAAGTAAAAGAATTGACAGCAACTGCTCGTCGTGGTAGTTGGGTCTTAAAACGATTACACGGTAATGTTAGAAGGGCGATACGCAGTTGACTTGAATCGCTTTGGAACCCTACAACATGGCGCCTTTAGCTCGTCCGCCTTGCTTCGCTTGCGACATGCCGCGGTGCGAAATCCTGACATAAGGGTACACACCCCGTGGATTGTTGGAATGGAATAGAAGTGGAACAGCAGATCGATAACATGCATTCAAGAGGAACCCGCATCAGAGCTCCTGTCTTCGTTCGTAATTGATCTCTTATTTGATGGTTCAATAACTGCGACATTCATTCCTTTTATATGCAGGCAAGTCCCTCAGTTCCATATCTTCCTGGTTGCCATAAAAAAGCCTTGAGCACTTCTCCAAAGAAAGAGGATGCGAAGTGCTCCAGAAAAGGTTCTCAAACGATGCCGTTCCGTTTTGGTCTGATCTCTGCGCATACTACTCGATCTTGCCGAGCCGCAGCCTTATGAAGTCCTGCCACATCAAACCATGTAAGATCGAGTTATCAGAACTAACTCTCCGAGATCGTAAGGCAGCATTAGGGGAAAATCGGACGAAAAGTAAAAGAAATAGTGCATGTGAAAGTCGAGATGTCTAGTAACAGGACAGTGAAGAAACAACGGATGGAAATGGCCAAAAACCCGAGAAATAGGAACCCCTTTACACTACTGATTCTCGGCGCGGACGACGTGTCCGTCAAGAGGCGGGTAGTCTGATCCAGTTTTCCATTGACATGTTGCCAATACACAAGGGAATGTTTGGAAATACGACAGCATCTACTTTTTAGAGTGAGCTTTAAGGTGAAACTGCGAAGCGCGCCGCAAAACCTTTGGTCTTGCCGCATCTCTTTGGCCGCTCCCACCCGAGTCAATTCTACAGCTTGGAGGAGCGCTTTTTCACCGGGATTTCGCCACAGGTAGCCTTCTTACAAGGGAAGGTCCACAGGTCGAAGTGGCCATTCGGAATGGGATACATATGATCCGACGTATTTTCGGACGCTGATCTCGGACCTGTATTCGAAATTTGCAAAACGATTCTCTGAGCGGAGTTATGGAGGTTTTTTTTGAAAAAACAATACTATTATGGTAGGTTTGGAAGCCCATAGCACGCGAGCCAGACCTTCTTGCGCAAAACCAAGAAGGTTTTCGTGTTCAGGGAGTCAAATTACCCCAGAAAACAAGCTTTTAGCCAATTCGAGAATTCGACCAAATTTCCGAAAAATCCACGGGCTATAGGGTGGCAGCCCATTGAAAAAGGAGAAGTCGTTGACCCTTGCCTAGAAAATGCTCCTAATTGACGCTTGTTTCGTACATTTAGTGCGATGGGCAAGTGTAAAAGGTATGTGTAGGCTATCTTGATCAGGTTGCAGGGTTTTCTGTAGAAGAAAATTCAAAATCTACCGCTTTATAACCTGGCCACCCCCAATTTTCCGAAGTTGGACCAAAAACTGGATTTGGCTGAAAATTTGCACAGAGGGGTAATTCGACCCGCTGTGCACGAATATCATAATCTTTTCACGAAAAAAACGCCTAATGCGTGTGGTACGGGTTTCTTTTCGACTTGATATCCTTCCCTTGTGAATATGTTAGCAGTTATAAATAAAGTGGCAGAGTAAATGATGGGTGTGATAGGTACCAGTCCAAGGAAACGTCCAGAAGTGGAAGAAAAGCACTTACTGACAATGAAACACAAAATGCAAAAGAACCCGCACTGGCGGGGAGCAAACCCTCGACCCCTGTCCTGCAGACCCGGAACACAACCACTGAGCCGCTGAGGCCGTTAACTGCTCACCAACGGCCATGCTGATGAACCATTCATTCAAAAAAAAACCTCCATAACTCCGCTCAAAGAATCGTTTTGCAAATTTGGAATGCAGATCCGAGATCAGCGTCCGAAAAGAGATCGGACCATATGCATCTCATTCCGAATGGCCACTTCGACCTGGGGTCCTTCCCTTGTTAGGCCCAAGACTACTATGTGAGTGACTTCTTGTAGGGATTTCTCCATTACCATATTACCCCTAATGCTGTCTTTGAATATTTGACCAAAGCGTAACAGGAAAAAATCTTGAATCTTACCTTTTTAGCTGAAAATTAACCAGAATTCCAAGTGTGCGTATGCGCCTGTGCGGGCCGAAAGGACTCTTTTACAGCTGATTCTTTGCAGACGTGGTTGGCTGCTTCGGATCTGACATTCAAGAGGATCGTGGGCGCGATAATTCCATATGATGTGAGGCCTCCAGGTGAACATTTACATCCGCCTTTACTTTTGCGTCTCATCAACTGGCTGTGTTAAAGAGCGTTTGAAGTGGAGTGAAACAGAATTCCCCACTCATCACTGTGATCAATGTGATCACTGAACTGTATCGCCTCGTCACCGTGCAACCAGTTTGAAAGTTGCTTGTGAAGGAACTAAATAAAACGACGAAAAACCCAAAAAATGGGAACCCATTTCTGCATTCAGGTGCGATTCATGTCGAAAAATCGCGTAGCAGCTCGCGGCAAGTCCAAATTTGTTTTTCGCATGCTATTGCATACAAGTCCTTAAAAGTTCAACACCCGAAGCAATTATTTGCTGATTATTGAGCGTTTTTGAGTTGATGTTGTTTACTTTGCTGCTGTTTGTTGCCGTTTTTACCTTTTCAGAATTTGTTGTTGAGCTTAGTTTTTTTTAGAGGGAACTGCAGTTGGGCGGGTGAACAGTACTGCAGTTGTGCTATCGCAATGAGGGGAGGGGGAGCATCTCACTATGGACATTAATTATTAGCCTATAAGGGCATAGGAAACACTTCTCAACACTTAGGCTCGGGCAAAAAGAAAAAAAGCAATAATATTCATCTGAAAGTGCAGACTGATCAATGAAAAATACCCTCAAGATGCTTAAATGGGCAATTATTAGGTGCCCCCTAATTGCGACAGCACCCTGTAATTACACAGTTTGCATCACTGCATCATGGTTCTCAGCCATCAAAACATAACAAATGCAGCTCTTTTTGAGGCACTCTCCGCGACAATCGCACTAGCTATTCACCCTCAGCGGCGAGTCCTAGTTGGATTAAATCGTCT